>CM043018.1:31232939-31600624 GCA_023690525.1 Holotrichia oblita | reverse complement strand
GTTGGATGAAGCTCTACGGTTACGATGTGAAGAAGATGATGGGTTCCGAATACACTGGCAGAATGATTTATAAACCACAAGTTACCGTTACGTCAAGGCAATTGGCTCCTGATTTTGGTGTTATGTCTGGCCTTCAGTGTATTGTCGAAAAGGTAACTCATATAAATATTTTTTTAGATATTAAAAACAGCATGTAATTTATTATCTGACCATTTTTATGATTGTCTTTCTACGAGTTTGATTCATCCGTACTGAAAACAAAACTCGTATATCTTGGGAATCATGTATACTACAAATAAAATACTAAGAGTACAAAATATACTTTTTTGAGATGTTATAGTTTACTGATAGAAAAATAAACAAGTACAGTGACAACATTGATTTTGTTTCGTTTTATTTCAGGTGAATGAGAAATTTGCCGACCTTGGATTTGTACCCAAACCCCTACTGAAGATGGAGCCAAAGACGAGAAACCTTCTCCCCAGAGTATCGTACCGCAAATCTGTCTTTGGTGAAGGTGTTTTAATCTCACGAGTGGACGGGCGTGCTTTAGTAAGTGTTGTGGAAGGTGTAAACGGTGTAGTTCAAGACGTAGTGACCTCTGTGTTTAACAATTCCTTCTTCCTCGATTTGCACTTTAGTATACACGATCAGGATGTATTCTACTTCGTTAAAGACAATGTACTAAAGATACGTGACGACCTGGAGGAGTTGCGGCGATTAGGTGGAATGTTTAATGTATCAACGCACGAAATTACCGATCATGGTTCTGGAAAGGAATTGAGGTTACATAATCCGGACGCCGTTGTTATAATTAAATATGGCGCCGATCCTAATCAGGAGAGAACTAGAATCTTGAAGCATGCTCACAAAAGAGCCGTCGAACGGGCTTGGGAAAGGGAAAAGCAATTGGTTGCGGCAGGTTTCCAAGGTAGAGGTGATTGGACCGAGGAAGAGAAGGAGGAATTGATCTCACACAGTTACGTAGATGGGTATGAGGGGGTAGCGATACATAATCCCCAGAAATACCCGCAATTAGCCGATGATCCCGGTAACGTCACATTCCAGAGAGACGCTAAACGAAAAAGGCGGAAAAGTGGTGCAAGGCGATCCCGAATGCACAGGCATGAATCGTGATTTTCGAAAAGACTCTTCGCGAATTTTAAATTATTTGAAAAGTAAAGAGCAAATCAACACATGACATAGAGTAATGAAGAAACGGAAGATTTGTATATTTATTATGTGCCATACGTATTTAAGTCAACATCACAAGAAAATTATGAAAACTAAAACGTAAATACGATGAGAAGAAATGAAATCCTAGTCGTTCAACAAAGTACATAATTAATATTTAAGTATTAAGGACAAAAAATTATTTTTTAAAGGAATCAATGAAGTATAACAAAGAAAAAATCGTGGCTAATTAAGACAAAAAAGAAGATATTTTGATAATCGTTAAATACATTTAAAACAAAATAATGAAGATATATGTGAATAAAAACGCCATAAACTCTGTCCATTATAAAAAAAAGTTAAGTTGTATATCTTAAATATAGATTATAAAATGTGTATAAGCAATCATAATGGCCTATCGATTGAGTGAAATATGCTACTTCTATATAATATACAGGGTACTCGGAGGTACTCTAAGAACAAAAAGGGAAAACATGTGGATACGAAGTTGAGGACGTTGTAAAAATTAATTCAAAGGGGAACTATATACATACACGAAAATACTTCATTTTTTAGTTGATTTCGTAGAGATATTATAAGGCAATATTTAATTGAATAAGGAATAAAAATACTGTAAATAATACTTAATATATCAGAAAGCTTTTTATATGGTTATATTAAAAGATTTAAAAAATAACGTAAAAACTAGTGATTATGCGGAGTATGCGTGTAACAAAAATGACTATGACTATTGCGTGACGTATCCATACCAAAAGAAAAAGAAAATCAGTTTGCTTGTTGATTACTCGACTTTTCGGTTATTGTGATGTTGTCAATTCCTACATTACCGACCCTATCCCGTATTCCCCCTATTAAATGTCATACTTAATTCGTAATCGTTAAAAAAGAATAAAATCATAATAAAATTGCCATTTTTACGTAGCGAATATAAAATAAAAAAAAGAAAAGAAAGGGAACCTAATCATTTAACGTGAAGAAAATGTAATAATTGTAGTCAATAGATGTATATAAAGATATTATACAAGCCGTTTAAATTTAAAAAAGGAGACAGAAATAGTAATACTTTGTTTATACATACTTTATACTATCTCAACTACAAATACATACATCCTACCTTTTTATCTTGGTGCTTATATTTATTATATATAAACAAATATATTTCCTATATTATTATTATTTTTATGCATAATTATCATTAAGTAGAGAAACCGGAAACCCGTAAGAAATATTATCTTATATACAGTACATAAATACATACCACAATATTATATCAATATCGAATACTCACCCCTAAATAAATGAAAGAAAAATATTACGTTAAAGGAAAGGTCCATGAATCATTAGAATAGCAAAAAAAAAACACGAAAAAGTAAAGCAAGTAATAAATTAAAAGGAATATGTATCGTACCTATCTTAAAATAGAAAAAAATGTCGCATGTGGTATAAAGTGTATAATCTAATAATAGTTTCCTATCCTACAAATTTCCTCCGTGAATCTTTCCATGACATACTTTCTTTCCCTGCCCGTATTATTGCGCCCTATTTAGTGATATATTCGTCTATGTGTGTATAAGAATGGAAACATAGATAAACTGCCTACTATTAACTAAAACTGCTGTTGTAATGATGAATGAACTCTTGAATGTATTCTATTCATATGGGTACTTGTGAGACTTGATTTCTGATTAAAATGAAACTAAAGGAAAAGCAAAATACGAGAAAAACCAATATATATATATCTATATATAAATTTAAAAGAGGCGTTAACAGATATTATACTAATTTCTTTGATTATCGACACTCAGTTGTCTTGTATTTATAATACCTACCGCGTTCAAATGTGGTAAATATTACAATTTCCTATACTGCCAACATATTTTAAGATAATAGTCTATTTGTCTGTTTCAACAGCTTTGATAGTTTTGGGTTTTGAGGAACATGTTTGATAGAACTGTATGGCGACATCTACACTGATAAGAAAATTTCTTTATTTCAAACAAATGTAATCCATTAATAGTATTTATTCCACATACATACATTTTCTAAGTGATTTCTACAGGCTATTTTGCCAATGCGAATTAATCCTGCATTAACCTAGAAATTGTAGTTCTTCTAGGATAATTGTTTAATTCACATATTTTGTTGAATGAAAAATATATTACTAAAAAAAAGGTCTTGATAACTTAAATACATATATGATTCTAATTCCTAGACTAATTACTATATTAGGTATCTTAACATTTGATTGAAGAATTGCTTTAGTGTTGGTAGCGTAACTGTTGGGCGTCTTAATAGGGTTTGTTATGCCATTTAATTTAAAACATTTCAACAGCAAACAATTCAAGTGAACTTAGTGTTTCTACTTGAAAATACTTTTAAGATCTTCGTTAGAATCTCAGAACAGGTGAAACGAGACTGTCCAACTTAACGGTGTATTAATGGAAAAATGAGTGTTTCTCATTTTGTCAAATGTCTAATCTTTGACAAAATGAGAAAAGAAAAAATTTTGTTTGTTTATTTTTCTTAACAAAGAAGATTCGTACATATTTTTACTGAAAGTTTTATTAGCAGTGTAGAGATTGTGACATCTGTGATTTGCATACTGTAACAAATATTTGCATTTTATAAGCAATATATTAATACTTAAGCATATATTTACATTGAATTTAGACTGTGATTAAAAGATATCAAATATGTTTCCCAATAACAATCAGCCAAAAAATATCATTATCATTTTTATAGCTTTTCTGGCTATTTCACAGCCGGTCTTGTTTAAAAGCGTCGCTAATGGTAAGAAAATATGTTAACAAATAATAAATATATCTAATAGTTTTCCTTTGATCTAAAACACAGAGGTTATATATTTCCCTTGAACTCTTCTTTCAGTCCAAGATATTTGACAAGAAAAACTTTAAATCTGTTAACGCTGATACGTTTTATAATTATCTAACGTAGTGATATTTTTTATACATTCATTTTTTTTTACAAAATTAGGTTAACAAACTTAATAATTGAATTAAAAAACTATAAAGCAAATTCGATAAAAATTACTACTAAATATAATAATCATTTATTGGTCGCGTATATCTTATTATACAAAAAGAAAAATGAAGAAAATATGATGTATAAATATGAGGAAGTATTTTTATAGATATTTGTATTAAATTATATTGAATATAAAGAATATACGTATATAATACCTATACCTATTATAACATCGCTATGTACTCGAAATGATTTAAAAAAAAATGAAAACAAATTACTTACAATTAAATCCCTTTCAAGTCTCATAGTTTTCCCAAATGAATGTCAACTTAGTTTTCATATTATACATAATATGTGGTACTATTACATACTCATTTTTTCGTAAAGAAAAGACATAAGAGTATATAGTTTAGCGAATATTTTTTGTGTTGGAAATGAGATTAGTTTAAGAGAAAAATGAAAGAAAAAAAAAACTGTAAGTAAAACACGAAAGAAGTGATTTTTCTAGGAAAGAGAGGGCGCTTGACTGCCAATTGTGTAGGTGATATTTTTTCAAAACAAGACTAATAATGAAGCAATACTTTGTAACTTATACATCTTTATTGATACCTAATTAATTATATATTATTATGATTATGATATTAAATTAAAATATTTGATTATCATGTGCAATTGTTGTGTGATCGATTGTACCATTAGGAATATTTTAAGTACCTATGTATGTACATATACAAAAAATCTTATTGTGATCAGTTAGGACTAAAAGTACATGAGAAACCAAATTCTAAATCATGGTTCAGAAACTGTTAGTCATATGTTGTTTTACTAAGAAGTTTTACCATTATTGTTATTGGTGCAGAACAACTCAGCTTGCGATAACTCAAGTGGAAACGTGGAGAAAATTTTATACAGATCGCTTTAAACACATAATAAATTGACAATTCTCATTACAAGCCAAATTAAAATGTGCTTACAAATCATCTGTATTTACGAAAACTTGATATCCGGTTCATTAGGAAACTTCAAGTTTCTGAAGTTTGCAGTCATTCTGCTTGGTAAATTTCCTGTTTTCTTCGCTCCAATTTCTTTAAAGTCGTTTGATTAGGAAATGCTCCTTGATATGTAAAGTTGAATTTTTATGAACACTCACTAATGACTTGCCTTACTACTTCTCTTCTGTATTTTGAAGACGTACCTACTTTAGTTACCGATGCATCGCGAACATTTATAATTTGTACTACATTTCTTTTGCTACATTCACCCGCGTTTGTGCACTGATCTTTCGATATTCTTGCTTCAAAATATGAAGACGGACTAATCTGCTAGACGTGAATTTACCTGTATTTATGTAATAAATCTCTAACTAAACGTGCAGCAAAGATGTGATTACTTCGTAATTAGCAAATCACCACAATGATTCGATTGGATTTTCTCAGTAGCGATTAATTACAAAACTACACGAGTCACTTATATTCATATTACATATTTACTAAGAACAAAAAGATCAACTAAAGATTATAAGGATTCGTTTCAAAGTTCCTCATTAAGGATTTATACATATTACGGATTATTTAATTAAATAGAGATTTAGTACATTAGTTACCACGTATCGTTAACAATTATCAAATCAGTCCTTAAATTTCTTAATAAAACTGACTAAATGTATACGACAAGTCTTATATAATGCAACAGCTTTATATTATTTTGTATAGGTTTGAATCTCAATGGCCGATTTATTATGTTTAAAGTGATCTGTTTTAAAAGTTTTCTCTCTACTACGTCCAGTTGGCCAGTCGTCTTTTTTAATTCTCTCAATTTCCACATATAAATACATTCCTTTTTATTCAATTTTTATTACATATCCCTCCTCATGCACTCTTAAGCCTAATTTATCATGACTTATTCGATACCTACTTTCTTAAGTAAAGATAATTGCATCATAGTTTTGGTATGATCGATCGGCACTTGTATGCGTATTTTGTGAAAGAGTAAAAGGAAGAGATGAATATATATATAATTACTATTGTGAATGACGATGATAATTATTATTATTATTAACACAATTTTTTATGTGTGTATATATATAATATAAATTTATTGTGTATATTGTTTTTATATGTAAATATATTTTGTTCTATTCAGTAATATAATCGTTTAATAAATGCAAAAAGTATTTAACGATCTTCGTATATGTCTTTTTTTATTTTCCCCTCATATAAAAAATAAATCCTTTTTGGATACTCTTCTTACTATTAATTTGTAACCGACAATAAATCACATGATACAGCAATTACATGATTGATATATTTTTAGTTGTAATTTTGTAGAGAAATTTAAAATTTGACCTATAAATGAGATTATATCATCATTTTTATCTTTTTCTCATCTAGCATATTTGTGAGAAATAGTAATTTTAGTCGTAAAGTCACCACTGAATATACATATTAAAACTAACTAAAATTATTCGGCAAATATCCAAAATTTTAAAGAAACATGAATAACAAACAACATTTTAATTAATTATTAAATATACCTTTCAAACATTTTACGAATTGTGTGAATAAAAACAAATATCTAGAAAAGCAATAGAAATGCTTCACACATTTTAGCGGATCTTTTCAATTAACGCAATTATATGAAAACGGGTCGATGGCCGCAGTGGTTAGGCGGCTGACTATTGTTGTGAGAGAACGATAGGTGCCGGGGTTCAATTCTCTGGAGGGACGGTGACATTTTTTCAGAGAGTTTAATCCCGGATCGACTTGCCATTCGCTGTTGGGAGCAAAGTGATTAACAGCGCGGCATCATAAAAGGCGATATGATGCTGTCACAAAGCCAATTGAACACAATACACACACACAAAAACTACACCGCGAGTGTTGCAGTGATAGCCAGACAAGCGATACAGTTTACGGAGTCACTGCAACTAAGCACCCACCACATTAAAAAAAAAAAAATATATATATATATATAAAGTTTAACAATTTTATCAGTTCTGACACTGACAGTTGTAGACTTTAAAATGTGAAATTACTGCAACTAGTGCAGAATATGGGTTCCTTCTTTCAATTTAAATGAAAAACAGTAGTTTCCTACGTGACGTTTCGGATTTATTTAACCCTTCTTCAAACCTATATATAAATATATAATAAAACTTAACTATTTTTAAACCAAGAAACAATAACTTACAACAAGGATAATCGTTTTTCTAAATACAAGGCTCTAAAAATATTGTGAAACAATTTTGACAATTTTTTTGAAATTTGAAAACATATGCAAAATATTTGATAAACAATTTTGTAAACAAAACCAGACATGTTAGATTTTAAATTTCGACATTTTAAAAACAATATGTTGAATGCAATGAAAATATATTGTATATATGAGAAAAAAAAAATTATAAGCATATCAAATGGAAAACGATTTATAACATTCCATACAAAGACATTTAAATGTAAGAGATCACAAAAGACTACCAAAGAGATTAATGTAAATCCTTAAATTTGATAAATTTAATTAAATTATTATAAATATTCGTAAAATTTGAAGATTGTTCTTTTGTATTAATATTATCCGAAAAATGTTTGGTAGCTAAAACTTCAAAAGCAAACTAGCAAATTCTTTTAGTATAATTAGATTCATTAAATAAAATTATGACATCATTAAAATTTACAATGTGATCTTTGGTATGTATATGTGTAGCCAAAGCACATTTTTTGGGATTTACTTGACTGTCACTACGATGTTGGGTGCTTCTCTCACGCCACCTCTGGATAGTTTGACCAATATAGAATTTAGAACAATCGTTACATTTAACCGCGTATACAATATGATTTTGTTGTTCTTTCGGTATCGGGGTTTTCAATTTGGTGAAAAATTTTTTACACGAATTAGCTGAAGTAAATGAAATTTTTAAATTGCTATTTCTAAATAACAGTTTTATTTTATCAGTAAGGCCAGGGATGTAAACAAGAGATAATATTTATAATAATTTAATTAAATTTATCAAATTTAAGGATTTACATTAATCTCTTTGGTAGTCTTTTCTGATCTCTTACATTTAAATGTCTTTGTATGGAATGTTATAAATCGTTTACCATTTGATGTGTTTATAATTTTTTTTTTCTCATATATACAATTTAATTCATTGCATTCAACACATTGTTTTTCAAATGTCGAAATTTAAAATCTAACATGTCTGGTTTTGTTTACAAAATTGTTTATCAAATATTTTGCATGTTTTCAAATTTCAAAATTGTCAAAATTGTTTCACAATATTTTTAGAGCCTTGTATTTAGAAAAACGATTATCCTTGTTGTAAGTTATTGTTTCTTGGTTTAAAAGTAGTTAAGTTTTATTATATATTTATATACAGGTTTGAAGAAGGATTAAATAAATCCGAAACGTCACGTAGGAAACTACTATTTTTCATTTAAATTGAAAGAAGGAACCCATATTCTGCACTAGTTGCAGTAATTTCACATTTTATATATATATATATATATAGTTTTTATTACCTTATATATATATATATGTATAATGAGGGTAAAAGTTTCGACCGTACTTGTTAGGGCAAAACACGAAATGTCAGGGTAATCGGTCTGTTGTTGAAATCAAAAACTCATTTATTCATAAGCTCAATATTTCGTTATATTTTATAACTTCTTCAGGAGCATGCTACAAAGGTATACAACAAATTATAAAAAAAAGCAATTAATCTATGTGTGTGTGAATTACTTACAATTTGAGTTTTAAAAATGTTGATCTCTGTATGACATGAGTAAAATTAATCGGCACTAACGAGGACAAACACATTAAAATTGTTGGTTTAATTATTAAAAATTATAATTTTATTAAAATTGAAATTTATGTCAATAGATTAAAACTTCGAATGTGCAAGGATAACCAATGTGAGAACGGACGAATTTCTTGTTGTTTTTTATAAAAGAGGAGTAAGAAATTATAAAGTATTTAAAATGCAAAAATGATACGAGGTTCAACTGAAAAGTTAAAGTTGTCGTTGTAGTTGTAAAACGTTCGAATAAATTATATTTAGTTGACTGGTATCAGTTTTGAAATTTATACTATTGTGATTGTTATTGATGTGAACCATTTCTAAAAATAAACGTTTTTTGTAATTATTTTCAGTTTCTAAAATTTTAATTTTACTGTAATCAAAAATATGATCATGGTTTATACTATGTGACGCAAGTGCGCATGAAACCTTGCCAATCCTACAATCGCTTCTATGTTGGGTTATTCGGTGTTTTAACAGTTGCGATGTTTGACCTATGTAGAAGCTATTGCAACTATTACACCACGGTATGCTATAAACGGTGTTACAAATTTCTAAGGTTGGGGTTTTATCCTTAGGTTTCGTTAATATATTACGTATAGTGTTACTGTTGTATTTGGCGATTTTGATATTATTAAATGATTTAAAGTTAGCAATTATTTTATCAGTTAAATCGTGAATATAAGGTATCTTCCTGTAGATGACGACTCCATTCGCAATCGGATCCTCTGTTGGACCATCGAAAACATTGGAATTATAAATTAATTGATTTAAAATCTTTTTTGGATAGCCGTTATTGGTAAAAATGTCAAATAACTTTTTTAAGTTATCCTGAACAAAAGAATGGTGGCTGATATGTAAAATTCTATTTTTGAGAGCAATGACTATGTTGTATTTTTGATTAATGGGATGGTTGGAGTGAAAGTTAATAAATCTACCAGAAGCTGTGGGTTTCTGGTACCAATCAAGAATGATTTTATTTTCTTGTGTTCGGATAACTCTAGTGTCCAAAAAGGAACACTTCGTGATGATTCTGTTTCAATTGTGAATTGTATATGTGTATTGAAAGCGTTGAAAATGTCAAGTGTCTGCTGGATCATATTGTTAGGGACAGCTGTGATTAAATCATCAACATATTTGAAAATAAAAGGTGGTTGAAATGGTAGTTTAGGTAAAGTGTCATCTAGTAAGAAATCTAGAACTATTAATGCTAATATGGGACTGATAGGAGAACCCATCGGTACACCAACAGTTTGTTGGTGGAATGTGTCATTAAAAGAAAAATAACAGTTGTCAAAAGTGAATTCGATTAAATCCAAAAAGTTGGATTTATCTAACTGGCTATGAGGTTCTATTAGATCCCTAATAGTTGTTCAGTTTTTTCTATATAATCTACCTTATTCATGGCTACTGTGCACCCACCTTTATCAGATTGCAGGATATACAAGTTGGGGTGTTGTTTAAGGAAATATTTAGTTTCATTGTAAATGCTGTCGAAGGGAGACACCGAAACATGATTACGTGAGTTTACTAAAAAATTTGTAATATTGTTTGTGATTTTTGCTCTAGTGATATTTTTGGAACTCTCTGGAATTTCATTAATGACATTTTCAACATCAGCCAATAATTTATTGACATTGACATTTTTACTGTTAGGCGAAATACTAAATTTGGGTCCTAGTGACAGAAAATCAGAAATATGCTTTGGAATATCAACATCTGACAGGTTCTTATAGTTCTAGTCTAATAGTTCTAGATTTCTTACTAGATGACACTTTACCTAAACTACCATTTCAACCACCTTTTATTTTCAAATATGTTGATGATTTAATCACAGCTGTCCCTAACAATATGATCCAGCAGACACTTGACATTTTCAACGCTTTCAATACACATATACAATTCACAATTGAAACAGAATCATCACGAAGTGTTCCTTTTGGACACTAGAGTTATCCGAACACAAGAAAATAAAATCATTCTTGATTGGTACCAGAAACCCACAGCTTCTGGTAGATTTATTAACTTTCACTCCAACCATCCCATTAATCAAAAATACAACACAGTCATTGCTCTCAAAAATAGAATTTTACATATCAGCCACCATTCTTTTGTTCAGGATAACTTAAAAAAGTTATTTGACATTTTTACCAATAACGGCTATCCAAAAAAGATTTTAAATCAATTAATTTATAATTCCAATGTTTTCGATGGTCCAACAGAGGATCCGATTGCGAATGGAGTCGTCATCTACAGGAAGATACCTTATATTCACGATTTAACTGATAAAATAATTGCTAACTTTAAATCATTTAATAATATCAAAATCGCCAAATACAACAGTAACACTATACGTAATATATTAACGAAACCTAAGGATAAAACCCCAACCTTAGAAATTTGTAACACCGTTTATAGCATACCGTGTAATAGTTGCAATAGCTTCTACATAGGTCAAACATCGCAACTGTTAAAACACCGAATAACCCAACATAGAAGCGATTGTAGGATTGGCAAGGTTTCATGCGCACTTGCGTCACATAGTATAAACCATGATCATATTTTTGATTACAGTAAAATTAAAATTTTAGAAACTGAAAATAATTACAAAAAACGTTTATTTTTAGAAATGGTTCACATCAATAACAATCACAATAGTATAAATTTCAAAACTGATACCAGTCAACTAAATATAATTTATTCGAACGTTTTACAACTACAACGACAACTTTAACTTTTCAGTTGAACCTCGTATCATTTTTGCATTTTAAATACTTTATAATTTCTTACTCCTCTTTTATAAAAAACAACAAGAAATTCGTCCGTTCTCACATTGGTTATCCTTGCACATTCGAAGTTTTAATCTATTGACATAAATTTCAATTTTAATAAAATTATAATTTTTAATAATTAAACCAACAATTTTAATGTGTTTGTCCTCGTTAGTGCCGATTAATTTTACTCATGTCATACAGAGATCAACATTTTTAAAACTCAAATTGTAAGTAATTCACACACACATAGATTAATTGCTTTTTTTTATAATTTGTTGTATACCTTTGTAGCATGCTCCTGAAGAAGTTATAAAATATAACGAAATATTGAGCTTATGAATAAATGAGTTTTTGATTTCAACAACAGACCGATTACCCTGACATTTCGTGTTTTGCCCTATATATATGTATATATATGTATATATGTATCCTGCAGTAGTTAGGTCCTCCGCTGATAGACAATTTGCATGCAATAGGTCATCCGGCTGCAATAGGTCGCCCATATACGGAGGACCTATCGCTTTCCATGTAAAAGTAATCGGTTTGTAGCCTCCTACCACCCAGTAAAATTTTAAACGGGTGACTTAGAGCAGTTTTTTAGGTAGTTCGAGTATTTTAGTTGCGGACTTTGCCGTAGTCACCGATGGCACTACGGTAGCCCGTATATTGTGAGGTGTATATTTTGATTCTACTTTGCAGTAGATAGGTAATCCTCCGTATATTAAATTTAACATTTGCAGTAGATAAGTCGTCCGTAAAATTGACAACAGTGTATGGAATTTACGCACTAATAGAATGATGTAGAATTATTATATTGTCTTGGCTATTCAAGAATTTATGTAAGTTCTTCAGTAAACCGATAGATCAAGAAAATAGAACAATGAAAATAAAAATACGTTTCTAAATACATACATTAAAATAATATAGAATCACTATATCTTCTTAGAATTTCGTTTTATCGTTTTAAAAAATGAGAAAGTAGAAATATCGTTATTTCATCATGAATAGCACATTGTAAAATAAAACATGTAGCATAGCTATTTATGGATAAGTAAGAACTGTTCTTGCTCAAGGAGTATTTTATTAATAATTTCTATATTTACATTATTGGGAATATTTTATTATTACAATCATCTGCTACGCAATTTCGAGCACATTTAGTTTTTTTTTTATTGCGAAAATTATTTCTCCCGTTACAAAAACTGAATATATGGAATATTAATTTCTGTAAGTAACAGCTTTATAAGTTTTTTACAAAGTATGTTAAAATGCAATTAAACAAATTAAAATTAGACTAATAAAAAGGGATAGCCTTTTGATGGCGCATTCCGTTGGCGAATAAAAACCAAAACACTTTTTTTATATATTGAAACAAGATCAAACCGCCTTGAACATATGACAATTTTAGCTACAACATACATAGAATAAATTATATAAAAATATTTAAATTCACAATTTCTTTTTTTATCGATTTCCAACAAAAACTTTTATTTTTAGTTTTTGTTTTTTACGATGAGGTCTGTTGCAAAACCTCTTCTTCCCCCGTTTCTTTAGAAGTTGGAAACAAATGCTATACTGAAAAAGATGCTATAAATAGGAAAAATTAATAATTTACGGAATACGTAAATAACAATCAGGCTAGAAACAAAAACGCTATTTATTCATTCTAAAAAAATAAAATACAAATTAGGTAATCATTAAGGACTCTTATTGTATTGTAATGAATACAGTGTTGAATTTAATTGCATGTACATACATCATTTGATGTAAAAATATTATTGGTCTGCTTGGCCAATTAGACTCGTTTTGTATCGACCTAAAGAATAATAAGTTTGTTTTATTAAAAAATACGTTAGTAAAATATCATACGAGGGCGTATTCTTATGTTATCTACCTAGCTATGAAATAAAAGAGTGACGATGTCAAACAAATTATTGAAAAATTGCTGTCACTGTTTAGAAGTACATGTGCTAAGTTGTGTTTAGTTTGTGCTGTGTACAGAGATTTGAGACGTCTACTTCTTGATAAAATGAGTGAAACTAAGGTTGAACATCGCAGCATAAAATGTTGATAAGCAAGTTCCTGACAAAAGAAGGCAATGGTCCAAAAGCCATTCATGAAAGAATTGTTACTGTGTATGGGGAAGATGCACCATCTTATTTTCAAGTAAAATATTGGTCTAAACTATTTCGATGGGACCGAGAGTCAATCAATGATGACCCAAAGTCCAGACGATCTGTTGAAGCTCCAACTGAAGACATTGTGCGAAAAGTCGAAAATTTGGTACCAAAAGATCGGCGTGTAAAGATCTCTGTCAGTGCCAATGAAGTCTGTATATCCGAAGCAAGTGTCCTCAAAATTTTGCATGACGATTTTGGTATGAAAAAGGTGTCTTACACCTGAACAAAAAACTGAACAAAAAAAGAAGTTTCTCAAGAAAATTTGGCCGAGTAGAAGAGAGAGAAAATATTTTTATCTCGAATTATCACCGAGGATGAGACTTGGGTACATCATTGGGACCCTCCTACTAAACAAGAACACATGCAGTGGGTTCATAAGGTCTCTCCACCACCAAAAAAGGCCAAGACGCAATTTTCTGGAAAAAAAAACTGATGGCAACTGTTTTCTGGGATGTTGAAGGAGTCTTGCTTATTGAATATATGCCAAGAGGGTCTACCATAAATGGAGAGCCCTACAGAAGCACAATAAAAAATGTAAAAACTGCTCTAGAGGAAAAACGCTCGCATTCTTGTCCACAAAAAAACTTGTTGCTGCATGACAATTGCCGGGTTCATAAGACAAACAAAGTTCAGCAGATAATCAATGACTATGGGTTTATAGAGTTAAGTCATCCACCATAGGCCCGACCTAGCTCCGTCAGACTTCTTCCTATTAAAAAATTTAAAAAAGCTTCTTAGGGAAAGCGTTTTGCGTCTGATGAACAACTCAACGAAGCTGTTGAAGAATATTTTGCGGGGTTACTGAAGCAATTTTTTTCTGAGGGTATGGAGCAATTGAAAAAAATTGAAATACACATAAGTGTATTAGTGTTGAAGGGAGTTATGTAAAAATTTTTTTTGTTTTTTATGTCCTTTTTTCATGGCTAGGTAGATAACATAAAAATACGCCCTCGTATTAATAAGAACATTCCAAAGATCTGATACTGTTTCCTTTTTTCGTAAGATGGTTCTTTTTTAAGAATGTAGACTATAATGGTATTTTTGTTAAGATACTGGAGATTATTGAATTTTTGATATTTATGCATATCAAAATTTTTATAAACTAAATTAATATACCTTCTGTGAATATGTTCAATTTATCTAAAATGCCAACCAATTTATCTACTGCACCGGGAGTAAGTTTTATGCGACGATATTCTGTTTGCATTCTTATCACTATCACAAAACGATGTAATATTTTCAAATATCGTAATTAGTTGGAAAATGTGCAATAAATTCTAATGATGGAGTTTATGATGAACTTACGAAATGAACGAAAATACATCTTAATTTTCATATAAAATAAAATTATTTTATTTATTTACTCTTTTGACTGCAGTTTCAATCTTGTTAGGACATTCTCAAAACTAAAGTAAGTTATAATGAAGACATATTTCTCATACATTATTTTTTTTACAAATAGGAAAAGTGGTGTGTACATCAGGTCAGTTTTGTCATTTAAAACTTGCATTTGATCTATTGCGGACTTTAAAGATCTCTATCGATTCGAGAAGATTAAACTTCTTTCCTTTTTTCTGTTAAGTGTAATATTTTTATGTTGTGTGTTTTATTTTTTTGCGTAGTTTATAAATACCATATTTTATTTATTGGCAGGACTTTTGATACGGCACCCTATATAGGCAACTACTGCTCGAATTAGGGTATTTTCATTATGTACTTTCATTAAATCGTACAAACGGAGACCTTTTACATTCATTAGGATTAGGTTAGACTTTTCACGATAAATAAATAAACTGTGACAGAACTTTAACTTGTTTTTGACATGGAATTGGTTGGTAGGATCAGTATTGCAAGTAGTGAAATGCTGCTATCGTATAAAATTTGGTAGAGCTTGCTTTTATATTATGGTTTGGGAGTCATACATAACGCTTTCGTTACAACAAGATCGTTGTTCTTTACTTTCCTATTTATGTTATAATATTTTCATTTTTATTACATTGAATGACATTTTTGCTAAGTATGTAGTTCAGTTATTTTAGCATTGTTAAGATTATTATATTAATTATAAATTTGTATACATTTGGCGTCTGCAAAAATATTTAAATACAAATTTTGAGATAATCAGCGGTTTTAGGCCAGTTTTTAAGTACATTTTGTAGATTAAATAAAAACAGTTGTAATTTTTTAGAAAGTGGCGGAAAATGAGAATATAGTAATATGCGTGGAAAAAGGAAAGAAGTTAACCTTCTGTAATCAACATAATGTTTTATGGACTGCAATATATCAAATAGAACAGTTTTAAATAACCAAAGTAACCTGATACGTACAGCCCTTTTTTATGCACTTAAAAATTTACTATATAGTACAGTAACGTAGTCAATCTTATTAAGTACACTGGTTTAATAATGTTATATTAAATATGAAAATAATATCAATTTCTCAAGAACATAAAATGAAACGATTTAAAGCACATACTAAGAAAAATACCGTTTATTTTTAATTTTTGATATCGAAATATATTTTTACTAAGCCTAATGTACATATAGTATAGCATTCAAATTTCAAAAATTCTTATAACAGTTTAATTGTATCAATTAAGTAAATTTAAGTAAAAATTTCCTAACGAAGTTTAGTTTAATTTTAAATATCACGATCAATTAAGTAAATTTTAAGTAAATATTTGTATGTAAAAAAATAATGGAAAAAATAAATACCTTAAAACTCTTGCGCAAGACATAGCTTACAATCACCAAAAATGACTTGCTACTATATGGCAACACTGTCGGATTAGTGATGCACTGCAGTTTGTAAAATCCGTATATATCGGAAGACACAACGCTGTGATTCTGTTAGCAAAATATATGCCCAGATGACCGAAGTATGACAGTTTAGTTGGAGGATCCAGATATAGCAATATGTATATAAATTTTAAATTCTAACTTTGGTTTTTTTGGTTGATCTGTGGTTAGAAGGAACAAATATGTGATATACATAAATGAAATTTAATATATATCTATTATTTCTGATGGATGACCTATTGCTTGTTTTCATGAGGAGGATCGAACTACTGTAGGATGTATATATATATATATATATATATATATAATATATCTAATACGGTCGATATCATTATATAGATTTGTTAAACCGCTTATACAGGCCCGAACCGCTATATGTAGTAATCGTTGTCAGACCCGCGACGACGTTGTCAGACCCACTTTCGGGTCTGACAACGTTCTTCATGTATTTCGGTCTATTTTTCAATGTTATGCTTAAAAATGACTCCTCCCAATTTTTTGTTCGGGACCGACAACGCGGTAGAATATCAACCTATACACAACTCTAGTTCCGGCGCATTCTGCCAGAGGGCCAGCTGTATATCTAAAGAAGCATTTCTACCGACGTTGTCAAGCCTGGTACATTATATCAACGTCGTCAAGCCCGAAAATCGGCAACACTGTAATTGCAATACTATCTATAATATTTATAACCTCTGTTTGCATTCATAAAACTGAATGTGTTTAAGTTAGCGTGTGATAGTATGTATTCACGATTTGGCTGATGAATTTGGTTTAAATAAAGTTTAAGTTATAAAAAGCAACTTCTTTCCATTATCTTTTTAATCTAAATCATATTAACGCTTCGAATATAGAAAGAATGAATATTCTATCGGAATGTATTCACTATTTCATGCTGAAACTATAGAAATTTATTATTCAGTTAATTACTTCATTCAGTTACTTTATTGCGTAGTACATTTGCAACAGATACATATTCTACCTATAATTTAAAACTTGTAATCAGTAGGTAGTAGTTGAGGATAAAAACAGATACGACCCACTAAATGCGTACAGGATGGGCAAATGTCGATGTTTCAATAGGGGATCTTGGTAACTATAAGAGGTATAAAAAAACGGACCACGCATCCTAGATCTGTTTTTTTGCGAAAAGGATGATGGTGAAAACCAAATTTGGCTATCGGCTTTCGGTTTCAAGTTATCCGTGAAAATTCGATTTTTTCCATTTCCGTTTTATCACGATATCTCGGCTATTTATGAAAATGGACAAAAATGACTTTTACGTTCTTCAGGCACTTTTTTGATTAGAATGCAGTGGCGTTAGAGATTTTTTGAAAAATTTTTCGAAATTCGAGGTAGGACATAAAGTTCTATTTTTTTTATATGGAACATGTAGTTGGAACAACAGTTTAAGTTGATTATTAGATTGTTGCTTCACCTTAAAATTATACGTTTACGGTAGTAAAAGCCAAACAGAAAGAAGAGTTTGGATGCAGAAATTAGCGGAAAGTTTGACCTGTCGATTTGGATCCAGTATAACATCAGAATTCCAAAGGATGGGTTGGACTTATCTCCGAGAAGGTTAGTTTAAACAATCCTTAGAAATATGTTTTAATATCTCGTCATTAGGCGTTAGTGGACAATGGTGTGGTGCGACTTTTACGTTCTTCAGACACTTTTTTGATTAGAATGCAGTGGCGTTAGAGATTTTTTGAAAAATTTTTCGAAATTCGAGGTAGGACATAAAGTTCTATTTTTTTATATGGAACATGTAGTTGGAACAACAGTTTAAGTTGATTATTAGATTGTTGCTTCACCTTAAAATTATAAATTTGCGATGGCTTATGAAAATTACGAAAAGGATGATATGTTGGAATGCTTTATTCTCAATAATAATAATACTGAAGCTGCATGTGAAACATATTCTAATCGTTACCCATTTGTTAACCATTGATCATTTAATTTTTATTGATAAATTCGGTGTATGCCAGAATACGATCGTCAAATAGGGCATACCAAACACTGAAGCCGAATCGTCCCTGATTTTGAACATCGCGGGCACGGTAGGGGTTAACATCAGACCGCCAATGTTCATTGTGTCGGTTAAAAATTTTGGCACTGCTAATGTAGACTTTATCCAAATAATTTTTCTAAAAAATGATGGATCCTGCTGAATTTGTTGAAGATGCCAATTGCAGAATTCTAAGCGTCGTTCAGGATCAATCAATAGGAGCTGCTGTTGTTTCCTCACTTTGTATAGCCTAAACTTATGTTTCTTGAAAACTGATAACGCACGTCGTCGTGATATAGGTACCCAATTCCTAGTATTATTATTATTGAGAATAAAGCATTCCAACATATCATACTTTTCGTAATTTTCATAAGCCATCGCAAATGAATAATTTTAAGGTGAAGCAACAATCAAATAATCAACTCAAACTATTTATAAACCTACTGACAGATTCATGTTTGTTGAATGACACACGCCTACTAACGAAAAGCAATGAAATGATGAAAATCAATAGAAAATGTTAATTTTTTGCTATAATACAATGAAAATGAACGAAAAGACCCCACATGATATACAGGCTAACAACTTGAACTACGAAAACCTATTGATAGGAGAGGGTGGTGGGGGTTAAAATTAAATGTATCAATTTTACTATTGTCAACTTATTATATGACAGGTATATCAGAGGTTATGTCAAATACTTTACCGAGCCATCAAACTATCCTAATGGAATACACAATTAATGAAAAAGTGGAAATTATAAAGTGGTTTTATAATTTGCCATAGTATTTGACATAACCATTGACATTCCTGTCATACAAACAGTTGACATTACTAAAATGGATACATTTAATTTTACCTCCCACTACCTTCTCCTATCAATAGGCTTTCGTAGTTCAGGTTGTTATCCTGTATGTCATTGAAATGGCAAAAAATCCTCTTCTTAACGATATCATAGCCAACTATATTTTCCATATAAAAAATACAACTTTATGTCCTACCTCAACTTCGAAAATTTTTTCAAAAAATCTCTAACGCCACTGCATCCTAATTAAAAAAGCGCCTCAAGAACGTAAAAGTCATTTTTGTCGAAAACGAATTTTCAGGGATAACTCGAAACCGGATGCCGATAGCCAAATTTGGTTTTCACCATCATCCTTTTCTCGAAAAAACAGGTCGAAGATGCGTGGTCCGTTTTTTGATACCTTTTATAGTTACCGAGATCCCCTATTAAAACTTCGGAATTTGCCCACATTTATGTCAATAGTAATTTGGTAAAATCGCGATGCATAAAAACTAAAAAAGAATTAATATTACGTGCTTCATACTAATTTTTCATACTAATATTTTATCCGAATCCATTTCTTTCGGTTTGACCAGTTATATTTGATATAGTTGTCAAGATAAGGGTGTTATTGCTAGAAAAGCCCGAAATTAAATTCTATATTAAATCATTTTTTCCCTACTAATCTTCCATACGGAATTAAGTGACTACAAAATTTTTGATTAAATTTGTCAGTTATTGGAGACAGTATGCTTTTTAACAGTTTCAATAGTTTTTAGTTTCAAAAGAATTTATTGTCAAAACTATTAATTTTCGCTATTTTGAATATGTGTAGACACATATCTTATGTAAAACTACAGTATGAATACTTCACGACTGCGTTATTTCGAAATTAAGTCAAATTACTTTTAAGTATTTATAAATACTTCATAATGGGGCCGTCCCGTTTTTTTAAATGTGTTAATAAATATTTTATTATGTAAGATTACTATGATCCGATGTAGGTAATAGTAAAAATTATAATTTTAGTGTTACTGGAATCGCACAAAAAAGAAAATAAAACTGATTATTTGTACATCGCGCGTTTAGTGACGTGATAATGATACTTCTTTTTAGTGGCTTAAACTTGTAAGAATACATCAACGACAAACGTAGTAATGTGCAAGCATTGTTATATGTAGGGAATGACAGATGTGTTGACAGTGACAATTATTAGAAAAAAGGCGTTTTGACGATAAGACGTGCATATAAAATATAGGAGTAATATTTATGTTGGCCAATCAAATGTAATAGAACTTCAGTCTCTAATGTGTAGATTTTGTGTACTAAAATACGAAATGTATAGTAAAGCAATAATTTGGAAAAGCCGTTAATAGTGATATTGCATATAATCCAGTCCACACGTAGAAAGAAAAACGATGTGACTTTTACTAAATATTTGTTAACCATGAAAGATATTGAAATAATTTTGGTCACATTGCAAGCAAACAAGCACAGCATCTATACGAAATGAAGAAAATTGGCGAACATGCTTCGTTCAGGGAGATGACAGTCCTCTTCGTGATAATATATTCTTGACTATAAATGGTCATTGTATACAAGGATTCATTGACAGCGGAAGTAATCTGAACTTGTTAACAGCCAGCAGTTAGGTGCAGATGGGAGCGCCAAAATTTGATAATACTTGTGTTTTGGTAAAAGGATTAGGAAACGCGCCAATAAAAACATTCGCGTCTGAAATAAAAGTCAGTGAACATATTCTTAAAGCCGACATCGTAATACAGAAAACCATCTAGACGTAGCTAAACCAGGACATGAGAAGAGAATTAGCGCAATTATAACTAATTATAAACCAAAACTCCCGAAACAAACGAAGATATGAACAAAAAAAGTACACTCATTTTTAGCAGATGTAACTACTCTCTTTTTGGGTTTAGGTTTAGATAGAATGGTTGAGTGGAAGAGCAGATGTCAACTTTTAGTGACACATCTGAACTCCGCCGCTTTTCACTTCAATATTAATATAGAAATACTTTTGATATTTTTGTACCATATGTTGGAAATAAAGACGCTTTTCCGGATTGATTTTAAAATTATTCTTGCAACCAGATACAAAACATTTCATGATTAATTGGTATCAAATAAGATTCAAATAAAAATAAACCATGATTCCAAAGGTGATAATGTTAAAAAATACACTCAAACTGAAAACTCTAAGCACACAACAAAATAATAACAACACAATAGTTTATCAAACAAATGTGTTATTTCTATCTCTCTCCATATCATACTTTTGGCAAGCTTCTCTGTCAATTTACCATTATCACGTCATAAATGCGGTAAATTCAAACATTGATATTTTGTTTTGGCATATTTACTAATAATATAAAAAAAAGAAAATACGTAGACGCTACAATTTAATGTACACTTTAAAAAAATATATAAAAAAAATTCGGAAGGACCCCAATAAACATCCATTTGTAAACGCCAAAAATCATGAGGTTTTAAAGGTTTGTGCTTTCTGTCAAAACACTTCGATCTTACATTTAACCTGTGAAAACATAATAGACACTTGTCGCATATACTTGGCAACATTGCAGGGAATGAAAAGGCGGGAAAATATATATTTTTTATACACTGGGTCTGGCAAAGCGGTACAATCAGTGGGCTTAGCAAGGTATGTTAAATGTCCGCTTCTGTGTTATACACTGGGATTGACTTGGTATCATGAACATGCCGGGTCTAGCAACGTCGGTTGGATAAATATATATATACATATTAAACGCGGAAAGATCATCAACATATACAAAATATTTATCATAATCATACCTTGAATACTCCTAACCCTAGCCCAATCGAATCCTAGGCATCTGCGAAAAATTATCCTCATCTAATTACGAAAGCACTCAACACCTCCCGCACAATTAAATAAATGAGATATGTTAAACACGAACGAAATCCTGTAACTAATATTCTTTTATACTCTTTCGAGTATCGTTTACAACTATAGAATTTTTTTAAATCCCTACTTTTTGTTGTTTTTATATTTCATAATTCGTAACTATCGTAGGTATTCATATTGGGGGAATTATACATAAAGCGCTGCCTACAAAAAAAAAACTACATAGAAGAAAACATCGCCAGTCTTGTAATAATACCGCAAAAAACTCCTGGCAGGTGATTTTAAACGAGTTTTTGTTGAAATAAAATATTTGTTCAAACTAAATTTTCAAACAGTCTTGGCGATATAATACGTTTTCTGCTAAGCTACATCTTTTCAAAATAGATAGATACAAAAATACATTTACGAATATAGAATTTCATACAATTTAAAAATATAAAGTAAATATTTTTAGTTATTTGAACGAAAGTTATAAATTAATAATTAATTAATACTTGTTTGATAATTTTGCCAGAGCTGTCCCATAGTTATTGTATTCCAAGTAATTTTTTTTGATATTATTACAATTATATACATCCATATTGGTGCACTATTATACTTACGATGTAAATGATAGTTATGATACATAGGTAATTTCTGCAGATTTCTGTAGAAAAGTATAGCACAATTGGCATATTTTAGCCAGTATAATAAAGTAATCATAAGCATTTCAAAAATTATTAGAGATAGGGATGTCATACTTTAATAGTGATCGATCTAGAATTATTTTCTATTATTTTATTATTATCATTAACAAAACTTCAGGATTTAGATTTCAGAGTATAACGTTTGCAATTCACCATCAACCACCAAAAAAGGTTCTGTAATGATGACAACCGTTTTTCTAATAGCTTATCTCTACATTTTACCATAAGATGTACTAACATTAACAAAACTAAAATAGTTGCCGTAATTGGTGTGCATCTACTTTCTTATTAACAATTCATACTCACAACTCCAACACAGTAATAGTGATATTTTTCTTCAGATTACAATTTTTAGTGTTTTTTAAATTAAATACGGAAAAAAATAAAATAATACAAATATGGAATTACTATAAAAATGGTTGGATAACCTTCTCTGTTCGTGTGCATTTCTAGACGTTGCTGAAATGACATTTCACATCTTGACTGATTCTGTCTTGCATGTTTTTTCTGGGGTAGTAACACTGGTGACCATGATAAAAATCTAGTAGATTTGAGTCGGTAGATCTAGTTGACGGTACAGTAAGTCCCCGTCTTTCTGTCAGTCTATTGATTATTATATTATTGATTATTATATTGCAACAAGATATGCCTCCTTATTTGTAATGGCAACTTCTTTAATAAAAGTCCCTCAGACGGAAATTAAAAAAAATAATAGAGCAAGTAAGTAATATGATAATTACAACAATTACATATAAAGGTACTGAATTCATTAGAACTATTATTCAAAGAACGAATTACTAGATTTATTTATTTTTTATTTAATTTAAAGTGTATGTAATAAACGTTGTTGCCGGTTAATGTATGTTCTATAATTAATTTACTAATTTGAAAATATAAATGAAAATTATTCTCGACAACAATCTCAATAAAAAAGTACAAACACGATATTACATTGCTCTGATTCACACTTTCCAATCAGCAATTTGTAACTGAAGTTAGAATGCGACTGAAGTTAAGGTTAATTGATTGGATTTTACCTAATACATTATATGGAAAGCTATAATGTATAATTTTCGCTTTTGATTTTATGACTAATGCCGCCGCCACTGCATTCAGATATATTGTCTTCATATTATTAAACTGCTGAACCAAACTGTAGTCTGTGGGCAACTCAAGTTCGTCGTTTTTGTTCGAACAGACTTGTTCGTCGAACAAAATTGTCGAACAAAAACGCAGTGTGTGGGCCTCTTTAGTCTCTGTATGTAATTGTAATAATATTTAAAAAATCACTTGGAATACAATAACTGTGGGACAGCTCAGGCGAAATTATCAAACAAGTACTAATAGTTTCGTTCAAATAACTAAAAATATTTACTTTATATGTTTAAATCGTATGAAATTTATATACAGCGTGTTTCAGTTTACATATGGAGACACCCAAATAAATTGTTTATTAGCTAAGCAATTACCTATTAAATTTTTATCAGTGATACTGGCCAATAAAGGTTAATATTTTTGTATGAATGAATTTTTGTTGGAGTCAAAATCTGACCAACTATGATTCAAATAAAAACTAGGCTTTCTAGTAAAGTCATATTAGCGTTGAAGATAGAGTAAAAAATTATTAAGAAAAGTTGTTGCAAATCACTAAAATAATACGAATACGAAGTTTCGCTGGAAAATTTTAATCTTGAAATTTTACTAAATTTTTGTATAAACGAACAAAATTGAAACTGGAAATACATTAAGCATGAAACTGGAATTTTGTAACACATATTAAATAAGAGATATTTCAACGAAAAATTTTTTCAATGTGTTGATATAAAAATTTAGTAAAATATCAAGATTAAAATTTTACAGCGAAACTTCGTATTCGTACTACTTTAGTCATTTGGATTTAGACTCCAACAAAAATTCATTCATACAAAAATATTAACCTTAATGGCCAGTATCCCTGATAAAAGTTTAATAATAATTGCGTAGCTAATAAACAATTTATTTGCTTGTTTTCATGTAAACTGAAACACACTGTATATTCCGAAATGTATTATATCGCCAAGATTGTTTGAAAATTTTGTTTGAACAAATATTTTATTCCAACAAAACCTCGTTTAAAATCATCTGCCAGGAGTTTTTTGCGGTATTATTACAAGACTGGCGATGTTTTCTTCTATGTAGTTCTTTTTTGTAGGCAGCGCTTTATGTATAATTCCCCCAATATGAATACCTACGATAGTCACGAATTATGAAATATAAAAAGAACAAAAGGTAGGGATTTCATAAAATTTAGTTCAGTTGTAAACGATACTTGAAAGAGTAGAGAAGAATGCTAGTTACAGGGTTTCATTCGTGTTTAACATATCTCGTTTATTAGATAATTGTGCGGATAAAAATGAACAAAACTGTGGTTGTGAGTGCCTTATATTTAATCTGAAACATTTTCCGCTATTAATATGCAAGTGCTGAGTGCTTTCCTAATTAGATGAGGATAATTTGTCGCAGATTTCTAAGATTCGATTGGGCTACGGTTAGGAGTATTCCAGGTATGATTCTGATAAATCTGTTGGATATGCTATTCATATATTAATGATTTTTCCGCGTTTTAAATGTGGTACGTATACAATATGTATCCTGTAATCCTTAGCTAAATATATTTTTCCTTAAAATGAAAATTAAAATAAAAATAGTAAATAAATGAATGTTTAGTTACTTTATTTTTTACACACATATGTACCTACATAGATAGGTATATGAAAATAATTAGATAATAATACAAAAAATAAATAATAATATCGATAACAACAATAACCAATTATAATACTGCCAATGAAACATTTTTACTCTTAGGAATGAACACTTTTTTCGAATATCTTGCAAAGTATGCAATCTATAGCGATTTATTAAAAGAATGGAAGTACTTAGAATAGGCTTTTGATAATGTTTGTATAAAGAAATTCGTAAAATTGTATAGTTTGAAACGCTTATTGGTATAAGAAAGTCGTGTGGTGGCCACATGTCATTTTTTCATTTTATTTTGATCTCGCTCTTCAGTCTACAGTTTTCGAAGTTACTTTTGAAAATGTAAATTCTGATTTTTAAATCTAGGATTTCATTTTCCAAATTCCGGGTATGGACATTAATTTTGAATTTTCATTACATGTTAGACATCAAGTAGTTCATTTTTCTTTATTCAAAGACACTGTAATATTTCGCGCTTCTACACCTTTGATAAGTTTTAGCGACCGTCGTCTATCCTCCAATCGCACTAACGACCTCTTCTGTCCAGACTTTCTTATACAGGGACCTTAACCAAACCAAATTCATCGCGCCACCCACTGGGAAGAGCAAAACAACGTCTGCTGGGCTAGCTAGTTTAGTTATTTTTTTGCTTATGTACTGTAGTGTTACGTGGGTTCTCTTACGGTCCAATTGTTTTATTGGACCTAGCTGTTGGAGAAATACTACTAGTGTAAGGGTATTTCACAATAAACGAGTGAGTTTATTTTAATACATATATTGTAATAAAGAAATAAAAATAAAACATAAATTCCAGTTCTTTGTACATACATGAAAGACACAAAATAATAATTCTCATATAATGTATAAGCATATAAAATAATATTTACAAATAATGTCTCTCTTTCTGCGTATTGAACGCTATTTGAAATGTGTACTTTATGTACTTCTTGTATTTAATGAGCCAAAAGGATATATTTATCGGAGCGATTCCTGAACTAGGGAGACAGTGAATAATCAGTTCAATAGTTTATCACTACCGCGTAAAACACGATACAACTCAAAACTACGTCCAGGAATATCGAATTTCTCGTATATATTTTCATATGCGTCTATTTGCGCCTTTTACTATATGCTCCATCCACTGACCCCTTATAATAGTGACGATTCCACGAACCACGGTTCGTGTGCTGAACGCAATGAATCCAACGAGTACACAGTATGCGTATCGCGATCAGCGCAGGCAAGTCCGTGGGCGGCTATACCATTAACAAACCGCGCAAAGTCAAATAGCACGTCATCTCTATAATACGGGTTGGCGCGCGCTTTTTTTCATCGCTACGAAGTAGTTTCGAGGTTAGCTCCGATGGTGTTGCATTTTTAGAATTAGATCCTATCGGTGGCTCGTGTTTCTATTAATTCGTTATCATGATTTTGCTTATTTATATTATATTACATTAAGCGTGAGATTTAGACATATTAATTTAACAAAATACTGAATATATAGCAAATATATGTAAAATAAAAAGAATGCTTGTTTTAAATGTCTTTGAGTCCTTAACAGGTTCAATTCAAATATATATAATATATATGCTTATGAATACAAATAACAACTCTACTTTCATGCGATTACTCTCAATGAAGTAGTTAAACTCTTTTAAATGAAAGAAAATTGATACGGTAAATAAATTATATTAATATTGTAAATATAATGTATTTTGCCAAAAAATCTTCTAAAAGAGGATATAGATATTGTATCTTCTTGATAATACCTTCAAAACACTAGATGCATGTTTATATAACAAAAATTTCCATATATATGTTGTAGACGATGCTTTTGCGGTAATCCATAACATAAAATGTAGAATTGCCACTGAACTACCTGCACTACACACCAGTGGCGTAGCCAGAATTTTGATTTGGGAGGGGCCTAAAAGGGTTGAAGAACTAAAAAAGGATCGAAAGTTTTGAAAAAGTATATAACATTTTTAAATCATCCAAATTCTGACAGTTGTCACAGTTGAAACGCGAAAGACCAACTCCCGACTATAAATCATGTAATTGATTATAAATTCTTACGGGTATTGTGTGGTAAACACACGTTAGCGAACAAACTTTGTAATATAAAATGTGTACTTAACCGCTACAATAAAAGGTACTAAAATTTCCCTATAACATACAATGTTTTGAGATGTATATTTGTACAGTAAATAATAAAATTAATTAAATTAAACGCAACCTGAACAATTTGAAATCGCTCAATTTGCGACGATTTCTACAAAAAAGTTGTCGCAATTTGGTGTCAGAAGTCGCTCCGAATGCGATAAATCGCCCAACCTGGCAACTCTGTGTGAGTATGCACTGTGCACTGTTGCAATAGATACTTATTTTCCTCAGATATATTTAGATTTATCGTTTCTACCGAAAAAATTTTATTTTAATATTTTTGAATAAAATTCGAATTATGGATACAGTAAAATTTCGGAGGGGGCCCGGGCTCCTCCAGCGGCTACGCCACTGCTACACACACTCAACGGAAGATAGGCACTGTTTTGTTGGGCGATTCTCTCATCACATGCATTCTCGAAAGACGGTAGGTGGCAGCATCCTCCGAGGCGAGAATTTTTAATTGTAATGACTTACGCCTAGTATTATATCTTCTTTATTTATGACTTGAATTTAAAAATTTAAAAAAATCTGAAGAGACGAAAGGCTATCCTAGATTCATGGTTAAGAACATTTTTGATAAGTTATTAAAAAAAGGGGGGATTTCATGTTAAAGCTACACATTTTCAGCTCGTCATTTCATATATTTCTAATTTTATTTCTCATAAAACTCTTAACTGGAAACATATATTGATATTTATGTAAGAGATTGCAGAAAAATATAATTAATTATGGCTAATATTTTCTGAAAAATCCGTTGAGCAGTAAGCGTCTGCAAAGCTCATGAAAATTGCCGTGTGTCGCGCTCTTAATTATGAACGGTGTAATGATCACAATTGCAACAAAGTCGTAGATAACATAAAAACAATTTAGAGATACTGAACCCCGATACGGATAACTTATAAATGATGTATAGAAGATATCAAAACAATAAAAATTAGCTCGTTCTATTTAAAATAAGGAGTTATAAGTCGACATCCTGTCTACCTGAAGTGAATCTTGGCTAAAAATATTTTAAAAGAATTATACTTATATGGTATTAAAGGTTAGACAAAATTTCAGATATTTATTATTACTATACAACCTATAAAACTTCTAACAGGTTACAGGGAATACCTTATATGCAGATCGTTCTAAGTTAAGTGCGTACCATGACTAACTCTGTTATTATTAACGCAACAAAGCCGCTTATTTGAGCATATTTCAGATATTTTATCTGGGGATAGAGGACAACAATTGAGAAAAACAGAAAAACAATTGAGCATGGCGTTTTCAAAATAGTCACCGAAACTGTCTTTTTAATGGAATATTCTGTGCATTTCACTACACCCTAATTGAGAATTTAATTCTGATTATGATAATGAAGTTATTATCATAATTTATATTAAAGAGATAGCGAGCAATCTATGAAAAAACAATTCGATCTATTTAGTTTTCACCGGTCTTGGTACTAACAATAAGTTTTGTGTCTTTACTGGTTTCAAGAAATGTGATATATTAAAACCGTACATAATATGTAAGAAAGTGGAAAGCAAACTCATGAATTTTATGGCGAGAAGTATCCTGCACACAACACTCCAAATTGTTTTTGAAGCCTTATAGAAAATTTAGAATAAATAAAGAGGCTTTCAAGAAAAAAAGCTATTTATATTAGACGAAGAAGCCGAAATTAGTGTTTTATTTTATTTCTAAGCGCACGGATATAATTTTGAAGACATAATTTATTCTTTACTAATACCAACTACTGCAGAGTTTACAGCTTGGTGGTTACGAAAGAAGATTGGTTTTATGATTCATTGGTTTATTTATGCGTCTCACGAAAATGCCGATTTTTACTTTAGCTATAATATGTGAGTCGTATAGATGCAAAAACTTTTGAGAGTACATTTCGATGTATTACGTGTTTAAACTTTTAAGGGTAAATAGCAATATTAATTTACAACAAAGTTTTACCGGTGTCACATGTCAGGAACTAGAAGGACCGCCTAAATTTAGATTTTAGTTATGCATAGAGTAAGTTTTGCAACTAATTGCAACAAAGATGAGCAAGTTTTGCAACTGACTATTCATTACGACTGTAATATGTTATTGAAAAATAATAAGAATAATTTTCTTATTATACATAAAAGTAACAACGAGTGAAAAAATACAATATTCTAAGAAAACCATAACTTTTATTTTGAGCTAATACAAAATCCACTTGCACATCGGAGCCGATTTTTAATATTTTTTAAATAATACAAAAGAAACTAATGTTTATTGAACTAGAAATCGAAGATTTACAAAAATGAACTAAACATTACACTACAGTTAAAAATAAAACGAAACCTAAGCTTTATAAATTTAATCGATTTGCCATTCGCTGTTGGGAGCAAAGTGATTAACAGCGCGGCATCATAAAAGGCGATATGATGCTGTCACAAAGCCAATTGAACACAACATACACACACAAAACTACACCACGAGAGTTGCAGTGATAGCCAGACAAGCGATACAGCTTACGGAGTCACTGCAACAAAGCACCCACCACATTAAAAAAAAATCCCAAATCTATATACCTATTCTGGATGCACACACTGTTCTTGTACATTATTGTTATCATCAGCTGTAGTTCTTTCTTTGTTGTCTGGTTGAGTTGACTGAAGCAGTGTTTTGTAAATACTGAGTTGTGATCTGCTTCTCCAGTTGGTACCAAAATCCGTTGTTAACAAACGGTCAATACTACTTTTATCGCCTTTAAGTATCCTTCCAAAAGGCAATGGCTCATCAGTTCACATTGTGGATTGATGACTAAAATTTCTCCAATAGTAGAATATTCAACTGAGAAAGCCTTCATTACTCAAGCAGTACTCATTACATTTCTTATTCATCCTCATAAACTCAGAGTTAGCAACAAAATGGGAAGTGTAACAACTGCATATTTTTATTGTCTTTTTTATTTTTCTTTGTTCTAAATATTCATTGTTAAGTAAAGTGTTTGTGTTTGTTTATGCATAGTACTGTAATAAATAAAAACAACGTTACAATACCCTATGGCACTGTGTGACGTCAGTAGTCTTTGTACTTCAATATTTGATAGCGTTTTTATAGTGGTGTTGAAAAACGAAGCTTTATATCTCAATAAATAATAAAGATATAGCAAAATAAAAAACTACGGGTCCATTTTTTTTAAATCCTCTGCGTGACTATGTAAAATTTGAAAAATTGTCTTGTTCCCCATTTACATGATCGGACGGCCATCTTCCTAGAATGTGCTCCTTTATGATACATTCACATAGCACATGTCAGTAGGATCAGACGATGACGCGTGATCATAAATGATTGAAAATCTTTGCTTCAAAATGGCAACAATTCTACAACTTTATGTTGACATGCCTGATTTTTTAATTTAAATATGTAAAAAATTTGACATAGCAAAAGTCATTAATATTGATACACCTAAGTAATTCTAACCTAAGAAGATAAATAAACCAATTTTTCAGGGTTGCCAAATTAAATATTTACCTCAAACATTTATAGTCACTCGGTATAATTTTAAATTTAAGTTTTTAAATTTAAAATTAGGGCTGTTGCACACTAGGAATACAACTGGTCATAAAAAGCGGGAACAAAAAGGTCAAAGGAAACCTTTTACCTGTCTATACCTATTAGATTAGGTTTAATTACAATGTCGCTACCCCGCCCCGTCCGGCATGGATTCAACACGGCAAGCTTAAATTTTCAACAATTTTTATAACACCGATAATAAAAGATAAGATACTAACAGTAATAATAGTAAAATACCAATGAATGACAGGCGAGAAGTTATATTATTTAAATACGTTATTATCTAATCTTTTATTTATCCAATGTAATTACTTATAGGTTGGTAGAACAAAAATTTTTGACATTTTGTTATCAACTGCTATCAGATTTAACAACGCTCAAACCTAATGTCATGTGTCATGTGGCTGCGTGTATCAGATTCACAATTGGATAAACCAATGACATGTATAAAATTATAAATATTAATTACATTATTTCAAAAGTTCCATTTCATCTATTAATCGATCGATTATTAAGTAATATTAACTGAATAAGAATGGATTTACACATACCTGTGGACATTGGAAATAAGGTAACCAAACTTTTTCTACCTTTTATAATTTAATAAAGATCATTTAAGTTTTATGTAAAATGTAGGCGTACAATCGATAAAAAAACTAAGTACAATCGATAAAAAAACTAAGTATTCATTATTTATTACCACGTTTTACAGACTATTGACCAACTAACACCAGAAGAAAAATGGAGGTTTGAATAATTTATTATAATAATATATTTATTGTGAACTGTTTTTTTATATGTACAGGCTCGAGCACCAGAAATTACATGAACAACATAAAGGACATGAAGCAATGCATGCTGAAATGGTTCTTATTCTAATTATAACACTAGTCATTGCTCAGTTGGTTTTGATAGAATGGAAACGAAGGCATTATAAGTCATATTTAGTAAGCCTGAATTTTAATCTTAATCTATGATATATTAAATTAAATTAATTGCAGCTAGTCACGTTATTGGCAATGTGGGTAATCCCATTAGGATTATCAATAAAAAATCTGTGGTGGCGATTTGTTTTTATATGGTTATTATTTTCTTGTATAACAGGACTTATAGTACGGAAAGCACTAATAAGACCAATTCGGGGTACTACGCCAAGGTAAGCCCTTTTGTTTAACAGAAATCTGTATAACTTAATGCATATATTTTAGATTAGTATACAAATGGTTTTTATTTATTTACAAACTAAGTTACATTCTTGGTATCATAGGTTATATTATAATGATGGCAACACTATTTGGACTAAACATAGTATTTAGGGCAAAGCCAAATGTATGGTTGGATTGTGGTTTGTTGTTTGTGTTCTATGGGTTATATTATGGTGTGTTGGGGCGAGATATATCTGAAATATGTGCAGATAAAATGGCTTCGCATATTGGGGTAAATTTATTTTCGATCGATTACTTTATATTATTTAAGTAATGTATATCATTTTGTAGTATTACACATCTCAAGGTATGCCAACAAGAAATTTAGAACCTGATGTGTGTGCTGTTTGTGGGAACAAGTTACTTGTTCAAGAAAATGAAGAAGGAATAATTGAAAATACATATAAATTGAGTTGTGGTCATACGTAAGTATAGAAGTTTAATAAATAAATTTAATAAAAACAGCTAGTGTTACTAATATCTGAATACGAAAATACAAACCGTATACCACATACATGAAAAAGATAATATGTCAATTTGCCAAGTAAAATATTCAAAATTCTATGTTTTGTTTGCACATAAGAAATATCCTTTGCACTTCAGTAGTGGAGACGGTGTAAATAATTAAGCAATATGTATATGTATGTATGTAATATGTTGAATAAAAAAGCAAGACTGAAAATAAAACAATAGCCAAAAAATTAAGAACTGACTAAAATTTTAACAAAATCTAATCTATTTGCAACTACAAGCGGCGTATTTTTATGTTATCTACCTAGCCATGAAAAAAAGCACACATAAGAGAACAAAAAAGATGATTTTGCTACATAATTCTTTTTTCCAATTGCCCCATATGCTCATAAAAAAATTGCTTTGATAACTCCGCAAAATATTCTTCAACAGCTTTCAGTTGTTCATCAGACCGGAAACGCTTTCCCCTGAGATGCTTTTTTAAATTTTTGCAAAGAAGTCTGACGGAGCTAGGTCGGTCGGGCCTGTAAGATGGATGCCTTAAGAGAATAAACCCACAGTCATTGATTATCTACTGAACTTTGTTTGCCTTATGAACCCGGCAATTGTGCAGCAACAAAATTTTTGATAAGAATGCGAGCGTTTTTCTTCTAGAGCAGTTTTTAAATTTTTAATTGTGTTTCATAGGACTCTCCATTTATGGTAGACCCTCTTGGAATATATTCGATAAATAAGACTCCTTCAACATCCCAGAAAACAGTTGCCATCAGTTTTTTTTTTTTTTTCTAGAAAATTATGTCTTGGCCTTTTTTGATGGCGGAGAGCCCTTATAAAACCAACTGCATAGATTCTTGTTTAGTAGGAGCGCCCTAGTGATGTACTCAAGTCTCATCCCCGGTGATAATTCGAGATAAAAATGTTTTGTCCCTCTCCAATTCGGCCAAATTTTTTTGAGAAACTTCTTTTCTGTACAGTTTTTGTTGAGGTGTAAGCAATCTGGGTATCTACTGTGCAGACACCTTCTTCATACCCAAATCGTCATGCAACATTTTGAGGACACTTGCTTCGGATATACAGACTTCATTGGCAATGGCAGAGATCTTTACACACCGATCTTTCACATCTCTGCTTTTACTGAAGAATTACGATAACTAGTACTTTGCGACATTGCCAGTTTTATGCAACGCATTCTACAGTTTTTTGTTAAAAGAATCTTGATTTCAATTATCTGTTCATTCCGATGAAAATACAATTTTTCGTATATGTTGACAGATTAACCTGTTCGTCAATGTTTCTTCTTCAGGCTGAACTATAAATTGCATAAAATTTATGGCACAAAACGCTTTTCAATATACAATTTGGTACCCGTGTTTCTTCAAAATTTGTTTGTTTGTGTGTATATCACGCTCTTAAATTTGTAATTGTTGCATTTTTTTAATATTGGAAGAAATTGTAAATTTTATAGATAACCCATCATATAACAAGGATACTTACTAATAAATATACTCCATGTTGTGGCCGAAAGTATAACTGAAAATTATGTACATATACCTACTACACATACCTTCGAAATTGTACTAAGTATTATAAGTAAAATATTCAAATCAACTCAAAAAAATAAATCATCAATGGTTTAACGCCTGGTGAAAAATGTAGCTGTATAACCACACAAACAGAAATCTTGAAGACTGATGGCCAGTTAAGTTTTCGAATTACTTATTTCAATTCACTTAAAATACAGGAAACCGAATACAACAAACAATAAATAAAAACAGCAATAAATTTGAAAATCTACAAAACATCTTAAGATCGCTGTCGAAGTCAACACTTCAAATAACCTTATAATAATCTCCCGTCCAAAAATGATAAGATTTTTAAATCCTACTAAAATTACAGTTCAGACAAAAATTGCCGCATTGTTAATCACTTTGCTCCCATCAGCGAATGGTAGGTCGATCGGATTTCAATTCTCTGAGATAAATTTCGCCGTCTTTTCGGAGAATTGAACCCAACTCCAATCGTTCCGCCACAACAATAGTTAGCCACCGAACCACTGCAGCTATCGACCCATTGAAGAAATTAAAGCGCGATAGCTCCGATTTCGTGTTCTTTTGTATTTTCTTAAATATCTAGGTTTGTTTGTATAACTATGGGAAGCAATCCGAAATAGAAATATCGGAGTATCTTGAGAGATAACAAGGGCACAATTTCCTAAAATAAATTCATTCAGAAATGAAATTCATAAAATGTCTACCTCTTTCTCCCAGAGTAGATCATTGCACCATCTTGCTAGTTTTATTTTCAATGAAAACACATTTAAAATACATTTTGGCGAAATTGTATTCGCTCATATTCTTAGATTTGCTTCGAAACAGGAAACTAAATATTGTGGAAGCAACTAAATGTGCCAGGTGATAAAGAGAAAACGTCTCTTTAGTTGGATGCTTTGCCAATATTGTTTAAGAATACATTTTTTTGGAACGATCCAAAATGACATAAAATCTGTTTGAAGGCAATTACCTTAGGAGTATCTAATTTATAATAAATAAAATATGCTTGTTAAAACTTTTGTAAAACAACTTTCTTTTTTCAGTTTTCACGAATTTTGTATAAGAGGTTGGTGTATTGTGGGAAAGAAACAAACGTGCCCATACTGTAAAGAAAAAGTCGACTTAAAGAAGATGTTTTGCAATCCTTGGGAAAAACCTCACGTTTTATATGGTCAATTGTTAGATTGGATTAGGTGGTTAGTTGCGTGGCAGCCATTAATATTGTTCCTAGTTCATGGCATTAATTGGTCACTAGGACTTGAATGAAACCAAATAGTTTAATTTATATATATGTATTACGATTTTTTATGATAGTAAAGGTTGTGATACCTTTTTCATTAAGTCGCAAAAAAGCCTTGCCTGTTTTAAGTTTTACCATACATTCTTTTCCATAGTATTATAATTTTTATGCAATTAATTGACTGTGTTCTAGTTTCTTCCTGCAGTGATAAACTCAGTATTCCAACAGAAGCTATTATGGAATTTCCACAATATGTTGTTTATATATTAAAAGTTTTTACAAGTATTTATTTTAGCAATCGTGTACTTGTTTTTGTGCAGCTATATAAGCTATATAATACCGATTAAAGAAACCAAAATGAAAGTCTGTTGCCATCTTTCCATTTTTATATTAAAAAGGGAAATTGTTCTAAAAAACTGATTCTAAAAATATAACTTAACAAAAAATGTACAATTTTTAATGTACTTAACACGAAGAAAGCAATCTTACTTTGTTTTATTTATTGTCCTTGTGCTATCGTACAACATGAATAAGGATGTATGAATTTGTTAAATATGCCGATAGTACCTAATTATAAAATTATTATAAGTGAATATCAATTACAGAAGAACATGAAGAGGTAAGTTAACAGAGCTCGTTTTTCTTAATTTAGTAGAACTGCCCTTTCCGACAAGAAGATCTACACACTGACATAGTTAACATCTATGCGTGGTGTACTGTGCAGTTAGATGATAGTTTTTTTTTTGTGTTAGTAATTATATTAAACATACACAGAAGAAAAAAAAACATTGATTAAGTAAATAAATTCGCCTATACAAAAATAATAGTTGTAGTTTATTATAAACCTTTATAATGCTGAGCAAAACGTTCTTTCACTGCAAAGACATTTTGTTGAAATAACTAGAAACACTATAGGTGTTTTATCGTGCAACAGCAGGTAATAGTATTTGTTAGAATGATATTTTATAATTTGATTATAAAATTAACACTGTGTGTATATAAGACTTTACACACTTGTAAAAGTTATAAATAAATTATAGAGAGGACCATTTCTCAACGATGCTTACTCATAAATACTCCGTACTTCCATGAAAAGTTAGCTACTCTGTCTTAATTTTGTACTCTCCATTTTAAATTCGCAAAAAGAAGTGGATATAACAATTAATAAAACAAAATGAAAATTATTTAAATAGTAAAACGATACGTTTAGGTCGCCTAAAGTATAAACAGGAATTAGAACTCGACACTAAACAAATTTTCAATTTCGCGGGCATTTTATGGTGGTACTCTATAAAAAACTAACTAAATATTGCACTACTTCAACGCATTGCATTAGGACTGATCTTTTAGATTTCTGTGAATTTTTGTATAAGCGTTGTACGCACCAAGAATAGTTCAAATTTAATATTTTGACTGACTTTATTTTTGAATTATACGCTTGAAAATTTCAAAAAAGCGACGGTTTTCGGTCATATTTCAATACTTTAAAAATGATATAATTAAAAAAGCATAGTACCTAGGGAGACCTCAAATTGCTGCTGTATTCTTTTCTATTGGAAATGCTCTTTAATTTGGTATATATACATGGCAATATTATACCAGAATAACGAGAGCTTGACTTTTTATTACGAAACGAAGCAAACCCGCACAAAAAATTAAAACTATGTTACTATATATCAGAGTACATGCTGGTTAGGTGTGAGCTACCTATGTGTACATAAAGGCATGCTTCTGTGTACCTCAATTAGTTATTTATGTTACAATTTGGAACATATTGTATATTGGCTGGGATATATTGAGGGAAAACATCACGACATTTACTCAGTAAATTTTTTACACCAAAAACTTCCAGCTCGTTCGTTCTTCCATCCGCAAACGAAAGAAGCACTTTTGAAAAAAGTGGATCCACTAACAACAGTGGGAAGAATGTACACTTTAAGTATTGAAGACATGAAGTTATCTTCTCTTGCGTTGGAAAAATATATTAAACGATTAAAACGAATCATGTAAATTTTGTTACTCTTCGGAAATTCTTGTGTAAATATCTTTAACTATGTAAATACTTAACATTCTTAGAAATATAGACCTAAATGTGAAATAATATATCGTTGAAGATTTCTAGTTATCTTTTTGTATAATAATTAAGTACTTTGTTATTATATAAGACACAATAAAACAATATGAATGCTAAGCCCTACAATTGCTCATCCACAATAAAAACCTAGAAAAGATTCAAGGTTAGTATATCTTTATTTATGGTTTTAGTTTTAAGATAAATAAAAATGTTTTTCTATGTTTATTTACAGGTATCCACCATACTAGATGAAAGAAAACAAACAAACAAACCTGCAAGCAAGAAAATATAAGTAATTTTTAGGTGTGTACTGGTATACTCATTATATACATGTCGGTAGTCATACCTAACCGGTGTGTACTCTCATAGTAAAATAATTTTTAAACAAGAAATCTTTTATATCCTTAAAATTTTTTCCAAAAAAATTGAGTTTATCGAAAAATTGTGTGGGGTCTTTCAAAAAACTCAAAGTACATCAGTAAACATACTCATGTGCATTGAAAATATAGAAACGTTATCGAAAACCGTTGTTTTTTTTTACCTTTTAAAAGCTCAACTCAAAAACGACATGTGGGAAGAATAGTAAATTTTAAATTTAAACTATTCTTGGTAGATACAACACCTATTCAAAAAATGATAGAAACATGAGACGTCTAGGTCCAGACCATTGTTTTATTTGGCAGAATATTTATGCATAGATTAGATTAAAAGCAAAAGTAGACTTTTTGGTTAAAGTAACTCGAGGAAACTGGCGCATTCTTCATACTACCTTTGATGTTTATTATTATAATTCATTTATAGGTAGAGACTATAAAAGCTTGGCCACTATATTACATCTAGTACAATGTCAAATTAGAACGAAATGATCGTAGGTATCTCCTACTTGACATCCAAAAGTTGAACTATCGAGATTTTACTGTATGAAGACCAATTTAAAATCACACACAAGAGAATAAAAAATCAAAGGTCTCCAAAATTTAGATAGGCTAAACCTATGTATAAAAAAGTTGGTTATAATTTTAATTTATATTCGTTTCACTTATACATGTACCACGCGTAGCATTTATTATTCGTGTCGTGTTAAATATTGCCACACCATTCTGAAAATTAAATTTACGAGAAACAAATTTCATCTAGTGTATATACGAATTGATACAGATAAAATGCGGTAATACCAAACACTACAACGCCTAATTAAATCCGGACACGTGCTTCGAGGGCTGTTAGGCTCTCATTATTGGTTGATGTTGAGGGCCCATGAGCCCTTGTAAAACTTGACCCGAAGTAATTAATCAAGCGTTGTGGTGTTTGGTGTTACCATTTTTTATATGTAGTTTTTATATGTAACTGAATTGTAAACGTTAAAAACACAAAAAGAAGATGTATAAAGTGTTGTCTATTATCTGTATTTAAGGCGTCTAGCACAGAATTTTTTTCAAAAATAATATAAATCTAAATTATATTATATACTGTATAATATGTCCAAAATAAATAGCTCCTCTGATTTAGATGTAATTATACAACATAAAAAGTTCATCCTGAAAAGTATTGTCTTATGTTTATCGTTTTATGAATATTCCTCATTTATTTATGTTCTTGTACTGTATAAAAGATGACGCCACTAAGAAAAGCGGACAAAAAGAGAAAGAAGTGTCAATAGTCGGCGACATCTATAGAAAACTCTAGTCAACAATACGGTTTGGCAGCAGGTTAGATACGTTGTAATAATACATACACAGACAGTGATGTGTGTTGTATACGCGAGTAGACACTTTTAACTGTGAGTTTTTTACGTTTTTCTATTAAAATCCGGATCGCCTCAAATACAGCAACAAGTAAATAGTGATTTATTAAAGTGCCACAAAGTAATTACACCACTGTTCAGGATTACCTTTGTATCTACATACACTTTCAGCTATTTTGGTGAGTGTCTGATCCTTATTCGTTTGTTTTGGTGTCTGAGAATTTGTCAAGTAACATTTAATAGTTTTATTTTACCATCGTAAAATCTGTAATGTTTCTTGATATATTTAAAAGCTTGTAGTTATAAAAAGGAATTAGTAACGCCCACATTTAGGGTAGGTAAGTGTTTTTCCAACATCAAGGACGTGATTTGATTAGCACCTGTAGGAATAGTTCTGTTCAACATACGAATTTGTTTTATAACATAGATAAATACGTGTGCTCTTCGCTTTAAATATGGTCAAGTTAATCATTTGTTTTTCCATTATTAAATCCAAACAGTATTAACACAATTAATTACGTTAGTTTAATGCAATTTGTTATGATTTTTTCCCGTAGTCTCCTAATGAAACGTACAGAAAAGTATGTCAAACTTTCAAAGCGACAAATGCGGAAATTCTGGTTAAAAATGTTAATAATGTTGAATCATAAACAGAACCAGAAATATTGCTGTGAATATATTTATTTACAATTCTATATAGTGACTTAAAGAACTTATTTCTTTTTAAACTGTTCATATAGTTCGTTATATTTAATTATTTGTATTTCTTATGGGACTTTCCTTCTGTACTTATAAGAATGTTGTTTTTAATGTTTTATCTCAATCCGGAGGTAAAGCTTGAATAGTTCACTCACCATATTTAATTTATATTCTCTCATGCATGTTATGTAGTTCCTAATAAACCGGTTGAGAACATTATAAAGTTCGTCTTTGTACTTACTAACATGTCAGTGCTGCACAATATTACCTCTGAACTCGACTATTTCAAGTTTGTAACTGTTTGTTGGAAAATGTATGTAATAATAATAACAGGAAAGAGGTTATTATATTGTACATTTACTATTATTTCGCTGCATATGTAAATTACCAGTTCCTTATTTGTACTCTATTTTATAAATTACGTGTTTTAGGAATATAGCTAGGCTTAAACACGGATAAGTATATAAAAACAAGAGTGTTATGACATGACTTTCCTCAGTTATAAATATAGTTAAAGCATAGCGTACAGTGTTGCTAGATTACAGATAAAAAATAGGCTGTGGATGGACTTCTTTGAAATTCATTTAAGATTTTTGCAAGACATCGAGCTGTGTTTGCCTGTTATTGTATTTTTATTATCTATCACAAATATTGTATATTAGAGCAGAAGCACTAATTTTAGCCGCCTTAAATAGTGTTTCAACTTTACTTCTTTGGGAAGGCGGCCAAACCTAGGTTACTTACCAGCTACGACATCCAGAATTTCAGCCAATATGCTGGAAAGAGATAGAATTATAGGCTAAACGACAAAAAAATAAACAATTTTTACCGGTTTGGCCACTAACTGCTTGAGGTGGCCAATTTACTTGCCAGTTTATGATATTTAGAAATGTGAGGGGATTACGGATAGTTGCCTAGATATTTTTGCAAAAAGGAACACTACATTTAAATGAAAATTTTGTTGCATGCAACAAATGAGAAAACTTAACTTATAAAACAAATCTTCACAGATTTTAATAATAATTACATAAATATTAAAAATATTCTGCATATCCGAGGATTTTTTATTATTGGATTGTTTAACCACCTCTTGAGCATCTTCGAAATTGTAATCTAATTTATCAACTTTCACTGGCCATGCGACATTCAGGAAAGTAAGTATGTGTCTGCACACATTTTCATTTAAAAACTGAAAGTCTTTGTTGTTTGTGGAATTCTGCTCTGTGGATGACTGTTTATTCGTTTTGTCACTCTTATTTTACTTTGGCTTCTCTTCATTCATGTCTGCCTTTCTTGTTCGTGTTTTCCGTAATTTTTTCTTGTTACGATTGTTCTATCAATAAAGTTTTTAATTTTAATAAGCTGGATTCTGACCTTGATTTCCAATTGGTTTTAACAGATTTGTTTACCATTACAACATTTTTGGTCACAGTTATTCTCTGATTTCAGGATTACACCCGGTGAAGTCATTTTGCATTGCAAAGGTTCTAAATTCTGCGACTCGACTATTTAAAGGGATGCACAATTACCTCCCATTCGGGAAACGAAAACTCGGAAAATCGGATTGGAGTTTTTTTTTAATCTAATCTAATGTCGTGTCAGTTGTTTTGCCTTTCATTTTTTTCTATGTATCAAATAAAATGCTGGAATTACTAAAGAAACCATAAGCATACTGTTTAAATGAACTCTGTAAACTTGATTTTGTATTGGCAATAGTGGTTGCAAGTCTCTTTGTGCATTTGGAATAATGGACATTTGATGCATAAAGGGTGTAGCCCACATGATCTATATTCATTTTGAATAACAGAAACAAAATCCTTATTCGTAATTATGCCATTTAAGAGTGAAGGAATAACAGAGATGTTCTTTTATTTCACTTCCTGTAGAATTTTTACACAAAAGTAAAAGATTATCTTTATTAATATAAAATCACATTAGGTAAAGAATTATTTTGCCTTTGTTTTATCTTTTTGCTCCTGGCATTTTGAAGTTATCTACTTAAATTAGAACAAAAATTTGGATGAAATTATTAAGGTAACAGCTAAGTAGATGAGTACAAATTTATGCAGGTAACAAATGATGGCCAAAATCAGAATAACATTGCTACCACTTTTGGTGGTTGTACTGGAATAAAGTCAACTTACAAAGTCAACTTTTAAAACTGAAGTGGGACAGGTAATTTAACACGCATATCTTACAGCTCTAAATATAAAATAGTTAACTCGAATAATAAACCAAAAATTTGTTTTACATATGGTCTTTTTAAAAACTTTTTTAGGAAACAGCTTGTTGTTGTTGCCAATCTTTAAAAAATGAACAGTACTGACGCGAAACACACATCAAATCTAAAATTTGAACTATATGTAAAGATTTCGCATTTAAGGGAGGCTAAACTGTAAACTGGCTATAACTGGTAGCAAAGCCCAAAACAGGCACGTTTTCCTTACCACTCACGGAAGTTCAGCCAAGAAAGAAAATTATAGGAAATCAATAAAAAATGGATTCAACTAAATACTAAATTTTTCTGTTCATCTAAGAAGTCACTAATCGCGTGCAAAACTGCTCGTACCACACGAGGTATTATTTGTAGTAATTTTCGTAGGATTAACTTCTTGAGCAAGACATCCGCATGAGTTCTTTGAAAGTAACAAGCGCAGTTCTGGTTGGGTTGAGATCGGGATTTGGGAGTGACAAAGTGGTGAATTTTTAAATGTTAGCTTTCTCCTGTTCGACAAAAATATTTTTGTACAGTTGAACCTTATGCTTTCGAACATTGTTCTCCATAAACATAAAGTTTTGACGAACTAGTTCTAGAAACGCTCGATAGTCGTAGATAATACAATAATAATAACGGTTCGTCATAGATAGTGAAGTACTTATGGTCCGCGTTCCAAATCTTGTCGGGTGCGCTTGTGGCACGCCTTGCTAGCTCGATAGCCCTGGTGAGCTACCACTCGTTGTTTCGCCATAATTAACAACGTAACATTATTTACGGCGAAGTAATGTAATAAAGCCTAGAAAACACATTCTATACACACACAAAATACACAGCAAGAGCTATAGTGGTAGTCCGACAAGCAGTATAGTATTATGCTTGGGAAGTCGCTGCTGCGTCACCCACCACCGAAAAAGAATCTATGATTTTCCAGTATTTCACGATATTAGTTTCCTATTGAACCTGAAATTCGAAGCAACGTGTACCTGTCCTTGAGTAACAAAAACAGCCTCAAACAACAACTGAATTCCCACAGGTTTTTACTGTTCACGATTCATATTACCTTAAAAAAATATATGTATTTGTTTTTGGGGGACCCTATATCCTGATATCTAGAGACTCTTGTAAACGATGGTATGAACTGACTTCAAATAAAATTAGATATTTTGTCAAAAATGTCTAATTTTTATTTAAAATGTGAAAAAAATCAGCGACGTATTTGGTTATAATAAAGGGAAATTTTGTATATTTACTTAATGTGATAAGAGAAATTGTAGAAATGGAGCGAATGTATGATGAGTATAGTTATTACTTGTCAAAGCGACATTGTTTTCTATTGAATATTTAATTTAATTTAAATATAATCTTAACTGCAGTCAGTAATATGTTAGTTGCACGGGACATCATAGTTTGTATGAACCATGACCTACAAACATTGTTTATTAATTAAATTTGCCATTTTCATCGCGCTCCTTTAATCCAATTTTATGATCGGTGTAAGTACTATAGCTTACTATAGCTTGCCATTCTAAAAAATGTAATTGACAATAGCAGAACAGAATTTTCATTTATTTTATTTTTCGTTATGAATTATATACAAACTTATTTTGTTTTATATTCGTAATAATTATTATAAAAACAAATATCTTCTATTACGTCTGGTATTATAAACAAATGAAATTCATATTGATCATACAATACTAACACTTTCTTTTCACTTTTCTTTTATATTGGGATGAAGAACATTCCGAAATTAAAGTCGAACTGTAGTCGGTAAGCATCTCGCTATTCCACTTGCCCTGATAGCGTTTTTAAATAGTGAAAATATCCTGATGAAATCTTTCCCCATGCTCGTCATGGTAACATCGCCAAGATTCGGGAGAAAGAAGTTCAGGTGCGAATGCAAGAAATGTATTTTAAGACTCATATTACAGCCTAATGCAAGGTAACTTCTAACAAGTTCACTAGCAATTTCCTCGTAGTCTTTAGATTTTTTATTTTCTATGAAATTCTTGGTCACACTTTTAAATGCATCCCAAGCAGTCCGTTCTAAATCGCTCAAGAGTACGTCAAATTCTCGATCCTGTTGTAACAGATTAATCTGGGGTCCTATAAAAATCCCCTCTGTAAGTTTGCCTCAGATATATTAGGATTTTTGTTTAAGGTATCGAAATCCTGGTCCCTCTTTGTTCAATGCTTTGACGAAATTCTTCATCAGACCTAATTTTATGTGTAATGGCGGTAAATTTATTTTATGAAACTCCATCAACGAATTATGGACTACGTTCTTTTCTCCAGGAGTATATTGTATTATGGTTGGCCATTGCTTAATAGTATACTTAGTGCAAATTTCTCGCTCGACTATCCCATTCACAAAGGAAACTGCAATACTTTGTGAATCCAAGTTGATGTAGACTAAGTAGAATTGCAACTACTTTGAGATCAGCACTGATGTACCCTTTATAGGTTTTGTAATTGATTTTATCAAGGAGACGTGTCATATTATCATATGTTTCCTTCATGTGCACGGCATGACCAACAAGAATGGAGGGGTAGATGTTTCCTATATATAGAAGGACAGCTTTCAAACTCAATTTAGAAGCATCTATAAAAAGGTGTTTGTATCCTAATTCTCGCATTAAACCGTCAACATTTTAGTAAAATAAAAGACCTTCTTCTGTTGAAAAGTACTGTGACAGTTCTTTCTGGCGATTTCAATATACAGAAATACGCGTACCCGGAGCTAACAACTTCCATCCTTGCAGTCTTGATCCTAATATTTTTGTCTGAGTTTTTGATAAATTGAGATCTCGAACTAGGTCATTTAATTCCAATTAATTTATTAAATGAGGCGTGTCCCCTAGAGATGGCAAATATTCTTCATCTGTGTCCGACAACTCTGAAATGTATTCTTCTATCTCGGTTTCAACATGTTCTGGGTTCGAAACATCCATAGGACTTGGTACTGGCAAAGCTTCCGAATGAGGAACTGGACGAGTGGCAGAAGGTAAATTAGTATAGGTAATTTTATACTTATTTTTACTGGAAACACCGAAGATCTTTGTGCAGCAGAAGTAGCAGTCTATCGAATGATCCTTTCGTTCTCGTCAAATCATAGGCCTACCAAATGACATAGCTATGCTCTTACCTTTTATCCAGCTCCTCAAAGTAACAGCACGTCGTGCACAGACATTGTGAGCGGTCCACAACTTGTCTTGATTTGTAATTTTTAATTTAAAATAAAGGTTATCCGATTTTTCTATCAACGGTGTAATATTTCGTCTATTATGTTGAACGGTGAATTCTCCACATACATTGCAAAAACTGTTAGGATTGTTTGTACACCTACGGGACATTGCGAATTCAAAAACCGTTTAACTAATGCTACTACGATACATTGAGTCAATTTGAGTCGAATAACGTGTCTGTAGGGTCTTATATATACTCACATATGCACAGATCTATTAATTCCTTGATTTGATTGGTTCTAGAGAAAAAAAAGGAGTGGTTTAACGACTATGATGTACAAATGAAGCCCAAACATGTTAAATCCTGTTCAGACATGCCCGTTAGCATGATAATAATTTGCTGGTTTTTACTTTTAACTTAGTCATAGAAAAATATCTTTGCATTTAATACATATGTAAGTATATGTATTAAAAAAATATTTCTCAGAAACCTGACGTGATAGCCAATTATTGAAAATATTTTCAGAATTACAATGAAAAAGTCCATAACGTACACGTCTCAGACTGTAAAAAAAAACGTGTTGACCAGTGTAATGGATATGGTTAAGTTACATTTAGTTGATTGGGGTTATTATTGTTCATGTATCTCTCTAAATTATACGATAAGACTTAAATTACTGTTGTAAATAGAGTTCCTACTATAGAATATGGTTGTGTTTTAGAGATAAATCAATCTCTCTAAAATTCTCTCAAAGTCTCTAAAATTAATGGAAACGAAACAATTTTTTACTACCATTTTGTAGCTTATCACAAATCAAATTACGAAATGAAATATTTAAGTACTTTTATCAATCATTTTTCTACAGAAAAACTAAAATAAGATATTACGTACAAGTACCTACATGCGAGAAAGAAGATAAAATCACACGCCTTATTTTTCCTGCACATGAAAATAATCTGTAGGATGTGTCAGAACATACAGTATAAGTCGGAAGATTTCTAATTCGATATCATTCAGAAATATTTTAGAAGCGAGTAATTTGGTTGCAGTATCAGCTTCACTTGAATGCCTTCACGTTCATTTGCGATATCGAAAGTCCTGTACAAGTCAGGCACAACTGGAATACAAATTACATGTAAATAGAACTTTTACGTGATGTTGGCGCAAACATTTATTAAAATGTCCGTTTGTAACAGTAATATAAATTAGGTCTAATTAAATTTAAATTTGGAGAAGTATCGAAGACGTCCTAGCAATAAATATGTGTTAACAATTTTGTAGAAATACTAACAGTACAGCTTATCGCATTAAGAATTCTTAATGGTGATGGAGTTTTAATGACTTTTTAAAAAGGTAATCCAAGTACACCATAAAAAGAAAAAGCGCCCATGTATGCATATTCTATTATTTTTTGTTCCCAAAGTTGCCATGAAGCTAAGAAATAGTTAGTGTCCAAGTTTTTAAATTAAGGAAGCAAATTTCGCTTGATCGCAATTTATGGACCAAATAATTCAACCGATAACGCAAAAGTTAATTTAATAATTCAATATTATATATATATTATATACTAATCAATATTTCTAGTTATCATATAATGAAATGATAGGCATAGAACGACCGTATTTTCTCTCTCGTAATAATACTATTAAGATCATTACAGAAATATTGAAGGTCTGCGAAGTTGGCACCACAAAGTGGTCAAAAATCGACAAAAATGCTAGAAAGGATTGACCATTTATTGACCACTATTGACCATCAGCGATTTCGATTGACCACCTTTTGTTTAGGCTACAGCCGCTATACCCATATTTTGGTGTCTAATGGCGAAAATGCTAAAAGTAGCCAATGTAGACATTTTGTTCATCGGATACGATTGACCATCGTTTGACCATGTTTCACCACCCTTCACATTTTCAAAATTTAAAAAAAAAATTTTTTTTCGAATTTTTTTTTACTGCAAACTATAAAATTTTGTTGCGGTATAGGATTGACCAACGTTTGACCATGATTGACCACCAAATAATTTTTTTGAAAACTTAAAAATATTCGAAAAAATCGAAAAAAACAAGTTCATATCTCCAATGAAATTACATCAAACCCAGATAATGTCATAACCTCTTGCGTCGCATTTTTCACAAATTTCGAGAGGTGGTCAAACGCTGAAATTAATAGCACTTAATGTCTCGTGCCTCTAGACCAGATAAAACTGAAAATTATCGTTTGACCACCCTCCGGTTAAATTTTATCCGATCTTAAAGTTACGGGTAACAGTTTCAAAGTTTTTCGCATTTTTCACAAATTTTGAGAGGTGGTCAAACGCTGAAATTAATAGAACTTATTGTCTCGTGTCTCTAGACCACATAAAACTGAAAATTATCGTTTGACCACCCTCCGGTTAAATTTTATCCGATCTTAAAGTTACGTATAACAGTTTCAAAGTTTTTCGCATTTTTCACAAATTTTGAGAGGTGGTCAAACGCTGAAATCAATAGAACTTATTGTCTCGTGCCTCTAGACCACATAAAACTGAAAATTATCTTTTGACCACCCTCCGGTTAAATTTTATCCGATCGTAAAGTTACGTATAACAGTTTCAAAGTTTTTCGCATTTTTCCCAAATTTTGAGAGGTGGTCAAACGCTGAAATTAATAGCACTTAATGTCTCGTGCCTCTAGACCACAAACTTTCAAACTTTGAAACTGTTATACGTAACTTTAAGATCGGATAAAATTTAACCGGAGGGTGGTCAAACGATAATTTTCAATTTTATGTGGTCTAGAGGCACGAGACAATAAGTTCTGTTATTTTCAACGTTTGACCATCTCTCAAAAGTTGTGAAAAATGCGACGCAAGAGGTTATGACATTATCTGGGTTTGATGTCATTTCATTGGAGATATGAACTTGTTTTTTTCTTTTTTTTCGAATATTTTTAAGTTTTCAAAAAAATTATTTGGTGGTTAATCATGGTCAAACGTTGGTCAATCCTAAACTGCAACAAAATTTTATAGTTTGCAGTAAAAAAAAAATCGAAAAAAATTTTTGGAAATTTTGAAAATGTGAAGGGTGGTCAAACATGGTCAAACGATGGTCAATCGTATCCAATGAACAAAATGTCTATATTGGCTAATTTTAGCATTTTCACGATTAGACCCCAAAAGATGGGTATAGCGGCTGTAGCCTAAACAAAAGGTGGTCAATCGAAATGGCTGATGGTCAATAGTGGTCAATAAATGGTCAATCCTTTCTAGCATTTTTGTCGATTTTTGACCACTTTGTGGTGCCAACTTCACGGACCTAAATATTGAAGGATGTTTAGAAAATGAAGAGATACATTCAGAATCTATTATAAATATATCTTGAGTTGTTGCCCAATTTTATAGTAATTCGATGTTTTAAATTACACACACCTATAAATAATGTAAAGTGTGCAGATTCTATATTTAATGTATAATATTGCTTTTTCTATATCAAGGTCAAAAATAATACGACAATATGCAGATAATGCTGCAATTTGATCACTACACGTAAATTTAATAGAACTAAAGTGCAGTAATTTCTAAACTTAGATGCTAAGTTTAGCTAGAAGTTAACAAATTATAGATGCTAATTAAAGAATTGTAGTGTTTTCGTATAAATTAAACGTAGAAAACTTAAAACGTGTTTATAGGAGAGAAATCATAATCTGTTTGATTTATTGAGATCACAGATGTATCATATCTCACCTAATCTAGGAACGAATTATATCTGTGTCGAGATCTGTGTTATAACGATAGTTTCGATAGAAGTTCTGTTTTCTTTGAAAATCTATGAGGAGCAAAAACCAAGTACAAAATTGGCAAAAAATAAGGCAATGATACGACGGTGTTTTAAGAAATCTTTAGAAAAAGATAGAAAAACAAATTATTTTGAGTAATTTTTCTTTGTTTTCCAACATAGTCTGCTTTTAACTTTTTATACTTTTCCCAAGGTTTCTTCTTTTTTAAGCCGTCCAAATAGTAGGATGATGATTTCCTTATTCGACTTGCAACGTTTTCGGCCGAGATATTTGTTCAAGTTTGTGAAAATGTCACTAAATCTGGCTAATAGTGTGGATGTTGTAGCTTTAATTCGATTGTTTTTGCTATGGACACTACACAAGTAGGCCAAGTTTGCTAAATGAAAACGCTTATCCTTCATTTCTTCACACAACCGGTACAATGATGCAGTGTAATACTCCCCATGTATCGTTGTCGATTTCGACGTAATCGGTGTAAATAATTTCGCATGCATCCCAAAATGTACTGGTCATCACCTTGTTGTTGTTTCGTTTACAATTATGTAGCGACATAGAAACTCGTCAGGATTGCAATGGAAACGTGCCATACCAGCTTCCGATTCGATCACACGATTACATTTTTTATCCATTAAGAGCAAACTCAGCACCCATCTTGTCCAGATTTTTTTCAAACACTATTTTTCACTGAAATTGAAAAACTACACCTGCCTGTAGCTCTAACCATTTAGTTCACTTTTATACGTCAATCATTCAGAACCATATTGTCCCATCATGAACAATGAAACATTTGTGAAAGCCACGTTTTAAACTAACTCGCACAATTGTAAACAATTGCCGCACAGGAGCATATGTTCCAAGAACTTCATTAAATTTGGTCTTGATTTCTTTCGGTGCCGCACAAAACTCATTTTTCTCAATTTTTCCTAAACGAACCAAAGTTTGTTGCTTAGATCATATATAAAAAAAAAACCACGCTATGGATTTAGCTGAAACTTTGTTTCAGCAATCTAACGTCATAGACGTTTATTAAGAGCAGATTTTTGTTATGTTACTAGTGCCATCTCTTAGATTTTCTGAAGAATTATTGAACATCCCTCGTGTCAAAGTACATCAGGTTCTGGACTAATTAAGTTTTCATTAGAAAATTGTCTTTACTAAACTAAGGAAGCAATAGGAGAAGAAACATTTGTTTATTTAAAAATTTAAATCTTTAATTAGAAATAAAATTACACATATAGTTATAAGCGGGACTTCTGAGGACATTAGAACTTAGATGTTTCAAAATGAACTTCTAAAACATTTTCAATTTAGTTCAAACGAAGTTAACAAATTATCCAGCAAAGATTTTTCTGATACGTATACGTTAAATAGGTCTCTTCCATAAATTAACATCCATCATCACACACCAGCCACGAATGAAGCATCTAGAAAACCTCTCTATCGTAGAGATGGCCAAACCAAAGGCGTTTATATCCTGTCACCAAAATATGAGCAGTGTACTTTTTACTCTCTCAAAATCTGTGGAAAACGTTGAAAATCATTGAAATCCTTTGTTGTATGTAACTTAATATGTAAATTGCATAGATGTACGGTAAGCCCTTATCAAATGATGGTCAATTCTATCTGTATTTCAATTCAAACAAAACGTGGTCAATCGAAATCGCTGATGGTAAATAGTAGTCAATAAACAGCCAATCCTTTCTGTCCTTTTTATGGATTTTGTTCCCTTTATCGTGACAACTTCGCGGATCTGGAGATGTTCATCGAATTTGTTTGTAAAATGCAAATCGGTGTCTCAGAAAAAGTATTGAATAATCAATTACAGGCGTAAGTTCAATTATATTTTGTTGCTAAAAAAAGTCTAAAATGTATAGTTCGAGATCAGCTAGATATGCTACATCAATCGAATATGTTACTAGTTAGAAAAAGCATTCGGTTATATTCTGTATATAATGTGTTGAATAGATTTCTGTAAGTATAATGATATAAATTAATTTAGCGGGAATGCATCCCATTTAGGAAATCGTTATTATCGAAGTTATTATTTATTATTTGCTGGGGAAAAAGCCATAACAGATCACTTGACGGTTGGAAAAATGCACTGAATAAAGTTTAGAAGCGTTCGATAAAATATGAAAGTTTTGTTGCGGTTTACCAGAGTTATATTTGGTCAATGAATAAAAAAACAAAATATTGAGATTATGATTCAGATTGATGGTTTATTGTTTTCTATTTACTGTCATCAAGGTTTACCATGACATAATTGAATCTGTTGGATATGTTTATCATGTACTTTAGTTAGACGTACGCATTTATAAAACATTACTCATGTAGTCCAGTTATCTGCGTTAGCAAAACTTTAAAAATACACGCCAAATTGCAATGAAGATTATTTGATAAGATTACAAAATTTATCTAGTACTGGATAATATGCACATGATACTGTGTTTTCGAAAATACGCCTTCCAATCTACCTTTTCAATGACAGCTACTCTTTAATTAAGGTTATTTTTCAATCGCAGTACATGGAATTCGTCCAGTCTAATTGAAAGATGCTAGAATTCGGTAAATTACAGACATAATTTTGTTTGATATATTAGATGTATGTACCTACTTATAATACCTACTTCGTTAGCTGTACGCCCACTAATACATATAACCCAGTTGCTTCAATTCTAGGGCATTGTTTCATTGCAAAGTCGTGGAATCCTGGGTCGCCACCTACTTGTTAGATAATTTAACATTGGTACTACTTAATGCAATTAATGTGGCGACAATGATCGCGAAACAATTGAATTATGTCGCGGTAAGTAGATGATAGGTGGCGTATATATCTGAATATATTTATGCTAAATTCTCATCATCATTACAATATAACTATGTAACAATGAACTTTTGTGCATATATTCTGGTTTTATATACATATGTATGTACATGATTTGTGACAATTCATATAACAAAGATATATGTATACTTTCAGACAATTTATTTGCCCTATTTAAAATTCTAAGCAAAAGAAAATGAAAAGTAAGATTAACCTTTTTTAAATTGTCGTACTATTATGATTCCTTCGTCGATGATAATTGGTTCACAGAGTAAGCGATAAGGTACTCATGAAGTGTGTTATTATACGGGTAGTACCCTAAATAAGTAAGCGCGATACTTGTATAATGTCATCTATGGAAGTTATATTATTTTTGATAAAGACATTTTATGATAAAATTCGTCTAATGATAAAGAAGTTGAGAAGTCGAGTTGACTCTTACTAATTTTCAGTTGAGGCTTGTCTCCAATAACTGCAAGTATTTTATTTTAAACGTTTTTTTAAGTTCATTACTGATAGAGTTACAACTTCAAGAGATAAAGTTCGAATGGGAGTGGAAAAAATGTTCAGAAACAACTCCCGTGAAGTCTTGTCAAGCTTTCTTTTCTTTGCCTTCAAATCTCGGTCAAATTTCTTTTCTAACCGTATAAGTTGATAAATTTGTAACTCAAGAAAAATACCTTCCTTAACTTTTGCATTGCTTAATGTAGGGCATTTTATTCTATGTTCCTAAGAGTACAGGGATGACCTTTACATCGCCACAGATTGTCTATTCGTCTTCAGCATATTTCATTGCGTCGACGCGGACTGTGAGGTTTGCGTAAGTGTTCTTCATGTGACGTGCATAACATACGCGAATAAAAGGAAGACGCTTGGAGGTGTGCATGAATAGCCGCCATTCAATTGGATTAATGTTCAAATTCAAACGTTTCATCAAATCATTAACGCCACAGCAAATAGCAAGATTGTTTTTCTTTTCAAAAAAGGAGGTAATTCTGTGTGTGGTTGCTTATATCGTAAAACCTTATTGAATTACATGATTCAATTCCCCTTTACTCAGTCTATGCTTTTTATCATATTTTCTTGTCACTAATTACAACCGAAACAATTTGAAACTTCGTCACAGCAACATTTATGTTTATAACCTACAAACTGCTGGATAACGTTGGATTTTGTCAGTTGACAAGTGTACAGAAAAAACAAACTGTACTTAAACTGAAAATGTAGACTCTAAAAGATGACATGTCACTGTATTTCCAAAGCAAGACCTAATAGGTTGGTAATTTTGAATCCACCAGGTAGAAATATATAAGAATAAACTATTGTTGAGCCCGAAACTTTTTTTCATTCTTGTTTTTTCTTTTGGTACTGAATGTTTCTCATTTCTATTGTCAAAAAAATCTAGGCAAATCAGTACCATCATCATTATTAGATCACATGATCTCTAGAGCAGACGCGCAGACAAAATAACCAAAAATACATTTCCTTAAGCTGCATTTACAATATGACGTTGAATTAATTAGTTTTACTTTCCAAATATAATATGAACTAACTTCTTTGTCTAAACAATCAATTGTTTGTATAGTACACCAAAATCAAGTTATGGGTGATAAGCGTTCGCTTCCTCGCAAAAGTATATTTTCAATAAATTTACACATACATATTTGTAATTGATTCAAAGCAAACTACACCACATAGTTCCCATTTGCTGAATGTATGATGTGCGTATTAAAATCTAACGAACATAATTACGCAGTTATTAGTTTCATTCCTCGTTGCAATGGGATTGTCAGTTGAACGTATGCAAACTGCGAAATGTAAGTTCGGTTTAAATAAGCTTATATTGTCTCGTAAAAGCATTAAGTGCCAGTGCTATTTTCAATTTATACCGTTCTATTCGTTTAACGGTCTCCTATGGCACATTCTCGTCTAAGATCCGACGCATACAAAGCTTCTCAGCCGGAAGTAGAGGTCACAAAGTTTCTCCCGGCATTCCCGTCTCTAGAGAGAATTAGATTAAAATAGTCCTTCTATTCCCCTATATTCCACTCATTCCATCCATATATGTGTAGACATTTCCGAAAGAGATACACATCTGCTTGCTATTCTGCCACTGGTTTGTCGCTTATACACTTAACAAAATAAATTCCACCAGCTGTCTTGAGAAAATAGTAAGTGTTATGCCGGAATAAGATAAATATACACAATGTGTAACGTAATCCGTGAAACCATTTAGACGCATACATGCATATAGAATGTACATAGGTAGATAAGTATATATATGTATTACGTAAAAATATTATGTTTTGTAAACAATTGCCCAATAAAATACACCGATACGAAAAAAGAAGAGAAACCAATTTGATAATAATATAATAAAAGTGCATGTTCTCTCTACTCTAATATCAGGTTAATCCCAGACAAATTTCCACTTATAAGTCAAATAAAACACTAATTAATTAAAAGTCAATTAATTCCAGAACATAAATTATTATATTTTCATTTAAAATATTTCTTCAGTAGAAGAGGTTGAGATCGCGAGGTTGTGTGTAATAGTGTATTGGACATTATAAAGTCGTTTCTTTAAATATTGTTTAGTTTGACCGATATTTGGCATTAAAATAGAAGTATATACATACAATCCATAATATAGATGTATCTTATATTAGTAATATTTGTTTGAAACCGAGTTTGAAACCGTTCATCCATTGTTACCCTACAAGGTTTCAAGGATATAAAACTGTAGCTTCTTGCTGTACTTCTTGATTATTGTTATTCAAATGATTGTTATTAATCGATAGACTTTTTCGGTGTTGCCTTAGTACTATCTATGATTTTATTATTTCTAAGCGTTTTTGACGTTTTAGCAGTCAAAAATGGTAAATCCCTATTAAAATGAGGTATAGGGGAAAGAAAAAAGCATTCATTAATCGTGAGTGCAATATGGTTTTTTCGCAATTAGAGATAATGTCAAACATTGAATATAATTAATTCTTAAAGAATATTTGGTAAATTTGAGAAAGTAACACGGTTAAATACAGTGTGTTTCACTTTTCATGGGGACACCTAAATAACTTTTTTATTTTGAAAGCAATCAATATAAAATTTTTATCAGTTATGTAGGCCACGACAATGCATCTTTTCATATGAATAGAGTTTTTATAAAGTCAAAATCTAGCCAACTACGATTAAAATAAAAAGTAGCGTTTCAAGTCGGGTCATAGTAGCGATTAAGATAGAGCAAAAAAGTATTAAGAAAAGTTATTACAAATCACTCAAGAACTCTAAATACCAAATTTCTCTGAAAAATTTGTAATTTTACATGTTTCTCCATTTTTATGCCATCAGCAGATGATAATTTGTTATTGCAATAATAAGAGTGCCATGAAACAAGAAAACGATTCATCAGTTCAAACGTCAAACATCAAACGTCAATTCACTAAACAGTTTACTTCAGTTGCAACTATCGAACTTTGCTAAGCAATGGCCGATACACATTTAAGTATTGCTGAAAAAGTAGAAATTATTCGAATTGTTGGTGACAATGTACGTTCTACCCGAGAGGCGGCTAGAGAGTTTAACGCGAGGCACCCTGAACGTCCACCCATCCGTCATCGAACTGTTGCATACTTGAATAATATTTTCAACACTACTGGAAATGTTACTAAACCACGTCCACGAGGATTGAACAGTCGAGAACACCATTTAGATGCAGTAATATTAGCAGCGTATCGTAATAATCCTCACACGAGTTTACGAGATATGGCTAGAAATTTAAATATCTCTTACTCTAAAATTTGGAGATGTCTCCGTCGTCACAAATTGAAACCGTATAAGCCAAAATATTTACACACTCTTGAAGATGGAGATCTCCATAGAAGAATGGAGTATTGTCTATGGGCTCAAGGTAATTATCTAAATGACAGAGAATTTTTGAAAAAAATTATGTTTAGTGATGAAGCTACATTTACTACTAACGGTGTAGTTTCGTCCCAGAACTGTAGATACTGGGCAACAGAAAACCCAAACTGGGTCATCAACTGTAAAAGACAATATTCACAGAAAATTAATGTGTGGTGCAGAATTTTAAATGCACGAATCGTTGGCCCGTTTTTCTTTTTTGACACGCTAAATGCAGAAAGGTTTTTACATTTTTTAAATACTGAATTAATGGATGTGCTTGATGATTTACCACTGGATGAGAGGCGAGATTTGTACTTCCAGCTAGATGGATCCCCGGTTCATAACGCAAGAATAGTGCGAGCATGGTTAGACGAGAACTTTCCGTTAAGATGGATAGGTCGTAATAGCCCGTTAATAGAGTGGGCTCCTAGATCGCCTGACATTACACCACTTGACTTTTTCCTTTGGGGAACTATTAAAAATGTTGTGTATGCATCAAGACCTCAAAACATACAGGAACTGTGTCAGAGAATCCGACAAGCCTGCCGAGAAATTTCCCCAGAAATACTACGACGAGTTGTACTGAGTCACAAAAGACGATTGGAAAAATGTATCCGTCTTCAAGGTGATCTAGTTGAAAAAGATCCTATTTAAAATATTGTTCGTTAAATTGTTGCTATATTTTCTTCTTTAATACTGAATAAAATTTGCGAATCGTTTTCTTGTTTCATTGCACTCTTATTATTGCAATAACAAATTATCATCTGCTGATGGCATAAAAATGGAGAAAAATGTAAAATTACAAATTTTTCAGAGAAATTTGGTATTTGGAGTTCTTGAGTGATTTGTAATAACTTTTCTTAATACTTTTTTGCTCTATCTTAATCGCTACTATGACCCGACTTGAAAGGCTACTTTTTATTTTAATCGTATAGTTGGCTAGATTTTGACTTTATAAAAACTATTCATATGAAAAGATGCATTGTCGTGGCCTACATAACTGATAAAAATTTTATATTGATTGCTTTCAAAATAAAAAAGTTATTTAGGTGTCCCCATGAAAAGTGAAACACACTGTTGTATATGGACGGTAAACCTATATACTTAATATTTTATGCACGAAATAATTTCTTGCAGATCACGTAGTAGAGAACCATATAACGAAAAAGAAAAACTGCTCCAGGAATCGGTTGATCTTTCTCATGAATTTAAACAAAAAGGCAAACATGTACAGCAGGGAAACATGGACCGCCGAAACGGCCTTATAGCTAGGGATAATGCCTTCAGTAAATGTCGAGACCACTCTATAGTCTCGATTAACCGTCACCTCCGGGGCTGTTCGGGTGACGGATACGAGAGTAGAGGGTTAACAGAAATACATTTCCCGTATCTATCGATAAAAATAATATACCGTACAGTCTTTGTAACACAAAATGTCTATATTGTAACTTATTATTGACTAAAGAAACAACTTTTCTGGGTGCCATGTCCCGAATTCTGCATACATACATATTTCAACTTCTGCATGATTAACTGTTTCTGTCAATTCGTCTGTAACTGCCTTCTTTCACAGTCTCTTAACTTTTTATTATTCAATTCTTGAAATGCATTAAAATATTATTGCTGCTCAATGAGATTTCTGCCGGTATATGGACACAGGAATATGTGAGGATATTTAGGATTTTCATACAATGCAGCGTATTGCTGCAGTTGATCATGTAAGCCATACTTTTTAAATCAATTTGGCAGTTCTTTTATTAGATTAAATTTATACTTGTATCGTATCTTTTTCTAGAAAAAGGTTCAATGAAACTAGTAGTTTAACAGTACTATCAGGACATAAAATTAATAGAAATTTTATGCAATTGTGACTTTTATGACTATAAAAGTATTCTAATTGCTGACGTGGTGGTTTCACGTACAATGAAAGCTCCTCTGACATCTAATATTAGCAACCCTCATATTTGAAAAGATAAATAATTACATTTGCATAATAGCGCACTCTCTCTTTTGACCAACCAATTCAAATTGCTAAAATTTACAATAATCAATTGAGTATATTAAACGAGTGCATATCTCCAACCCCAACCAGCCCCGTATTTCCAAATTTCATATGAGCTATGATACTATTTTGTGCAGCAAAAGAAAATTTTACGCTTTCATATTTATCGAGTTATAGGACTTTCTTTTTGACGGCGCCAAGGACACATCAGTTCCGCCATTCTAACATTTCAAAGTTTTAGGAATGGTATCATTTTTTTCCGTTTAGTACAGCAAAAAGAAAATATTTTCGTATTAGCCGAGTTATAGAACTTTTGCCGGGTCCAGAGAATCTATTTGCATGCAAGTCTATTGATTCCTGCACTATATTTACTTCCACAGCGTTGTCTATGTTACCTGTCAACACAGCAACTCCTAGCAAGCCTTCAATTGTTTTTTTTTAATGAAGACCCAATAAGAGAGACAACAAATTAAGTGAAAAAACCGGTTTAAGAAAAATTGAAACCAAACAAATCAAAACAAAATATCAAAATAAGAAAGTAAGGTTAAAGAAGCTATTACATACAGTAGACGCTCGCTCATGTGAACGATATCAGCCAAGCACCAGTTCACATTATTGAAAGTTTACATTAGCGAACTTGATTTATTTATAAAGAAATTGCAATGTATGTACATACATATATGCTTATGTATGTTTATTAAGAGATAAATAATAAATAACACAATACATAATATGAAATAAAAAGTACATTTTACATTATTATGAGAAATAATGTTCTATTTTAGTTTGAGTAAATTTACGCTTGGCAACATTTTCTAATGCCTTTGCCCGTAGTTTACGGAGTACTAAAATATCGGAATATAATATGTCTTTATCTGCAGCCCAATCCAACGAATGATGAAAAATTCCTACAACTTGCGCGTCGCCCACTTTATTTTTTACTTCAATCGGAGGGTCATCTTCACTCACCCCATCTTCCTCTTCATGTATCTCATCCATCTCTTTATCGTCATTCCATAAATTAACATCGGTTATGGTACAAACAAATTAGGAAATAACCGATACCCTAAACTGTTTACATTATCGAATTGTACGTTGTACATGCTTGTTCACATTACCGGGTGTTCCATTTCATCCTATAGTAAGAATTTTCTGTTCACATGACCGCGATGTTTCAATTACCGGGTATTCACATAAGCGAGCGTTTACTGTATATCCTATATATCATGCGGTATTGCCAGTTCTACTAAAAATCTATTTTGTTCCCTGTCACTTTTCGTATACGGTATGAGTCATATGACTTTAACGCTTACTGTACATTTTAGGGTGATCTTACTACAACTTTATTGACTGATACTAAAAAAAGTAAGGAAACACGTACACATTTTTATTTTTATTTTCTGAATACACTTGTTTAAGTACATAAATTTTATTACTGTACTTAATTCATTAATTTAGTCATTTAAATTTTATATCTGTATCATATCTTTTTCTTGAATGTTGAAACCTGACTATATTTCGTTGACGTTACCTGTATATACTAGTTGATATACATGTATGCATAATTTTATGGAAACTATATTTGAGATACGCTTCTATTAGACAGTTGTGATATATTAAATTTTATTGTTCACTATTAAAATTGGGACGGTGTATTTTTAACCTCAAAAATTCATTCTTAGCTTAATTTTTATACAAAAATTATATAATCTCGCGTGTATGTGGTAACGAAAGGAAATGTAATTATCAGGACGCAAAGGGTTTTTGCTTGTCTTGCCCACATTATATGTTAATCCTCCAATATTTCCAGTAAAATTTGCTTATCTGAGATACCTACATTAATATTTCCTAAAACAGAATTTTACTAACGAAATTTTATTGCAAATACAAGATACGTCAAATTGACATAAAAATTTGACAATAGTATTCAATAAAATTGCGATATTTGCATGTTTTATATTCGAACTATGAATTGATACGCATTGGTTAAAATTAACGAATAATCCATAATTGAAAGGCAACAAATTTTAATGTACTATGGCATTTAAAATGTGGTACGAATTTTAGTACAATAACTATGGAAAATACTTATTAATTGCTTTATTGTAGCTGTTATCCATATCCACAACGAAAAGAGCCCTAATACGGTAGTAATATTTAACTTAATTACTTTATCTGTAGTATTGTTATAGCATTTTTGAATAACACTGTTTTACTAACGTTTTTCCATAGCTACCGTGTTATGTTAAAAATGATCTAATTATTAAAACGTGCATGTAAGTAGATGTTGTGTAACAAATATCCTCTAAAGGACAAGCACACTTTACTTGATGTTGGGTACTTTACATTTAAAATAACGTACGAATTATCAAACAATACTTTACATCACTTCAACAAATATTTTTCTAAAGAAAGTTATTTAATAGTTATACTTGTCCTAATTAACAATGAAATATGTGTTAATAAGTGTTTTGTCTCAAAAAAACAAAAAGTATTGTTTTCTTAACGAAGATGTGTATATATTTTTCCAGCAATTTTGAAATTATCGTATAACATACAATATTTAATTTATATCTAGATTCGAGTCGCTCTGAATGACAGTGTTTGTTATATTCTCTTTTAATTAGTTTGTATTTAATGAAAATAATATCAAATACTCGTAGCGTATTAGAAAAAATATGACTCAGTGTTAGTTAAATAAACCAGACAATTAGTTATTTATCAATTCATTAAATGTTCCAAGATTGATAAGCGTGTATTATCACTGAAGCGAATTGCAAAAAAAAATCGAATCCACCATTCGATATGTTATACCACAGTATGTATTTGTTTTATCAGTTAATATTGATAAGAAATTGATAGGAATGTACTGTCAGATCCAAAAAAAAAACATTTCTTTTCATTAAATATGGTTTTGTACTTGTGAATCCAAAAGTATCGCCTTAATATCGTAGAAGATATATTTTTTGGTATCACTCAAATCTGTTGGCTGAGCGTCTGTAATATGGTATCGTGAAAGCAACAATATACTTATGTGATTCTTATTGATTTCTTTGTGTACCTACTCAAAGCTCGATAGTCTCAGAAATAAGTGCTGTTACCCATACGTAGGGTAGTATTTATGATTCAGAGTTCGAATCTTCTTGATGATGCTTATGGACATGTCTCGCTAAATCGGTACTTCGGTAGAGCTACCATTCGCTGTTAGAATATCATTAACAGCACAATATTATTTGCGGCGATGTAATATTGTAACAAAGCCGAGAAACATATTTGCACACAATTTACACAGCAAGAGTTGCATGGATGGGCTGTGTCGATAAGCAGTAGATTAGGAAGCCGCTACAGTTGCATTCACTACAAAAAATGTGTTTTGCTTTTTCATTAATATGTATACGGTCGGAACTTTTCTCTTGGAATATCCTTTGTACAGACCGACCTAACATACGGCGATGCTCTACAGTGTCTTGTGGATTTCTTTGGATTATGTGTGATAACTAACACTAAATGATTTGCGCTGTCTGCGCTAATCGTAAAGAGGAGGATGGAGGATAAGGACCTCAATAATGTGCAAGATTGTTTCTATGATATACATACATACATATATTACGGTATGTACCGATTACTATCATTTATCATTAACGTTAACGTATTTTTTGACAATATTAGCATGTTAGCTCAGAGGAGCGACGCAATGGTAGTGATATCGATGGTATTTCCACTGGTAATGTGGCATATTTGATATGTTAACGCTTGTTATCATAAAAATGTCAAATTCTACGAATGTATGATTTGTAAACGTTAAATGAATCAATGTTGTAATGCTCTACAAATTTTAAGGCAGGCCATATATTATCTAATAATGTACCTAACTAATCATTTTGTTTTGATGCTCGTAGCTGTCTACTGTCTACATTTGCATTGGCTTGCAGATTGAAACTTATAAATTGAATATTTTGCTGTAGTAATTTTTTACACTAAAAGTGCCATATACATAAATAATTAGATATTATTATATTATAATATTAAATTTTCATCAAATCCGACTTTTCTTTTAAGTGTTCTAATTTTTCTGCACTTAAAAATTCATGCACTTATACTTTTAAGAAATAGATCCGCTTATTTATTGTTAACTTAGTTTAACGAGAGCAGTTTCATTCAAGAAGAATACATTAAACGTTTAATAGCATATGTATTCGATTTCACTATGATATACAGTATACACACTTTAATGAGGACATATAATACACCAATTTATACAATAATGTTCCAATTATCTTAAATTACGATGTCATTATCTTTTTGTTCGGCAGATTTGCGATGGTAGTTGCGTATAGTAGTCGCTTATCGGGGTCAAATGACGAAAGAAATTTAAGTATTCATATTTTGGGAAAAATGCTTAAATATTTTAAGTTTACTTTTAAAGTATTCTGCTCATTGCTATTCAATTCTATTCAAAATATCTACTTTTGTTTTTAGATATGTTTTGAACTATGGCTGATATCATATATGCACATACTACACTACTAGTCATCAATATTTGGCTACGAACTGGCACAAATCCAATGACAATAATTATGAACTACTTATTTTGCGATCTATATAGTACAACTCACAATTACTCAATTGTATTGAAGAATGATTTTTTTGAAATGCATAATACAATATTATTTTTTAAACTACTTTATTTCGTAGGATAGAATTGATTTGCACCATATTCTCGAGAATAATACTACAATCCTGACAATAACTCATTTGCATGATCCATAAATTTATAACTTTGATATGTAATTTCACGACACTTTTTCTGGTAGAATACTCATGTAATTGTGCTCACTGGAAACGTTTAATCTTATACTTTCTTGCAATTAATCAATTGCTTCTACTAATTTTGTATTAACTGCTAATTAAAGAAGATATTTTCAACAATTCAATTCAACAATTATTATTATTTATATTTCTATATTTATTATCTGTTGATATCTTGGGTGTGTTGTCCGCCTTGTAACTCAACCCTTACACTTATGTTAGTCAATAAAACACCTTTGTAATTTTATTTGTATTGCTTTTTTATTGTGATCGAACTACGTGCGTTCATTCTTTCTTTTACACTCTCTCCTCCCCCTGCGCACTGCCAACCCTCCAAAACATAAAAATTCACGCGAACATGCCGCCCGCCTTGAAGTCTTACAAGAGTTCAAAATAAGAATAAACATAATATGATTAATATATGTGTACATCAACAATATGGTAAAATCTTAAAACCTTGATTCATACCACTATCAAAATAAGCATGACAATGGAAATACCTTAATATCTAATTACATATTCGTATTTAATGAAATTTGCCCCTCGCTTTCTTCTCCTTGCTCGCTAGGCTTGGTCTCTTCATGGTTGCCACTCTGCGCAATTGGTAGTGTGCACAATTTGTTAACAGGTCTTTTGACTTCACCAACACTGCATTTTATGGTCACTACTCGTACGACGCCATCCTTGCCCGGATGCAGCTCGATGATTCGCCCTGTCTTCCATCTTGCTGGAGGTGTGTTGTCATCTTTGATGAGCACCAACTGTCCCAGTTTAAGGTTACTGGTTCCTTGTTTCCATCGTCCTCTGACTTGCAGCTCTGATACGTATTCCTTGTACCACTTATTCCAAAAGTGTCCAACCATAGACTGTAAATGTTGGAACCTGTCCATTCTTGATATAGGAATATCTTTTGTACTTGGATCGGGAATAGTAGAAAAGGATCTGCCGATAAGGAAGTGTGCCGGAGTCAATACGTCGTAGTCGTTTGGATCGTCACTCATTGGCGTAAGAGGTCTTGAATTGACAATGGATTCTATTTGCGTTAGTATGGTGGAAAAGTCTTCGTACGTCAATGGTGTATCAGTTAAAATTCGTTTTAAGTGATGTTTTACGCTTTTTACGCCCGCTTCCCATAGACCACCAAAATTGGGGGATCGTGGAGGAATAAAACTCCATTTGATATTTTCGTTACTTAAAGACTCAGTTAATGTATCGCAATTTTCTTGTATAAATTCACCTAATTTGAGTAACTCTTTCTGCGCCCCGACGAAGTTAGTACCGTTATCACTATATATGTGTGATGGTTTACCACGTCGTGCGATAAATCTACGTAATGTTGCGAGAAATGCGTTTGTTGATAGGTCTGTGACTAATTCTAAGTGAATAGCCTTGGTGTTAAAACAAATAAATAAACAAATATAACTTTTTGAAATCTTACTGCCCCTGCCCTTGTGGTTTTTCAATAAAAACGGACCAGCATAGTCTGTTCCTACATAGTGAAAAGGATAAGTATTCATAGCTAGCCTTTCTTTGGGTAAATTTCCCATTAATGGACTCGTTTGCTTTGTTTGATACCTGTAACATTTAATGCAATTTCTAACTATAAACTTTGATTGATTTTTTCCATTAATTGGCCAGAAATTTTCACGAATCGATGCCAAAAGTTGGCTTTGACCGCAATGTAGGAGCGTTTCGTGTTCTTGTTTAAAGATAAGGTGTGTGAGATGATGGTTTTTTGGTAATAAAATCGGGTGTTTCTTACTATAAGAAAAATTTGATAACTGTAGTCGACCACCTACCCTTAATATTCCTTGTGAATCCAAGAATGGCGTTAAAGCTAATATGCTACTTTTCTTCGCCACCTGACCGGTTTTAATTAATTCACCTATTTCCTTATGAAAACACTCAGATTGTGCCATTTTGATTAGTTTCATGAATGCGTTATCTAATTCTTCTGTTGATAATGGGCCGAAGCTCCTTTCAACAGATTTTACAAGACAATTGTGCTTGAAACGTACACAGAATGCTACGATACGTTTTAATTTTGTTAATGAAGAGTATTTGTTAATTAAATTGTTTGGTTCTACAGTAAGACAAGATACCTGAGATAAATGCTTTTCTGACGCCCGTATTTCAAGCAAATCTTGATTTATGGTAGTCAGTGTTTGATGTGGAAATTCGATTTCTCTATTGGATAACCAATTTGGCCCATTCCACCACAAATGCAATGTGAGTAGTTGGTTAGGTAAAATGCCCCGTGTTAACAGATCTGCTGCATTATCACAAGATCTAACGTAGTGCCAATCGTTGTGGTTTGTTAATTGCTGTATTTCTGATACTCGATTTGCGACATAGGTTTTCCACTTATTTTCAGATGACTGTATCCAATGTAGAGTTATTTGTGAATCACACCAATAGTATTCTTTGTGTATTGGTATGTTAAGAATGTTCTTAAATTTGTTTGCCAGTTGGGCTGCTATTACAGCTGCACATAATTCTAGCCGTGGTAAAGTAACATGCTTGAGTGGAGCTACCCGTGTCTTGGCAGCTAATAAACTAATATGAATTTTCTCTTCACTGTATGATTTAAGGTAAATACATGCACCATATCCTTTTTCAGATGCATCACTAAATGTATGCATCTCTATTTTGGTGGAGTTTCTTAGGATTACGTATCTGGGTATCTTTATTTCGTTGAGTTGTTTCAATCTGTTCCTATAACTTAACCATTTAGTGTATAAATCTAACGGTACACTTTCATCCCAATCGAGTTTCAATTGCCATAATTCTTGTAGTATAAATTTTGCTATTACAGTTGTGGGAGCTAATAATCCTAGCGGATCAAACAGTTCAGCAGTTGTTGCTAGGATTGTCCTTTTTGTGACCTTAAATGTCGTATTAATATCCTTTATGTTATAGAAAAACTCATCAGCGTTTGGATTCCATCCTATGCCTAGAGTTTTTCGCAGCTGTTCATTCACTGCAATTTCTTCTTTCCTATTTTCATTGCCAATCTCCTTTACATTACTGGTCCACTTTCTCAGTTTAAAATTTGCCGTTTCAGAATGCTTTCAACAATGTTCTTTATCGACAATAATTCCTCTTCAGTATTTGCTCCTGTTAAAAGGTCGTCCACATAAAAGTCGTGTTTTATTATATTCGCTTCTCTTGGATAGATTTCTTGATAATCTAATCCCAGCTGATACAATGAACGAATTGCTAGGTACGGTGCAGATGTGGTACCATACGTCACGGTATTCAATTGATAACATTGTAATTCTTGGTTGGTATTTTCACGCCATAGTATTTGTTGATATTTTCGATCGGTCTCGTGAATCCATACTTGTCGATACATTTTCTCGACGTCTGCTGTTACAACAAATGCGTAAGTCCTGAACCGTGCTAGAAGTGCAAAGAGTTCATCTTGTATCGTAGGCCCTGTTAATTGCACGTCATTTAAAGATAACCCTTTCTTAAATTTACATGACCCATCGAACACCACGCGTAATTTGGTTGTATCGCTTGCTTCCTTGAGTACGCCGTGATGTGGAAGGAATATTGCATTTTCGGGACTTGATACCAGTTTCGTCATGTGGTTTAAATCTTCGTACTCATTCATGAAATCAACATACATTTTTTTCAGGTTTACATCCTTCTTTAATTGCGCTTCTAAATGGTAAAACCTGGTTTGTGCTATCTGCCTTGAGTTTCCTAATTTGTTTGGATCTTCCTTGAACGGAATTTTTACCATAAAGTTTCCTTCTTCTGTCCGTTGTGTGGTTTTATTGAAGTATGCTTCGCAATATGCTTCTTCCTGCGTTAACGACTTTGACTTCAATAAAAATTCATCAGCTTCCCAAAATTTATGTACTTTGTCGTTTAACTCGTTCAATGTAACGAGTGCTACATTGTTGCTGTTATGTGTAATTCCTGTTAAGGTCCCAGAAATTATCCACCCTAGTTTTGTTTTTGAAAAACTGGACCATTCTTTTCCGTATTTGACCGATACATAATAAGTCCCAAAATATACTTGCACCTAATAATAAATCTATACTTCCCGATTTATTGAAACTTGGATCGGCCAGTTTAATATTGGTTGGTATTTTAATTAAATGCTTGCTAAATGACTGCAATGGCATGTTGTCTGTTATGTTCGGCAAAACTAAACAACAAACTTGGATATTGTAATTGCTGTGTATAGATTTCAATTTTACTTGTACTTTATGTAAAATAGTTGTTAACCCTTTACTTATTCCACTTACTGTGACATTCACTGGCTCTTTTTCTAACTTGAGTATTTGACACATGTGCTCAGTGATAAAATTCGACTGTGATGCAGAATCAAGCAATGTTCTAACTTCGTTAGCATGACCTTGCGCGTTTTGAACATGTACCATAGCTGTTGACAGTAAGACTTGCGATTTTGTTTCTCTTAGTCCAGCGGAACAAGTAGTTACCGTGTCACTTGTTTCGATTGATGCCTGTTTCGTATTATCACTTTGTTGATTCAGCTGTGGTTTGTGTAGTAACGTGTGATGTTTTTTGTGACACTTTCTACATGTCGTTTTAGATAAACAATCTTGAATGAAATGACCCTTTCTTAAACAATTTATACAAAGTTTAAGCTCTCTAGCCTTATTGTTTCTTTCCTTTTCATTAAGTTTGCAAAATTCTTGACAAACCTGAATGCTATGGTCTTTGCTACAATATGTACATGTAATACTTACCGCCGTAAACGTTCTAGTATGCTTAGTATTAACAAATTTACTGTCTGAATCGGTTCTTCTTTTTGAAACTACTTCTAATGTGTTCTGTTTATTGTTTAAAAATTCTAAAAATTCTGTGATTGTTGGCATCTGTTCATAACTTTCGGTTTCTGTATTGACCTTCTGTTCCCATTCCTTATTAGTTAAAAAATCTAATTTTCCTGCGATTATGGGTACAATAATTGCATCCCATTTATCTATCGGCTGACCTAATGCTTTTAAACATTGAATGTGATTTTCTGTTACATTGATTAATTGCCTTAATGCTACATGTGATTCTTTAGTTATTTTAGGTATGTCTATTAATATCTGTACATGATTATTTACTATTCTGCGCTTATTATTATACCTTTTTTGTAATGTTGTCCACGCGATAGCATAATTTTCTTGAAGAGTTTCATATGCTCTTACAAGATCTGCAGGTTCATTCTTCAAACAAGATTTCAAATAAGAAAGTTTTTGTACATCCGTTAAACTATTATTTGTATGTATCAACGCATTAAACGCATCAAAGAATTCCCGCCACAACGTAAATGAACCATCAAAAGTTGGTAAACTGATTGTCGGTAATTTTACGTGAACCTTATGCATATTGGGAAGAGACTGTGGAAGCACCGCAGAGTCTGTACTAATATCTGATTGAATGTCTTGCTTATCATTTGATAAAATAGCACTAGCTAATCCTAATAGTTCAAAATACAGATTTGCAAATGATTCCCTCTCACAATCCTCTGGCAATGGATCTACGTCTTCCTCAACATTAATAAGTTCTATTTCTATTTGTATATTTTGAAAATTATCGTAAATCGATTCAATCTTTGTTGTTCTTAGCTTTAAATTTTGTTTGTCTGTTTCAGTTAGTTGGCTTTTATCTAACCCGTTTAAATACTTTTGAAATAATGTCAATTGTGTTTTTAACGCACCTCGTTTGTATCTCAACGTTTTTAGTTGCGTCTGCGTATGAGTGGTGTGAGTAGCGTCCGTCATCGTTATGCGTATCGTTCGTATGAAAGAGAGAGAGGAAAAATGTACTTACTCGGAGTGTGGGAAAGAGATAGGATTCCGCTTGCGTATCGTCACGTATCGTTGTCTTCGGTGCGCGTGTACTTGAATGTTCTGCTGCTTGGCGCGATTTCTTACTAATTGTTAGGTTATGTAGATTCCACTTCTTTATTGTATTACTGATTTTCATCCGGCTCGAAGGACCAATGTTGATATCTTGGGTGTGTTGTCCGCCTTGTAACTCAACCCTTACACTTATGTTAGTCAATAAAACACCTTTGTAATTTTATTTGTATTGCTTTTTTATTGTGATCGAACTACGTGCGTTCATTCTTTCTTTTACACTCTCTCCTCCCCCTGCGCACTGCCAACCCTCCAAAACATAAAAATTCACGCGAACATTATCCATGTATGTATTATATGTTTTCATTTTGTCCTGTATTGGATTTTTCCTGTTGGGCAAATATATAATATTATTATTATTATTATATTCGACATGTTGAAATGCGAAATACATAAAAAAAGACTTGCGGGGAAGAAAGGAATAAAAATGAAGAGCAAAAGACGAATTTACAATACAGAATTCATACTTTATCATATCATACGTACTATGTATGTATATGTAAACAACGAGATTATTACTTAGTAGAATTAGTGAACCAAAATACATGATAAAAATTTATGGTCCGCTTGAACAATTGAAAAATAAAACCTGGAGGATGTATTAATTTTTATTTTTTAGTACAATCCCCCATGAATGTGCTTTTTATTCTCTCTAAAACTATGTCTCATCGTCAAAAGAATGCTTTCCAAGAAATCGTTTTTTTGATTTGCAAGGGTCCTAGGTCTGCGTTGTCATGAAGTACTTGATCAGAACTACTTCTTTATAATTCCAGAAAATTGTAGCCATAATTGTAACCACTGATGAAGTAACTTCGAATGTTGTTCTTTCAGATACCATTGCATGGTTCAGCTTCATGACGATGATGAAACAACTCCACTAATTAGTCTTCAAAACTACTTGTTGCATGGTCACCATACAGCTGAACAGATTTGTTTTGAACACGGACTTAAACAGATTACGGAAAGACTTGTGATGATAATAGAAATGTAGAAAACAAGATTGTAGCAAAACCATGAGGGTGTGACGCCTAAAACCAGAATTATCCTACACGGTCTAAAATTTCCATGTAACCGAATTCCTAAAAATTACTCAGACCGAAATCCAATCAATGAGATTGTGCTTTCTTTGTGGGATGTCAGTTTGGTTGCGTTGACAGGGAGTGCGTTAATGATAGAACTAAAAAACCCGACCCACCTGTTTCGAATAGAATAATCTCTTTTTTATATATAGGAATGCTAAAGCGGAGTCCCGGTAACTAAACACATTGACATTTAAAATTATATCGCCAAAACAAGAAAATAACATTCGACTAGCAGGATGCTAAGAAAGTATTATACAGGGTGTTTCCTAAGTAATCTAAAATATTATATGGGGCGCTTCGTCACTCAATTTTAAGACGAAAAGTTCATATAAACATGTGTGATAAGTCTTGTCGTTAATGAGATACAGGGTGTTGAATTGTTTGTAATAAATCAGCTGTGATTGTATTTGAAATTAATTTTTCCTGGTGACGCTACTGGTTTTTAGAAGTAATACGAAAAACATGCTTATTATAAGTGACGTTTGAAGTAACGTTGACAACTGTGTCAAACCTAAAAACCAACGCAAATAACGAACAATAAATTTTTAATAATACGATCTTTTTGTGTTAAGTTAACAACGATGCCTGTGTTTACTAATGCTGAAATGGCTAATATGCACTTGATCTTCAAAATCGTATCATACAAAGCTGTAATCTTATTCGTAACAAACCTGGTATCTTCGAACGTATTCGGCAATCAATTAGACATCGAGCACATGTTTATATGAACTTTTCGTCTTAAAATTGGGTGACGAAGCGCCCCATATAATATTTTAGATTACTTAGGAAACACCCTGTATATGTATATATTTTATGTATACATATGTCGGTAAACATGTTGGTAATATATTGAAAGTGTATAACCATAAATTCGGAAAATATGTGTCACAAATCCTCTATTCAATCGAAGAATGTTAAAATAACCACCAAAGACAAAAGCTAGAAACGTGATGCTATCTTACGGAAAATCAACCCTCTGCCTGCACCTCAACGAAAAAGACGACATGGGCTCTGCTTAATATTCATAAGCTTACCCACACGCATCCTACATCTAAAGTGATCTATATATCGGACAACGAAACAAAGATATGTATAACGGAATTATGTATTAACTAACGAAAAAGAAAACAACAACGTAACGTCACATTGGCAACGACCTAACAGCTGGGCAAGATTTCCGAGCAAGCACATCTTTTGACATTTAGCTAATTTCGAGGAAATCTAAATTCTGTAATAAAGGAGAAAATCAAGTACGATAAAATCAAGGAACTCTCGACCTGAAAAAACGAACGCAATCAACGAAAAACATAATTGCAGAAAACCAGATCGAGTCTAGGTAAGATTAAAAAACAGCGAGGGTATGAGATAGGGAGACACAGAAAATCGGGAGACTTCACTGTCCAATAGCATACATATATCCCAACAATATGAAATTTTAAGCGTTCGAAATATCTGAATTTTACCTGACAAATGCAAACGGAGATACTGTTAATTATGGGACTTTTTTTGCATGAATAGATTTTTCAAATCGGATAAAGGAAGAGAAAATTAAACAAGTAGCTAAGGTTTAACTTTAGGTAATCATTAACGTTTAGCTTTATCCCAAAAAAAAATGAGCATATCGACTTTTCATTGAATAATTGTTTTTAGTTGTGCTTCTAACTTACTTCAACAAGGTTCTTGCATTTAGTATTTAGTTACCAGTAGTAATTTTAGGATTTCTAGTTAGCTTTTTTGTCTTCTACTACTGTGAAGATAGATAAGTTGTATATTATTGTATAAATGTTTATACAATTAACTTTAAATAAATCCGCTTCTTCCAAAGTACTACTAATATAATTCACCTTGCTCAATTTCGAAGATATTTTAAGCTAACATAATCTAGATAAAGCTTTCCTTCAATTGCTTTCTGAATTATCAATGAATGCAGTAAAACTTCTTAGTTAAATTTTAAAACGAAAATATTGAGCCTCGTTATCACATGTGTAATGTTGGCGGTTCAACAATTGATGTTTTACCTCTAACAGATTACCTACATAAAAATAATAGACACCTGAACAAACATTTACAATTTTGTAACGCAATAACTGAACTGAATAACCACGCTGGAGCCGAGCGTTAGATACATCAGGTTTGGAAATCAATAGACCGCAAAATTGTCGGGAGCATGCTGTCTATCTATTTTGATTCGGTCGTATATTGATAATGATTACAGTGACGGGACTGGCGTGTCTTTCACGTTGTGCACATGTATGTATATATATGCTATTGCTGGTTATCATACACACCTCTTGTTCGCCTCGATGACAGACTGTTAAAAACCTTTTCCGATTTCGTCAATAATGCTGTTCTCATATTCGTTAATGAAATCTGAGTTCATTGTGATAATTCACTCTTGTTATTTTTGGAACAACAATATATAAATATGTATATGTATAGAAAACGTAGTTGAAATGAGATAAAATTGTTAAATATATTACACAAGTAAAGTAGAGAGGAGCGCGGAAATTGAATGCTCCAAATCAGCAAATGAAATTAATGCCACTGTTATTATTTTTAGATGTTTGCAATTTTGCAAATATTAGACATATTGTACTTAACAGACCTCATTCAAAAACTTCCAAATTTTATAATACAGCATTTTATCCATGAAGAATGTACAGTGAGCCCCAGCTTAAATGATGCTGTCGTATTTTTTAAATATAAATTCATAATTTTGAAATAAATATGTACTTTTTAATAATAAAAATAAGGAAAACAATAAATAATTAGCATTTTTTTGCTTACAACTTCATTAATCCACGATCGAACGTGAAAACTTATAATACACATTTTTGCTAACGCTGCATTTTAATACTTCATGTGACTATCGGGGGACTCTATTACAGCTTGTAGTGTAGCTGGCTTTGATTCGATATTGTGTAGTTCGGTGAAATGTTTGTCATTATTCTAGTAACAGTCTTTTTAAGTCATTTTTTTTATTAGATATTATATTTTCTTATGTTATCTTTAAGTTTCTTCCACACGTGCTCTATAATATTTAAATCTGTTTTTTCCAAAAGAGAGACCTATAGTGTTCCCATGCCAATTAATCGTCTCAACAAGATTGCAGCTGGTCAAGGGTTAATTGACTTACTCCGGGATCGTCTACCTCAAAATATATCCGCCTCTCCCGGTCCGTTGCTGGCCAGTCAGCAAGGAGATAGACTGGAGTTTCCTCCGCAGTGTGTGCAGTGATCGGTTGAGATGCCTGTGAGTAACTTTCAGCCTGTCTCTGCTTATAAAGACTACCTTGCAAAGTCTTTTCTCATTGGGCGGATTCCAAGTTTCACAGTGGCAAAAGCATTAAAGTAGAAGCAATGCCTAGTGGCGAGTTCAGATCTGACAAAGGCTTTGATGTTGTTAACTTGTCAGTTATTTCATTGCCTCTGATTCCAGAGTGGTTTGGTACCTACCTATCTCAGCGTAGTGTCGTGATGTTTCGCCAGTTTTTCGAGCTTCTTGTAGTGAAATATGGTTACTGTGCTAGTGTTTTAACTACCCTTGCGCCAATTTCGGACAATGTAAGAAGCATGTCTTGGATCGTTGTTTTGATAAAATTTAAATGTATCATGTAATCCCATTTTTTCAGCACTACTATTAAGATTGGGTTTAAGAATATTTAAGTACCTACGTGTGGCTGTCCATCTTTTTCTATATAAAATGCAAGTTTCCTATACCTGCAGATAACACGCAAAGCCCATATCATTACATGGTTTCCACCATGCTTAATAGTAGCTGGTAAATTCTTTTTGAGAAGCTTTTTGTTTGGCTTTCTCCGGACAGTAATTTTGCCAACTCTCCAATAGTTTCTGCACTGCACATTCAACCTACACGGTCTTCTATTTGCACTGCCAATTTGGGCGCACTTATTTTTGGATTTTTTTAACCTCTAATAATCCACTATTCGTCTTTCTCAGTTAAAATTTTATTAGATTTTCTATGCCCTCGATTTTCTTTATTATAGCGTTCAATAATATGTTGCACAATTGATGCACTTTTGTTAACAATTTTTGCAATATTTTGTTGACTTACTTACATTTTAGGTTTTCTGCGTTCGTTTCTATCGATACCTATTTGATAACTATTTGCAAATTTCTGTGTATTCTTAATTTTACCAGGTGTTTCAGCCTGGCTTTCCATATGTGCATTCTTTAAGCTGAGAATAGCGAAACAACGACCGCGTATTGTTTTCATGTTATTTTCTACCAGAAAATACAATAATGAATAAACTCCTTGATTGTATTTGCGGTAAACAATAACATACTAGATACTTTAGTTTTAAAACAAGAAAATCTTTTAATTATTTTGTTTTATAAACTGATTTACTTGTCGATTGCATTATTTAAACTGAGAGTCATTGTAGATATAAAAATTATATATTAATTGAGATTCTAATCAAACGATTAAGAGTACTAGTTAAGTCGTGGATGTTACCAGAACAATAACGTGATATTCATTGAACTGAAAATATGGCTAATGTAAAGACAAGGATGGTAAAAATTCCAGAAAAGTTCAGAATCATTCAATGCAGGAGTTTAATAAAAGACTGTGTCGCTTTTCATGCATACAAAGCTCACGTATCACATGTCTGTACGTTAGGTCACGTTTGTGTAACCTCTGGGAGTGAATTTTCGACCTAAAGTGTACTTGAATTTTTTGAAAATCAGAGTGAGGAATTATTAACCGTTAATGGTGAACGTTATCGTCAAATGTTAGCCAATATTTTATGGCGTTTATGAGAAGGTATAAACTCCAAGAGATATTTGCACTGCTGGGAGAAAGTGCATATTTATTGTGTGAAAAAATAAGGTTTAGACGTTTTCATAAAAAAAAAAACTCATTAGACTCAATTATTCAGCGATGTGTTGATTGCTTTAGAGAATTTTAGTTCAATTAAGAAGAGGTATAAAAATCCGTCCAAATTTAATTAAGATGAAATAAAATCTACACAAAAAGAAAACGAAAGTGTGACTAAAAAGAGATACCTATTAGTATAGATTCTTTTTCTATGTTCTATGTCTCTCATAGCAGCGTACTTTGTCACCGAACTATTTCATTCAAAGAAGTACTTATATTACAAATACAATAGAACATAATACTAAACTATTCATTTATCGCGAATTATTAAAAAATAGCAACTTAGATAGTATTTCTTACGTATCATTTTACAATGCATATTTTAGATAATAGCATATTTAAGGTAATATTCACGATAAAATACCTCACGGTAATAAGGTTTCACGTATTACGTACTTGTCACTATCAATCATATACATTATATAATGTAGTAAGTAGTTACTAACTTGAAACAGCCAATTAATTTGATTTTTGACGAAATCAGAAAATATTACAGATATGTAGTTTCTATTCGTAATTGATCATGCGGTCAAATAAAAATACTGCGTGCCCCAAGAAAGCTGATGTCATTGTTAGAGGTAAAGGGAAAGCGATGACACCAAAACACCAAATTTATATGCACTATGCGAACTGTTCTTTTAGCGGCACAACATTTTATTGCCTTTCGATGAAATCTTGGTGATATCGAAAGTGTTTTCGACTCATTCAGAATAATATTGACTTTCGCGGTGTAACTATTACATCACAGAAATGATTTAATTAAACAAAAATATCTACGAATTTTAAATTATTAAAAAGTTTGTTTAAAGCTAGATTTATATCTAGATTAATTGAGAGTGATATTGCACTGCTGCTTATCGATCTATTGTGCTCCCTTGTATAAGCTGTAAGCTGCAGGTGTTTGCAAGCTCTCAGAGTTTCTCCTCCAGTCTAAGAGCAATAATTGTCATGGTTTTAGAGAAGGTATTTCTGTTTCGTTATCATGTGTTCCCAAAGGTGACAATGCCTTGCAAGAAAAGCTGTGAAGATGCATAGTGTGTTGGTACTTAGTTCTAGCAAAGTTTTTGCTGTATGCTTGTTGTAGTTTCCAAGGAATAATTGCATCTATTCCACAGCATTCCAGCAATGACATTTAATCGTCTTTTGGGATGTGCGGCTATTAAAATTTGTCTTAACTATATTTTATATGGATGGTTCTTATGGTGGTTAATACTTTCTTTGTTAAACTTCTATTTATTCCTAATTCAATATACTATATTGAGGGATTGAGCTGGAGATAAGCCAAAATATTAATAAAACCATCTGTCTTTCCTTGAACAAAAATCAGTTCCTAATTTTTGTTCCATATCGCATGTTTTAAATTATTTACATTATCCGAATTTCTGATTATACTGAATAACAACGTTAAGTATCTATCTGCTGAACCACAGATTTACTTTGTGGACACTTTACAATTTGTAATTACGTAAGATTTAATTACGCTTAGCTAAAGTACAAGATATCTATCTTTAAATCCAAACATTTCCAAATTCATGACTTTACAGTACATTTCGTTTATTTTAACTTGCATTCCTTTAATTAAAGCGAAGAGCTTAAATAAACATTAAGCAATATGTTTAAATGTATTAAACTGACAATAGTCATTTGTCCAGTTTGCTTTTCTCCATTAGATGCAGACACAATTTTATTTATGCGACTTACTTAATCAACTTTAATTGCTTCTTAATAACAAGTTTTGATCGTGGAAGTTTGCAGAATTGAATTACTAGCTTATCTACTCTAATAAATATTGGAATTTTAGAAGCCCTTTTATGACTTTCCAATTTTAATTACACCTCCCGTTCGTTTGATATTAAATTTCATCGACTTATAATTAAAGCATATTGCACTGCCTCTATTTCAATCTAAATTAAATATGAATAAGCTTAGTGTATGTCGAAATCTACTATCGCATATTTACAGGGTTTTGTTATCGCATATCCGTAGTGTCTTAAGAAATTGCCGTGTAATGTAATAGTAATTTGAAGTGTTTTCCGTATTAGGCCATTATAGCAAATATTTTACATGTTAGTCGTGTTACGTATATATGTAGATATGTAGTTGTGTAGTTAATGAAGTAATAAAGCCAGAATATAAGAAATGTGTCAACAGACAAAACAACTAATAAATTAATTGATAATAAAGTTACAAACTTATATTATTACCATAACATTTTCAACAATTAGGTGCAATACTGTAGATTACGTTTTGTGATTATACACATGATTATTTGCTAAAGTCGCTGTTCTATCTAGAATAAATCTTAACAATCATCTTATAAAGTTACTGAATTCATTATTTAAAAGTACAGGCGAACTTACTAACTTTACTTAAAGTTTCTGCAAATCTAGGGATATTTATTGGAAAAAAATATACATACATACACTTAGTCATAAGTTGCAATTTTACATTTTGAAAATTAATATCTTACTCCAAGTACTTTTGCCTTATCTACTTTTCGGGCATATCTGTAAAATACTGACTTAGTATTACAACAACAAATTTAGCACAAGTTTTTGACCATCATTGCGAAGAGTCTAACAATGGTTTCGGCAAGCTAAATTATCTATCCGTACTATAGACGTAGTTACCAGTTATAAATTACGACAGAAGGGAATTGATTCTGTACTTTTTATTATGAAATAGATCATAGCATTTGATTTTTAGCAAGTGATTTTACAAAACTACAAATAATTGGAAGTCTGCTTCGGATAGTCATTCAGCCTTATTATTAATATTGTAAAAGAGTTTTGTTAGCATCAAGGATACAATGATAAGGATGATAAGTGCCAATTACTATTTATGTTTATTTACTTACAATGAGTTAAAGATCCGTAAAGTGACGCGATTAAAAATTTAAGAGTTTTAAATGAAATGAAAAAGTTAGACTAATTAAAGGCCTGCAAAAAACATTTTTGAAATCAAGAAAAAATCACTTCAATCGATGTTACCATTTCTGAGCAATACTCTGCACGCACAATTTTATCAAAATTATTACACTTGGAAGAAGATTCAGACGAACAGGAATCAAGCGTCATTTCGTTTATTGATTTTTTGGTGGACAGTAATATATTGTTAATTTCCGTTTTGTATTCGACTTGTATGTACTTCCTCGCTTTAATAACGTGAACCTTTCTGAGCATATATACTATTTTCAACATGTGCAGTTTGTAATTTCAAAGCTGAAATATAAAGATTGCTTTAAATTAAGTCTACAATTATGGTAAATTGTATTGTTAATCTACACTAAAACTTTAAACACCGTTTTTTAGAGTCAAAGAATTGAATATATACAACAGGGTATAATTTTAGTACAAGCATTACCAGTATAGAAGTTTTTATATCAAATAATGACACAGATGAAAATGAATACGAACATATATAACTAACATTGACAATGATTTTTTTCTGATACTGTAATGATATCCAGGCTCCACATCCAGATGAAATTGTAATTCATTAGCTTTCCCCCACGGGCAAATTATTCATCGACAGCCTAGTCGGACACTGGTCTTCCATTAAATAGTCCATAACGTAGAATCGAGGGATTCACAAATTTAATAAAATTGAGCCACTTAACAGAGCGTGGTTACTCTGGTTGGTTATACGTTACGTTTACAGACGCAATCATAGTCATTAAAGTTGGTAAGCACCTCTAGATATTAATTAACACTGCTCATAAATATGAATGGTTTGTTCTTTTTTTTGTCACTGTATCAGTAGTTGGGTTGTACATGTGACAGAATTATAAAGTTGAGTATTTATAACATTTTATGTTATTTAGAATTATGTAGTTCAATTTAACAGAAAAATATGGGAATTAAGTTTTATTATATTATTGTTTGGTTAGTGTTTGCAAGTTTTCTAAACTTATCTATTGTTATATTATGTCTGAAAATTTAATCTGAACAAACAATTTGAATCTTAAAAATTCATATCATGCAGCAGGTATTTTGGAAAACTCGTTATTCGCTTTTACCTATTCCTTCTTCACACTGCAGTCGGTTCTGGTTTGTCTTTGTTTGTTTTCTTGCATTGTTCACCCTTTTTGTTTTTTTTTTATCCTCTTTATTGAATATTTATGTAAAATTCATGATGTACCAGAGAAATAAGTTGTAATTGAGTACTATTTTAATTCCTTGATTTTGAATGTACCTACTCTTGGTTTCACTGTAAATACATTTTGAAAAGTTATTATATTCGCTATTGTTTAATTTTAAAGAAATTGTAGAGATCATCTATAGTGATCTCTTGAACGGAAATTCTTTATTCATTTTGCCTAGTGATTTGCAGAATTTTTCTTGTAGCCCTTTCAATGATTCCCAAGTATGTATTTGTCATCCATAAAGATGTGTCTAAGCTGCCAATAATCGTATAATTTCTTGAATTTGTGTAGTTTCCACTAAGAACATGAGTAGTTTCTTTATATTTTTATTTTTAGTAATCACACCAGCCAGCATAGATGATAATATTTGTGATATCATGAGAGAGTTATTTCATAAGACAAGGAATGGCCTAATTTATTTCGAATCTCTAGAAGGTACTGTTTCGTTCCAAACGTGTCTGGCTTGGCAGTTACGAGATTCAGGACTCAAAAACCGCCGCCAATAGGAAACTCTAGATATAATTGAGCGGGGTTGACAGCAAACCCTTTTCGCATCATTCTTCTTATATAACTGTGCTTCTTCTAAGCCTTTCTGTGACTAACAAAGTCTTAGTTTTAGATTAATTCAAATAGCGTTTGCCGAAGTGTAGTTAAGCATTTTGAAAACCAAAGCTCTATTCAGTATCAAAAACGAATTTATGTTATTGCTTGACATGGATAGAATTTCTATAACTTTAAACTTAGACACAATGTAAAAATTATACATGTGTGTGATGTTAAGTTGTGGTCCCACATAAAAAGTATTTTATTTTTTCTCTCGAAATAGTAAAATTTCTTTTAGTAAAACAATAGTAAATTTTTTGTTGTTAATAGTAAATGTTTCCAGAAGAAGCGTTACTTGTTTAATTAGCAATTTTATCTCAGTACTAAATATTTGCTATTATTCGTAACTTTCCTTCTGTTCTATACCGGTCGCTTCTTTATAGCGGCCATTTAGAGGGACTAAGTCGAACTAGAAAAGAAACAGATCTAGACTGGGCTTTCGAAGAGGCTCGTTACCAAATATGTCTAATACTTTCCGGTGTTTTTTTGTGCAGCGCCGGAGTGTATTTACTAATTTTCTTTGTAAATTGTGAAAGCGTTTTCCATACCTTGCTGCCAAATTTAGATATTCCATGCAAAATTTCCTAGGCATGACTGCAAGGTGTATAGTCATTTTCCATTTGCTAATTTTACGCTACTTTTCTAAAATGAACATTTCAATTATTGTCAGTATAAAATTTTTGAAAAAATTATTGCATAAAATAAAGCTATTCGATCATATTGTATCTTATTTTCTAGCAAAACCTCAAAGACGCTGTATACGAATTTATTCTCGTATACGAGATGTTTAGATACAACCAGTTATTTATTGAAGCGTTATCATCGTTGATTGTTGTACAGCGATCTCATCGAAGAGAGTCTGTGTATGTGTACTGTGTACTACTAAACTAGAGGCATGTGTGGGCGGGACTTACTTATTGGGAGAACACTTAAAATAAATTTTATAAACTAGTTCCGCGCGTGGACGTACGGACATGTGTGTTGGACGGTGCGTCTAGCTATGTATATGTATCATGTGTGTGGGATTGTGTTAAGTTTGGTTGTCGGACGATGATCTTGGTATTCTTGACCTTCAGTAAGCAACTTCTGTGTATATGCCACCATGAAACGTGAGGAAAGATGCAATGTGGAGAAGAAAAATCGGTTGAAAATTTCTGCTTTTATTGAAACTGATATCAGTAAAAATATAAAAATGTCGAAACACATTTAGATATGAAGGTTTATTGCTTTCAAATTTAGAATTGAAATTATGTAAGACATTGTGTGCAGATAGTTTTGGCAATGATTGTACTTTACCACTGTTTCAGTCGTTTATTAAAAAACTACTGGTATGCGGGTCAAATATTTTCAACAGCCTCTTTTAATAACATAAACAGATAGGACCTTGCGATGAATCATCGTAACATTTTACATGACTATGTTTTGTGGTCATAACTGTTAATTAAAATATTTCTATCCTACGTATTCATGGAAACATGGACATTTGCTAATTCTTGCAGTATAATAATGACAGTAACATATTAACGCACTTCACTTACGCATTACTACCTTATAACATCTATAAGTTGTGTAGACATATGCACAGCGAGGGAATTTTTATTTTTATTAATTATAGTTGTCCATTATATTGAGTTCTAAACTCCGGAATTTAGATCAAAACCATATTTATAGCTTTTGATTCACATAATCACTGCTTTGGTTTTTAGTCAGGTAAAATGAAATTACCTTTTTTTATATAACACATTCACGTTCTTAGTTCAGGAATATGTTATATATTATTATGTTTAGACGGAGGGACGGTGACATTTTTTCAGAGGGTTGAAATCCGGATCGACTTACCATTCGCTGTTGGAAGCAAAGTGATTAACAGCGCGGCATTTTAAAAAGGAATATGATGCTGTCGCAAAGCCATTTGAACATTTACACACCCAAAACTACACCGCGAGAGTTGCAGTGATAATAGCCAAACACGCGATACAGATTACGGAGTCAATGCAACTAAGCACCCACCACACATAAAAAAAATACAAAAATGTGTATTTACGGTTCTTAATAATAGATGGATATGATGTTGAAACAATTTGGACCATTAAAAGCAAATATTTGTTATTACTCTGGTTTGTTTTCAAAAAGTTATTATGTACATATGTATATGCCTGAATCCCCCGAACGTTGGCACCTAACCTAAACGTAGGTACTGACGCCAAGTTGGCTAGTTCAACCGATTTTTTTTCTCAATTTGTTACTGACAGTGAAATATAGGTACACTTCTTTGATTTGATCGCAAAACAAAATAATCTATGGGGTGAGATCTGAGAACCAAAAAAAAATAAATAAATAACGGAAAGAATTCATCTCTATTAACCGTTGACAAACTACAGCCGATACGGACATATTTTTATGACTCTCATGCACGATTGACATACGTTTGACCATATTTAGCCACCTCTTATTTTCTGAAGGTCCCGAAAAGAAAACAAACAAAACAATATAAGGTATTTTTTATTATTGGATTGAACTCGTCGTTTGACCACCCATTAATTACGTAAAGAAGAATATATCCAAAGTTTATCATATTTTTCAAAGATTTTAAGAGGCAGTCAACCCCTGAAGATGTTATAACTTGTTATTTCATACCCTTAAACCAAGTAGTTTTACTATTAAGCAGCTAATTTTCATCCATTCTTGAAGTGACGTGTACCAAGTACCAAAAGTTTCGATTTTCTATGGTGTATTATGTATTAAGATAACGAGTTTTAATACTTTCAGGATATGACCACCTCCCAAAGTCTCTAAAGTCTTTTGTGTAATTAATTCCGGGTGACATACAGAAATTAACTGATTTTTCTCGGTTGTTGGAACTATTTTTGAGTTTCCGAAATATCATTTGGTAGTCAAACCGATTCTGCACAAAAATTTTGGTTTTGAAAAAACCTAGATTGTGTTCGTTATTTTGAAAAACCAAATAGTTATCAAATATGCAAGCTATGATTAATTAACTAAATTTCATAATTTCAATCTTTGGTCTGTAATGCGTATACCCTAGCTCAATGCTGTTCTGTTGCCTCTTTGTGGTGCAAAAGTTCAGAAGAATGTGTCCATACTACAAAAAAATAGATGGCGTAAAGTAAACGTAGAAATGTTTAACTGGTCTTGTTTATGAAAAACTTTTTTGAACATTCTGCCTATTTATGAGATTGAAAATGTCGTTATGTAGAATAAATCCTAAAGTAGTATTTGAAAAAATTCAACATTTTCAAATGAGGAAATTGACACAAATTGAGTAGCAATATAGTAAGCAAGGACACTTAAATTTAGTTGAAAATGTTTGGGCGTATAACGTGTAAAATATCGATTATGTAGAAAGTAAACGAAAACCAAAATCAATGTTTTTTGTGTATAATCCAGCCATAAATTTCAAAATTGCAACTCAATTTTAACTTAAGCCAGAAAGTAGCTAAGCAGGTCATTATAGATCAACACTCGTGTTGCATTTGTTTAGTGAGTTTGTTGATTGTGTATCTACTACAACTATACTATTTATTTTTCAAAATTTTCTTCAACTGCCACTACCCATAACCTAAGAACTTAGACAACTCTAATGTATGCTTTAATATCTTATTATATCTATATGTACCATCTTTGGCAAATTAAATGTGATTTTTTTATCGGGGAATGTTGATTTTGTAAATAAAGGATTTGCTTTAAAGTGAATTTTATTACTCTAAAGAAGTTCATCAAAGCAGTAGTTTCTTTTAGTGAAATTAAATTTGCTTCAAAGTGTAGCCTTTATTTAGTAAATGGAAATTCCTCGCTGAAAAATCCGCATTTAATTTGCCAAAAATGGTACATATATAAAAATTGTAATTATTTATTTGTTTCAAGAATCGGTAATGATGGAATGACGATTGTAGATCATTACGTTACCGAAATCGTCATAAAAGATTGTTATTACAATCATCATATTCGTCACTGTCTCAGATTTTAGATCTTTTTTTATTTTCCTTATTTTGTAATTTGTCTTTTACATTATGTCTATTTGTTTATTGTACGTTCTTTCTCAAAATATACATACAGGGTGGGGCATTACTGCGAGGAAGTCCAAGTACTCCCGTATTATAAAAGAAATGAGAAAATTCTATTAAGATACAAGTTGAAGTGCATGGGGGGCTGTAACCTAAAAATATTTTTAACTATACAGGGTGTCAAATAAAGACAGAGTAAACTAAACTTAGTTTATGTTAAATGGAACACCCTGTATATTTTTACTGTTTACGATTCTTCTAGGTCTTACCTTTATTATAATATAGTGATTTGCTAGGGTTTTGCTTCCTCGCACTAATGCCCAAAATGATTCAGACATTCGAAAATTACTTTACAAAATAATTATATATATATATATGTATATATAATCAGTACCCCAATTACCATTTGGTGTAGGGTGTCTGGTACATTTCATCTTATTTGTAAGTAGGTACATTGCATTCTGGTTAGCTAAGAGCAGTCATGGATAAATTCTGCCCACTTCTTTTTATCTTTCGCCATTGTTTTGGCCTCTATCCAAGTCATCCCTCTGTTTTGTAATATCTGTCCTATGACTCCATCCCATGTTTGCCTTGGTCTTCCCCTTTTTTTCTTTTTCTGGACTTTGGCTTCCCATACTTGTTTCACTGGTCTTGTGTCTTCCATTCGCTGCAAGTGTCTCCACCAACTCAGTTGTTTTTTTTCGATGTACTCCAGTGTAGATTCTATTTCTAGGTCTTCTCTTATGTATACGTTGCGGATTTTGTCTTCCTTTGTTACACCTCTTACTCGTCTAAGGTATTTCATCTCGATCGCCTGGATTTTGCTTTTCTGTCTTTTAGTCAACACCCATGATTCACAACCGAACGTAAGTATTGGCCGGTATATGGTTTTGAACACGTTTAGTTTTGTTTTTTGGGATATTTCTTTTTTATTTATGAATGCCGTATTCATTACAAAATAATTATTTAGGACAAATTGTCAGTAGTTTTTATTGCTGTAATTTTTGAGTACAACTTATTTGAAATGGCATATTTTAATTGCATCTTTTTATAAATCTGAGACTCAATCTTATCATTATTAAATTTAAATTTTATTAGGCCTCTATCTTCACGAAATTGCAGTAGTTGCTTGAGGACACTGGATTGGGAGAACGGTTTCGCATTATTACTCGTAACTTTATCTTGCTTCGCATTATATCGCAAACTGAAGTAAGAATATGTTTATCGTTATATTATCCGCAAGTGTTATAGGAGACCTTTAACATGAGAATTGTCGAGATAAATTTGATATTTATTTTAGAAGTAAATATTTAACATTCCTACGTTTATTGTTGACATAACATAAATTAATAATGTTATTAGCAGATAATATTTATACAAACATAAATCTATTACGGATGGCATTTTTAAGACTAAAGTACGGATAAATTTTTTATTATAGCACTCCTGTCACATTTGTGTATAACTTCGATAATTTTGCCGTTATCATACAAAAGATAAGAAATTCTTAGTTAAGGTGTTTTAGTATTTTTCATATTTATTCTCAATTTATTTTTACTTTATATCGATTGAGAAATCAGTTGGATTTTGTATCAGAATTGCGAATATGTGCCTCACATTACTGTCAATGTTGCATAAACTTAAAATAATTCTGACATTCCTACTATATTGCTCTTTTCAACAAAAGATGGCTAAATAGGGAAATAGAAGTTATGCTAACATTTTATAGATAACGTAGTGTCTGAATAGGATATACATACATATATAGTACTAATGACGCAATCCATTGTCGCTCACGATCGTGACTGTCAGCTATCAAAATGGCTTTCGACATTGTGATTATGTAAGAATTATACAGAAGTATGGTTTTGGTTTATAACTCATATTGTTAATGTTACAAGATTGTGCGCACATTAAAAAACCTCTAAATATTTTCAACATTTTAGACATTCGGCAAACGGTATTCACATTAAAAATTGATGGCTACCACTTGTTACTTCTCACACACACTAATGTTACCTCTGGGAATCTGGTTTTTGTTGTATATTTTAGTTTGTTCGAGGCTCATCAACGATTGTTGTAGAAAAGCTGGTATTAGCACAAATTTCCACGTGCGAGAGTAAAAATATTTTTAATCGTCCATAATTATGTAGGCTTCTCCAAATCGACCACACACACCGATTTTCTGAAATTAAGCTAGATTGCATTTTGGATACTTTTTTCTTGGTTTCCTGTGTCTTACGTTATTTCCTTCAAACTTTCGAACAACACTGGTGAAAAATATGTGAAAGCGACTAGTAAGAGTACATACTAAGACTGGTGCAAAGTCTTTTTTGGACGCTGAGTGTATCTAACTGTTCTAGTCGATCACTTTCGATAGATATCTACAAGTTGTAGTATGCTCGAATGGTGCGTTATATGGTAGTGCAGGAATATTTTCGTCCATATATAACCGTGTAATTTTCCGTTTAGGCATTTTGCCAACTAGATTATAAACAGTATTTCATAATTTCAATTTGTTGAAAATTTAATCTAAAGTAAGACATGACGTAAATTAGACATCCTCACTAACGCCCTTAGGAAGATTAACGTATGTCAACTTGTCTTGAAAGTTCTTGATGTCACAAGTTTATTTAATATTCTTACTAAGACACTGTCAAGGTCTTGTCACCGTCTTTATTTGTTTTATTGAACACCAAAATATTAATACTCACATTTATATTAATTAGAATTTTTATATTTATACAAACAGTACTGCAGCTCTATTGATGCCAAACATTGACGTTTGTACAACAATTCTGAATTTGAACAGTGTATTATTTAAAGTTAATGCTATCCGTATTTAAATCCTCCTTACTAAAATATTCAGGTTTATTTAGAGTTACTGTTGTTAAATCTATACTAGGTGCAGCAGTGAATTAATTACTGTCCACAAAGAAGAAAAATCTTAATGCCGTAAGGGTGGCACGTCCCTTTCACTAATTGCTTGATATTTAAGTTATCAGCGAACCACTTCATCGTCATTGCATAATTGTGCTTTCATTTAAAATTGACTTAATAAAAAGTTTTCAAATAATAGTTACACACATTTATATAATCTACTTTATGGTCGTTATAGGTATCGGTACTTCTTTTCGCTTCTTATGGCAACCATCTTTTATCCATTTCGAATCGAAAAATGTCATAAGAAAAAGTTGCTCGATACTGTTGGATCTGAAACTCCAACTCTATATTGAAATATATTTTTTTTACATGTATTGTCCGTCGCGAAAAGTGTTTCAACTAAAAGGTACACTGATTTACCTTTCTACTTTATGGACTGGAAAAATGTCCAACAACATATCTCACTAGTTCTTCACTTTTCGTGGCAGTCAGCTTTATTCACTTTGAATTGAAAAATGTCAAATGTTCTGTGTCAGCATTGTTTATTGCAGTGGCCCAAAAAGTTTTGAAATAAAAATGCTTTAATTTACCTTGAATCGAAAAATGTCATAAGAAAAAGTTTCTCGAATAAAAAAAAATACTGATTCATAATTTCAACTTGTGATGGTGGACTACGAAGCAGCAAGTAACAGTGTAGAATGTAAACATAAGTATTGAGCGTAGGTATGTGTTATATATAAATAAATACCTAACTTTTATTTAAGTTTTACATATCCAAACACTGTTGATTTCTATTACATACATAGAGACGGGGTAAATTCTTGAAATTTCCTATAAAATTGCAAGTTCTCTTTTTTAAAATAAAATTTGAAGATGTGTAGAAATACTTTAATTAATATTGTTATATTTATGTATATTTTACTTATATTTTTTATTTCTCGTTTTATAATTTAAAAACATACTCAACTGAGTGTGGTGATAATATTTGTGATATTTCTTCAACAAACATTTGTCATTTAATTTTTCTCACTTATATCCTTATCTCTCATCAATCCCGTTATATTTGAATCAGGAAAATCCCGTGGCATTAGAATTTGTAGTATAGCGAAAGAGCAAATTATCCATTTCCCTCTTTGCCTGTTCGCATTAATATTCCCACAGTTCGCCGCATTATATTTTAATTAAGCATTGTAGAATAGGATCCACGTACACCAGATACTGTGCGTACTAATGCCAATAAATATCTGTTTTGCGAACAGACAAGGCGCTATTATTACCAGACAAGTCTCTGGAAAACAATAAGATCTATTTTTATGCTTTTAGATGTATCTACTATGCGACAGCTAACCGTAAATATACACAGCAGTTAATCTTGATTGATATTTTGGTCGGTAAAAGTCAGCGTTTGTTCGGCATGAATCTTTAAACTTAATAAATTTGAATTGAATGGGTTGTTATTTTTAATTAGTTTAGAATGAATAGGTGGCAGAAGTCATCAAATTTTAACAGCTTAATACTTAACAACATTTACATATACCAGCATGATCTGTATTGTATACATATAGCTGTATGTATTAAATTATCTCAATGGTTGGAAACATCTGATATTCAGCAAAATATTTATTAGAGACCAACATCCATTTTTACACTTGTATTGCGCAATCTACAAAATGTCACAATTTGAATAATGTAGTAATTAATTGCATCACATGTTAAAAATTGCCCAATTTTCAAAATACTATCGCTACTTATTAAATTGCGTGCAATTTCAAGTGTTGGGATTCTACAGGATGATTGATTGCGGTCTTTAGTTAGACGTATTGAAAGTAGTGCTACACATTTTCATGATGTTTACACTTTCTGTTAAATTGGAAATCTGTATCAATCCCTTTAATTTAAACAGAATAATATATTTTTATTACATATTTTGATTTTACAAAATTATTGTTGGAAAACATAAGATCTTCATACCTCTGCGTTCATCCATTTTGGAGATGTTTCTGAAATGAAGAGTTTTTAGTTTTTCTCCATCAACAATGATAATAGAATATCATCACCGTAGGTAGAAGACCTTATGATCATTTTATTTTTGACATATCTAAATAAAACAAATGTGATAAATACTGCCAGTTTTAATATAATCTCGAAGATTTTTTCAGTAGCTGCTAAAAATAATCATGAGAAGCAGTATTTAGGTCATTGTCAAAATAAAATCTTTGTTCTCATAATGTTAGGTGGAGAAAATATTAGCGGCACTTACTTCGATATCATTTCATGTTACTTACATGCATTAATTCAGTATATTATTTGTTATAATTACGTTGCATGTTCTAGTGCTCTATAAACATGTGATATTGTTTCGTGGTAATATGTATTAGGTACTGGTATGCATTCGAATACGAGAGCGATAGAAGAAATTACTTTTTTCGAATATTTTCTCTTTCTACTCTGTCGAGTTATATACGTTGTATTTATAAATAACTTTACATATTGTTCTTATAGTTATTAATTATGGTAATTCCTGACATTGCTGATTGTATATGTTGTTCATAGTAATTATTGCATCCTTAGAATAAGTTTTGGAGTACTGTTCTACCCCAAAATGTCAAATATAATATAACTAACAATAATGAAGGCAGCACTAATCATTTACCGTCATTTATAATTTACAAAAGATGTATTGCTACTATCGGCGATTTGTTAGTTATTACTATTCTAATTAGAGGTAGGTACGTAATAGCGACTGACGTTCCTTATCGGATGTGCTGGTGTAGTTCTTAAACACCAAGAGCACCTTATTACCCGCAAAACACTAAACATTTAACACAAAACTGGCTCGGTCCAACAACAAAGCGTTTTACAACTTATATATAGTCTGTTTCGTGATTAATGTAATTTCCGAACTAAAAATGAACTATTATGTTTTCCCTAACATGTCATACATTTTAAATGGCGAATATTAATCTTACTTAAATTTGCTCTATCAACATTGCTGTGTTAATATAAGTTTCCAAAATGTAGTTATCCTAGTGATGTTTGTCTTGTCACGGCGAAAATTTAACAATGTAATAAGAAAATCAAAGCAAAACCATTAAATGGTACAATTTAATAATAATAATAATAATTTAATGATACCTAACACAACCTGGCTTTTTACATTGTTGCCTAAAAAATAATTACAGTTGACACAACGCTATACGTAATATTGATTTAGTAATGTTTGAATATTTCGGCACGGTTTTTTTGTATTAAATTAGTTAAATCAAATTAATTAATACAAATGTTTTTGACAATGTTATTTAAACTGATTTTAGAAATTGTATTATTAAAGCCTAACGCTTCAGCGTAATTATGAGGCTACATCGTTATATTTCCTTCTTCATTTCTAAAAAAATAGCACTCCATGCTAACCACACGCACATCATATCTTCGGGACTGTCTAAAGCAGTGTTTCCTAATCTTTTTGTGTCATGCCTCACCTAAACCTTTCTAAAATTCTTATGCCCTCTATGTAACATACTTATACATAATTTTTAATATTAAAAAATTGAATTGTACAATTTTGACACCGAAATCTAGCATTGCATTTAAACTCGTGTCGAGTCAATTTTCGAATTGCCCCCCTTAACAATCAAATTTCTCCCCTGTGGGCAGGGGCCTCACGTTGGGAAACACTGGTCTAAAGTATGTTTACTGTAATTCACGAAACAAATTCTGTATATTGATAAACCGCGCCTTGCCTGACAGTTGCAAACAAACCCTGGGTTATGAACCGACTATGTATTTTGTTTTTCCTTTTTTCACAAAACTCCGGCCGCACTAGATGGTACGCTGGTTTAAATTGTCGCACAGTTTGAATTTTATGCGGATAAAATGTTAACTATTACTGGATTTTCGACGAACTGTTCGACTGAACTGGCTGAATTTAACTGATATCCAAAAGCTTTAGTTTCTTGTTTTCAAACAAAACGTTGAGTGTTTTTTGTGAACAAAGCATGAACTACCGTTGTAAATTTATTGTTTCGTGATTATTAGTATTTATTGCACGTTTGTTTGTCTGTTCCACTATCACTATCATCAATGCTGTAAAACAATTCTATCAATTCTTTGACTACCTTCCAAATTTTCTGGCTTTTCTATATAAAAGCCTATTGCAGAGAATGTGCGAAACGTTAACAAACGTTGAGGAATTGTTTCAGCTATGACCAAAGTCGACTAAAAGCCAAAAGATTTTACAACCAATTTAGCCTCCAGCGTCTCTATTAAAGAACCGATCATGAATCACTTACATCTATTCTGTAGTTTCGTTGTAAATAATAATGGTTTACTAGCTATCATTAGTAATTGTGTTAGCAACTCGCAACTTATCCAGTTCGCTAACCAGTAGTATTTTAATTTTAATAACTTGAATTTTTATAGAATTGGAAAAAGTCCTAGGCACTGATCATCAGAGTTAACCGCTCAAATTTATTATTATTATTATTAAACTGGGCAATTTATATCTTAGCAATTCATCAACTGTATCAGCTGCTTCTTTGATATATGAAAGATTTCTCCTAAGCGATCACAGGCCAGCACGAACGCTAGACAGATTGATCTTCGGTTTTATGTATACATAATTTTTTTATTTAGGCTCTTTAGTTGCAGTGAATCAGTAAGCTATATTACTTGTCTGCCTATCACTGCAACTCTCGCGGTGTAGTTTTGTGCGTGTAAATTGTGTTCAAATGGCTTTGTGACGGCATCATATGGCCTTTTATAATGCTGCGCTGTTAATCACTTTGCTTCCAACAGCGATTGGTAAGTCGATCCAGATTTCAACCCTCTGAAAAAATGTCACTATCCCTTCGGAGAGTCTAAACCCGGCACCTATCATCCTGCCACAACGATAGTCAGCTGTCTAACCATTGCGGCTATCGACCCGTTTAAATACTATAAAAATTGCCATAATGTAAACATTGATATATACGTTTGCCATATTGTCTATAGACAATAATACATCTAACAATAGCAATGTGGCGTAAACAATCAGCTGATGGTTGCTGGAATAAACCTAGATTTCGCGGGATATATATTGGTCAAGCTTTTGCAATTGAGAAGACCCGTTCACTTGTTCAACGATTTGTTACTAAATTAATAATTTAATTAGTACATAAATGTATGTAATTTCTCTTACATATTGATAAAATTACGAATAAGATGGATGTCACTAAAATACATCAGCATGTGAAATAACAAATAGACAAATTTTGTATATGGTTTTTGGTTATTGTGTGCATCAAATTTTGAAAGAAAATGTAATTATAAAAGCGGTTCTTACGCGACAAGTGGTGCGCTAGTAAATGGTATAATATGACTGGCATTTAAAAACTATTACAAATTATAAATATAAGTTCTATGACTTAACCTTAGATACACACGTGCACACAATTATTACGATATATTTTTTAGAAACCACCGTGAATGTCATTTTTCCTTTGCGAAACAAAAATGTATACTATTAATATAACCTACTTATACAGGATGATTCTCATGTACATATACTCGGGCAACTATGAACGATTTTTTATTACCAATATATTGCAATAACGCAAGTATGCAATTTGAACACACAAAACTTCAACTTCAATATTTAAAAATTACATCTGTAAGATGGCTTCCTTCTACTTCAACACAACGTTGAAAACGTTCTTTGAAGCTTTTCACTGCATTTTCTAACATTTCTCTAGGGATATCGTTGATTTCTGGGCGAATTGCGTTTGTAAGTTACTTTATAATGTGCGGCTTGTTAATGTAAGTCCAGTGAACGAGAGGGCCAACTGACTCTCCAAAACGACAAATTACTCTTCAAGAAAATGTTCGTCGGAGAATATCCATACCAATGTGAGCAGTATGGGCTGTTGCCTCATCTTGCTGAAACCATACAGTAGGTATGCGGCGACGACTCAGTTCAGGCAAAAAATAATTTTCCAAAATTTTCACATACTATTGTGCATTGACCGTAATTTCATTACGATCGTTGTCCTCAAAAAAATAAAGACCGATGATCAGCATTTCACTAACCACACAGTCACACGTAAACTGTGTAGTCTCTCACTCACCTTTCGTGGATTTGGTGGACACCGAAATCGAAAGTTCCGTCTGTTTACCCCACCATCCATATAAAAATGAGCCTCATCACTTATACGGATGATAGCTGTGTCGTTTTAATCCAAGATTTCCTTCATTCGTTGACAAAAGCCTAGCCGTTGTCTCTTATCTGCATGACTCACTCTTTATGACACTGCAAGTTTATATGGAAAAAAAGTGCTTTGGTATGCACTGAAATTTGAAATTAGAACTTAACACAATATTGTCACATGAGAAACTTCCGCAAAGTTACTACAATTTTCTTCCGCGTGGAATTTACATGTTCGAATGTTTATTTGACAACACAACCCCCAAGTACATTGAAGAAGTTTCCATGACTCGCTAACTTGTTGCTTGTCGCTAAGTGTAAACATGTAATGTGGTTATACATTAATAGATAATAAAATCTTGTAAACCTCATTCTTAGGAAAAGTCAGCCTTCTTAAGTAGAATTCAGATACCTCGATAGCAAGTAAAAAGCTCATCATCATTAGCTGATATATTTCGAAAGCACAGTTCTAATTCAATTACTTTGTACGCTTTCAAACTCTGTAGTAAGTGACAAATACTTCTAGATTCTTTAAAATATGCACGCACTGTACGCACAATTGAAGCTGCTAGAAGATAATGAATAATATAAGATATACAACCAAAATACAAGTTTTTAAAATTGGAAATGAACCGATGACTAGTAATTTTCATAAATTGAGATTTTGCATCAACATTTTTCATATCAAATATGGAAACAATTCAACAATTTAATTATAAAACTTACCTCAAACGTATTTTTACTGTTTTGTCAGATAATTTGGTCACATAACCTCCTTTGCTCAGTACACTATTGCCATATCGTATACTCTTACAGTTAACGATATTTCTGCATAAGTTTCTTAATAATAGGAACAACAACAGACCTTTTTGTTTAAAATATCCCAAGTCAAAAACGCGTTTCCTGAGAATCACTTTTAAGTACTTATCTCTTAATTCCAGATATATTTCCACTTGTGGTTCAAATAAAACAGCAATTAATTAAAAATCAATTCCAGAATGTTTTCGTTTAAAATACTTCTTCGGAGGAAGAAACTGACATTTAATATTGTTATGGGGAATTATGGTTACATTCTCGAACAACATTAAAGCATCGAAAAATCAGTTCTTGTTGGCTGTGTAATTTAAATTCAACCTATTTTCAGTGTAATAAAATATACAAACAAATTTTCGGAACAGCAATGGGTTCTTCATTATCTGCGGTAATAGCGAATTTAGTAATGGAGGACTTAGAGCAAGGTGCACTAAATAAATTAAACTCTCAGGTACATCTGTACAATTTTATGAGCGGTATGTATACAGAGTTTCTCACGGTAGGCGTTCGTTAGAAGTTTGCGACGTTAGAAAAAACTTAGAAGAAGAAAACTCTGAATTTTTGGACTTAAGGATTAGTTAAGATGCTCTTTCATTCTAAAATATGTTTTAAAGTCGTACCACTTCCGATAACACCGGAAGTCGCCATTAACTTTCTTATTTTAAATGGAACGCCCCATATATTATCACATTTTTTTAAATTCCCGATGAAATTTCATGATGAGTTTTGTTTAGTTTCCCTATACCTATTTTCATTTGTTTCTTAGCTATCTTGATCATTTTGAAAATTTTAAAATATATAGCCTTATTTTCACTATTGCTCCTTTTACCCATTTTCGACTGGTGGTAACTACTGCATGGGTAGACGGAAGTTCCAGAATGGTACTTTCGACATTTACTTTGACAATTGATTTATCGCGAAAATAAAGCGACATATTTCAAAATTTTCAAAATAATCAAAATAGCTCAGAAACAAATGAAAATAGGTATAGGGAAACTAAATAAAACTCATCATGAAATTTCCTCGGGAATTAAAAAATGTGATAATGTATGGGGCGTTCCATTTAAAATAAGAAAGTTAATGGCGACTTCCGGTGTTACCGGAAGTGGTACGACCTTGAAAATATTTTAGAATGAAAGAGCACCTTGACTAACCCTTAAGTCCAAAAATGCAGAATTCTAAGTATTTTCTAACGTCGAAAACTTCTAACGAACGCCTACCGTGAGAAACCCTGTATAGATATGCTGCATAGTTGTTGGTAAAATTGATCATGTTTTACACACATTTAACTCATACCATATTTTAAAAAAGAAAATCAACATGCTATAAATGTTTTAAAGATCAATTTTAGAACTGATACCGATAATTTAAGCGTCATTTATAATAATTTAATTCACGTCTGAATTTTATTAATGTGTGCTCTTGACTAGATATTTTTGTCAAGTTTTTCCTTAGTTCTTGAACAAAAATATTGAATAAAAAACCTGACAAAAAGTACATTCATGTACGGATAATTCAATTCATTTTTATTATTGTAGTTACATATATTAAATTTTATATTAATATAATAACCATACATTTGTAACCATAATTCAATGTGCTAATGATTTCTTTGTTTTTAGATAATGTTTTAATATTATTTGTCACATACTAAACGTCAATTTCTTACACTGAAGAAATATTTTAAACGAAAACGTCATAGTTTACGTTTTGGAATGAATTGATTTTTAATTAGTTGCTGTTTTATTTGAGACCTACAAGTAGAAATATATTTGAGATGAAAAGAAAAATGTATACTGCATCTATCATGATTTTGAGGCTCAGTAGGGTTTCCACATACCCAATTGTGATGTTTTAACTTTTATGGCGGAATTTCGCTTATTTTATCTTAATCTTATTGAAATTAGTAAAACACAACATACGTGATATGTAAATTTCAGATTATAAAACAAACTGTTTACATATCCTTGTTTCGAGAAAGACACGAAAATTTTACTTGGCGAATACATGTTGTAGGCGTTAAGCTATATATAACATTTCCCGAACTGCAGTCAATGAAATAGTTATTTATTTTTGCGGTAGTAATGTTTATTTGAATGATCTGCTAAAAGCTATTTTTATCTTTGGAAATAATAGTAGTGGCCGCGTTTTATGTCGATACAAATGGCAAATGGAACAATAATACGGCGTCAGAATTGTGTTGTATATTCTTAGACATACATACATATATTTTACATACATACATACTTTTAAAGTAGATAGAGGTAGATGTATTTATTTTATGAAAATATACTCTACAATAAAGTATATAGTACGTCAGAAACGACTATTTCTGTTATTTATGCTCTAGTGTTGTAACACGTTTCTACTATTGATTATATAATTAACATCAGAATATTTGAATACGTAACCTAAATTAAATTTAAGTGTACAACATTTGAAAAAATTTAGTACACTAAAACTTCTTAACATTATAAACAAGGTACGTTTAAGATATATTCATCATTCTTGCTAGAAATGTTTATTAACCTAAACTTTTACTAACAAAAATAACGGGACCTTCTCTTCATTTTTATGCAAATCTCACTCCGCTACAAGGCATTTACTTACTTTCGCAAGCGGACTTAGCTACGTTTTTATATTTCTTTGCTTTAGAAACAACTACTACTGGGCTTGAACATAAAAATGGTTTTGAGATACATATATGTATGTCATCGTAACCAAAACTTGTGCTAACGATAAAGTATTAAATTCTAAAGTAATACTATTGGATCGCGCTTATGACTCCAATAAACTGAGGTTGGAAATAAGTTGGAAATTTCCAACACCAAAATTTTAACAGATTATTCAACCAGATAAAAGCCAAAAATTTAAAAAAATTTGAACAATTAAGTGATCCCTCTCTTTACTTAACTCATGAATATGATCCAAGATGGTTCGTCAATCTTTCCAACGTTGACATTCCTAATCATATAAAAAATTTTCTTGCATTAGGTCATAAATTTAATTTACCTATCTCAGCTAAAGACATAGATATCCTCAAACTCCTTTCAGATATCGAATTTATAATACAAGGGATTCCGGTGGAGAATAGGGATGTCATTAGAGCGCGTGCCACTTATTTAGTCACTAACTTTCTGAATAATTCTTTTAATACCGCACCATCCATTAGCTTACCAATTGAGAGAGAGACTCGAACATTCTTAAAAAAAAAATAAATCGTTGTTAATTTTAAAAGCTGATAAGGGTAATTGCACTGTAGCCGTAGATAATGAAACATACATTTCTAAATCTAACGAGTTGCTCTCTGACCCGGATACATATAAAAAAATCGACAGAGATCCCACTTCAAAAATAGAAAGAATTAACAACAAGCTTGTTGATGAACTTCATAGCAATAATCATATCAATGATGCACTCAAAAAACAACTCAAAACATACAATGGGGTACCACCTAAATATTATGGTTTGGTGAAAATACACAAAGAAGGGTTTCCTCTTCGCCCCATTATATCATGCATTAATTCGCCGACACAACCACTAGCTAAATTTATTAGTGGGATTATTGATAAGGCGTTTAAATCATACAATATGTTCCGAATCAGAGATAGTTTTGAATTCTCAAAAAAAATTAATAATATTAAACTACCCGATGGTTTTGTTCTAGCCTCTTTCGATGTTATTTCCTTATTTACAAATATCCCAGTTGATCTGGTTATCACCATACTCAACGATAACTTTCACTTAATTGCAGATATATGCACTATTCCGAGGGATCTCTTTATAAGAATCATAAAATTTTTGTTTGATTCAACTTATTTCACTTTTAAAGATCAATTTTTCCTACAAAGTACAGGTTGTCCTATGGGAGGTGCGGTTAGCCCTTCAATAGCTGAACTCGTTATGAATACTGTTTTATATTTTATAAAAGACAATATAGACTTTGAATTTCCCTTTTTATTTCAGTATGTTGACGATCTGCTATTGGCGGTACCCTCTGAAAAAATAGAATACACCCTTGAGGTGTTCAATAGATTCAATAGCAAGTTGAGATTCACCGTAGAAACTGAAATTAATGGTGCTGTCCCTTTTTTAGACACCAAAGTTGTACGTGACAGCCATAACATCATCAAACTTGATTGGTATCGTAAACCTACGAACTCAGATAGATACCTTCACTTTTATTCTGAACATCCTCTTAAATATAAGGTCAATCTTATACTTGCATTGAAACATAGAATTGAAAATATTTGTCACCCGGATTTTCATAGAAAGAATTTTAATATTTTGGGGACGATCCTTCGAAAGAACTGCTACCCCTCCAAATTAATCAATCATTGTCTTTTGCCAAGTGCGGGCTCTGTTGATGTCGATGTCCCTATCCGGAATCCTGACATTCAGAATAATACTGATGGTCTGACACAACAGACCATCTACCGCAAACTCCAATATATTCCACAATTAACCAATAGCCTTATTTATTTGTTTAAACAGTTTGATATAAAGATAGTACCTTATCCCATCAATAAATTGGCGGCTTTTTATTCAAAAATAAAAGACAAGACCAACCATCTGGACCTTTCTAGTGTTGTTTATCATGTCCAGTGTGATGACTGCGATGGGTGTTACATTGGACAGACTTCACAAAAATTAAAAAACCGTATCTGTGCTCACAAAAGTAATGTGAGAAATCATACCAATAATACTGCCCTCAGCTGCCATTGTAATGAGACGGGTCACAATTTCAATTTTGACAACGTTAAGGTTTTGAACATTGAGACCAACCCCTTTAAGAGGAATTTCCTAGAAATGTGTTATATCAAAAAATTTCCAAAGTCAATTAATTATCGAAGGGATGTTGAAGATCTCAGTAATATATATATTAACTTAATCAATAGGTAATTCACTTTGATCTGTGATTAACTTTTTGGATGTACCTTGTATGTTCATTGCAGTTTATTTTAAAAATGTTTTTTGTGTTTTTCCCTGTTTTCTTTATAAATATTTTACGCCTCTTTCTTAATGGTTTTGTAATAAAATTGAATTTACGATTTAAATATAACGTATCTGTTTGCAAGTATTCATGTTAACTTATCAGCATGCTCTTTGATTGTAAATTTTCAACATCAATGAGGTTCCATTAATTCACATTATGTAAGTAATTTTACTGGTGTTTATTATTAAATGTTACAATTAAGTTGTTCTATGTAGTGCCCTGAAGAAGCCGACAATTCTCGGCGAAAATTTGGCCTTTAATAAATGAATTACATTTTCGGAAATTTCCAACTTATTTCCAACCTCAGTTTATTGGAGTCATAAGCGCGATCCAATAGTATTAGTTACGTTTACTCCGGTACTCCTTCTGGTTTAAATTCTAAAGTATCGTTTAAATCACTTTATGTTATTTAGATCTAATAGAAAAATAAGCTGTGTTAATATTATCATTAGAGTGGGCAAAGAGGAGCAAGTTTCAGTGCAGTGCGGAGAACAACGTCGAAGGGTAAAATGCGTGGCACAGAAACTCGAGCGTCCGTATCAACCCACACTTATTCAGTATTAGTCCACTGGTCCTTGTGAGTGCTTATCAGTACACATATACTGAGAAAATATCGCAGTTAGGTACGTTTCAGAAATGATGTATTTCGACGAAACTAGAACACGTAATAGCGACTATGTCGGATTTAGAATACGAAGATGATAGTATTAAGTGTGTAAGATTCCACAACTATTTGACGTGTATATCAGCATGTGGAATTGTGAACACTACCTAAAAAGTATAAAACACTGTTCTGCAATCCGCGGCAAACGATACAGCGAACAATTAACATTTGATATAGGTGTTTGTTTTATTCTGTGTAGGCCCCCGTTCACCTTACTAGACCAAGAAACATTTGTTTCCTTCTGAGCAAGCATTCGAAAGATACAGTACCAAGTCGGACATCTGCTCGTGACTATGTTGAAAGCAGAATTGAATGATGTGTTATTTGAAAGTGTTAGTGACAAGGATTCAGATTTTCTCATACTAAGACAAATTTGTGAAGGTGCATCGAAAGATCCATTAAGTTGTCACAAAGATTACTTTAAATTTGCAAATATAACATCACTGGATGTGGAAGGGTCGTTTTCATCATTAAAAAATATTTATTCGGCCGTACTCATTTAACTGAAACTAGCGTGGAAATATATTTAATGATTCAAATATTTAATAAATGCCACCCAGTTTGTGATTTCATAGAAGTTTCTTAAAACAGTAAGTAGGTATTCCAGCACGTTATAGAATATAAACATTCATGCGTCCGTAGCGCCCGTGCTCCCTCATGAAAATCACGAACATAAATAATGCAAGTACGTAAACGTTACTGAATGCTCGCTGCTCGACCGTTCCACGTTGTTTTCCGCACTGCACTGAAACTTGCTCTTTTTTACCGAGTCTACTTATCATGTTAACCGATAATGCAACAGTAAACTAATTTTATGCAATAGGTAATCCAACACTGCTAAGAGTAATTTAGTAAATTATTACCTCACTATTCTACACACTAAATTTGCTGATGACTAAAAAATATACACAATATATTTTCTAAAGACAGTTTTTTTTTGTAGTGACACCATTTTTCCTTTAAAACTGGATTTTGAAAATCTTCTCCTTAAACCAGCCTCTTTCTTTAAGAAAGCCCGATATGCTGCACACTTCTTTGTTTCGTCGTCTTTCTATTGTTCTATGTAGAGCACTCTACCTACAGCTGATTAAGATATCGATTTACTGTCGACGGCGAATAATAATATCTCGATAATCTTAGGTACGGTTAGAAAGGAAAGCCCTCATTAATTATTGTTTAACTACCCCAGCACTCTACGATGAAATTAATTACCGACCAGATAAACTTATACTGTCCTTCACCCTTCCACTGTTTCATGTCTGAAATCTAATTAAACACGGATCCCGCATGGAAATTCTTAATAGGATTACATTTTGAATGGATATCGGAAAAAAATACGCTGTCCAAACAAATTTATTCGATGATTATATGATAACGACACATACGATAAATACAAAAAAAAAGAAAAACAAACTCATAAATCAACGTGAGGATTGAGCTCGTCGAACAAAAACGAAAGATAATACACTTAGGATTATGTAACTAAAATATTTTCTGGGTTCGGCGTTTTTTACGATAACTATTCGGGTTGATGTAATTAAAATTCGGCCTGTAAATTATCTAGAGCGAAACTGCATAGTTAATATAGTGAATAATTGGTGCGAGTTTAGTACATCTTCATTAATTTATTGTATACAATGTTTACTATGTATATGATTTCGGCAATTATTAGTGCTTCAGCATTCCAGTTTTGATAAACGATGATCTGTTATACGAACTAATTTAATTTACTATTTATTTTATCTCGGAAGGTTAGATATTTTAATAACTAGGTTATGTGTACACTAGCACGAAATATATGACGCGTTCCGTCTTGTCTTCACTTTTTTCTATATGAAATGTCTGAGTGGCGAAGTGTTTAACACAAAACACTTCGTATCAGAAGTTAAATGGCGTACTGGATCTATAACATTCAAGTATGTGATGATAGCGTAACGTTATCAAGAGTACAAAATTAAGAAATGTCTTAACAGTGATTTTTTAGTAGTAAGTTTTTTTAATTTCGATTTGTTGAATATTTAAATAAATTATTAAGAGATCAATTACTTACACTACCTTAGATAGAAAGACATCACCTGCGATTGCAGTAGATTGCTCGACATGTACCAGAAATATCTCGAGAACTTCTATTTTTTCACCATAGGAAATCTATAGAACTTCATTATTGAACGCTCCATTCAGATTTTCTATCTTTCTGCAGCGGTAGCAAATTCTGTTCCAGATTGCCGTCACTAATCGAATTTTTAATATTTTTATTTTTAAAGACAGTACGAGGTTTTCAACTATAATCCTTAAGTAAAAGTATGCTGTACCATCGCATTTAAAATTGTTAGAAACTGCTTCTACACATATAGTATGGAACTGGATACTTGATTTTTTTTTAACTCAGTAGCTTCTATACGGAGACGTCTATTTCTCAACAATCTTTTGCAAGTATTGTCTTAACAGCGGGGGTAGCCGTTTTCCCGCTTTTACATGTACTAAACGAACATAACTTACTATTTCTTCAAGAACGCTTGATTCTCGTTTTCTCTCATTGCTGTAAGTGAATGTTGTTCTTTGTCATTGCATCAAGCTAGGTTTTTTTGTATAATTATTAAATGCAATGTCTTACATTATTGATGAAAAATGTAAAACAATCATATTTTCTTAACTGTTTTTTTGAAACATTTTGTCTATTTATTCATCTTTCATTTTTTAATGCGTAACAGCTTGTAATAAGTGTTTCTTGTAAATATAGTGAAAGATTTTTTCTGGAACTTCCTGTATCTTGCTTAAAATGAACAGGTATAATGTGTAATTAATCAATTTTTATGTAAGAAATCTATGCAACTATTCTAATTGCCCACATTCCAATACCACAATTATTCGTTGTTACATTTAATAAGTCTTATTGATCCAGTCTAGCAAGCAGGTTTTTTTATGTATGTGGTTACAATTTTTCGTAAGTTTGCTGTTAATCACTTACTCCATCTGTGTTTTACAAAACTGAACCTCTTACCGTCATTACAATAAATATTAATAATAATAAATAATAACGGGTCGATGGCCGCAGTGGTTAAGCGGCTGACTATTGTTGTGAGAGGACGATAGGTGCCGGGGTTCAATTCTCTGGAAGGACGGTGACATTTTTTCATCCCGGATCGACTTGCCATTCGCTGTTGGGAGCAAAGTGATTAACAGCGCGGCATCATAAAAAGCGATATGATGCTGTCACAAAGCCATTTAAACACAACTTACACACTCTAAACTACACCGCAAGAGTTGCAGTGATAGCCAGACAAGTAATACAGCTTACGGAGTCACTGCAACTAAGCACCCACCACACATTAAAAAAAATTACTATACGTCTTACAGATGTATGTAGTAGTAGTTCATGTATCTTCGATATGTATAAAGTCTAAGTAGATGATACAATTACAACATCAAACGGTACTTTTGAAAGTTTGGGAATAACTGTCCCCATACATAATTGATCCTTGTAGCTGGTCCTGAAACCCTCTGAAATTGCAATAACTTCGATGTTGTAAGTAGTAACTTGACTGGTTCCCAGATACATATTTTAACAACTTAAGTCGGGCTGAGTCTGCAAAACACCATCGAGGCAGCCTTCGAAATTAAACTTGGTATCGAAATGTAAACTTAAGTTATCATTAAACCAGTGCAAGCTACTACAATCACAATATAATAATAATTCACATTAATATTTCCGAAAAACTAAATCCAAAGGCAGGCTTAATCTACATTGAGGTGCAGACCATATCTGTAGATATTTCACTTTATTAAAAACTAGCTGGCTCAGCAGACTTCGTTCTGCCTAGAAAAGTATTGATTTAGATATTTAATGTTTTATTCTTACGGGTACCACCCCCCGTATTCCGTCCGTCCCGTACCACCAACCGTGTCCCGCAAAACAATTGTCGCAAAAAATTGCCAAAAAAAATTGTCGCAACGTAACGTAAACATAAACGTCATCTATCATAAAGATAGCGGCGTAAAATTACTCCATACAAAATGTATCGGAAAATGATTTTTCTTGATATTTTTTTTTTCGAGGATATTTCGGGAATTTTCTTGGGTATTCTTCTTGTTTGACCGGAGGCCAGTCCGAGTTGGTGCGATTCATCGAAATCGGTCCAGGCGTTCTTGAGTTATAAGATTAGTAACTAACGGCTTTCTTTTTCATATACAGGCTGTTCCAGCTGACGCGGTTTCATTGATAATTTGTTTATTTTACACTATAGAGAAAAAAAGTTTCAAGTAAAAGTTGTCCCTATTTATACGATGCATAACTAGAAAATATTTTCAAATATACAGGATGTCTCAGTTATAGGAAAAGCGTATGTAACTTTATTATTTTAAATGAATCACCCTATATATTATATCTTTTTTAGATTCTACATAATATTTTTTGTAACTTTTATTAAGACCTTCCTAGACCTATGTGCTTTTGTTTTCGAGAAAATAAATATTTTATCAAAAATTTTGCAATTGCAGCGCTCTCGTTAATGAGCTGTAGGATCAAAACTAAAAACGATAGAAAATTTTGCGTTGCGCAAATTGATACGTCTTCAATTGCTTTACTGTTTCCTGTATTAACATGTACGGATCCTTTTGTTGCCATACAGTTACTGGCGCCAACATTTGGAAACATTTGAATGCCAATAACTATGTTTTTTTTAATGGGACATGCTATATCTGTTTGCAAGGTTGGATGTAAAATTAAATTCTCTTTGTTTATTTCTTCTGCCACTGTCGAAACAGACCACTTCAATTTGCACAAAGTAGGCTACGTAACAGTAATATTGTGACAGATATATTTAATAACCATTTGTACCATTTATAATTATACACAAGTAATAACCTTAATTTAAAATTGTATTATAAAACAATTTCTAAGGATGATAACATTTGTTCCCAATCCTTTTATAAAAAATGTAATTAAGATATACGTATGTGTCAGCATTTCAAGAAATCAGTCCAATCATACTGCGACATATTGAAAAATCATTTAAAATACGTGGTCGTGATTGTTTCGACCAAAACGGAAGACATTTCGAAAAATAAATTAATGAATTTAATAACACTATATTTATAATGTGTGTTTGTACTTTGTGCAAATTGAAGTGGTCTGTTTCGACAGTAGCAGAAGAAATATACATTTTTTCTAAAACGGTTGAAGATAAATGGGTACATTCTGATAACAAAAGAAAGAGAATTTAATTTTACATCCAACCCTGTAAACAGATATAGGGGGTCCCATTAAAACAAAAACAAAGTTATTGGCGTTTAAATGTTTCCAAATGTTGGCGTCAGTAACTGTATGTCAACAAAAGGAACCGTACATATATAATTTAGGAAATAGTAAAGCAATTCAAGACGTATCAATTTGCGCAAACTAAAATATTCTACCTTTTTTAGTTTTGATCCTCATTAACGAGAGCCCTGCAATTGCAAAATTTTTGATAAAATATTTATTTTCTCGAAAACAAAAGTACATAGGTCTAGGAAGGTCTTAATAAAAGTTACTTAAAATATCATGTAGAATCTAAAAAATATATAAAATATAGAGTGATCCATTTAAAATAATAAAGTTACATAGGGTTTTTCTATAATTGGGACACCCTGTATATTTGAAAATATTTTCTAGCTATGCATAGTATAAATAGGGACAAGTTTTATTTGAAACTTTTTTCTCTATACTGTAAAATAAACAAATTACCAAAGAAACCGCATCAGCTGGGACATCCTGTATATAGGTAGACAATAAATCCTACAATATATTTTAAGTAACGTCGAGTAGTAGCTCTGCTATTGATAATATTTTCACTAATTTGAAAATTGATCTTTGTTATAAAGTTGAAGATATTGTGTACTCGGATCACAAAGTGATATTACTTTATTCTGAGCTGAGAAATTATCACGATAAATGTTTTGAGTATCGCAGAAGTTATAATACTGTTAACAAAAAATCTTCCCTACGTTTTTTGCAAAATGAAAATTGGTATGATATGTACAACGCACAGGGGTTGAATGGTAAGTTTTAAGCTTTCTTTGACACCTTTCTGTATCATTTTGATATTGCATTTGAATACAAGAAAGTGTGTCTTAATAAAAATTCCAAAAGCTGGATAAATGATGAAGTTAAACGGTCTAGTTCTCTCCTCAAAGACTTATATATACTGCAAAAGTCATATCCAGTCTTGGAAGATACGTATAGATCTCGTAAAAATCAATACGAACGCTTGCTTAATACTACTAAAAATAATCATATCAATTTCCAAATAAATCACTCTGAGAATAAAACACGCACTACTTGGAATATGATAAATAATTTATCAAATAAATCTCCTTTCAAATGCAGCAATATGCAGATCGTAATAAATAATAAGGTTGTGAAATCTCCAGAGCGAATCGCCGAATTATTTAATGAATTCTTCCAACAAACTCCAATCCAAATCACTAATTCTATACCTAAGGTGAATTTACCAACTAACCATATACAATGTAATTCTCATAGTATGTACCTCTGTCCCTTTACAGAACTGGAAATGCTATCAATATTTGATAAAATAAAAAATAAACCAACAGCGGGTTGCGACGGTATACCGGCTTGTATTCTGAAGGAATACAACCCATCACTTACCTAGTTAATCTGTCATTTGAAAGGGATTTTTCCCCAAATTCTTAAAACTAGTTCTATAAAACCGATACATAAAAAAGGGAATACATCTTATATAAATAACTATCGGCCCATCTCTCTTACATCCAGTTTTTCTAAGCTATTTGAGTATGCGATGCTTGATAGAATAAATCGATTTATCGAAAAATTTGAACTTTTATCTAGCTAACAACATGGCTTTAGGATTGGTAAGTCCACCATTACTGCTTTATTAGAATTACATAGTAATATACTTAATAATATTGAGAAAAAATTGGTATTCTCTGTGACTTAACTAAGGCTTTCGATTGTGTCAAACATAATTTACTAATAGAAAAATTGCAGCTAATGGGCTTGCGCGGTAAGGTAGCTGAATGGTTGACATCCTATCTCTCTGATCGAATTCAATTGGTTGAAATTGAAGTAATTAATGGAAATACTAAGAAAAAATTTCGATCTTCCGTTTTACCTAGCAAAATTGGTATACCTCAGGGTTCGATCTTAGGACCAGTTTTGTTTTCACTCTTTTTAAATGATATCATTCAATTTTTAAGCGAATATTACGTTATATGTTATGCCGATGATACTACGGTTCTTATTGCTGAAACAGACTCCCAGATAGAATCTACAGCAAATATAATGCTGGATAGAATGTATACTTGGTTCTGCGCCAATGGACTTTCCCTAAGCTTCGAAAAAACCAAGTATATTCTTTTTCATACTTCACAAAAAAAATCAAGTCATTTCCTAATCTAGTAATAGCAAATAATAATGTTTCCTATACTAAATCTGCTAAACTCTTGGGGTTAACATTTTCAGATAATTTAAAATGGGAAGACCACTGTAAATGTTTAACTTCTAAGCTAAATAAGGTCATCTTTAAAATAAGGCAATTAAAACCCTTTACTAATACAGAAACATTAAAAATAGTGTACTATTCTGAATTTCAATCTTTACTGCTGTATGGAATCCTCTTATGGGGTTCTGGTTCTTCTACCGGGGAAGTTTTTCTTAAAACAGAAGGCTGCTATAAGGTGCATTACTGGTATCAATCAATTATCTTCATGTAGAAATCACTTCGTGTCTTTAAAAATTCTCACTATTTATGAATTATATATTTTAGAAGCTAGTTGTTACATCCCCAAAAACAGAGTCGAAATATTCAGTAGGAACAATAACTCGCATAATTACAATATCAGAGAAGAGGGGATACATCCAGCAAAATTCAATTTACAAATAATTGCAGTAAGCCCTAGTATTTACTGCATTAAAATTTATAATCATCTTCCGAAAAATTGGAAAACACTTACTTTTAAGAAATTTAAGAACACTGTAAAGTCATGGCTACACACTCAATCACTGTATTCATTTGGTGAGTTTTTTAATTTAGAAATAAGATAGGTGTAAGTTAGTTTCTAAGTATTAGGTTACTTTCACTCTATTTTACTACTTTTTTTTTGATAGATATATGTACTTGCTTTCTTTCGTTTTTGCTTGTGACGGTTTTCATACCTTGTATTTGGTCGCTGAAATAAACATATATTATTATTATTATTTTTATATTTCTAAATTCTTTATACATTTGTAGAAAGTGCGTTTTGTGATCTACCTTTGTCACAAAGCCATTAATTGTTAGCGTGGTTACGTTAATAACTATTATATAAGTAATATTCATGCATAAAATGTTACCTATATGATAGTACCCAATAATTAATTTGTAGCATGTTGAAAGTAATTTTAGTGGCAAAACACTGTGTTGACTACATTTAGCAAATAAAGACACACGCTATAATATTTGATATTATTGAAATATTTTCTTCTTCTAATGTAGAAGTGCGTTTGCTATCACATCTGTTTAATCAAATACGGTGTTCATTTCTACGCAGAATGGGTTTCAACATCTATCAGTAGTGACTCATAGTGAAGCGTCAATGATAAGAATTAACACACGTCGAAATAGAAGAAATTTCATCCGTTAATAGCCCCAATAGTGCAAGCCTACCTAGCTTCAAAAATACAATAACCTGTTAGCATTGAATTATATCGAAATCTTCACGGTCCAAATCCATTATGAGGGCTTCTACGTATTGATTGCATCATAGTAGTAACTCGACGTTACCTCTAGCGTAGTTGACACATCAAGCTACCTTCTGATATTCCCCTATCCACTCTATACTACGTATTTCTTGTACCTTTATTTTAATTTATTTTGTATTTAGTTTATTTTTATATATTATTTATATTGTATATACAGGGTGTCCCAAGTTGAGTGGCGTATTAGAATATTTCCTAAAGTACACCAAAGAGAGCGCTGAAAATTTGGTTGCCTTGGTTTCCGGCCATGCTCTTTTTAAATAAAATAATTTTAAAGATGGCCGACTTCCGGTTATAACGGAAATCGATAGGAACTTCGTTATTTTAAATGAAACACCCCATATATTAGTGGATTTTTGGATTTTACGCAAAATTTTAGGCCAACTTTCTTAAATAAACCTTATGTCTAAAATGCACCGTTTTTGAATAATTCCACTTTTTTTTTAATAATTCGACAAATCATTGCTGGGCGTCATTCGGCCTCTCTCAGACAACGTTTGACTTACAGCCTTCAAAATTTTTATGATGAGTACTAAGGTCTAATTGTAAATCGTTGTTGGAAAAAAAGTCTAATATCTTACACAGGATGTTCAAAATACACTTGCCAATGTAGACAAATTCATACCTTGGGAAGTCGCTTATTTCAAATAGGACACCCTGTATTTTACTAGGCCAATAGTTGGGACTTTTTATTCCCTTTTGATCTGTATTTACATTCCCTATACCTAGCTCTTAAGGTTTTTGAGTTATTTATGATTTTTATAAAACAGACTGAGATTTGAAAAAAACAAAGTTGCCATGAATCATAAAATGACATTTCCAATAAAACAAATACTCTAAAACTAATCTGATAATTACGAAGAGTGTTATTGTTAAGTTAATAGTTGTTCCTTTAATTTGGTTTTACTGTTTGATTACAATACACTGAGTAATAATAATACAAATAATAATAATAATAATAATAACCATAATGGATAATTACAATTATTCAAACGAAGACATTTTAAATTTGTTTTTTATTCATGGACAGTGTAACAGAATGGCTGCTCGAACATGCAGAAACTTTAATGAAACTTACCCTCAACTACCACCGATGACAGAAAATAAATTGAGAAGGTATTTGGCCAATTTTCTAACAACTGGTAGCGTTAAAATAAAGAAAGCTACATCTGCTCCGGTTACTGGGAATGAAGATAATGAAGTTTCGGTTTTGGCTTATTTTGAAGCGGTTCCACGAGCGTCAACCAGAGCCGCTGAACACGATTTAGGCATTCCACGCTCTTCCATACACAGGATTATGAGAAACCATAAGCTACACAATTTCAAATTTGTAACTGTGCATGCACTACAACCCACAGACAGATTACTTCGAGTGCAGTTGTGTGAAATGCTTATGGTGGCCCAGCAAGAAGACGTAAATTTTTTACAAAAGATAATTTGGACAGACGAATCCAAATTTTCTCACGAAGGTGTGTTCAACAGGCATAATTCCCATTTTTGGTCCCACGAAAATCCCCACGTAATTAGGGAAAGAGGATTCCAAAATAAATTTAGTTTTAACGTTTTTTCTTGTTTGATGGGCAACAGATGTTGTTATTTTATTTACGACGACAATCTAAATTCAGAAATGTACATAGAAATTTTGCGGACGGTTGTAACGGAGTTCTTAGACAGCTTACCGCTAAATGTCTACAGAAATTACTGGTATCAGCTTGATGGAGCTCCGGCACATAGTTGTAATGGGGTAAGGCAGTGCATCACTGAACTTTTTGAAGATCGCTGGATAGGACGTGGTGGGCCTTGGGCGTGGCCACCGAGATCGCCCGATCTCACGCCAATGGACTTTTATCTGTGGGGAAAAATAAAAATGAAGTCTATTTCGACCCTGTTAATAGCAGGGCAGAGCTTGAAAATAGAGTGCGCAATTGCTTTGGGACTTTACAGGGAAACGAAATTTTACGCGCTACAACAGATGGTGTAATGGGTCGCTTAAACCGCTGCCTAGATCTAAATGGAGATCATATTGAACGATTTAACTAAGGTTTCTGTTTTCGTCTACTTGTAAATGGTATATGTACCATGCTGTTTTTACCCATTTGTTGCTTCAGTATCGTATTTGCTTTCTAATTTGACATTAAAAATAATACTCGTCCTCATACCTGTTTTTATTATTTATGCCTACTTTAGTATCACTCCGAAAGTGTGTAAATCCAACAGTTATACGTGACAACTACTGATAAACAGTATTAAATTAGCTTTAGTGAAATAGTTCCCTCTAAATGTCATTTTATAATTCATGGCAACTTTTTTTTTCAAATCTCAGTCTGTTTTATAAAAATTATAAATAACTCAAAAACCTTAAGAGTTAGGTATAGGGAATGTAAATACAGATCAAAAGAGAATAAAAAGTCCTAACTATTGGCCCAATAAAATACAGGGTGTTCCATTTGAAATAAGCGACTTCCCAAGGTACGAAGTTGTCTACATTGGCAAGTGTATTTTGAACATCCTGTGTAAGATATTAGACTTTTTTTCCAACAACGCTTTACAATTAGACCTTAGTACTCATCATAAAAATTTTGAAGGCTGTAAGTCAAACGTTGTCTGAGAGAGGCCGAATGACGCCCAGCAATGATTTGTCGAATTATTAAAAAAAAAGTGGAATTATTCAAAAACGGTGCATTTTAGACATAAGGTTTATTTAAGAAAGTTAGCCTAAAATTTTGCGTAAGATCCAAAAATCCACTAATATATGGGGTGTTTCATTTAAAATAACGAAGTTCCTATCGATTTCCGTTATAACCGGAAGTCGGCCATCTTTAAAATTATTTTATTTAAAAAGAGCATGGCCGGAAACCAAGGCAACCAAATTTTCAGCGCTCTCTTTGGTGTACTTTAGGAAATATTCTAATACGCCACTCAACTTGGGACACCCTGTATATACACTACTATGACGCGGTAAGCTGTCAAACTAGAAATCTATCAGCGTATAATGATAACGCATTCACTTTAATCAACTTTCAGATGAAACATTTTTTCATGTGTTTTTATAATTTATTATGAAGATATCTTAATAAACGTAGCGGTTTTGAATTTGTAGTTAAATTGTAGCCGGAAACTTCTAGTGACGGAACTTAAATCAATATTCAAAACTAAACTATTTTATAACTTCAATTTTCTGTGGTTGAAAGCGGGAAACATGATTCATATGTGAAATAGTTGTATATTGTATGTGGTTGGACCTTTACTGACAATTAGGAAGCGTATTCATTAACAACATACTTTCAGGGTTACAAAATTGCGACTGCATGATGGTATATATACATGAATGGTATAAACTGTTGATTAGAACTATTCTGAGTAGTGCTACATTACAATTATATTTATTTTAATATTTTAACATAAACGTAATGGGTTATGTTCTATAAAAAAACACTTTCAGGACAGGTGGAAGTCGTGATTACCTACCTTAATTACCCTTTTGGCATTGGCAAAGATGATATTGAAAGCATTGATATTGAGTACACCGCTCAAGGTTGTGAAAATAAAAAGTTCAGTATAGAGCCCGAAGAACCTCAAGCAAATGCACGAATAACACCTGGAATTTGGTTCTACAATTGACAACGTTCCTGAAAACATACACTTTACTATTATCTACTACATTTTGTATTATACGTGGAAGTTATATCACTGCAAACCATTTTATATAGGTATTGAAAAATTAATAAATTAAATTTCTTCTTGTCTCTATTGAATACTACTAAATAAACATATCGTATCAACAATGTCTGGATATCTTCGCTTTAATATGATAAACTTCAATAGTCAAATTCGATATTATAGTACAACACAATGACTCATCAAACACATAAAAGATTATCAAAATCGGAAACAGACAATTATAATCCCAAGGTTACTAAAATATATACAGATATGTATTATGCTTGTAAGTCCATTAATAGTTTAACGCGTAGTTTGAATCTTCGCATTGCATTAATAGACACCTGATAAATTATAAATGAAGGATTTTGGTTGATAGATAAGTATGTATAGTAGTCTATACATTCTTACCTGTGGACCGCCAAACCCTTTATTTGCATTATTTGAAAATTAACTGTTTAAATTAGCTCTATCACGTTAGATAGGTAGTAAATAATCTTTTCTCCAAATATTATACAGATAGATCATATTCTTTATTTACTCAGGGACAATATTCATAATCATAACAGTAATCAGTTAACCTTGCCATACTCATAAAAAGCAGATGGACGAAGCGACCACATTCTTTACATTATTCTTGTCCAAATAAAAGTATACATTCTATTTGAATAACAATAGCTGGGACCTGTTATATGTTATTGCTGTCGATTGTTGAAGAGCGAATTGTTTTCGTATTGTTTGCCGTATCATCTTTAGTATGCAGTGCTCACATTGCATAATTAGCTTGAGGAAAATAAGGTATATTATACGCTATTAACCGTACGAACTGTGATTTGTATGTTAATTAGATACAGTGTAATTTTATTTGATGAAAAACAAGTGCAGAATATATTATTATCAATCTGCAAAGATGAGTTAACTATTTATTTTCTTTTCTCACAAATATGTTTGAAGCGAAATGAATGTTAAAGAATTCTGTTATCGTTCTGAACAAACAGAAATAAATGTTATTTAGCCCATAATTACCGATTTATCGATTTCATTTTTCCGCAATGCATTCTATGGATGTTATATCTATTATGTTTTATTGCTCAGTTTCCTATTTGATACCTTGTGAAGTTTTTGTCAATTGAGAATCATAATTTTCCACAAACTTCCTGTACTTTACAAATTATAACATTTAGGAATTGCTGTTTCTAAACAATTTTACTGATATAGAATACTTTACTACTATGTACTACATAGTTAATCTTGACAATCATTTTTTATTAATATTTTCCCGATAATGTAAACAGTCTGGAAGCTATTCAACAAATAGATAGTCAAGAACGATCAAAGAAAACATCTATAAATGATTTAGAGTAGACATACATAACATATTGTACCAAATTTTCTAGGTCTAATGATCGTAGTATCGTAGCAGGCCAAAATCAGTTTGAGCTTATTATACTAGAAAAAATAAAAATGAATTTTATGTGTATTAGATTTCTTAGTAGAGTGTCACTCGTTTATCATGTCATGTCATGTTTATCGGACTTTCTGAGAAGATTTGCAATCTTAGTCTATAGTCAAATATTAGTCAAAATGATTTCGAATGGGACAGGAAGAGAATGCAATGATAGGGAAGATACTGAAAGTGATGACGGACGATTACATTTCCTTTACTTTAAGGATCTTCTATGACGCCATTAATGGTTAGTGAAATATTATAATATCGTTATCAGACACAAGTATTCGCCAAATCTTCCACGATCATTTAAGTATGAGTAAAGTCAATGCGAAATGTATGCTTAAATATATCTCAATAATTCGATGCCAGCGTTACTCGATTATGTTTGATGCTCTGCGAAAAAGAAAGGTCTGCCAATCAACAAAGAAGGTAATAGTTAAGATTTAACACCCTCCATATAATTTGGATATGGCCCTCTGTGACTATTACAACCTTGTAAATCTGTAGTAGGTGCTGTTTCAGTGACAACAAAGTTGTGAAGTTTTCAATTTAAGCAAATAATTTGGATATTTTTAAGGATCATTGTATTATTGCTAAAATATTATAATAAGTACATCAATATAAAATAAAATTTAATTGTATCTGTGCTGTTTCATACATAGTCAAGCAGAATCGGAAGCCATGCTAGAGGAAAGAGAGGAAACTGAACTGAGGAACTGTATGAAAGGCCTTTACAAATACAGATTAATAGTTACGTAATAGTAAGAATGAAATATGGCGAACATTCACTAATAAAACTGATTTGAAATAAAGATGCATAGTAGGTCGCTGTTATTCAATTTGGCATGAGATGAAATGTTTAAAGATTGTAAGAAAGTCGTGGAAAGATATAATATAAAATATTGGAAATAAAGATAATACGTATAACAGAACTGTAGTATGCAGATAATATACTATTTGGAAAAGCGAATCTGTAAAATTGGTAGATATATTAAACGAGGATGTAAAACAAAAACCAATTCAGAGGAAACGAAAACGGTGATATATTAACCGGACATCATACATAATGTAAAAGTATATGGAAGAAGATTGGAACTGGACAAATATAAATATTTAGGGGTCGTAATAAGTAAGGAGGAAAATTGGTTTGACAAAACGCAGTAACGGACACCACATAAGGGCCGTTTTCTTTACTAAAACGGAAATAGAACGCTTAAATATTGATATGAATTAGGGACAACATCACAGAAACAATAAAGCAAACACGGAAGGAAAACCTTTGAAAAGAGAAACCACAGAAAGATTGAATTAGAGATTAAATATACAGAGAGATCTAATACTATAATAGTAGATATACTAGCATAAGTACAATTAGGATGGCTAAAATATATGAACATAATGTCGAGGAACACCAAGAAAACCTTAAACTGAAATAGGTAGGAATGCAGTGGAGAATTAAGATGTGAATTGAGAAAAGAGCAAAGAATTTGTTGTAGATACAAACAGATGGAAGGAGATCCAAACGATACGGTAACAGTGTAATTTAAACTGTAAGATAGAAAAGCTTATAGATTAAGAAGTAATTTCAACATTTGTCCCATACATATGGGATGTTTTGGAGCCATGAGGCTTTCCAGACTCCAAGTGATTCGAAGAACATTCAGTATAATCAATTTCACAAGGTTGGGAATGTTATAACGAGTACAGCCAGTACTTCTTTTAGAAAGTATAATCAATATTGTCAACAGAAAAGCTGGTCTATACCGGATCTTGCCATATAGTAAATAACAATCAAACCACACAACTGTATATTATGTATAAATATGAGTCCAAAACAAATAAAAAAATACATTTCTCTATCGAATAAAAGGAAAGTACCACATCACTATACCGAAACTATGAAAGTCACTGTCTAAACTGGTATTTTGATATGTTTAAGCCCATTACATTGAAACTCAAAGAAGCTAATACAACAACAAATGCCATAATATCGCTGTATAATACATAAATTAATGAATAATTAAAAGTATGACCCAAAGGCTTACTGCATAAAATAATTCCTGCATAATTTTCATTTATGAGAGAAGTCCTTTACAACCAAAGGAAGACATGGTATTTCTCAACTTAAATCTGTCACACTTGGAGTTCTGCAAAGCAACGTTTTACAACCACTAGGATCATACCACTCTTTCGGATACCACTCTTATCCTGACAGTCTTTGAATAACCACCTATTGCATGATGTATGTAAATATATAAAAATATCTCTTGTTGAAAGGACGAAGATGGAAATAACAATAGAAGTAGATTACAATACACAAAATTTGCGTTAAGGAAACAAAAACGCCCTCCAGTTTGCATTAATAATTCTTACAAATAAATAATCAAAGGAAAGTCTGGATTTGAAAATATTACATTGAAACCAACTATTAACACTAAGCAATATTTACGATTTCTACAGATATGTGTATGTACTTGGATAATGTGAGTAACAAACAAGCATGTTATCACTGACTCATTTTCATTCTTCCTATAGGGTCAGTACACAATATTCACACACAAATCCATTCTAACCATTACTGATAGCAACTAAGCTAAACAAAACCTAATCATTCCTTTTATATATAAACAGTTATAAAGATTCTAAATTCACTTGAAAGCAGTCTAGTGCGAACATTTAAATTGGAAATGCCCTCTAAAGGATATTTATATATCCCTAATTAATTATTGTGACTCGAATGTCTGTCTCTGCGATCCATTCATTATTTATTTTATGTCATCTCTAATGTAACTGGATACTAAAATAAAATCGTTTATGATTCAAGGCAATAATGTTTTAATTTAGAACATAGGTACAAATGTTTATGATAGAAATTGTAGGAGGTTGTTTTAAACAATAATATATAATACTTTATACAACATCATTGCTATATTTTTGATCGGAAACTTTTCTTATATAACGGTACAAATTTGTTAGTATCGAAAATTACGAACGGTACTGTATATGTCACGTGTATGTAAATACTTTATTATGTTAGAATTAAGATTGTAAACATTGTGGGATGACATCATTATTACCATGTACAATAATCTACTGAAATATACATATTTACTACAGTTAATACGAGACGTAGATCGTGAAAACAAAACGTGTGTACAGTATGAATCAAGAAAATACTTCTCATATTTCTGAAAACACAGTACATATTTGCTATATTTCTGCAAAAAGATGATTACTGTACGGCTTGTTTCCGATTGTTGAAATTCTTTCAACCATTAACCTCAAAAAAAAACCGACAATGATCACTCATTTAACTAAATAGAGACTACAGTTAGCAATATGGGCTTGATACATATATTACTGACATATATATTTATTAAACATTTATAAATAATAATAATACGACGCTACTTTTAAACATCAATGCAATTTTATACTCGATTATATTGAAATCTAGGTTTTGAGATGTCTGTTCTAGATCTTTATAATTTTGTTTGTTGGTTGTGAGTGCAGCTGGAATATCTTCCGAGCTATATTGCTTTTCGTACTACCACTGCTACTCTTGTATAGATGTGTTTTCTGCGATTTGTTATAAACATTACCTCGTCGTAAATAATGATGCGTTGTTAATGTCCCAACAGCGAATGGTGGAGAGAGAGAACAGATACCGAGAGTTGCTTTATTCACCAGTGTACATCAGTGATGCCATCAGATGGCATCAAGCCGTTGCTTTATTCACCGGTGGTTTCCTGATGTTCCATCATAAATGGTTGCTTTCTCCACCGGTTAATCGATGGTGTTACACCATGGTTACACCACATCCACCGAACTTCGAGTTCGATGTTAGCGATGGATTGAGAAGTGGGGAGAGTCAGCTGTTTTTGTTTATATCGGCGTAACGGAAAAATTTAAGGTTATTACAGGTTATTAGACGAACGGCAGATATGGATTATGAATTCGAATATATAATGGGGTGCGCTTTTGCACGCGGATAACAGATAAACAAAGTATGATATTAAGGAACGGTATGTATGCATGGTGTTTGAGATGTTTAAGATGAACTATCTGAGCTATCTAAAAACACAATTCAGCCAATAATATAAATATTTAATTACTCATTTTAAACCTGTATCCGATGACGAAACTTGTAGTATTTTCATTAAGATAAAAGATTCCATAATCGACGGTGTCGCAATCTAGACGAATACGTAAAGATACCTTTTTTCGTAAAACGAGAGAAACGTAAATGATGCGTAAATGTCATAAACTGTAAACATAACCTCTTAACATAAAAGTCAACACTGCCATAACACCAGAAATCGTTGCTTTAATCTTCGCAAATTACATGCACCATAAATCCATCTAATTATGACGTCATCACATCAAGCGATGTGGTGTTGATGAATAAAGCAACTCTCGGATACTAGCGAGATGTACCACAATGTCGCGGCCAGGATTCGATCCTTGGAACTGTGATCTGCCACTACCCGAGAATGGTTACCCTCCCACTGCGACCATAAAGCCTAATAATAATAGATATTTATTACCGATATAGTCACATTTATCAGTAAAATTGTTAAAAAAATACATACAAAAATATAAAGTTAATACCAGTTTACGTGTAGCTCCTCCACAATCCCAAATTTGAACAGTTCCGTTACCTTGTTCGAGTGCCATTTTTCAAGACGCTTGATTATTTCATATATTCATTTTTACTTACAAATGCTGAAATTGTATTGTCACTTATTCACCTTATTCACCTAAATCCCAATTTTAATACCACCAAATTTCAAACGCATTTTCTTAAGCTTTATTTATTCTTAAAATAAGTAGACTGTTTTGTGGTTAATCCAGAACTTTAAAACTTGTCTGTAGATATTTACGTTTTTGCTGTACTTTCTCTTTAGCTGTAACAAAGGTATTAAAATTGAGCTATATCACTTACGGGTTTAAGTACAGAATGAGAGACATATGGAAGCGACACTATTTATTGTCACTTTGATCTTTAGAGGTTTAAAATTTGTAACCCGTGTCCACTGTTTAGATTGTTTTCAGTGCCGTAATTTTAAACAGAAAATAATTAACATTCATTAAGATATTGTATTACGTACTCACATGTTTCTGCAATATAGGCAAAATTTTATTTCTTTCCCATAGTTGAAAAGCGAGAAAATCGCTTCTTGTTGGATTCATAATCAACCAATAAATTGAAAAAAAGGGGCTTATGGTAAATGGCAATCGAGATTTTTTGAAGAAAACAAAAATCGAAACAAACTGATTTTCTACTTTTACCTCCAACATTTACTTGGCCTTGGAGAGAAAAACTAAAACCACATTCTCTTATCTTATAGCTAATGGCATACTTTAAATTTTCTATGACATTTCGGTTCCTTGTCATCATCATTTGTCTTATTGTTTGTAGAAGCCATATAAGGTTTCCACGTTGTTAGAAAGAATAACACGTTAATAACTATAAAGTTTTAAAATACGAAACATTTCAACTATCATTTATAGCGAGACATTTCTTCAACTTATTTGATAATATTCCATTGGATTAACTACAGTATGTGTGGTGATAACAAGACAGCGCATCGATCCACAATGCAAGAAACTTGGGCAAATTCAAATCTGCCCTCTATCTCCAATAATAATCGAGATTTCTAGTGCAAGGTTCGTGACTCCGTAAGCTATACCGCTTGTTGGCTAGCACTGAAACTCTCGCGGTGTAGTATTGTGTGTGTAAATTGTGTTTAAATGGCTTTGTGACAGTATCATATCGCCTTTTATTATGCAACGCTATTAATCACTTTACTTCCAACAGCGAATGGTAAGTCGATCCAGATTGCAACCCTCTGAAAAAATGTCAGCTTCCCTCCAAAGATTGAAACCCTGGCTCCTATCGTCACACCACAACGATAGTCAACCGCCTAACCACTGCGGCCATCGAGCCGTTACACATCATATATAATTATATAATGTCATATAATATCCTTAAAATGTCTGAAATTGAAACACTATAGTAACTAGGAGCTTATCAGAGCTATAGTTTACTAGATGGCATATATTGAATAATGGCAATTAAAGCGCTAATCTTATCTTAATTATGTATTAATAATTGCTTTTTAAACATTTAATATTAATTTCTTTCAAACAAGCGTCGAGTTTTGTTTCACTTTTTATAACACGCTGACACGCTTTTCATTAATTAGATTTCGTAAAATGTACTTTAAAGATGTCATAGTAATAATGACATGAATACATACGCAAGTGAAGGCTGTTTTTTGTTAGAGAAATAGAAGTAATGCGATTTGAAATTGCAAGGATTCCGTAACGCTTTAGAAAAGTGAGCGCCATTCTTAGATTCGTTATAATAATAGTAATGTAATAATAGCGATATTGATTTGCTTCGTAAGGTCATGTATACGAAGGAGTTCTGTAAATTTAAAAACTTCCTTGATGATTGAAGTGCATGTAACATTTTCTGATACCAAAAGATGTTAGCAAGCCAAACATTCTGGGAAGACCTTTCTGAAGCGTAAACTAACATGTCTCAATAAAAGTTTTTCTTGCTATTGAAGGTTTCTTAGGTGACTGAGTAATTCGTTTCTCATTTGCGGTTGTTTCAGCTATTCGCACTTGCACAGCTACAGATTATTCAATTTACCGCAACCTGCAAAATGTGAAAATTTCGTACGAAATTCATACACATGCTGGTTACAAAAAGTATGACCATTATCCAGTTTTACAGCACTTTGAAAATAAGTTTGAATAAAAAAAATGGAAACTGTAATTTGTACTGTAAATATTTTGTAATATATCCACATTATATCCATGAACAACAAATCAACACATATGACCTAGTTGACAGTTCTAGTTTAATTGTCAGAGACACTTAGTTTGACATACTACATATGTATACGATTAAATAGATTAACATTTCCAACCGAAAAACCGTATTTTACAATCTCAGTTATATCGAATGATGATAGATCTAACTCACAACGTAAACCATTTATTCTTAACGTTGAGGAGACCGTTTCGACATCGGGAAACGACGCGAAAGCCACTGATAACATCCTTGAGGTAAATATTTCGCTCTAAAATCGTTCTATTTTTCTTCCGCAGGTGTTAAAAGAAACTAGCGGCTATCATGTCGCACCATAGTGATGACAATATGCTTATAGCAACGAGCGACTCCTTCTGGGAGCCAGGGAACTACAAGCGCACTACGAAACGGATAGAGGATGGGTACAAATTGTGCAACGATCTTATGACGTTGATCAACGAACGCGCCGAAATCGAAAAGAACTACGCTAAAAGTCTGAAGGCGTGGTCGAAAAAGTGGAACGACATCATCGAAAAAGGACCGGAGTATGGGACGACGGAGGCAGCGTGGAAAGGTATCCTCGGGGAGGCGGATAGGCGGTACGACGTTCACACGAGAATCAGGGACAATTTAACGAACGATGTGATAACGAAGATCAAAGTCTGGCAGAAGGAATCGTTTCATAAGGTAATAAAACGTACATTATTAACGTGTAATCTTTACAGAATACGATGTGTTTATTTATTATTTTAAGTTTTCTACTTATTTTCTATTTTAAGTGTTCGTTTTTTTTCCATTTAACTTCAATTCAATTTAAAAAAATAATATTAATACACACTTTCAGATTATAATTTGTTTGTTTATCTCTTTTAGTAATACTTACTATTATTATCGTTAATTTAATATTGTGTCAGAATGATTTTTTTGTAAAAATGATGATTGTCACACTTATTTTATTCGAGTATTTGAATGTTTTGAACCGCTAAGATCTGTTAGCCCTTTTAGTAACCGGAGAAAAACGTTATTCTAAAACAATATACGCCAGAAACAAGATGTTTTATTATAGGTATTGTTAACTAACACTGTTCTATTGCTTGCATATATCAATATTTTGGAAAACCTCTTCAAAACGCATTTGTTATTCGTATATTTAAAATGAGTTTTTTCCTGTTCCATAGAAATTGGTATATTCAGTTTCAGAACGGAAAATTGATCACAAACGAGTCATTCATTAGGTATGTTCCAAGAAACAGATGCTGATAGTTTCCAACTGTCAGAACTAAACGAAATGTTCATACTTGTGGATCACATTGTTCGGACGCTTGGTTTTGATGACTAACACCTATCAATAGTGTTACCTGAAACAGGCACATTGTGTACTTTACATACTTTAGATTGACGATACATAATGTATCAGATTGTCAATATGTTTTAATTATAGGAAACACATTGTCATTTTAATATCTATGCTGTCATAAGAAACGTTGTAGTTGTTCACTGTGTAATTCTTTTTGTGTGGTGGGTGCTTAGTTGCAGTGACTCCATAAGCTCTATTACTTGTCTGGCTATCACAGCATCATATCGTCTTTTATAATGCCGCGCTGTTAATCACTTTGCTCCCAACAGCGAATGGTAAGTCGATCCGGATTTCAACTCTCTGAAAAAATGCCACCGTATCTCCAAAGAATTGATACCCGGCTCCTATCGTCCCACCAGAACGATAGTCAGCCGTCCTACTACTGCGGCTATCGACCCGTTTTTAAGTAAATAATAATATTGATAATAATAATAAAACAAAAAAAGTAATAATCAGTCGAAGTCTCTATCCACAGTAAGCACTTAATAGCTCTTTTAATTAAGCCTTATATGTAGGTAGATATAATGTGACATGTACCGAAAGGTTTAACAGAGCTTCTAAATCGCGTACTGTGGATACAGATTTTGACTGAATGACTGTAACTGTTTAACTTGAAAAGTTATGAAGAGACATTTAAAACAAGGCTTTTTTGGTTTATTATAATACACATCCTTCGGCTTTTAATCTGATCATTTCTTTTGTTTTGTTTGCTTTAGTGAGCAACTTTCCTTTTTAAGTGAGACCCCTAAGTAAGTGTGTTTTTTGCTATTTTAATATGAACACACTTTCCCGATTCAGTAACAATATTTTGTCATTATGAAAATGAAAAAAAAAATTAACTAAAACATGTAGTACGACTAAATCTTTAATGTAGGTAATGACTGCCGTGAACATTTTACATATCAAGTTATGCAAAACAAATATATATATGGTACCCACATCATAGACCAACCTTAAACTGTGTTATCTTTCTTTTTAATTAAGGCTTTACAACTTACAAAATAACGTTGTTTAGCAACAATTTTCTGCATTACTGACAATCAAAACTGCATTCATTTTATGACTATTGCTTATGTAGTAATTATATAGCGTAAAATAACTAGAGTAGCACTATCTCGAAAATGTAATAACTCAATTTTAACATTTATGCCCACTTATCTAACTAACTAACTTTTATTCCCAGATATCTTTCCACTTGTAGGTCGATAAAACAGGAACGAACTAAAAATTTATTTATTCCAGAACATAATTAATTATATTTTCGTAAATATTCCTTCATTAATGGAAGAAATTGGCATCTAATAGATCTTAAATAATATTAAATATATAAATATTTAGAATTAAAGGATTACTTTTAGTAAGAGATACTTGTATTGTAAAAAGGAATATACATTTAATATAAAAAAGTATACACTCTGTTCATTTTAAAACTTACCACCCCTGTAACTTAAAAACCCCAATACACTGCAATATTCGCAGGGACACGTCGATTTTTGTTTTAGGGGGAACTTTTTTGACAGTCAAATGGTCGTCATATGCTCATTCCTCTAACCCCTAACAATCTCTATTTTAAAATCTCAAATGCAACTACTCCACTTATTATACATCATTTAAAAGCCCTTTTCATTATCAACACACCAATGTATTCGTTTTGAAAATTGGGTAAGATTTGATCAAATTATCAATCAATCAATTATAAAACCTTTTAATTGACAACAATTAACGTCAACATTGCAAAACATTATTTGTTTTACTTTGTTTGAATGTCACCTTACTGAAAAATTACTCAGTTGACAGAACTGACATAAATTATTGGTTCTTGTATTTTGAACGTTGTAAAATCCTAATTGACTCTTGCGTCATTATTTAAGTCAAAATGGTTTATTCTTTAGAAGGAAGAGTTGAAATAATTTTCATTTATGGGGCTAGTGATGAATTTGCGCGAGAGACAGAGCAAAAATTCAATGAGGGGCATGCAGATAAAAGTGTTTCATACATGAACTGTAAAAACTGGAAAAAAATACCTGTTCAACTGAGTGGATTTTTACCCATAATTTGATCAAATCTTACCCAATTTTTAAAACGAATACACTGGTGTACTGATAATGAAAAGGGCTCTTAAATGATGTATAACAGTTGGGTATTTGCGTTTGGGATTTTATTATGGGTTTTTTACCCATACGCTTATAAAATCTAACCCAATTTTAAAAACAAATACACTGTTTTGTTGATAATGAAATGATGTATAAAGTGGGGTAGTTGCATTTGAGATTTTAAAATAGAGGTTGCTAGGGGTTACAGGGATGAACACGACTACTTGACTGTCAAAAAAGTTTCTCCCTAAAACAAAAATTGTCCCAGCGAATATTGCAGTGTATTGGGGTTTTTAAGTTACAGGGGTGGTAAGTTTCAAAATTAACACAGTGTATACAAACTAAAATCATAAATTTGTATCTACAACAATGAGGGTGCAATATACAGTAACCATTCCTTCACTATCTTTGACGTAAGTTTAATTGTAACTGTCCTCACTTTGCTTCAAATTTTCTTGCAAAATGTTCATATATCCATATCTATTATACCTTAAATGGAAGACAAGTTACCCAGGTTGCGCCATTTTCACTATAGATTGTAAATTATACATTTTTAAATCTTTCCTTGTTTTCTGAAGACTAATTTTCTGCTATCTGAGCTAGTAATCAAATACGTACATAGTAAGAAATCATAATCAGAAAAAATAAAATTCAAAATTCTGCAGTATAGTTAATATTTGATACTTTCGCTGCAACCCATGTAATATTTACGTCAATTTCTTCGTAAAATATACATACATAATTTGTTTTCATCTCGCACCTTCGTATGGACTATCTTAGTTGTATGTATTTGTGGTTTTGAAAAATTTAAGCTTATGTTGCCCTTTTTTTACTAAATATCTATAATAGTAATAATATTAAATCTGACATTTTAATATTCTGAATATCCATAACTAACGGAATCACATTATTATAAGTCTATAATTAAATACTATATACAAACTTTTTCTTTTTTGTAATATCATTTCCCTGTTTGTAATATTTTAACTGCATAATCGCCTTACGGGCGAGGTTTTTTCGTCTATTTGACTTACCTATAATTACCGCATCAGTTTTCCTGATTCCGTGGCACTCGCTCGTGAAAGTGAGAGTTGCCCAGTCGATGATGACTTTTTTCGTATCGTTTCGGAATGCGAGAACATCGGTCGTCAACCACCGTCGCGTCGATTACATTGTTCGAACGCCGCCACTTTACCTGCTCATTGATAATCGGATTATATATCGTGACCTCGACTGAAAGTAGAAAATTTTAAGAGGGAAAAGGAGAGATATACATATATATATACATATACAGCTCTTGGGATACAATATATAGCAAGCCCCAGTCTTTCTTTTATAATCTATTTTAGGAAGTGTGCAGAACGTCTGCGTCTCTTCAAATTAAATTGCTTTTAGACGAATTTTTCCTTTTGCTATATATAGGGATAGCTGCTGAAATTTTTGGCTGATTTATTGGCAAAGTGATTTTATTTAGACTAATCGCAAGTAGAAATATGGGGAAATAGCGAACAAGAACAACTACAAATTAGGAAGTTCCAAATGGATAGGCCCAAGCATAATTCTAAACATATAACTAGTAAATAATCATTCTTATGAACAGCTCATAATAATTTTTTTTTAAACAGCTTGGAAAGAAATAACTCTTTTGCACAGTATGATTAGTGATACTAATTTGCACAGTACTGTAATCAGTTTATTTAAAATACTAATTTTGTGTTCGTTATAGTACGGAAAAAGAATTCTTCATATTATATTATAGTTTTGAATTATCGCTAGATATTCATATGAAACTAATAACACAATAGAACATAATAAAAATATATGTTCTTATTCATCTCATTTTCTTACAACCAGCTTTTTTATTGTTGCTTGACAGAGTACAAAAAAAAATTCTTTAACTTTGCGATCAGATAATTAAACGAAAAAAAAAAAACATTACAGTGCTATTGTAGTTAGAGAGAGAAATAAACTAGTTATTACAATTAATGGATTAAATGGCAGATAAATATTTATAAATATACCAGAAACCTAATCAGAACTCTAAAAAGTTCTTAACGGGAAATGAAGTTAACTGGGCAGTCCCCTGCTATTTATAAAATTAATGGATGAAATGGTAGACAAATCCGAATTAACAGAAAATTATTAAATACTTAAGATAGAGAAAGATATGCGTTAAACAATTCTAGTGGGAAGATGACAATGGATGAGACATTAGAATGCAACAAGCAGAGAAAAGATAAAATAATGGTTTGGCACTGGTTTATAATTTCTTGCAGGTCCTGAAGTAGTTAGTAAAGAATTCATTTCACATACTTGAAGGAGGAGGTGGGGTTGAAATATTTGTGGAAATGAGGGGTTGTTTGTTTGTGCACCGGGTACTATATGGTTGGTGACTCAATACAACTGTCAGTACTAAGTGTCAGTGTGATCGGTTCAGTAACGTTTGAAGTATCCGCAGTAAAATAGTGAATTGTGAAAACAACAAATACTATGCAGAAAATAGATGTTTGGTGCGGTGATTAGATTCCTCACTAGGCAAGGCAAAACGTCACAAATCATTCTGGAAGGGAAGTAGTCTGCTTATAGAGCAAAATAAAGTCTCTTGAAGACGATCAGTGCTCAGGTCGGCCGATTGAGGTGACTTCTGCAGATATTGTTGAAACAGTAGAAAAATTTATTCTCGAAGATCTTCGTTTCAAGAAAAAGCAAATTCAAGAAATAATCGGCATATAAGGTCACCGTTTTGAATATCTTCATCAACATTTTATCATGTTCAACATTGCTTCAGCAGTGACCTTGCTTCAGCAACAACGCGTCGAGTGTTCACGTAAATTTTTGAATTTGTATATCGAGAATAGCGATCAATTAATGAAGATGAATTAATGAAGATAATAATGATTATAACTAGGAACATAAATTGTGTTCATTACTATGAGCCTGAGTCAAAGCAAGAATCCATGCAATGTAGCAAAAAAGATGCAGTACCGCCTAAGAAGTTCAAGTTGTATAATCTTAGACAAAAGCAATAGATAAAAGACTCGAGGTGTTCTCCTTTTGCACGACAACACACGCTCACAACAGTTGGATTGCTAGGGATGCTCTACAGAGGTGTTGCTGCTAAGCCATCCTCTTTATAGTCCAGATTTGGCCCCGTTTATTATTTATTTCCAAAATTGAAAAAAGGGCTTCGAGGAACTGACGAGGTTTTAAGTCGGGCATTGCCGTCTATTTTGCAGGCCTTGACAAAATATTGTTTTTGATGGTATGAATAAATTATTTGAAACCTCTAAGAAATGTGTTAGGGTTAAGGGACAATACATCGAACAAGAAAATTGAACTTGTGTATAATTTCATATACATTTGTCGTCCTTCGCGAACTTCTTGACCTTCCCGCGTATGTATGTATAACCAAAGTAATAAAATAACATTAATAAAAAAAACATTGCCACTTTATTGAATCGTCGACTATAAAATCACATTATTATGGAACCGGTATAATATAAGAGAAAATATTTATTGGGTTGTGTATTAAAAGAATGATAGTCAACAAAGCTATTTTCAAGTTATTTTTGTTACTTATTCAGATACAACAGAAACTTGTTTTTGTTCATTGCTCTACAGGTTAAATATAAGGCAACACAAAAATTTGGAAATTTCGTTAAGTTTGCTTCAGTTATTACACGATCTACAACATTCACCTCAAGATGGACAACGTAACGGCAACTACTTGTTTAAGAACTGAATAGTTTGAGCCCCGTAGGAATAAAGTGCATTCAGACTTAATATTCTGTTGAGTGTAAACATTTCTCGGTACTCCTGCAGGTACCGTCTGTGGTAATCAATTTTGTTCGCCGTTTCTGATCCATATTTTTATCGCATACTTCAAGAGAATCTGTTTTTCAAATGCGTGGTTAGTGCAGCGGCAATGGCTTCCAAGCTGTATTGCTTGTCAAACTACCATGTAGCTCTTCCTGTGTATTTTTGTGTGTATAAAATGTGTTTTCTAGGCTTTAATAATGTTGACCACTTGCTTTTACCTCTGCGGTTATCGAGTTATTTAATGGAAAAGGAAGGAGATGTTAGTTCTAACAGCATTTTCACTGATACAGTCGGGCAGGTGCTCATCAGTCTTATACATAGTTCCCAGACAGACAAATGGTTGTCATTTCTACAACGTCATTTGTGCTATCTTGATTAGTTTTTGGCCATGTACTAGAGCAGTATAAGTGAGAGGGATTCAATTTATGATATATTATTATATTCCTATTAGTTTTATCCCCAAACATCTCCAACGAGCCTTTGGCCTACCCAGGATATTATTGGAGCATTTTGAAGAACTTTACATAATAGTTTCACTTTAGCATGAGCTCAAATATGATTTCTTTGCTGCAATATTCTAGTTGCTCTCTATATTTAGTAATATTGCTGTCTTTATCATTCTTCATGCAGCGGTTTGAACAAGTTTCCAAGAGCAGACAGCTGCAACAGCTGCACAATTTTGTACTGCAAGAGGGCTCAAGGGCATACAAAATCGCGAATAAATCATCGTTTGGGTAAGACTAGTTGGTAGAAATTAGTTGTTTCTTAAATGATGGCTCCAGAGTAAGATCTTCTGTATTAAAACCCACGGTTATCCGATAATATGTTTGGCTATGAATATAATATTTAATAGAATTGAGAACTATAGAATGCGCTAGTTTCTTTTATAAAATAGTGTGTACATTTATTTGGAACCTGTCGAGATAACCGCTGCGTATTTCTTCTATAGTGAGGTCAACTATGTATTTGCTTGGGATATAGCAAACACTGTAATAGACTAAAAAATATGTAAACAACAAAAAAGCACTACAATTTGCATAAATCGATTTAACTAAAATATTTATGAATTTTATTTTTTGTTACCTTACAAACCGCTCTTTTTGCATTGCTTTGCCATTAATTAACATTTTAATGCATACTTATTCACAGTGATTCAAATTATCCGCATTTTTAGTAACGGAAATTAACAAAATTGAACAAATTGGGAAAGCTATAAAAATAAGTCAATAATTAAATTAATTTCATAATATGTAAAATAGAGTCTGTGTTAATGTGTATCTAATTGTATCAATTATAATCATATGCTCGCAATTGTTTGTTTGAAAATTGAATAAACGTTTTCCTTTGACATTTTAAGCTCGTATAATCGTACAATAAAACCGATTAATTTAATTATTATATTTGAAGTTAACTGTTCGCAATAAAATCATGAAATAGCTTAAGTGTATTTACAATCAGAGCATGAATGTCGTACACCTAGAATAGATTACAGTTTGAACAGTTTTCTACCTCATTTCCGTAATATATCAATAAAATAGATTTCGTGCTGCATTCCTCCGTATGAAATAGTTAATTTGTTTCGAATTTATCGAAAAGATTCTCGCGCACTGGTCTTATTTGGATTAACGGATGTACCGGATCTGGCTACCGAGAATCTAATAGTGAATTCACAGTTTTTTTTGTATACAACTCTGGTATGCGCTATTTATATCAATCTTGTTTCACTTATCTTTGCAATATTTCGTTCTCAATGATCGCTTCGAACTTCTAGCATTACTAAAGCCAGCAGTGTTTTGTGTTCGGTGATTTCGAACTATCAAGTGAGTTATTTTTCAAACTAATCAGTACTTAGACGTGATATCTTTTAAATTATTTGTTTGTCGTCTCACAAATTCAAGTTCTCTTGATAACATTACTCGTTGGAACACAATCACAATAAGGGACTATTCAGTTACATCACGTTTATCCGACTTCTGAAGTACCGATTATTATTCTTGGAGTGCATATCTGAGGAGATATGTTTGTGGAAAACTACAACCTAAAAAGAATATTTACACTGAAACCAACAACAACTTTAGTAATCAATATCCAAAGTTATATATTAATTTGCATTCCACTTCACAGGATGTCATTCGACACTACCAGCTAAACAAATCTTAGATATTTAAATATTACCCAAAAAGTTTTAAGCATTTAAATTTATAAATGGCGGTAAATAGAGACATTAAATGTGTTATATAGAGTAAATGAACAGAAACCTGCGACTCCAGAAAAAAAAACATTATGGATGTTGCAATAGACACGGATCCTATTTTAAAAATTGAAGCAGAACTAAAAAACTACAAATCACCTTTGTTAAAACTTTCATTGTTGGAAAATACCGATTCGAATTAAACTAATCTAATCAGTAAAGGACGACGTCAGTTATTTATCAGTGGGTATGTGTTTACATTCACAGAACTGCGCCTTCAAACGTGGCCACATTAATGCTGTTCATATTTATCTACAACGTTAGTAATGAAATTTGTGCACCTTTCTAGCAAGAATTTTTTTCCCGTATCTGTTGGGAAAATTCAGCAATATTGTACACTAGCAATGGCTTGTCATAATAAGGACATCTTGAGATTGAGATTTATTTGTAGTCGGCTTGGTGATGGCCTCGTCCCATTTTAGATATTGTGCCTTTATCTTGAACTTTGTTTCTAAAGTCTTAAATCTTGCGTGGGACACTCAGGCCTACTACCATTCTTTTCAGATGGTCTCTTAATTATAAAGCTGTTATTACCATGAAATTGGGTAAATAGAAACAGAATATAGTTTTTAACTATAGGATGAAAAGAAACATATCTAAAAACATGCATAGATATGCAAACATTACCATTACCAATATAAGAATTATCATCCGATTTTCCTTAAATTTGTTGGTTGTAAATAAAAGCGAAAAAAATATTTAGGTTGACATCAATACTATGTACAATTTACATGCTTAATAGCAAACGATATTAAATTTAGCGGTTAAGTTGTTATGAAGTATGGCATACATTATCGACAAAATTATTTGTAATACACAATATGCCAAAATATAAAAGAAATCGGGCAGCTGTATGGCTTCAAATAATGAAAGAATGTTTTCATAGATTCAGGATATTTGTAATATACCACCAGAAAATATGGTAAACTTTGACAAGACAATTTTGTGTGACGGCCTTGAAAAGACAAATTAATTATTTACGTGAGATTGTAAGTATCCTGAAAGAGTGAGTAATGAACGGCATAAAGACATCTACCTCTGCTGTGTTCAGTGCTTCTCAAGACAATTTTAACTGTGTATATCGTTTGTAAGAAGGTTCTTCATAATTCTTGGATAGAAGATAAAACGAAGTATATTTGATATGATCGTACAAAATCCGGATTGTTCGATAGCTTTAACTTTAAAGACTGTCTTAAGACAGCAGTCACTCGCTTAACTAAGTAAACCGGTAAATAGATCCTGATCGAATATATTTTACCTTTTTTAAGAAATTGGCCATCGACAAATCACCATTATTAAACATTTCCAACGCTTATTGATGATACCAATAATCAAAACGATAAATTGGCTATGGACGCAAACTTAGCACGCCTTTCGAAAACTATGCGATGTGAACACGCAAGAAAAAAGAATTGTACTGTGTAAGAAATCGACTTTCTGGATACAGTGTGGTAATCCGAATGTTTGACTCCTTACAATCTTGGGATGATAAAATTAGTGAAAACGATTCCAAAGTAAATTTAGATTTATCATCAGAATTCAATGCTTTCGATATTGATTGTAATGTGTAAGATGATACGACTAAACACGATGCAGGTACAGCACATCAATCAGAAATCAAAGACATATTGCCGTATTTACATCAGGTAAAAAAAAGACATAAATCCAGGAGACAGGTTCACAGTTAAGTTTCTTACGCACACATACATGGCTGCAACTTCCATATTAAATTATAAATCGTTTATAGGAAGTGAACAAAATTGGACCAAAAGTGGAAAGTTGTCAGGGTTGCATTCCAGGTTCCAGAAATTTCGAATAATGACGAATTTACCTACAATGATATTGTAGGAAAGCTTGGTCCTTCGGAATAATACAAACAAGGTCTAAAAAGATTGACATTTCTATTCAATAAGTTTAAATGTTATTGTGATTGCTCGCTGGTTTTGACCGCCTCATAGTACTGTAATATACAATATACAAAGAAAGTAAAAACGAAATAAACTAAAAGCACAAAAATACAAAATTTATGAACTCAATGTTTTGTCAGTAAAGTGGTTTTTTTGGGAGCAAAAAGGAGTACGGGATATCAGAAAGTCGTGATAGTTCACTGTGTAGACCACGTTAGAAGTGCCACCATCCAGAAGCTAACGTTTGCTATTCAACCAGAATAGAATAACATACCACGAGCATCTCTTAATCGTTTCTAGTAGTGATGGGAAAAAACTCTTTCATATTTCTTAGCAAGTAGCGATACCGGAGAAATTCGTCAGGCTACGTACAGGGACGTTATCAAAGGAAACCAATTTTTAATTTTGCTTAAACTGCTGTACTAGAAACAGTGTGATTTAGTGTTACTAATTAACTATTTAGGAACTAAATCTTACATATGTGGTAATAACTGCATATACCGCTATTGTAACATAAGTAACGTAGTTAACCAGCAATGGCTACGATGCCCAGGCATCAACGGATATCAGAAGCGTTACTTATTTCCAATCTCTAATACATAGGCAAGTCAATATTCTCCTATACGACTGCCAGTATACTGTCCAATTTTTTTTTTGTAAATTAGTCCAACAGCGTAAATGTATTTGTGCATCTATATCATAGAGTGTGTTATTGCTTTTTTCGAAGAACCACGTCTTGTGTGAGATGAGGTGGATGATTTTGAAATAACGAAACGTTAATCTCACATCTGTAATAGCTTCTTAAAAACGTACACACTCCCTCTTACATACTGTGCATGCGCACTGCGTAACCTATTATTCTAAAATGTATACGTTGCCAACAGATGGCGTAATATACGGCATTGTTAACTAAAATAATACAAAATTTGAAATAATAACAAATTTGTAACAAAGTGGATACAAAATAAAGTTGACCCAAAAATGGCGACAAGGTTTGCCCATCTGATAACCCTAATTTGAATCCCATCACTTATCAATGAAATATCCTGGAATATACATATAACTGGTAGCAAACTTCATCCAAACATGGACTTCTGAACTGCTTAAAACAATATTTTTACATCTGCAGCAAAATATCGATAGAAGCAATGCATAGATTGACAGAAGAATGACGTCGATTACTTGTAATTGTTTAGACGCAAAAAAGAACTGTTTAAATAAATTATACATCGATTGAAGGCTAATTTTCTGTACTTTTCCATTATGCACATTTTATTTTTTATGATGACTTATGAACGCTGTTGAAGTATTTATGAATAGAGTGTGTATTTAATTTTTTTTTTAATTCCCTATTCCTGTTTTTTTTTTTTTTCTTAGATACATATGATTTACGCTTTAATACTTGCTTTATATCAAATAGCAACTTAAACCACGTTCTCCAGCTTTGTCGCTAGTTTCTCGTTGCATCGTATCAATAGAATCGCGGACTTAGGACTACCAGCTTTATATATTTTTTGATTTAATTGAGCTCCAGCTGTCAATTTAGCGTTGATCGACATTTTCTTAATGTTAGAATTATTAATACCTTGAAACAAAACCAAATCCGTTCTATTTACGAGTAGGTATATGTATACAATAGAGCAAACATTTTTGAACATAATATAATTTTAACTTTTAGCATTATTCTAATTATATCTATAATTGCAAATACACATTATGAAATAAGAACACAGTTTTGTCGAAAGTCTGATTAGAAAAAGAGAATACTCAATTTATTTTTGGTTTAACAAAGCTAGACAAATTTTATTTCAGTCAGATTCTGTTTAAGGGTACTGTATTTTTCTCAGGAAGTTTATTAGATTTTGTATTTACTTACGGAATCTTTTCGGTAATATTAGAGCACAATTTAATCAACTTTTAGAGTTTATTCCAAACTATAAAAAGAATACAATAATCTACGATCTTTCGTGCAAACTCTAATAGTGTAAACAAGGAGCTACTTTGTTAATTTTCCAGTTTGTTCGCGGGCTTTTCTTGTTTACCTTATTCATTTTCTCCTTTATCTTACAGAGCATGATGCATATTAAGGAAAGAAAAGACATGGAGGATTCGTTTAAGAAGGCGCAGAAACCGTGGGTGAAATTTCTGCAGAAGGTAGATAAGGCGAAGAGTGATTATCATACGGCCTGCAAGACGGAGAAATCGGCAACGAATCAGGAACGGAACGCAACGGGGGATAGTTCAGTGTCGCAGGATCAGGTAAGCAGCTGTATACTCCTCTGTATGTGTGCTTATAATATTTGCCCATTTCATCTGCAAACCTACGTGTATCTCTAGCCTATCTTTATTTACATACCTCTATTATATCAGAAAATATTTGTTGTACGTTGTTTTTTTCTCTGTCTTTCTATCTTTCCATGTGCTGTTAAAACAAACGTGTTTAACGACTTACCGACTAGAGAGCGGCAATGGTAAGATTGTATTTTTTATGTGCGTCGTAAGTAGGCTATGGTATATGTACAGGTAGATAGATATCCTAAAACATTAAAAATGTAATATCTCACCGTAAAATTTACGTCCCATTCCAGAATGTATTGATTTATAGTTATTGGTTTTGTGGTGTGTCTTCAGCAAGGTTAACAGCTCCGTTGTTATCTGTACAATAGCAGTGGATACACGGATATAATTTTCGGTTTATGTTCTGTGATGCTTTGTTTATGGATTCGATACACGAATTTATATAGAAATTAGTGACAGATAAGTATACTTATACAATACAAAATCGATTTTCCTAACAATGAATATTGAAGAATATATTAGTATATTTCAGCTCTTGTTGTATATTGTCTGTTCTATACATGTCTGTGCCTAAACTTTGACAATAATTAGTGATAACTTTAGATAATTTCTGTCACGCATCTTGTGGGCATTTTTATATGTAATACTCTCCAATCTATTCTTATATACCTAATGGTTTTTTGGGATACAATCCCAAGCTGAATTGTGGATCGACGAAGTTATCTGTAGATTGGGCGTCCTAATCGCGCCCTTTCATTATTAAAGGAATGCTGCTATCATTAGTTTTATTGACTTGCGAATATAATCGTTTGTAAATCCAATATTGTCAGTTAAACTTGATCCCGAAGATAAATAAATCATTTTCATCTAATGTGACTTCAGTTTCCCTTTCCAGTTAGAGAAAGCAGCCCGACATAAAAACAACTCTGTGGAGCACGTGCGTTATCAATTCATAAGACGTTTGTCTATTCTATTGTTCAATGGATTCTATTGAATTTCGTTGTAATACCGACTGCTATTAATATTCCTCTTCATTATCTTTAAGAAATGTGCTTACTCGTTCAGGACCACAAAAGTTAATGTAGATTTTTCTTTTTATTATTGCGGAAATACTCATTCATATTACTGCAAGTATTCATTGTTGATGAATATTCCCGATCGTATTCCCATACTTAATAGCTTTTTTACGATGCCTTTTTGTACTACAATTAAATTACTTACTAAATAACTCACACGAAATAACTGCTGTGTATCTAACAACGCCTACGTACTCATTAAATTGTATTTTAATGTCGAGGTAATGCAGTTCAGTTTTAAATATTGAGTTTACGTCATGGGTCTATAAAATCTGTATCGAAATTATGCTTAAATTTTCTTCATTATTCATTCATAACAATAAAAAGAAGCGTATATACTGGGTACGTGTAAATTCAATTTAGCAAAGAAAACCTTTTTAATATGCTGGCATGCACGAATGTGCAATTTTCAATCGAAGAATAAGGATCCTGAGGGCCCATATATAAATTTGATAATTTTGAGGTATCTATACCACTAGTATGTGTTGACGATAGCATCACACATCTTAGGGTGGCGTGGGATGAGATGGTGTAGTAAGACATTGTGTGGAAGAAATGTATTTATATTTTTATCGATTCCATCTTACTGCCTCTCAATGTGGTCTAATAACATGAGCACTTTCTTTTTCAACCGTGCATGGGAATCTATGCGATTCAAATCTTCGATATAATTAGGATGATATTTTATTGTGTGGGACCTCCTCAATCATACAAGACATCTATGTACATATATCAAATAGTACATCTAATATTTTAGTTAGAAAATTATCTGTCAATTATGCGTTAACAAATTACCCACAGCTATTTATTAGATAGGAGTATAATTTATTTATAAGCTAAACATGAAGAAAATCATTTCTTATGGATAGCTAGGAATATCTAACGCATATATTTACCGTGCATGTGTTTGTTTAAAATTGAGTGTATTTTTCATTGTGATCTCTCATGATGTTTCTGTTTTTTTTTTGCATTCATTGGTTTTATTAGATTTACATATTATGGATTTTTTTTTGCTCAGTAGTCTCCGTATTTCCTTTTGTGTAGATTTTGGAATTGACATTTTTCGCTCAGCTGCCTAGATATGAGAATTGCATCTTGAGTATTTCTTCCTCTTCTAAATTCGAACTGTTGTGGGGATCATTAGTGTTAAGTTCTTTAGTTACTACATTTCCTTGTGTCCCTTTCGCAAAGTAAAATAGATTATAGGTTTCAGTATTATACAAAGTAGTAGCTTTTTATTTTTGTTGATCATTTCAGGCGTTCTTGCAGGTATTTCTAGTTTTACTTTTAAGGTAATATTTTATAATTCTTTCATTGATATCCGTTCCTTCTAAACATTCTTCTGCTTGCCATGTTTCTCGATGGCTGACGTGGTTATTGCTTCTTACTCTGTAAATATTTTTTGTTCGTACTTACAATATTTCTCAACATGTACTCCTTCTTATTTTTTATTTCTTCTTGTCTTAACAGGCGGTAGAATAATTTCTGGTTATCATTGAAATTGTTGTTGTTGTATTCCTTGTGCAAAATTTTCTGACGGCCTAGCATTTAACTAATTTACTACTCTCTTCTCTTTTTCATATTTCATAATATTCTGTTTTATTTGTGCTTATCTCCAAGCTACCCTTCTGTTTTTGTTATATTTTTATTTGTAGATTTTCACATATCTCGATTCGATTTCATCATCTTCTTCTGTTGTTTTTATACTGAATTCTTTGTGCATTAAAATTTAGTATTTTTCTCTGTGTTTCTTCTTTTTTAGTTTATGGATTTACAATTACTTTTATTGATATTTAATGAAAGACATTTTCTAAAGTCCGCCAACATCACATTTTTGTAATATGAATTTATTCGCTTCTTACCATAAATATAACTGGTCGTAGAAGAGAATATTATATTTGTATATGACATAGAGTAATATAATAATTATAATTAAATTTGGAAGTTAAAGGACCTGCTACATTGTGTATATGAATTACTGTTCCTATGTACCATTGTGATCAAAATAAACGACTACATTAAAAATGTATGCTAGTTAAACCTGACTATAATTTTAATAACATCATTAAAGTGATTGTGACAACTGAAAATGTCTCAATTAATAACTTTGCAGAAAACCATTTTGCAAACACGAATAAAAGATGGTGGGACCATTAAAAATATTGCTGGGTATTGCAGCAACCGCTCGACGAAGAATAGCAGAATCAGAACTGAGAAAATATAGTGTAACCAACAAAGTTTTTCTTACAGAAGGAAACAAACAAAACAGAATTGCGTTTGCCAGGATACAGCCTGTTCGACGAGAAAGGAAGCGAGCTTTTTGCTTTCAAGCGAAAGCATCGATGGGCTACGACGCCATTACAAATTCATGTTGCTCGAAACGTTCAAGAGAAAGATTAGCAAAACGAGTTCCGCGTATGCAAAACGCTTTGAGGCTGTCTTCTTGTGTATGCATAGAAAAGAACCAAAATTGTCGTGTGCTGCTGCAGCCAAAGTTATTAAAAAATCAAAGAAGTTCGTTGAGATGTGGGGAAGCCCTATGAAGAGTTAAAAAATATTGATGATTTACCTGAACGCCGTAAAACGAGAGCAACGTCTAGAAAGCACGATAAAGTGATTGTCCAGGGATTATCCCACCATGCACCTGCATGAAGCCACCAAGGTTAAATTTTCGAAGAACGGAATTCATGTTAGCCTCAACATGATCAGGCGACGTTTGAACGAGAAACATCGAGAAACGCTTGAGCTGGGCTAGCGAGAACAAAGATTGCGACTGGACGAAGGTGATCTTCTCGGATGAGGCGACTTTCTGGGCGTGGGTTCGGGTGAAGCGTGCCTGGTTAAGAAGTAGCACCGACTTCGTTCAGCGCACCGTCAAACACCCTGTAAAAATAAATGTCTGGGGATGCTTCTCAGCCCACGGCGTTTTGGTTGTTGGGAGCTCATCGCGCAAAATTTAGATTCGATCAAAATGCTCAATATTTACAAACGTGGTCTTTTAAAGTCGGCTAAGAAGATGTTCGGGGGCCCGATAATGAAAATTGGGTCTTGCAAGAGGACAATGACCCGAAGCATCGGAGCCGCCTATGCCGCGCCTGGAAAGAGGAAAATGGCATTGTCACCATTGATTGTCCGTCCCAGTCTCCAGACGCAGACCCCATTGAGAACGTGTAAGCCATTATGAAGCGTTAGCTTGCAGGCAAGCCTGTTCACAATGACTCAGTTTTCAACGGTGATTCGGAAGAAATGGCGTGGTCTTCCGACAAGTTGTGCTAAAAATCTTTCTGAAAGCATGCCTTGCAGGTGCCAGGCCATTCTTAATGCTGGAGGAGATTATACTGTATATTAGTCATTTGCACTCTTGCATTTTACTTGTATTTTCATGTAAAAAAAATGGAATAAATATCTTGATAACTTTCGAAGAAACCTCGCCTCCTTTCTTGTGGAATAGACTGCATATATCCGCCGTCCAGAAACTTTTTGACATAATTTTTTTTCGGACGAAAAGAGATTTCAATGTTCCAACAATGCACAAGTGTGAGTATATCGTCCTCAAAAATTGCGTTATGATCCACAGTTTACAAGAAAGACTAAACATTCTGGTAGATTTTCAGTAAATGCTTGGGGGTGGATCGGCATTAGAAGCCCAGGCATATGTGTTTTTGTGGAAGAAAGATTGACTGTGCTAGTATACGTCCAACCAATAATTGGACCACTATTTATTACCTTCTGTGCGATCCGTATTTGGTGATAATTATATCTATCATCAGGACAATTGTCAAATCCATACTATTCGGCTTGTAACGACATTCATGGAACAAGAGTGAATAAATTTGTTAATGTAACCATCAGCTGGCGCTGATTTAAACCCGATGACAAACGTTTCGGGTAAAATACTACAACAAAGCATTCACCAAGCTTGAGAAGAAATTAGGTAGGTCAAATGAAACAACAATTAATTAAAAATCAATTTATTTCAGAACAAAAATTATTATGTCTTAGCTTAAAATACTGCGTCAGTGGGTGTCTGGATATTAAAAGTAAATTTCTTCTACTGTATTGGTTTGCTACGTATTTTAAACAAAAACAGAATAATTTTTGTTCTGGAGTAAATTGGTTTTTAACTAATTGCGGTTTTATTTGATTTATAAGTGGAAATATGTCTGGAATTAAAAGATAGGCAACTGTTATTGTAAAATAAACTTTATATACTCTCTAACTTGGTTTTCTTTAGCTGAAAATTGTATTGTATGTTTGACCAAATTTTAGCAATTATATACTCTTGACCGATCATTTAGTCGGACCTACAAATATCATTCGCCTGCTTTCCGATAAATTTTTTTGGTGCAGCTGAATTCTGAATGATTATAGCTGGCTGATTATATTTGTTGTATACAATTAAATGCTACTTTGCCCTATTTAGTATAAATATCTCAAATATCTCCTTTTATAAATTCTTATCAAATATTATTTTAACCAGTTCTTTTATTTTGTTTGATCAGAAATTGACATTAGGATAGCTAGCTCTATTGCAAGCTTTTTAATTGTTATGTGCTCTATATTTCGTAATTACGTTGCTCATTAAACTGTTATTGATGCAGGTAAAGAAAATGGCGGATAGGGTGCACAAGTCAAAAGAAGAAGTACAGAAAAACAGAGATAAATACAACCAAGCTCTACAAGAGATAAACAGTTACAATCCCAAGTACATGGAAGATATGACTGTTGTGTTCGATAAATGCCAAGAACTCGAAGCCGAAAGGTTGCAATTTATTAAAGAAACCTTATTCCATATCCATAAGCATTTAAATATATCTCAGGATCCAACGTAAGTATACCATGTTTAAAATAGTAAAAAAAAAGTATTTTCTCCTCAAAACTATTCCTGTTATAGTATACCGCAAATATACGAAGAATTGTATCATACAATCAACAACGCCGATCACGAAAAAGATTTGAAGTGGTGGTCTAATAATCATGGCGTCAACATGGCGATGAACTGGCCGCAGTTCGAGGTATTTGTAACGAATTTTTTTTTTTAATTAGATTTTGTGAAGTGCGTTTTTGACATTTGAATTGGTGTGATTCGCCTTGTTAGAAATTAGTTGCGGTCTTAGTTTTTGGGAGTACTAACTGCGAATCCTTAAAGTATCAATTCTTATTAAAAAAACAAATTTTATAATATTGATGTTGGTGGACGTAGTAGTAACTTTTCGACCTTTACACATCGTAAAAAAAGCCATAATGATTAGCCCTACCTTATTTTACCATTTGGTAACTACCATTTTGTTTTGTGTAGAGTACCTAACATTCGCTACTATCTAATTTCACAGAATACGAAATCAGGTAAATACGATAAATTAAATGATATAATATTTACAGTTTTGTGGCTGATAGGTAAATACGATAAATTAAATTATAATTAAAATCTTGGATAAATTAGTTAAATGAATAATATTTACAGTTTTGTGGCTGATATTTCGATTTAACTAAGTAACTTGATTTTAGTGATTTATCAGCACTAAATATAGCCCAACAAACACTAATCTAAACATTCTATTTATATCATTAAATCTTCAAGAATAAATTTAATATCGATAATGAATGTAGCGCCGACCTGATATATATGTACATATATATTTTTGTTTATGTATTACATAACATTCCTAATAACAAAAATACTGCCATTAATTAGATACTTTACAGGTGTTACATTATTATTTCATCCACTATATCACAATATGTTCAAATGAAGTAACTTATCTTGTAAGAGAAATTAAATTTTTGATAAAATTGGTGAAAATCGGTCATTTTTTTTGGTTTTTAACGTGAGTACAACCTGCGAAAAGATTAGTATTTTCAGAGATAGTTTAAGAAAACGGTTTACGATGCAGTTAGCCTTTTTACGTGGTAATGTTGGGTCCTTTTTTACCTTCTTCCTTAGGTAAATCTGAACGGTGAAGCCTACATATATCGAAATAAGTAGAATATTGCAGGATAAACACAAAAAGTACTATTTCACTCAGAAAACACCAAATACTCACCAAAAGGCCGACGCCTTTGAACAGCAACGTTGCCATTACCATTTGTTTCAAAAACATCCTGTGCACTGTGACTTTTTAGTTCCATTGGATTTGAGGTGAACCAAATACTTAAATCCAACTTGAGGTGATATCCTTTTGTTGGACACAATAGTTTGAATCTGAAAGAATTAAGCGATTTTCTTCCTCCACACGTCAAATTCTGAAACATTATTTCTTATTAGCATGGTTTTACATTGTACACAGCTGTTTTAATAATTTTATAATATATTTTCTCTTGAGAATTGCAACGTCGAATAATTTTAATTATTTAATATTATAGTTCTATTGTTGTAAGTAGCCTCACTTATAATTTTATTCTATATTTCTTTTATTCTATTGTTGTTTAACAGTTGTCCTGAGGAAGTTTGTATTCACCAACGAAAATTCGACATTGTCAATAAAGAACTTTGTCAATAATTGAGCTTTTTCATCTTGCCTAAGATTATTTGGAGTATCAAGCGTTAATACTATTGTAGTTACCAGTACTCCGTTACTGTCTTCCAATTATTTCTTATAACTAATTGCCTAGAAATGTTTGTTAATCATTTTTATTTTCTTTCTTGTAAGTAAAACATCAAGATTATATTTTTTGGTATTCAAAATAGTGAAAGTATCAACCATATAGCTTACCGAAACCCTAGGAAGATTTCGCTTTCAGATTCTAGATCGTTTTTAAAACATCTCATGAAAAGTTTGGCAAGGACGGTTGACAACGGATCCTTTGCCGTTCCTTCTAGTTGTCCATAAATATATCCGTTAAACTATTGCGAAAATGAGAGCTCATGTTACATGAAATTAACCTCCCTGCTGCAACAAAATATCTGAATGAATCTTCTTACTAAATGTAATAGAATTTTTAACTGCACGACTAGGTTGCTGTATTGGTAAAATATTAAATACGTTGGCAAACCATTTGGAAACCTTCGAGACCCACTAGGGTTATGCATCTTAGGTATACAGATCAAACAGCCGCCCTATAGTCGGGGCATCGTATGTCGGAAGCATTCGGGAGTAGAGAAGTAGGGATGCATTAGTAGGCTTAACCGGACTTAACTCAACAGCGCACAGTTGTATTATATTAGCGAGATAAAGTAATTCATGCTATCGTAAATATACGATTATTATTGTTACTATTGCTGATGCTGATTGTTTTGTAATTCATTATGAACATGTTTGCCCTTCAACAAAAGAAATATGTTACAAAACATCATCGTGGTTACTCAATGACAGATATTGTACGCCTATTTAACGATGAGTTCCAACAAACTATTTGTTTTGAAACAGTTCGTCATATAATCCATAACTTTGAAATGTATGGCTGTTTAGATCCGTGTAAAACTTGTATTTACAGACGAATCTTCGTTCGCTTTACATGGTCGACACAACCCAAGTGTTGCAAGGTATTGGTCACAAGAAAAGAGACCTTGTACTTATGACGCTCGAACACAATACTCTGCAAAATTAAATGTTTGGGCTGGCCTATTACATAACAACATAATTGGGCCATTTAATTTATTTACTTATGAACAGAAATTATTGTCTTCGTTACGTGTGTAATTGCTTCTCCTATTTGTGACGAGTTCATCATCTATATTTTTACCACAAACTTCTTTTTAATTTAGAAAGTTTATAGAAATTTTGAGAATAAGCAAACAATAATTATTGTATTGTGCATATGTATTGAACAGAATACAACCGAGCGGTCTCGAGTGAAGCGTGCATCTAAATATTTACTAATACATCCCTACTTCTCTATTCCCGAATAGTTCCGATACACGATGCCCCGACTATAGGACGGCTGTTTCATCTGTATATATAACTTAGAACTGGTAAGATTTGAAACATGCCGTCTTTGTTTAACATAGAGAGTGACACAGTTGTTACAGATTTTAAGCACATTATTGACGTCTACATAGAAAAACCGTATTTGATCATTGACTTGTAAGGTCCACTATTCAGCGGAGCGTTAATCTAATCATGGTATTCCTCTCTAAAATCTTTTATTAGCTTTTAAATTTCTATAGAAGGTGTTTCCTAATTGAATGTTAATATTTTAGGGGACGATTTTTTGGTCCATTTTAAAAAGAAAATTTCATATGAACGTATGACCTAAACGTCTTAACTTTTGAGATACAGGGTGGTAAAGTTTTCAATAATAACAGTTTTTCTATTTTGACAGACGTTTAGGTCATACGTTCATATGAAGTTTTCTTTTTAAAATGGACCAAAAAATCGTCCCCTAAAATATTGACATTCAATTAGGAAACAATCCGTATATAGCTTTCATCGTAAAGTTCCAGTCATTTTAAGGTTTTCCGATTTCTGACATACCTACTTTGTAAGATTCAAATTTCTTGAAATGACAAGTTTGCAGTCGCTTCTCACGAAGGTAATATAAAACTCAACTTTTTCTTTCGAACTGAGTTCGACTTAGGCTTCTAAGATGTGTATCCAGAGATCCTATTCTGAGATAAAAATAATAATAATAAACATTTAGTCGGTGCGTAGCACTAGTCTACACGCTAGTGTATAGAACCATCCTTGTTCATAAAAATCGTACGTATTAAAACTGTTTTTCCGGATTATATTGCTGAGTGAATTGTTGGGTTGTAGCTGTTTTACTTCTTTAATACTTTCTACTGTTTTCATCACACGCGATGCAGAAAAAAAAACTATGTTTTAAATAATTCCAACACAACCAATGATAATATTCTTCACAAATACTTCTTGGATAAACAACCAATGCAGGTGAAGTATAGGAATACTCGTGGTATATACAAAAAGAAGTAGGCTTGATATGTGCTAGTATATTACCGATTTACATCCACGTTCAAAAAATTAATTTTTTCTAAAGTTTGAATTTTTCGTACTATAAAAAGGAATAAAAATCTATCTACTACTCCCACTATACACAGAATTACATAAATTTAAAGTTAAGGAGGGCTGCCGTGTAAATACACAAGTTAGACGGACATATGAGTATATGCTAAATAATTTCAACAAACGCTGGATAAAGTAGTACTCAATAAAAGAAATGCGTATGACTGGTATATTTAGATCACTTATTCCAAGTAAAGAATTAACCTAAATAGAACAATTTCCCAATGAATAATCTATTGAAACCAACAGACACCTAATGTAACCAAGTACCCTTCGCTGCATGCACTTATTTATTTGATGCATTTTTTAACTGGTGTGTATACATCTCTTGCATGTTGTGTCTTTAGGAGTATACAGAAGAATTCAGGGACATCGCTAAAGGTAAATCGAAGGATTCGGGAACCGCTGGAATAATGCTGATAAACCAGAGGCCCGTTGGCGACGATCTGCATGTATGCTTTATTTTTATTTTATCATTTTTTTATGTTTCGTTAGTTTTACTAGCTTGTTTTTAAATCAGTATTTTTTCACGCGACAAATTTGATTGCTTTTGTATATATTTATTCTGCATAAAAATATTAAAATATTTTTATACAGAACTGATCATTATTCTTTCAGAATTGCGATAATCCATTCAAATTTCTTGAATTGTCTTCTTCTTTTTTCTGTTATAAATTAAATAGATATTCTGCTACGTCGTATTTGAAAATGTTACGAGATATTAGGGGCAATGGAACTTCTTTGAACTTTGAGCTTCATTAATATCACCAGTATTAAAATAGAAAGCTTAAACCAAATATAGATCAAATATCTAAAACGTTAATCTTTTATCTCATAGCCCTTATGTTTTTGAAACTTTCACGGAACACAATATTGATTAAGCTCTTTTTTCCATGCAAATAAATTCGAAATACAACCACGTTCTTGCCTAAGAACCTTGAAAATCTGTTGATACTGTATTGATTCGGATTATTAATACTTATATTGTGACACGATCTAATTTTGGTACAAATTCTAGAGATAACGTATTGGTTAATTTTGAAGACAGAACGGTTTTTGAATTAGTATTGTTTTAAAGTATTTTGTTACAATAAATAATTTTTACTCAGCAGGAAACCACAGTGGTGTCGAGTATTTTTTGACAAACTAAGGTAACTGCACCTATTACCGGCATTGCCCCTATTATCGGCTTACCTGCGACATTTTCGTGAATAATAGAATTACTTTGTATTAGAATCCTTATAGGAATATACCATAAGGTTCCTTTTAGCAATTTTTCTAAGATTACAAAACTGCACATGCGCAACGCAATCAAATCCTACTGGAGAAACACTTTTGTAACGGTAGTACAGATGATGCCTCAAAAGTGACAGCTTGTTTGTTGTACGAGTTAAGGATCCGGTGAGTCAATGACATAGATTTTTTAAACATTAACCAGCTACCAGCACTTGCTAATGACTTTATCTCATAGTTATAATGCAACGATGTTTATATTTACCATAAACTAGCGTTTTATATGTTTTATTATTGAAAAAATGGGGTGTCGAAGATAGGAGCACCTGTATTAATATGTGGCTACATTATCGGCACCGGTGCCGAAGATACGTGAAATGCATTCTTCTTGTTTATTGCTTCTATTTGTTAGGCCGTTAGATATAATATAACGATTATAGTAGTAATGTGTGCAGAGATTCTAGAATATTGTCTGAACCTATTTTCGGCACCTCATTTTGGCAATAGCAAAACTGTTATTATGGGTATAATAAGAGTGCCGATAAAAGGAGAGCGATCGTGCCGTTAATTTAGACATTCTTCGTTACAGCTTAAAAATGAATACAAAACGAGCTAAACGACTTCAGTATACAAATGAAAACCTTAAAAAAGCTGTAGAAGCTATTGCAGCTGGAATGGCATTCAAAGCTGCAAGTAAAATATATGGTATTCCCCGAGCCACCCTCCAAGATAAGGTAAAAGGTAGAACCCTAATGGACAAAAAAAGTGGACCAGAAACTGTTCTAACAAAAGACGAAGAAACGTTACTTGTAAACTGGCTTTTCCATATAAGTAAATGTGGTTTTCCTGGAACGAAAAACCAGTTATTGGATAGTGTGCAGATGCTAGTGAAGAATTTAGAAAGACCAAATAATTTTAGGGAGGGGCGACCGGGTAGAAGATGGTATGAGGGGTTCATGGCTCGACATACTGAACTGACAAGAAGAGTGTCGCAAAACCTGACATCTTCAAGAGCAAATTTAACAGAAAACCGAATAAGGCAATGGTTTAATGAAGTAGACGTATATTTAAGGAGCACAGACAATTTTAGTATAACTTCAGATCCTAGTCGGGTATTCAACTGCGACGAAACGGTTTTTTTCCTCAGTCCTAAAGCCGACAAAGTCTTAGTAAAAAGAGGTGACAAAGCAGTCTACACCTTTATAAATAATGATGAGAAAGAGTGCTTAACCACACTGGTGACTTATAGTGCATCTGGTCAATTACCACCTCCCATGGTAGTTTACAGCTATAAGAGAATCCCTAAAGCTGTGGTTGACAAAGTCCCTAAAACCTGGGGTATAGGTCGAAGTGAAAATGGGTGGATGACGGGAGAAACATTTTTTGAATACGTCGCCAATATATTTTATCCCTGGCTAGTTGGCAAAAAATTCAGTTTCCAGTCATTTTATTTTTAGATGGGCATACCTCTCACCTCACCATGGCATTGAGCGAGTATTGCTCAAAAAATAATATAATTCTAATAGCGTTATGCCCAAACGCAACTCATATATTGCAGCCTTTGGACGTTGCAGTCTTTAGGCCCTTAAAAATGGAATGGAGAAAAAGTGTGCACAGTTGGCGCATGGAACACAGTGGACAAAAAATTAATAGAGAGGTATTTGGTCCAATATTGGAAACGACATTTAAGAAAATGGAGAAGCTTCCTGACATTATTAAAAGTGGATTTCGGACATGTGGGCTTGTACCATTTAATGCAGATAATATACGATATTCAAAATATTTCAAAACTGTAGAAGACAATATTAGCACAAAAAACGTTCAACAACAAGCTGTACATGATATTTCAGTACTCAAATGTTTGGAATCTGAAATCGCTGGAGATACTTTAGTAATGTTTGAATCTTCAGGAGAAAGCTGGGATGGTCCTATTGAGGACAAAAGTTTGTTTTTTGTATGGAGAAATATTAAATCTCGAGTTCAACAAGGCGATACTCCAACGACTTTAATTCAAAACAACCAAGTTGCTGTAGCTCCTAGTACACCAGTTTCCAGTGGGAACAATCTTGAATCCAATGATGAAATGAACACTACAGGAGTTTTCATTTTAGATAGTTATTCTTTTCCTATTGACCTAGATGTTTATGATGAAATTTTCAATGTGCCACCCGCTGTTAACATACAGTGTCACGGAAGTGCATCTGATGAAAGAACCAAAGGAGCAGATACTACGATCAATGAAACTAACAGTTGCGAAACTGTAGCTCAGTTAAAAGAAGTAAATATTGAAAGTAATACAACACGTCTACTTGGTTCTGTTCCTGTATTAGAAGATACTCCAGTGATTGCTGACATAATCATTCACGAACCTCCTACTCAGGTTTCTCCTTTAACTGAAAGGACAGCGAACAGTACAGAACAAAATGATTTGGATAAAGGCCAAATATTAAGCATTGAAATACCTAAAACTCCGCCCAAAAACATCACTTCAACTGCAGAGAAAGAAAATCAGAATGAAATTGCCATTTCTAATATTAAGGTACCCACGCCATTTAAAAAATCGTTGTTTTGGCCAGACCCAAAAACAGTTTCTGTGAAAAGAAAGATAAAAGAAAAGGTTCCAGCGGTAGCAACGTCCTTTCAATGGCAACAATATTTTAAATTAAAGGATGAGAAGAAACGAAATGAAGAAGAAAAGAAAATGCAAAGGCAGGAGGAAAGAAAGAGAAAACAAATGGAAAATGGCAACAAGAAAAAAAATTTGTGTGGATGGTGATGCACATCAGACCAGCGCCGATCAACCAACAGATAACAATCAAGATTACCAATTAAATGACTTTGTGGTGGCAGTATATAACGGCCAACATTATCCAGGAAAAATAATTGGTTTTAAGGATGAGAATGATTACCTTCTATATGAAGTAACTCATATGGAAAAAAGGGGAATCAATTGGTTCTGGCCAGAGAAACCTGATATTCTTCTTTACGAAAAAAAAGAAATATTAAAAAAAATTTCTGTACCTAAGCTAAAAAATAAAAGAGGCCTTTTTGTAGTAGAAGAAATTTCCGATTTTAGGATTTGAAATAATTACTAGATTACTAGAAAATTACAAATTATACATGTTTTATTTACACTCCTGTAGATAACAAACGTATTTATGTGCAATTATGTAAAAGGAATTTTAAGTATTTCTATTTTTATTTGCATTTCCTTGTATGACGATAATTGACACTTACATGTGCCGATAATCAATGCTGTCTGATTTTGAGGTGCCGATGATAGGTACATTTGGTATTTTCTCTATATTTTATTAATTGTGTTTTTTATTAATAGCAGTTGAGTGAAAACTAAACATGAGTCAGTATCTTCTTTTTTTGTTCTACACAGTGTTAAAATCTGGTAAATCTAAGTCTGCTTTTCATATTTTTTATAAAACACCAAAACTGAACTAGGCTCTTAAGATGCCGATAATAGGTGCAATTACCTTATTTTTTCTAAAGTGAATGGACAAGTTGTATATATTTTTTAAATAAATATATGTATTTTGTATCACTGATCATACTAACAGTTAGTGTTAGCCAACTTTTTAAACACCATAAAAATTTACAAACTGTTAATATGTACAGATATCTAGCTTAATAAATTTAATTTAATATTCTATCTAAGCTTTGTTGACACTGTCAAATATGTCAATCTTTTAAACTCTTTCTGAAGTTTTTTACGTATCGATCAGTTATACATAAAGACATAATTTGTTTATTACAGTACTTTCTTGCAATTATTTTATTTTCCAACAGAATATTGGGGCATTACCTTTAATGAGAAACCAACTAACACGAACTGCTTCCTCAACACAGTGATACTACTATCCAATACAAAAATTCTAGGCACAATGTATTAACATAGTATTAGACGAATAACACTTTAAAAGTTCAACATCTCAAGAACACGCTACAATAAAACGAAAAGACATTACGGCAATTAATCACTGCTCGTGCTAAGATGATATAACGGTCCTGAAATATCGAACCAGAATTTTTCTAAACGACGAGAGAGAATTCAAAACTGAAAAGCAGCTCTCAGTGACAGCTGTAAAAGCCTGAAAACTATTTTATAAACATTTCAGTTTTATGCGATAAGTTATTATTTTTTATCTGTAAATAAAGTGTTAACAGTAGTTATCACGATTAGAAATAGGATGAATAAATAAGTCTACAAAAAACAGTAATAATTACATTTTATTCTGTAAAAGAAGTTGAATATGACCACTGATAATGGTGCATGATAGCTTATTTGAACAATCCACAATATTTTGCAAAAGCTGTTATTTTTCCTTATTTGCGCTTGGGAATTCACCCTCAAATCAACCATGATATGTTTCATGTGTGTTCTAGTAGGAAACTAAGTAGAGATTTTGAAGATACACACAAACGATCGACGTTAGCCTTTCCATAGAAATTTGAAACACGTTTATGCGAAGAGAGCCTATACTTACAGGTTATGAACATAAGGAGGCTATGGATCAATCAGTTATTTTCATGTGTCGTATAATCATAATTTCAGCAATTTGTTAAACTATAGGAAGCATTATACGCTAATTAAAAACTAGTTATTATGAGATGACGTGAGATGAAGTTTCAAAAGTTTTTTGCTAGTGCCTACAAAAATCACTCTACAGGAAAAAGTAGTAGCAAAGGGGTATTGAACCTTTTAAACAATTTTTGAATAATATATTTTTTACCATTATCAAATTTGTCCATGAATCCTGCTGAAATTGTAGGATTTTCAATGTTAGGTATCTTAAATAAATATTATTTAACTGTGAAATATCTAAGGATCGTAATCTTAGTTTCAGTATGTGACAATACGTTTGGAAATTTTCTAGTCTGATTCTTTGAGCATATGAGTCGAGGTTTCCATTTGTAATTTATTACAAAGCTCAAGAAAAGATATTTTTAAAATCAAGACCAAGAAGATTCTGATTCCGAAGATTTCGGTCTTGAAACGCGAAGACGGCAATAGAACATTACATGGTTGGATTAATGGTTTGATCTCTAAGAAACATTTGTATTAGTAAAAGACCTCAGAGTACATAAAACGACACTTGGAAGTGTTATGGAAGCTAGGCTGTCTTCATTTTGAATGAGTTGGGCCAGATCTTCTTCGCAAACTTAATTTCCATTATTATGAGATTTTCAGAATTTCACCAGTTATCTTGTTGTAGGTATGTTACATCGACAAATCTTCGACAAGCTAAGGCTGCTAATTTACAAATCAAGTCTTCTTACGAGTCTTGTACTATTTTCCAGATTCCCTAAGTAATAGAGTAGCAGTTATTATATTTTTATCTTATTAAAGTGAAGAATAAGGATTAAGCATCAATTCTAGAACTTACCTCTCGTCATCTTATAGTAGATGTCATGACGGATAAAAAGCTCGGGATATCCGTTGGGCTGGGGTAGTGTGTTGACACACTACAACACAACTAAGGCGGTTTGCTAGATACTAGAGAGGAATCATACTGACAGGTCTTCATAGTAATAAGCAGCAAACCAGTTCTCGTTGTGCTGGAAGTCCACCAAATCACTTCAGAACTAATTTTTAAATGTCTCAGGAAGCTGCCTCTGGAAAGCACAATAAAGTTGATCTGAAGTCCTAACAGTAGTCTCTAGTATAGAAGCAAATCAGAAAGGCGTTAGACTAGCCAGAAGTGCTTTAAATATATCTTTTATGAGGCAGAACCAAGCTGTGGAACAACCTGGAAGGTTATCAAACAATGTTTAGGCAAAAACATTGTGTCTACTGATGAAGGACCACCGGGCAGAACACTGCTAAGAAACTATCTATAATAGATAAAAATCCGAGACAAGTTATCGGGCTAATAATCAGACATTGAAGCACATATTATGCCATTGCGACGTATTGAATTAACGCCTGCGTACACCTAGCTACTTCTAGTCATTGGAGCATTTTAGATTAATTAATAAAAGTCAATAGACTTATAGTATCGTACAATTTCACATAAACGTGATAATTATAACACTTTTCCATTCACCTTGCTAAGATAGTTGTCAATTGCATTTATTTTTTGGGTTATGCAGATGTATCCAACTTTAATATAAAAATGATAAACCTTGATCCGTCATGGGGTTATCCGAGTCTGTAAACATAGCAAGATGGTACTTTAAACTTCAACTTTAAAATTTATTATTTAGCCAGATTTTTCTTCTGCCTTGTCCCTTTCTTTTTATCTGAAATTTTGATTATTTTTATACAATAGATACAATTTGTAGAATTGTGAATAACCTCTAATATTATACATATTTCACTTACCTTTCCAAAAAGGAATAGTTTTCATTCAAATTCTTCACCTTTTTGAGAAATATTTAAATTCTATTAAGCATGTGCATGAACGTAGTAGACTTATTACAAAATTTTAATTTATTCACATTGCATGGATATTGAAAATGTAAAAAACCAAATACAAAACAACATGTACCAGTAAAAACAGATATATTGTAATTTAATTTACAATGTCAATCAACCACTCATTGAATAGGACGATACCGTATGCATGGAACTGTAGTCGTCTCCGCCTTCTAGCAAATTCACTGTATAAGTGAACACACCCGGCACGAGAACAATGTTCTGGAAGGTGAAGATGCGGCCGCGTACATTTCTTAGTAGAAAATCTGAAGCTTTATTGATACATTAGTAGTCCAAGACACAAGATGGTTACTTGTTACTATCTTTGATGTAGTATTTTGACAGTTGCATTTATATTTCATTGAATCTATTATTAATACCTTTAGGAATTCCAAACAAATAATAAGCAATCGGTGAAGACCAAATCAACGTCGAAACTGAACACGGATAAGAATGATGTCACAACAAAAACTGCCGAGAAAGTCGAAAGTCCGACGAACAGAGCGTCTACAATAACGTAAGTATTAATTGGTTCATACCATAATCGCATTGAAAAACTAGTAAATACAAGTTAAGCTGTTGTAAATGCTTATTATTATTATTATTATCTATTAATAGATCTGATTTAACTAGCAAAAACTCATCTTGCGAATTTTCAGGAACGGCTCAACAACTAAAGGAGATGTGAATCCATTCGAGGAAGAAGAATGGGAGGAGAACGATGCCTTGGTGGATAATGGAGAGCCAGGGGTTCCAGTCAAGGCGTTATATGATTATGAAGGTGCTGAAAACGATGAACTTAGTTTCAAACAAGGTAATCATAAAAGTTAGTTAATACATGATCTACCTACATAATAGCAAATACACTAGGGCGAGACAGAGTAAAATAGACAGTTACTAATTGAAAAAAAAAATTAGTTCTATTTATTGATATTTATAACTTAGGCCACATAAGGCATAGAATCTATTGACTTGTTATCCATTCCTCAGTAACAGCAGCTACAAGTTCGCCTTCATTACTATAGGCTTTCGGGGTCGTTAGGCCATACATATTGGCTGTATTATGTGCTACACATTTTCAATCGGCTTCATGTCCAGTGATTGTAATGGCCATGATAAAATTCGCAGCTCCCGCTCGTTCTTCATCATACCATATTGCACTCCATACCGTAATGTTGACTCTGCCGTATTTCACCATCTGATGTAATAATTTATCACCTAGTGGATGTGCTGAGCGCCTCAATGGCCACACATGACCATTATCGCTGAATTGGCAAGACCGACTTTCACCGGAAAAAAAAATTAAAAGCCGCCAAAAATTTTCCGGATCAAGATCAAGATGGCCACTACTTGGTTTTTCTCGCAATCCACTGATCTATCATTATTTAAACTGTCTTTTTAGACAATGTACTACTTTTTGACTCGTTAAACCATTGTCTCAATATAATCGGCATTGTAATAACTAACTAGCATGTGCTTTGGATTTCACAGGAGATGTTTTCGAGAAACTAGAAGATGAAGACGAACAAGGTTGGTGTAAAGGACGAAAGGATGGTAGAGTGGGATTATATCCTGCAAATTATGTGGAGGTCGTATCCCATTGACGGAAGACATAAGCCTGGAAGTAAATTATTAATGTTGTTGTGTTGATATAAGATAAACAAAACAAAGAAACAGCTAAAAGGAATCGTGGGCTTTGCTCAATTTCATTGTTATTTTAAAGTATGTGGAACATGTATGAAAGACGTATGTTTTGTAGTATTTGATGATAGATAGGTTGATAAATAAATATTATTTAATACATTTATATGATAAATATGTAACGTATACATATTATAATATAAATTATAATAGTGAAATTTAAGCGGAGATATCATGCTAAGAGGAAAAAGCAGTAAAAGTATTCAAATTGAAGTTAAATATGGACTTGGTTTTAGCTATAAGTGTATTATAAAAACAGTACAGGATATGTGTAATATATTTAATAGGCCTACTATTATTATAAATATAAAAATGAATTGCATACATGTATATAGTAGAATCGCAAATACTTCCAGTGGTTATCCTTTGCAAATGAAAGATTATAATATATGTATAAATTATTTATATTAGAAGAAGAATAAAATATGTTATTAGTTATATTAATGAAATGTTTCTGTATATAATGGAATAAACTTTGAGTTATTTTAATCTTAGTTTTATTTACAGATTAGTGTAATTCTGCCTGTACAGTAGTGTCCATAACAACTAGAACAATTTGACAAGGTATATCTATTTCAACACTGTATTAAGTATGTTAATAAATTTACGGCTTGAAAGCAACAGATATGTTTGATTTACTGTAAAGGTACTGAAAGTAATAAATTCATCTTATTTTCTTTATTAACATGACGGTGCGTCTCCGCAAGTGGTACATTAGTTGTTGTTATGTATTATATCTAAATACTGGCTGAAGTATCTTAAAAACATCGAAATATCTAAATCCAAATAAGTGGTCATAGTGTGTATGGATTAGGTTATATTTAAACAACAATGTAGTATTTTCAGTATGGAAGGCTTCCACGGTTCGAGTCTCTGTTATGAGGGCTTCCACGTTTTGACCGCGTCATAGTAAAGTAAATATATACAATACGAACATAAAACAAAACTGAAAATTAAAATACAAAAAATGTATACAACTTAGACAAACTGGACGACAAAACTAGGTGCGAAGCGCCAGAATGGCAACTAGACGTGTAAACTACGATAGAGACGAAAACCTGACAAGGAAAAGGTGGTGGTGTGCAGGGGTATATATACAACTGTGCAGGGCAACAGATCAGTGAGCGCGGGATAACGATGCGGAACAGTGAGCACGGATTGAAGAAACGGAAAAGGCAGGTTTCCAAATACTGGAGAGTGGGTAACCAATATCACGATTGAGATTCTGGGGATGTCTCTGAATCTGGATAGCTACCTTTCGTAGCTTACCTTTCGTAAAAAATAGCGTTGAAACTTGCTTGCAACAGATACCTGATCAAAACAAATTTTGTGGCCCGTATCGATAAAGTGTTCGGCTAAGACTAAATGTGCAGAAGAACACGATTTACCATAGCGTTGGTGTTCTTTGAGGCTAGTTTATTGAACGTCCAGTTTCGCTAATGTATACTGAACTACAGTGACAGAATTTTGTAAATGCACTTATGGGAGAGAACAGCTAGGGTCTTTGGGCAAGGCATTTTGGAGATTTTGTTCAACGGTTTAAGGATGGGTTGAATGTTTTATTTGCGGAGAATTATACCGATGTGATCTGTAACGCTATGAATGTAGGCGAGAACAATGGTACTTAGCTGATTATTATAGATTCTGGAGTTACCTTAGGAAATCGTAAATGAATGTACCTATTTATGACTCTTTGTATGTTGCTGGAGCTATAGCCATTCTGCAGAAGAGCAATTTTTACATGTTTTAATTCTCTGTTGATCTTGTCGGGCTCGGATATTGAGATTGAGCGGTGTACAAGAGAGCCGATTACCGATTGCTTTTGTACTGGGTGTTGATGTAATCTGGCGTGAAGATATCGATCGGTATGTGTGGGTTTGCTGTACACGGAGTGACCTAAATGACCATCTGGTAGGCAAGTAACTACTACATCAAGAAAAGGTAGGGAACCGCTTGTCTTAATCTCCATGGTGAATTTAATGTCGGGGTATTGACTATTGAGGAAATCCAAGAAAGTAGGTAGAACGTTTTTACCATGTGGCCAGATCTCAATCGTGATATTGGTTACCCACTGTCCAGTATTTGAAAACCCGTTCTTTCCGCTTCTTCAACCCGTGCTCACTGTTCCGTATCGTTACCCCACTGATCCGTTTCCTTGCACAGTTGTGTATATACCCTCGCACGTCCACCTTTTCCTTGTCGCCTCCAGCATGCTTGCCACGCCGAGTAACCTAGTTTTGTTCCTGAAGCAGCCACTTACATTAGAGGCGACACGTCGAGTTTGAGTAAGTTGTATATATTTTTTTGTATTTTAATTTTCACATTTGTTTTATTTTTGTATCTATATATTTGCTTTACTATGACGCGGTCAAAACCCGGAAGCTCTCATAACAATGTAGTATTTCCGGTAATACCGGAAATCCAATTTACAATGGTCGTGTTCAGTTTTTTTTTTAATGTGGTGGGTGCTTAGTTGCCGTGACTCCGTAAGCTGTATTACTTGTCTGGCTATCACTGCAACTCTTGCGGTGTAGTTTAGTGTGTGTAAGTTGTGTTTAAATGGCTTTGTGACAGCATCATATCGCCTTTTATGATGCCGCGCTGTTAATCGCTTTGCTCCCAACAGCGAATGGCAAGTCGATCCGGGATTAAACACTCTGAAAAAATGTCACCGTCCCTCCAGAGAATTGAACCCCGGCACCTATCGTCCTCTCACAACAATAGTCAGCCGCCTAACCACTGCGGCCATCGACCCGTTATAGTTAACACATTGATAAGTCACCGGTAAGTAATGATGAGTGAAGTACCGCACTGAATATTTATATGCTAATAGTATACACATCAAAAAAAATCATAATTAGAGTAGGCTATGTGAAAGGATTGTTACTTTAGCCACTTTCACATAATGACGTTACAATACCTACAGTGTAGATATTCAGTTCACTACTTCACTAATCTGTATTTACCGGTGACTTACTAGCTGAACACGAGCAGTGAATTCTTTGTTGTAATAGCTTTGTAGAAATCTTAGTTAAATATTTTAGTTTAGTTTTTATTTACTTTCATTTTATTGTGATGAAAAACAATAAACGATAAATGTAATCTTGCTGAAATTTTATTTTTTTTATATGATTACAACGTTATTTTGTCTACTTATTCAAGAAATAAATAATACATTACAGAAAGAGAATCATGAATATTTCTTTTCAGTTTACATTTATTATGTACCAATATTTCAGTTAAAAAATTATCTCATATATCACAAACTTAAAGTACTTAAATATACCATAGGCATTGATTTAATACCTATATTTTGTTGAGTAATCTTTTGGTGAAACTACGAGACCTCTTCCTTTCCTTGCTCCTCTATAGACAGTTTCAATTATATCAATCATCTCTTGTTTATCTTCCAGTGGCCAATTGATCTTATTATTGTTACCTGTACCTAAATCAATCATAATATGCTTATTTCTAAAGAAAAACATCACCGTGCAAGGATCGTACAATTCATACATTTTGTTGAAATCTGGCACTTCGGTTATGTCAACTAAGTATATAACTGCAAAGTTTTTTACTTTTTCGGCAATGCTGTATAATACCTCGTCCATTTTCATACACGAAGGATCCCAATCGTGTCCAAATCGTATAACCTAAAAGTAGTCAAAAAGGCAGCGGTGAATAAAAAATCTTGTGTATAGGTTATATTAAACTTACTACAACTCTATCTTCTTCAGATAAAATTGCTTGGTCGACTTGCCAACCATTATGTAAATGAGCTAACATATACGACATCTTGACGATTTATTAAAAATATTTGACTAAAATCAAAATTTAAGTAAGATAAATGTTATGTTTGCTTTGGTTATTTAACTTGATAGCAAGTGACATTTGACAGATTGATAGAAAAATTGTAGATTTCTATAAATGTCGGTAATTGTAGATTTCTGCCTCTAGTAGAACTTTTTAATTTGGAAACTAAATTTATTTTTGTAACGTATTTTCATATAAGATGGCACCACCTATGACTATCTTGATAATGTAAATTTATTGGTGGGAATTTAAAATACTCCATTGAATTCAGAAAACAATCTTTCTTAAAATTATGAAAGTTTACTGCGTGTTTATTTTTTTGTTGACGGCCAGTATATAATATTTGGGTTGATGATAGTTACGTTCACATAAATCTAGTACAACCAACCTTGTTGCCTATTATAATTAAGCTGACGTTGGTTAGTAAACTGTTTTTATTAAGTAGATTTTTTTAAAACAAATTAACAAAACGAAAATGCAGAAGTATTTATTTAAATATAATAGTTTATTGGGCCACCTTTCACTTTAATAACTTCAATTAGTTTTTTAAGCACCGACAAGATTTGGTGTCTAATATATTTGCTGCTGCCCCATTACATTTTCTCGTTGTTATTATCCGTGATATTTGCCTTACTATTTCACCCCGCATATTTTCTATAGGATTTATATGTATATCGGCAGTTTTAGGAACCTATTATAATGTAATATTATGCTGATGTAACTACTGTATAACTATATTTACAGTATGAACAGGGCAATTATCATGTTTATATGTACAGGCTATTCCAAAATTAATGTCACCCCCGCAATTAAAAGATCCAATAAAATCATCTTCCCTATAACTCGACACAATTTTTGATTGATTAATATCAATATTGTAATTGCGCTTTAAAATAAATGTCGGTCAAACCTAGTGCATTCGTTTCGCAACAGAAGTTATAATGTATCTTCCATCACATCAAACGACATTAATTTTGGAACAGACTGTACACATATGGAATTATGTAATCGGTGTAAATTTAGTAAAACCACTTTTTTATTTGCCGTTAAGATTCTTTCAGTTTGTCATATGGTCTTTACAGTTAATAGTGTACCTTCCTCCAATTCTGTTATTCTTAATTTGTCAAACAGTAAGTTTTGTTGTACCTAATTTAAAAAATGTCAATTAAAAAATGCGCCAAGTTATGTATTGCAACAATCCAAAAATTTGAAAGTTCTTGGTTGTTGGTACAAGATTTATATGACAATTATTGCACATACATACATAATACTTTGGAATAACACAGAACATTAGCAAACCACATCGTTGTGTAAATATTATTTTACAGCTATTTAGCGCCTTAATACTTCTTGTTATTATATTATTTCTACAAAAGTTGAGTGTATAAAATATATAATATAATATTTATATAATATGTCAAATAAATAAAAACAAAGAAGGGATATGTAGGATTATGAATAATTATGTGTTTATATATCTCTAATGTAAATAAATTGAAATGAAATTAAATTTAAATTATGGTTATCTCAAATTGTCTTTGTTCAACTTCATAACAATTCTGCTATAGGTTTTAATTACTTTTTGGGAACAGCCTTTGCAACAGCTATACTGCTCCTGTACTTACTTTATTAAAAAATACTACAATTATAATACAGTGATTGAACAAATTTCGAATTGTTAGGACTGTTCATCGAGGCAATTACTAATGATTTCTAATCGTTAGAACCAAACGCTCAGACGGACAGTAATTGTATGTGACAGAGATATTTGTATGGATCCATTGTAAACAAACAATACAATTTAATCAAAGCTATGGGAATATGGTTTCGATATAATATGACGCTAGTTATTGCATGAATTTAATTAAACTACACAACTCATAAAGCGAAATGAATTACTATGCTTTAATTCCCTAACAGAAGACCACAATTAAAGATTTAACCGCGCAATAGTAAATTACTAATAGAAAAAGTAGATAGAATTTGTTATGCAGAGTGGTTGAAACATTGTTGCTTAAAATAAATGTATAGTCTTTATTCTTCTTTTTCCTGCTTATATATAACACATGAACTCAATTCGTCTAGGAATTGATATCCTCATAACATACGCAATATTCAAAACTTAGTTTTGAGGTAACAATGCAAATACAGTTTTAAAGACCTAGAGCAAATAGAGCGTGCTTAACTGAATTGTCTTACCTTTCTCGTTCACGGTATGCTAAATTATTATGCTAAGAAAAGTTGTTCGGAATGACAAACTATGGCCCTATACAAAATTTCAGGAAGATCTACCTACTTTGATTAAATCAAAAAAGTATTTACAACACGTTTAACTTACGAAACTGATCTACAATAAATTTAATAACAATAACTGCCAGCAGCGTTATCTGCGAATATCTGACTTTTTAGAACAGTCTGATCTAAAAGAGCGATATAATCAAAGTAGGTATATCTTCCTGAAATTTTGTGTAATGTCATAGTTTGTCATTCTGAACAACTTATGTGAGTAATATTTTAACACACTATGAATGAAAAAGGTACTTTACCTGAAATGGAAATAGATCTTGTTCAACTGTTACTGTAAAGGTCTACATGATTTTATAAAGTCGAAAGTATACTAAAAATAAGTTTTAAACCAAGGAAGGCTTACTTATAAAAAATCAAATTGATCAAGTTTTTTATTTCCGCACACCCCTTGTAACATCAATCCTGGAACACGCTGTATATTGAGCTTTGGTATAAATTATTTCAGCCAGTCACAAAACGTAAAATTTACAAACAGAATATATAGCTCAATATAGTTACTAAATTGTCCTAGTCACGACGAGGAATTAAATTGCATACAAAGCTATATATGAAAAATACTGCAGCTTGAGATAAATTTGCTTCAAGAAATTTATGATGCATGATCAGCAATATGCTAGCGATATTCACGTCTCTTAAACTCGCAAGTGTTTATAGTCTGGCATGTGTTAGGGTTTCCTAAAGAGAGATAAAGGGAATTAGGAATGGTCCGCATGCAAAAGTCTTATTCTGTACAAAATTATTCAACTCTTTGTGTCAAGTGTTTTGATCCTTACAGCAGTTTCTTGGCTAAGAATTCGCAAGAAGAAATTTTTAATATTTGCATATTGGTAGAACTCAATTAGTTGCATTTCTTGTACTGCTTCGTTGTTTACTATTTCCATATATCCTTAAATGCAGGACATAAACACTTATTTTTCTTCAGTGATATTAAATACGGTTACTGTCATTATTAAGTTTTCCTTTAAGAAAGGGAAGTAGTGTAATCAAGGCTAGTTAACCTTCCTGGTACTGCGTTAAAATAATTACGAAAAATACCGCGTGGGGTACTATTTCACCCCACGTAATTTTTCTTAGGAAAGTGTTAATATTGAGTTGAGGGTTACTTTTAAATGTGAAATAAAACAAACAAAATGTTTCAGATTTACACTGTATTTGATAATCACGACAGCTGTTTCGCTACACTGTAGCTTCTTCAGGTTTAAATATACAATAATAAGTATCTACATACCCTTGACTCTTATATATAGTGTGTGGTTATTAGGAATTCTAAGAACTAAAATCTAAAGAACAATTTCTTGTCTAAAAGTGACGGGTCTATACCGAAAGTACGTGTAACTAGATATACTGCTAACAGATGTTGTGTGTGAAATTAAGGAAACTGTCTTACTGACTAAATATATTTAACAATGGTGATGAGTTTAAGTCCACTTTATCGTTTAATAAATTATCTGAATTTTTATATTTATTAATTTCTAATGTCTCTAGTAAATCTAGTTTCAAACTTTTATTTTCTACATGAAGAATATCAAAATCTATATTAAAACTATGATTATTATCTATCTTTTAATTCCTGATTTATTCCCACTTAGAGGTCAATAAAACAATAAATAATTAAATACCAATTTATTCCATAACATATAATAATATGTTTTCGTTAAATAACTTCTTCGGTGGAAGAAATTGACATTTAATATGTGTCAAATTACTAATAATATAAATATTAATTGCCATGCCTATCAACAAAATTATCTAAAAAACAAACAATTCATTGATATATCGAATTTTAATTATATTCACAAGTAATAATGAAGGAATAGTGATTTAATACAACATTAGAAATTGAAATGATTTGAATTATTCGTATATCAATCTATTTTTTGTCAAGCTCTAACAATTCTGTTCAAGGACTAGGGAAAAACATGGCAAAAAAAACCTAGTCAAGAGCTTAAAATTAATAAAATTCAGACGTGAATTAAATTGTTATATATAACGCTTAAATTATCAATATCCGTTCTAAAATTGATATTCCTTTAAGGCCGATTGTAAATTGTATACAATCACCAACATACAATTTATCAAAATTTTTATCCAAAATTCTCAGTAATGTTGTAGGAAATACAGAGTATCATGTAAAAAATTCGTGGGAATTTGTTAATTTCATTAACAAAAAATCCGTACCGTATAATCATGAAATTATCAGTTTAGACGTTGTATCCTTATTCACAAATGTCCCTACAGATTTGGCATTAAACATTATAAACAAAAAATGGAATTTAATTCAAAATTATACAAATTTACCAAAAAATGAATTCATGTTGGCTGCAAAACTTTGCTTAAATTCAACATATTTTCAGTACAATGACACAATATATAAACAAATATTCGGTACAGCAATGGGTTCTCCATTATCTGCTGTTATAGCAAATTTAGTAATGGAGGACTTAGAGCAGGTCTCACTTGAGAAACTAAACTGTCATGTACAATTTTATAAGCGGTATGTAGATGATTGTATATGCTGCATACCAAATGATAAAATTGAACATGTTCTGCACACATTTAACACATATCATGATAGGTTAAAATTTACTTTTGAAAGAGAAAATCAAAATTCTATAAACTTTTTAAATGTAAAGATAATACATGATAACACACAAATAAAAACAAACTGGTACATTAAAGACACTAGTAGTAGTAGGCATTTAAACTATTTTTCAAACACTTCGGTAAATTTTAAAAAAAGCGTAATTAACAGTTTAGTGGATCAGGCTATTAAATTAGCTCACCCTGATTTTAGAAAAGAAAATTTAAGCAAAGTAAAAACAATACTAGGAAAAAAATAGTTATCCTAAAGAGTTTTACAATAAATTAATCACAAAAAGAATAAATAAAATATATAACACAGGTACAAAATCAAATAATAACATATACCACACTATACCATATATAAACAATTTAAGCGACACAATAAAACACGAATTAAAAAAGTCAGACATTCACATAACTTTCATACCTACCAACAATAGACATTTATTCACAAATTTAAAAACACCCATTAAACATGGTAATCAAAGTAATGTCGTTTATAAATTAGATTGCAAAGATTGTAATAAATGTTATATCGGACAAACCAAACAATATTTAAAGAAACGAATTTATAACCATCAATACACTGTTACACATAACGTCACCGCTGAAACTGCTTTATCTAAGCACTCTAAAGATAGACGACATAATTTTGATTTTCAAAACACTAAAATTTTAAAAAAGGAAAATAATTATAAAAAAAGATTAATTTACGAAATGATATACATTAAAAAAGATGAAAACGCGGTCAATTTTAGAACGGATATTGATAATTTAAGCGTTATATATAACAATTTAATTCACGTCTGAATTTTATTAATTTTAAGCTCTTGACTAGGTTTTTTTTGCCATGTTTTTCCCTAGTCCTTGAACAGAATTGTTAGAGCTTGACAAAAAATAGATTGATATACGAATAATTCAAATCATTTCAATTTCTAATGTTGTATTAAATCACTATTCCTTCATTATTACTTGTGAATATAATTAAAATTCGATATATCAATGAATTGTTTGTTTTTTAGATAATTTTGTTGATAGGCATGGCAATTAATATTTATATTATTAGTAATTTGACACATATTAAATGTCAATTTCTTCCACCGAAGAAGTTATTTAACGAAAACATATTATTATATGTTATGGAATAAATTGGTATTTAATTATTTATTGTTTTATTGACCTCTAAGTGGGAATAAATCAGGAATTAAAAGATAAGTACAAAAAGGTCAAAAAATACATATATTAATTATTATCTATCAAATGATTCGCGTAAGTCGAATCATTTTTCCGGTTAATGTAAGCGGAGTAATGATCAGCGATCCGTGTTTTAAATGCTCTTCCTGTTTGACCTATATATCCCTTAGTACATGTACCACAAGTTAACTTATAGACTCCCGATTTATTGCTGTGATTAGTTTTCCCTTTATTGTTCTTGATGTATTTTGCAAGGTTATTGTTTGTTTTGTATGCCATATTAATATTCTGTTTTCTAAGTAATTTTGTTAGTTTTGCTTGGTTCTCCCCTAAATAAGTGATAGATTTAAACTTTTGAATTGTAGTGTCTTTCATGACTGGATAAATTTCTTGTAACGTTTTGTTGAATAATCTCTTAGAAATTAATTTATCTATTAACTTTGGGTCGTATCCATTGTTATAGGCAATTTGTTTAATAATGTTATATTCTTTATTATAATCTGCAGTGGACATTGGTATGTTAATCAATCTATTGATCATGCTGTGGTAAGCCGCTAATTTATGTTGATAGGGATGGTTGGATTTGCTATGAATAGTTATGTCAGTATGTGATTCTTTGTGGTAAATGGAAAATTGTACTTGGTTATTGACTCTTTTTAACGTAAGATCTAAGAAGTTGATACTGTTGTTCACTTCTTTTTCTAATGTAAAAGTAATATGGGAATTAATAGAATTAATAAACTCAAAGAAATTATCCAATTGTCTGTTTGTACCTATGTATCCTACCAAAATATCGTCCACGTATCTGAACCAAAATAATACGTTCTTCGTTAATGTACTATTTCCAAAAATTATTCTTTCTAAATTGTCCATAAATTCTCTGCTAATAGAGGTGACAAAGGATTTCCCATAATTAAACCGCTATTACACTTATAAAATTTATCATCGAATGAAAAGTAATTCTGTTCTAAGCAAACAGATAATAATTGCAAAATCTCGTCTTTTATGAGGATGTTAGTTTTGTTACATTCTAACATCCTTTTAATTAATTCAACTGTTTCAGTAGGTGGGACACTCGGGAAAAGGTTTTTTACATCGAATGAAATTAATTTAGTGTTATCAGGTAACTTAAGGTCTTTTATGTTATTAATTAATTGAGAACTATTTTTGATACTATATTTAGGTTTGAATTTCGTATACTTAATTATAATATCTATCAAGCATTTTGAAACTTTAACTGCTGGTGCTGTAACATATGAAACAACAGGTCTAATTGGATAATTTTCTTTATGCAATTTGATTAAAGAATATAGTTTTGGTGGTTGTGGATTCATTACCTTTAATTTCTGTCTTTCATAATAATTATTGATATTAAACAGGCTAGGTGAATTACTAATCGTCTTAATGATTTGTTTTTGAAAGGCTATTGTCGGGTCTTTTTGGATTACGATATATTTTTCTGGGTCTAGGAATTACTTTTAACATTTCATTTCTTAACAGTACACAGAATTTGTACAAAAAGGCAACAGTATTACAATAATAACAAGGTTCAATACACCATAAGTTTAGCATACATCGTTTTTGCTACACTCTGTGCAGATGGTACGTTTTTTAGAATAAGCCGGGCACACAAATCTTTTACATTCTGAGCAGTACTGCCTGCATTTTCTGTCTCTACTTCTAGCGCATAAATAACATCTTCCTTGTCCTTTTTCAGTTTGTTCCGGTTTTGGATGAGCATTCCCTGCTGGTGGGTTTTGATTTATCTCACTTCTCCCTTCTAGTTCTACAACAACAGTAATCATGTGGTGTATAAGTGTTCTGCTGTAGTAATTTAATTTTCGTGTTTGGTATCTTTCAATAACATATTGTTTGACTAACTGATGTCCTAAGTCCAAAATAATCTGTTTCCTGTCATCCAAGTTTTTGGATATTCATTCTGGAAATTTAATTTGCCACAAACGAAATGAGTTTATACCTGCAATATCAATAATGTAATCAAACAACACTACTCGCCATCGATTACTGCTACGTCTTGCCGAATATTGTTTAGCCATCTTGTCTGTTGTATCGACAGCACCCTTGGTTTTATTAAGCCACAAGGTACCACGTGGGATACAAATGCACCCTAACTAACTAAGTCATATTTTTTTGTATCTCTTTATTACTTTTTTATACTTGATGTATTGCTATTATAATTTAGATATATTTTGTGACAATTAGATGAAATCTGAAGAAAATTCTATAATAATTATACAGGGTCCTGCAATAGTGCGTCAGGCTTCCATAGCTCTTTAACGAATTAAATTAAGAATTTCATTCATTGCCCACTTATACTATATTATAGGGTCTACCTTAAGCGTGAAAGAGTACTCGTCTTTTATTAGAAAATTGTTGCGTTTAAATGACATGATTATTAAATGGGGATCTGTAATTTTCGAACTCTAAAATCATGGAGATCTTGATTTTTCTAAATAGAACGGTATAGTAATTTTTACATAAATGGATGTAAAATTTAATTTTATTTCAATTTTATACAGGTATTATGGTGTCTATCTGTAACGGTTTTCGAGATATTTCCAGTTTTTTTGGATTTTCACGACAGATGCGTATTATGAAGAAACAAAGGCGGCCATGGAAAAACAAGCATGTTGTTTATTGATACAAATTACAACCAACAGAACACAACAAACAAACAAAAAAATTAAAAAAAATAAGTAAGCGACATCTCCAATGTTAAAATAGGCTTGGAAAGTATATTTTCAAATTAACATTATAAAACAAATTTCTTCTTTTTATAGATGTTCGAACTGTCTTCCATTTTGTTGAAGGCATTTACCAATTCTGTGTGTGATTGATGCAAACGCGCCGACAATTCTTTGTCGTGTTTTGTTCAGTGGTTGGAGGTTCCCTATAAACCAATTCTTTTACATAACCCCGATAAAAAAATCTATTTTTGTCAGGTCGGCGGACCTTGCAGGCCAAGGAACTGCTCCCCCTCTTCCAATCCATCTGTTTTCATATTGATTATTTAACAGGACTCTGACTTATTTTGTGGATGTCTATAGGTAAATTTTGGATTAATCTTGGTAACTCATTTATTAAAAATTCCAAATATATTTGACTGTTAAGGTGACCATTAAAAAAATGTGGGCCCACCACATGTTCTCCAACAATAATTCCTCCCCAAACGTTTATTGACCAGCGTTGTTGGCGATCTATTTGCCTAACTATTCTTGGATTTTCGACAAAATAGTAATGATAATTATGTCTGTTGACACATCCACTATTGTGAAAAGTTGCTTCGTCAGAAAAAAGTACGTTCATAAAGAAAATTAATTTTCTTGAACACGCAATTGTGCCCACGTACAAAACTCTGCCCTCCTCTGAAAGGCATTTTCACACAGAGCCTAGTGCAACTGAATGTGGTACGCATGAAAATGATGTTTCTTTAGAATTCTTTGGACGAACCTCTCACTTATTCTAAGCTCTTGCCCCACACTTGCTTGACTAGTATTTGGATTTTCAGTTACTGTCAATAAAACTGCCAACTCATTTTCGTCATTTGCTGCCATCTTTGTTCTTTCTGTTTTTTTGTAGTTAACGCTTCCTATTTCAACAAAGCGCTCAAGAAGTCTGGTAAAACTGATCGCTTCTGGATGTCGCCTTTCAGGAAACCGAGTCGCATAAATTCTACTAACAACAGATTTTCTCCCAGCACACAAAAACACAAAAATCATATCAATGAGTTCTTCTCTTGAATACTTCATTTCTTTTTAATAAAATATTACCTGTTTAAGTACACACACTTATTTCAGGCAGGAAATGTCAAAATTTGTATCAATAAACAACATGCTTGTTTTTCTATGGCCGCCTTTGTTTCTTCGTAATACGCATCTGTCGTGAAAATCGAAAAAAACTGGAAATATCTCGAAAACCGTGGCAGATAGACACCATAATACCGGTATAAAATTGAAATAAAATTAAATTTTACATCCATTTATGTAAAAATAACTATACCGTTCTATTTAAAAAAATCAAGATCTCCATGATTTTAGAGTTCGAAAATTACAGATCCCTATTTAATAATCATGTAATTTAAACGCAACAATTTTCTAATAAAAGACGTGTACTCCTTCATGCTTAAGCGAAAACTGAAAACCTCATCTGTCAAACTTTTACAGTTTCGGAGATATTTCCAAATTTCGAATACGCTGCTACAGTTATTTTTTTCGGAAAACGTCATGTAATTCAAAAACGATGCGACTTATACCTAATGTATGTGTAACAAAGTGCCATTTAAATTTTACTAGGAATCCAGAAATGCAATAATATATAGGGTGTTCCATTTAAAATAACAAAGTTGGTATCTATTTCTGGTATAACCGGAAGTTCATCATTACTGAAAATATTTTCTTAAGGTACACCCTATAATATAGTATAAGTCGGCAATGAATGAAATTCTAAATTTAATTCGTTAAGGATCTATGAAAGCCTGACGCACTATTGCAGGACCCTGTATAAAGAAAGAAAGCGTGCCCCACCCGGTACCAGGAAGGTTAAAAAGCTCTAGTTTGGGAATATCAAGGCTTTCTTAACATTAAGCATGCTTACTCAATCCAAAGAGAATGTACTTGATTGTATATAAGACAATTCTGTTAACTACGCTCTACTTTCTCTCGGTCGTTAAAATTGTATTTGCATTGTTACCGTAAAACTAAGTTTTGAATCTTACGTATATTATGAAGATACCAATCCCTAGGCGAATTGAGTTAATGCGTTAATGAAAACAATCTTACCCACTTTGAATAATTGCATTGAAGATTGGCTACAAGAAAGAATTCCGTCTGGAATCAAAGCAGAAGTTTGGTTTTGTAGTCTATTGAAATTTGTAGCATTGCCAGCTAAATATTGAGCCGATGTATATATGTCATCAGATTGTTGGTGTCCACGACCCACTACCGTGAATTTGGGTTCACCCACAGGTTCACCCCTACAGATTCCAATGTGCGACCACATCTTTCTGGTCTTCTAAATGCGAAGATAATCTAAAAATGATAATATTATTGTATATATTTTTATATATTAAGTTAGGAATGTTGCCGCTTGCCCAAGTAATTATTTTTCAATTTTTGCTACTTTTTTACAACCATATAACTAACAAATGCATGACAACATGATGACAACTGGTACAAAAACTGATAATTGAATTAAAAAGTAAACTCAAGATTGTCAAAAATACGTTTTGACATTTGAACAAATGTCGGTCTGTGTGTCAATCAATTAATAATTCGACGCACAGATGGATAGAGAACAAGAAGAATATAAAGTGAACCGTCGCGGTTACTACAGTGAAGCTATCACAGATTTAGAATGTAATATAAAAAGTAAAATACAAAATGGGACTTTTAAGAGGACCAAACTACTATGGCAAGTGAAGACTGAGCATCATGCACCTATAATTAAAGAGTTAGGAGCAACAGAAAAGAAGAATTTCTTAGCTCCAGCCGAACGATGGATGTGTTACGAAGAAGAAAAGTCAATTGTAAGTTAATCTTTTTAGATTGAAGGTGTAGTCCAAAACTAAAAGAAAGAGATTCTGACAAAACATTGTAGTGCTCTAATATTTAGAATTAACTATAAAATTCGAAATGAAATAGTTATGACTATAGTAAAATGTAAGTAGTTTAACTTGGAAATAATACACAACTAATTTTTTTTTTCACAATGAACATGCTGTATATCTTTATTACTCGGAATAGGATGTTGCAGAAACATTTATAGGAAATAGATTTTCACAAATTCTTCTCTTATTAGAAGTTATTATTTAAACCGCAGAGTTTTTGAAAAAAAACTACTTCCTATAAAAGTTTATTAAAAATGACCGCATTCCCCAAATTAACAATATATACATTACGGTTAATTTGAAAATTTAGTTGAGTACTATTTCTGAATAAAGTGAATACTTGATGATTTTAAATGATAGACGATTGCATAAATTTTCCACCATGTTAAATTTTTGTTAGGTCAGCGATTTGATTTTGAATTCGTTGTCAATGGCGTATGAAATAGATTTTTGATGGGTGACAAAATATTGATAATAGATCTTCAAAGACTCATTTTTATACTGATTTTCTATACAGAAAATTAATGTAAATGTAATAAAAAAAATAGAACGACTACTTTAAATACACTTTTAATTAATGAATATTTAAAATTACCCACGACATACTTAAAGGAAATCAATTTATTTTTTTGTAAATTTTATTACAACAAAACAACACACACTGTTAGAAAAAAGTGACCAGCACACCCTGTATAATCTGAACGCGTAGATACATGCATAATTTTAGCAGCGCGTAAAGGTTTCTCCTAGACTAGTTGATGCAACGAGTTTCGAATGTTTCTATTGCTGCATTTCTTATTGAACGGGTTCGACAAATGCAACATTCCGTCGGTATGTAAACCGAAACGGGTGACAGAAATCGGCTGTTGTTACTGTAGTGCAAAGTGGTACTATTATAGTTATACTTTGTGCATAATAGAAGGCCGTTTGCATTACCTGAGTGAGTTTAAGCGAGGAATAGCCACTCCCCTGTGTGTGAGGATGTTATACTAGTTTAGTAGGTACTACTTCTATACCACTTTTCATTGTATTAGATGTTCAGATTATGAAGAGTGTGCTTGTCATTTTTTTCAAACAGTGTATTATCAGATAAATGAAAGTCATATTCTAGATAATAACTATTTCGAAATATCTGAAGAAACGATAATGCGATTATGTATATCCATTTCGCTATATAATATGTTATTAAAATAGGCAGACAAAAGTGTGAGTTGAGCTACATAGAATGTCTCTAACTCAATAAGAAAGATTTTTAGTAACGATTCGACAATACTCAGACGTCTAGCTGTACATCAGTTTAGAAGAATACAATATATGTACGAGGGAGCGTTTTTATATTCGCGGAATGGGGGATAAGGGGTGGAAATAAAAAAGCCAAATTAGTTTTCTTTTTCAATATATTCACCTGCAAGACGGATACATTTTTCACTTTCACATCTTTCAATTAATTTATTTATACCCTCATAAAAAATGATTTCTCTTTATCTGCAAAATACGCCGAAACTGGCTCCTTGACTTCATCATCGGCAGTAAATTTTTTACCCCGCAGCTCTTTTTTCATTTTCGGAAACAGGTAATAATCACTGTGTGGGTGATTCACAATTTCGAAGCCCACCTTATGCAGGGCAGCTAACGCAACGCGGCTCTTGTGGACGGGCGCGTTGTCGTGCAAGAGCAGCACACCTTTCGTCAATTTTCCCCGTCTTTTCTCTTTAATGGCTTCTTTTAGTCGCTCTAATATTGAAGCGTAATATTCTCCGGTTATAGAAACACCTTTATCTTTATAATCAATCAACAATATTCCTTCCGAGTCCAAAATACCGTTGCCATGAGTTTCCCAGCTGATTGTGACACTTTAAATTTCTTGGGAGGTGCTGTGCCCTTTTTATGCTACTGCATGGAGTCTTGTTTGGACTCAGGTTCATAATGATGAACCCAAGTTTCGTCTCCAGTAACAATTCGACTCAATACACCATCCTTGTCTTCATTACAGAGGTCCAAAAATGCACGCCAACACTCTACGCGCTGTTGTTCTTGCGGCGGCGTGAGCATTCTCGGCACCCATCTTGCGCTGATCTTAGACATGCCGAGATGATCGTGTAGGATTTTAAAAATTGTTGTATCGGATACTCCAACCATTTCTGCGAGTTGTTTCGTCTTTAGTCGAACTTTTTGGATAAGTGGTCACCTCAATGCTCCTGCCCGGCCTCGGGTCGTCTTCAAGGGATTCCCTTCCTTGTTTAAATAAACTATGCCACTTGTACACCATGGTTTTTCCTGGACAAGAGTCGCCGTAAACCAATGACATCTCATTCATTATGGTCGCGACTTTATAATGACGCGATATTCGATTTTTTCCATATTTCACTTTTCACTCCTGATTATGTTACTTGGTTGACGATGGCTCAAAGACTAACTGTCTAATAACAATGAAACTTCGTATTTATACTAATTATGAGTCGCTGCACAGGCCACGCCCCCAATGCGCCTAATCACCCCCTACAACCCGCTCATTCCGCGAATATAAAAACGCACTCTCGTATATAACGAGGGCGTAACACGAATATTGCTTAACACACTTAAAGTTTGTCGAGGTTAATAATTACCACTCTCAACACGTCCGATTCCTAATAATTCACGACGGGAAATTTAAACTACCTATTGTCAATATTTAGAAATCACTCTGTATATTGTACATTCGTAATAAAACCCAAGAAATGTTCCTTTGATGTATCTCTAATTTCGTTTAGTATAGTAAATAATATACATACGTTAATTTGTTTTAGTTTTAAGTTTCAATTTATTCAAGTCATTAATTTTTGAAGACAATTATACTGGGGCGTGAAAAGTCATAGAGCGCAGTAATATTAATTTAATCAACAATGAAGCTGAGCTTTGCACCAATATCTTCCGAATATCAAATAATACTGAGAACATTTCTCCAAAATATATTTCCTTAAACGTTATTTTTAATAATGGTTAACTTACTATTAGAAGAATGCAAAATGTCTGTGTAAAGAATTTGAAGCATTCCAAAGCAAAAGTTCTATGTTATGGTCGCAAATCAGTTTGCATACACTAGGTTACATACATATTTATAAATTTATGTATGTATACATATAAATGTATATTAGCATATACAGACAATGCCTGTATTCAGTATTCCGAGAAAATGTATTACCTTTAAACATCGAAGCAAATGCATTTGAATAGAAAGCGACACATTCACATTGATCTTATTTGCATTCACGGATAGTTTGAATGTATTATTAACCTGCATATTTCGTTACTAGCAGATTTTCATAGGATAAGTAATATTACATGCACGTATATACATATATTAATATATTTGTTTGTTTTATTATAGTGCTTTCCAGTAGACACCTTCGAGCCGAAAGTTCAGATGCAATATGTTGTACCACCTTTCACGTTGCCAAGGAACGTTGCTATTGAAAGAAGAAGACGGCAGTATCAGGTAAGATGTTTGCAACTGTTGCAAACTTCGTACAAACTTTACCACGTCAGCTTGCGTGAATTAAGCTCGGACGCGTACGAAGTTATTACGTAGATTTAATGGAGTCGCAAATTATTACTGAATTTGCACTTTCATGAAATACGGCTAACGTAATATGCTCTAATAATTTATTAAATAATGACAACATGGTATACTTAAAAGAGGGAAAATTTTATTCATACTATAAATATCTTTTTGCGCGAAATAGTTAATCTTTATTAATTCAGCTTTTAACCGGTTAGTAATTTTTTGTGACAGGTTTATTAGCGTTCCATAAACATAAATTATGATCATTTGTATTACGTTGTAACGTTATAACAAATACTTATTAGAAAGGAGCAAAACATAACTAGCTGAAACAATAGCTGTATCTTGTTAAATATGGCGTCATTATCGCTTGATTGTGTTTTATTGATTAAACTTATTGTATCCTTTTAACACCGAAGTATTTATTTATTTTGGCGTAAATACATGTATACCTATATAAGGTTTTTTTTAAATTTAATTGGCGGTTGGAAAAATGCATTATATACACATATTGTATCTTGTGATTACCGGAAATTTGTTTCCGTGTTTCACATGTTAGTTGTATATAAATTATTCTTCCACTTTTTTGATATTTCATTATTATCTGTTTTTATCTTTTAATTCCTGATTTATTTCCACTTAGAGGTCAATAAAACAATAAATAATTAAATACCAATTTATTCCATAACATATAATAATATGTTTTCGTTAAATAACTTCTTCAGTGGAAGAAATTGACATTTAATATGTGTCAAATTACTAATAATATAAATATAAATTGCCATGCCTATCAACAAAATTATCTAAAGAACAAACAATTCATTGATATATCGAATTTTAATTATATTCACAAGTAATAATGAGAGGAATAATGATTTAATACAACATTAGAAATTGAAATGATTTGAATTATTCGTATATCAATCTATTTTTTGTCAAGCTCTAACAATTCTGTTCAAGGACTAGGGAAAAAACATGGCAAAAAAACCTAGTCAAGAGCTTAAAATTAATAAAATTCAGGCGTGAATTAAATTGTTATAAATAACGCTTAAATGATCAATATCCGTTCTAAAATTTACCGCGTTTTGAATTGTTAGAGCTTGACAAAAAATAGATTGATATACGAATAATTCAAATGATTTCAATTTCTAATGTTGTATTAAATCATTATTCCTTTCATTATTACTTGTGAATATAATTAAAATTCGATATATCAATGATTTCTTTTTTTTTTTTTTTAAGTTTAATTAATTGGCGTTTGGGAAAAATTGCATTATTGTATTTACATACGCTAAGAAAATAATACACTTCGGTGTCAAAAATATCAATGAATTGTTTGTTTTTTAGATAATTTTGTTGATAGGCATGGCAATTTATATTTATATTATTAGTAATTTGACACATATTAAATGTCAATTTCTTCCACTGAAGAAGTTATTTAACGAAAACATATTATTATATGTTATGGAATAAATTGGTATTTAATTATTTATTGTTTTATTGACCTCTAAGTGGAAATAAATCAGGAATTAAAAGATAAGTATATAAAGGTCAAAAAATACATATATTAATTATCTGTTTTTGAGAAATCCATATCATTAGATGTATTGCTAAATAACAGTTGCGATATTCATTAAGTAACGTGAACTGCCATAAGTTGGTTCTTCCTTTGCTTATGTATACTTACCTATACAAGTAGAAAAAAATGGTACAAAAGAAGGAATCGACATTAATGTTTATGAAACTTCTTATGAACCTTGCTATTCCTTCAGTCTTGGTTGTACATAGATCTAAATAGTTAGGATTTTCGTCATTCGATTTGTTAGTTTGATATAGTTGCGGTATATTCCCTTTGTTTTTTTAACACTATCCAAGGTTGTTATAGACCATGTGATTAATGGATTTTTTTACTATTTTTTATTAAAATCCTACTAGGCCTATTTTTTATGAGATACCAGAAGCATAGCTTTAAAATAAAGAATTTGAACGAGCATTTATTGCACATAAGGCGATATATCCATAGTCCGAAAGTATATTTGTGTTGACCGGTTCTTATAAAATATACAAACTTTTTGTTTCATAGTAAAACAGCTTTAATCTGATTATTCAAACTCCCTACATCCAAGTAAAATGTAGTCATATCGACATTAATATAATTGATTTTTAGCAACGAACTATTAAAGAATGCTTGGATGAAGTTTATATTAAACCTAAACATATAGTTCCAACTGATGTCTTAATGGAAGCCTTTGTTGGTGATAAGTTTGGTTTGTTTCCCAAAATTAACTACTTACCTTTGGAACTATTTGACGATGAAGAATACGATAACAGGTAAGTGGAGTAACTTAAAAAAAAAATTTACTGAAACACCTTTCTACTACAGGACACCTCAAGGTTGGATTGAACATGGTGTTATTGATGGTATCAGCCATCCTATACCTGGCGAAGCTTTTATACCTATTTCTGAGAAGACTATAGTACCCACAAATCCTATAGAACCTCTAAATTATTTGTATGTTTGGACCAATGTTGCCGTTCTTGATTACTTACCCGCTAAAAAATGTATAAAATTCTTACTCTCGATGGCCTGCAAAGGACGTACGAGATACCGAGAATCTATCTGATGTTTAAAGCAGAAGATCCGATGATTTTCGCAAGAAGAATCAAGGCTGCTGTCGATTTAAGAAATCAAACCGAGAGTACAATACGGTAATTATACTCACAGTACTCGAATTAGGTATGAATGAATTAGTCTTGAAACGCTTATTATATCAATTCTATATATTTAATAACGATTAAACATATAGGATTGATATATACGAGTGATTGCAACTATTGCCGAAATAACTATTTCAAATAGTTATTTATCAGTCCTCGGTATAATTGTTTCAAGGAACCGAAAAAATAACAGATTTTCATCAAATCCGTTCTTAGCTGTTAATATAATTTCTGTTCTTAATGGGCATTTATATTAATATAGATACTCGTACCAGTATTGTATTTCATACGTTTCTATTGTACAAAATAGATTTATTGATTTACACCCCAATCTCGGCAATACTGTAAAAAATATCTTATAGTTGCTTACATTGTACTTAAAAAGGATAGTATAAACAGACGCTTTTTTTCAGAGCCTGTGATTATAGATCGCTGTTGAGATGAGAAATTTCTGGTTAATCTTTTCTTAAAGCAGCTAATTTACTGTATGCGACTGTATGATTGCTATTATTATGTACGCATACTTGAATTAATAGTTGACTTTATTAGACTAGGGCGTAATAAATAATCTTCTCCAGAAAGACTATATGTTACATAGAGTACAATTTGTGTGATCATGGAAACTATACGAATCAAATAATAGTTTCTACAGAAAACAACAATTGTGTTGTCCATATTCAGATCTTGAAGAAATTATTAGAAAGGTACATTTATAAGAACCTGTTTGCTTACCAAGCAGAAAGACCCTGCAAGTTTGCCATACATACTATGGGTTAATAATTTTCTCTGGAGCATTTATAGACATTGGAGGGGCGTTTGAAAACAAATGCCTGATATCACTTAGACGTGCACTACACAGTAAGGGTGTCAGCGAGCTCTATTTTGGTGGAGCTGCAACATGTTTAATAGCAAAGAAATATGCTCCTCACTGAACCAGAAACTAGTAATTGTTGTGTGCGGGATTGCCCTCGGGAAATAATACTCTCGTTCACACGCAACGTGCTTTAACGTTCATTTAGGATTTAGGGCAAATGCAGCCATACTTGCCAATAGTGGGAGCGCGATGAGTATAACGTTAATCATTGCGATGGAGGTGTTACCCCCTCTGCATCTCCTAGAAGGAAGCATTAAAAGCAGAACTTAGATTAATGGTAAAATAAGAGGTAGGACCACCCCGTCAATGTAAGAATTTAGCTCGAGTTATCTTTATATTAGAAAAGATGGCGAATAGGATGCACAAGATCTGCTACTTCACTGCACTTTCTAATGCTGTAACTTCAAATAGGCAAGAGTGGTATATTGCAGACCATAAAGCAAAGATATCGGCGATAATTAAAACCAGTTTGCTATTGCATAGAAATCATACCAGTGGAAGAAACTTCATAGTGACAGACTCCAAACCCGCTTGCGCTGCACTGGGATCGCACTAGATCACTTCAGAACTGATGCTAGAATATCTCGTAGAATTGGTTGTGGAGGATTCTCGAAGAGGTGGACTAAAATATTAAGGTATAGAAGTTATGAGTAGGTACTATGTAGACTCACCGGACAGAAGATGACAAAGGCTTTCCTAGAGAAACCATCTAGCAGTAGAACGAAGAATTATCTTTTCAGCGGATAATGAACTTTTCAACGCCCATAAGAATACTGCGTGAAAATATTAGATTCTTATTTACCTAATCTACATATATAAAAGTTAGTTACTACTCTTATAACTCAAGAACGCCTGGACCGATTTCGATGATTCGCACCAATTCGGACTGGACTCCGGCCAAACAAGAAGAATACCCAATAAAATTCCCGAAATATCCCCGAAAAAAAAATTATCAAGAAAATTCATTTTCCCGTACATTTTGTATGGAGTGATTTTACGACGCCATCTTTATGATAGATGACGTTTATGTTTACGTTACGTTGTGACTATTTTTTGCGACAATTGTTTTGCGGGACACGGGGGGTGTAACAGGACGGGCGGGACACCGGCGGTGGTACCGGACGGGCGGCACACGGGCAGTGGTACCGGACGGGCGGGACACGGGGGTGGTACCCGTAACAATAAAACATTAAATATCTAAATCAAGCTTACGGAGTCACTGCGACTAAGTCTGCTGGGCCAGCTAGTAATGTTTATAAATAAGTACAAGAGCAATAAAACTGTTATTATTTCGATTCTTGAAATTGTTATAACGAATTTTGATGCTAATAAATATCGATTAGATAAAACTCTTCCAATATATAACTGTTCTCCTAAGGTGCATCTAATAGTAGTAGTAATAGTACGTCGATTATACTGACTTTTATTCGTTGTTATGCTATCCTTTTAAATTTCATTTCTACTAATAACAAGGTATGAATTCTACTTGGATTGCATGACGTTGACGGGTACCTATGACATTGATGACGCTTCCTGGAACCGAATTATTCGATTGGCTACCCGGGATAAAAGAGTTAAAGAAGTCGAATACTTGGCTGACGTAAGACTGCTTCTATGAAAAATAACTTTAGTGTAAAACATACGTATGTACCTATATATTTTCAGCTAGAAGCGCAGGTTAGATTGAATCATAAGCGAGCACTCGGAGAAATGGAATATCGCGATAGAGCTAGAAAACAACCCTATGTCTATAGTTTCCTTAAAATACCACCAAGAGAGACATGGAAGGTGCCTCTAAGAGGTAATAGAAATATCTTTGACCCATCTTTTGCAGTGGTAACTGTTATGACAATTTCATATTCTTATTTTTAGGACGAGTAGATACGGGGATGGAAGACTTTCAATCCAGTTTAAAATATTTTAAATGGATGAGTATATATGTTGTACCACAAACACATCGTGCAATACTTTTTGTTGTGAGAGAATGCCAAAAAGTTGCTCAAATGTCGCTTTTCACAACTAGTTATGGAAAAAACGTTACTCTTAGTGAATTCCATGAAATACAAACCCAAACTACGAATAACGTAAGTTGTTACAAGTAGTAGTCTTTACTGTAAAACAATATTCAACAAAACAGAGATACAATCTTCAGGATAAATTTTATTATTGAATTCACCGTTTATCTCCTTTAGTAGATGAATATCTGAAAATTTTAAATTGTTCTACATTATTCTATAATTCATTTTGCTTCTTTTTTTCGATTTCGAAAATATTATAATTCAATATTAAATCGAAAAATTATCATGAAATATTTTTATTCAAAACAAACTGTAAGTCTCTTGCATAGAAGTAGCAAGTTTTGAAGAATTTTTTCGATAACCAAGAAACGTTTTACTTACATAATTTTATAATATAATGTAACTACTCGTAATTGAACAATAATTAATTGACGGTGAAGAAGTTACTTCTCTTTAGTGAGTATGATGATTCAAAACTAACAATGAACTTTAATAAAATTTATTAATATTAATCTAATAAATTTTGTGTATGTGTGTCATTTTGTGCAATACATAATATTTTTTAATAATTTGTTCGTTGGTTGATTATCAATTAAATCCGAATTTTTAAATGTATCTAATTGTTCTGGTATATTGTCAAAAGCTAAATTGTCTTTGGCATTAATTTGGTTTCTTAAATAGGACCGAAAAATTTCGATATCTTTCAATAATCATCTGGTGCTTTTTATTTAAATAATTATGGACATTTAAAATATTATGGCTTGCTATTGTTGCAAGATTTTGATTGTGAAGATTTCTAATGGAAGGTTTTTCAAAACATTTTCTATTTCGTTTCATAGACAAATTAAATACCTGTCAGAATTTAGAGTCCCAGTAAAACAAGGTGATCCAGTTACTTCATTATTAATTATTCGCCACCGCACCATATGTTAGATAACATTTATAGAACCAATAGATGCTTGTCATAATTTAATGTACTACCTGAGAATATTGTCGTCCTTGAAAAATTGAATTTCTATATTATATGTATTTATGTGCAAGTAATGTGAATCTTTTCTACTAAAACATTCTGCATTTGTGAATAATGCCTCATCTGTCCAAATAATATTTTGAAAAATTGGTCCATGTACTGCACTCGCAATTCCGCAAAAATTGTTTTATTCTTTTAAATATTAATGGAGGCTGTTCTTTTTTGAATAATTAATCTCTTAAAATTCCTGCAGCGTTTGTGTAGTATATGTCAAACTTTTCCTACATTACTTTTCCTCAAGAATATATTATAACAGAATTTCTTAATTCCGGAACTGAGCTGTGTTAAAACGTGATTATTTACTTAAGCCTGCTCCTCTCAAAATATTTACTTAAAATTTAAATAATTTGTCAAACCTACAGCTTACTATCTATTTATAGTTTAATTTATTAGCAAAAGTATTCATACTTATATCCTTTTTCAGTGATTTAAATATATACATAAATATATAAGTATAAAAAATACATGAGCGTTCTCGCATACTAAAGATGATATGAAAAAAAACTGAAAGTCTGCAGAAAAAATTAAATAAATTTAAATATTCAACATTTTACGTACGTAAAGGGTGATATCAAATTAGAAAATTTACGTATATATTATACTAATGTTAAAGCTTTAAAATACAAATCAACACGAATAAAAAGTTGAGTTATAAGTTTTAAATTATATACTTCAACTGTAAAGGAATATTTGAATGTTGGCATAAGTAATAGATTTAATACCTCGGCTGATGCTGATTACTTTGCAATAATATAAACTTAAAAAAAATTTAGATATTTTAAGTTTTATTTACGTCGTAATTTTGAACTTACTATGTACCAATGTACGAATTTAATCTATTAATTATTATTAATGAGAAACTGGGTATTGATCTGATATTATTGCTATTAGATACAGTATAGTACTATACTTTCTACTTATATAAAGCTTGCTCTGATTTTTGGATTTTACCTTTGAAACATATGTATATTTAATTTATGTATTAAGAAGAACACTTTTCTTGATAAATGGAAAATTTCCAAAGTGATACCTACATTCAAATTAGGTAACTTGAGATCTATGAAGAATTATCGCCCTATATCAGTATTATCAGCTGTAGTAAAACTTTTTGAATCTATAATTTATTCTAAATTATATGATCATGTGAAACATAGACTGTATGACCATCAACACGGATTTTAAGGGTAGGTCAATTAAATCTAACTTACTAATTGTGTCGAATGACATTTCGGAAACAATTCATGATAGTTCTCAGATGGATGTTTTTTACACAGATTTATCTAAAGCTTTTGACACGGTTGACCACGATATTCTCTTAAGTAAGCTTCAAATATTTGGATTTTCACAAACACTTTCAAATTTCTTTTCGTCTTATTTGTGTACTCAAAGGCAGTTTGTCTATTTCAACAACTATTATTCCGATCCTTATTTAGTTTTATTCGGTGTTCCGCAGAGAAGTAATCTGGGACTTTTCATTAATGATTAATGAATCTTAGGGTAGTGTTTGAATCGACATTTCAATTTTCTGAGCATTTTCTGCAGACAGTGACGGAGGATATACTACGTAACTTGGATTTTGTCAGACGTAATACATCAAGCTTCAATAACGCTACAAATTCACCTTTTGAGCCATACAAACCTTTTAGGAACAACATTTAATCTGCCGCTTCTTGCAAATAGACGTGAGGTTGCTATGATTTATGTATTGTATAAGATATTAGCAATCTATTTGATAATGCGCGGCTGCTATCACTGTTTAGATTGCATCTAACCTTATTATGGTATAAAGCCTGGTCCGCCTTTGTATATAGGCAACAATTATCTTTCGCCTATAACTAAAATTTGTAAATTATATAATAAGTTTTCTCAACAGGTTGAAGTATTTAATATATCTAAGGCGTCATATTTTTCACCGGCCAGGACAGCTATATATTTTCATTCATAATTCATTTGCTATTTCATTTACTATTTTATATATCATTTTCTTGTTTCTTCATCTGTGATTGTGGGCTGGCAGCCCTCTAACGTCTCTGTTTTGTATTTTAGTTTTGTAATCTAAGTTTAGTTTCAATTTACAATTAGCTCTTATTTCTTGTTCTACATGCTCTATAAATATAAGTTAGATATTTTGTATTAAATAACAACACATGTAACTAGGATATATTCCTGTGTGTTATGATAAATAAATGAAAATAAGTAAGTAAATAAAAATATACACAAATGTTTAATTCTACATCTTTAGAAATGTAGTTGTGACGTTGGTTGTACTTTTCAGTTAAGCATTTATTTAGTACATAATGGGTTTTATTTCACATTTTTTATACACACGTATGTGGTGGGCACATTGGAATAGAATAAGTAGGGAGACGCTATCACGTGACTAAAATGGCGCAGGTCGGCCATATTGGTACACCACTTTACGTCAAATACGTCGATTATAGTGTATGTCATGTATGGTTGTATTATTTGGTTATTTCAGTTCTTACAGTTATATGATATAACAAACTACTACAAGACATAATGGTTTCTTGTGCTCTACCTAGTTGCAAGAGTAGAAACGGCGTTAACAAGAAGAATTTGTCGAAAATAACATTTCATAGGTCAGTGTTTGATATAAAGCAATGTGCAGGGCTGTAATTGGAAAATTTCAATTGGTGCGCCTGTATGTAGGTACATAAATAAACTATTACATATTGAGCGTTTATATTGTCAAATTATGACATTTATGGGCCTTGGCCCTAATAGGCGTGGGATGACGTAATTAATTTTAAATAAAACCATCTCTTAAGTGGAGGCTTAAGATTTTACTCACAATTTTCAGTAGTCCGGACCTAATGAGGCAGCCATATTGGTACACCATTTAAGCCCTGCCCAGTGCGCCGTTTTGAACATACAGGAAATATGCTTCATAGCGTCTCTTTAGTATACTAGCTCAATGGGTGGGCATAACTGCATTGGCTGCCAAGCTGTATTGCTTGTCAGTTTTTGCTATATATTTTTGTGTGCCTAGATAGTAACGAATTATACTTGGCCGGAGAACTGATATTAGCGAGACGTACCACAACACCATGACTAGGATTATATCCCCGAAACCGCTCTAACCACTGTGACCACTGTGTTATCCAGTTTTCGGTTAGAAATTAATAAAAGTGACTAAAAAAATAGTTGTTCTTTGCAATTGATAATAAACTTACAGTGCGGTAATGTAAGACTGAATGTAACTAAAATGTGTGCAGTAAAGTATATTTTACCAATTTGAAATAGGAAAACATCTTTTGTTCAATTCTGCTTTTGAAACATGTCGATTTTCCTTACCAATTTACCATCAAATTGTTTCTTTTCTTAACTCATCTCGTATATACGATAGCAGATGAGCGAAATTAGTTTTGGTTTCGGTTAACATAAAAAAAAATGTTTTTTAATATTTCGAACTGAAATTATTGTCACGACATCACGTACAGTCATTTACGTAGACACTGTATTTCAGTAATCAATTTCTGCGAATTTATATCCCGGAAATTGAAAATATTTGAAAATAATTTCACCGCAATCTAATAACATACATTCCTAGAATCGAATGCATATCTAATTTATGGAATGGCATATGCATGATATGAAAATATCAAAAACAAGAAAATTATACCAGCAATACCAGAAAATTGGTAATTGCTTTTCTACGGATAAAATGTCGTTGGATTTATCGATATACTCGTATGTATGTACAAAGTACACCTTACATATATAGTGGGACTATACGGCGTCCGAATAATGAGAAATAATAAATAAACGAATAGTTTAACTAATACAGCTCAATGAGTATTGAGAAAAATTGGTAATACCTTGTAATTCATAATTGGTAATACTTTGTAGTTCGAAACTTTCATATATCTAGTCAGTCGTAATGCAAATGAACGCTTCACTTGTAATAAACTACCATTCTTTAAAAATAACAATTCTACGAAATTGGTGGCGTCGCCGGGTACGATCACTAGTATGCCTACCACAGAGTACTACTTATGCGGAACAATTCTCGCTAGATGTTACATTCATTATAATTGCTGTTAGTCAAATCGTGTTTTGCGCGGCAAATATCAGGAAAACATGAAGCAAGTATAAAAGCTAATATCGAATATTTTTCTTTGTAGTCACAATACAGAGAGTATTTAGAGGCAATTAACGTGTAACCTAATTAGTAAATAAATTAACCAAACAAACTATATTTTTGATACAGTTTTACTACATATTTAGTAAACAGTTAGAAACACTAGGCCAGCTTATTAAGAAATATAACGGATTGGACTATATTGCGTTTAGGTTATCATCAGGTATTGATTTATGCTAATATTTATAAAGCAAATGTAGTCCTTTAAAGGCGGGCTCGATGATTGATTGGTTTATTCGTCTTTCAACTCACTCATGTGGCAACGAACCCTGATAAAGCAAAATAACATTACTGAGGGTATCTCTTTTTTCTCGGCTAATGAAGTTAAATGCGAGACCTTGTATTAGCAAACTGTTTAACACATCAATTAGCAGTTGATGCTAAAATGTGTCAATCACTTGCAAAATACGCAACAATACGCGGATCAATTTTATATTTATACGACCGTGGGCTAATAAAAGTAGCAACAATTAAACTGATACCTAATGTACAACATGCTCTTCTGAATCTAACGTGCTTCCTCTAAAAGTTTCTATAAAATATACACTTTGAAAAGATCCGATTGTTCAGAATATAGTGAACAACTTGGTCGTCTGAAACATCTTTAGTTTTTTTTTTTTTTTAATATGTCGGTGTAGTTTTTGTGTGTGTATGTTGTGTTCAATGGCTTTGTGACAGCATCATATCGCCTTTTATGATGCCGCGCTGTTAATCACTTTGCTCAGCGAATGGCAAGTCGATCCGGGATTGAAAAAATGTCACCGTCCCTCCAGAGAATTGAACCCCGGCACCTATCGTCCTCTCACAACAATAGTCAGCCGCCTAACCATGTTTAAGTTAATATCTTATTTAAATTTAACAAATGTTTATTTAGAACATATTCGTACGGTTTAGCAAATAATGGCGTGTTCCCGAAATTTCGAATAATCTTGCAATTTAACAAAGGAAATGTGTTTGGGAATAAGAATCTTGTCATGATGGAAATAACAAGGGACGAGAAAATTAGACGTGAAACTTCTTCAGGAGAAAGGCAAGATTACCGCTCACAACAAGTCAAATCAGTGTAATAACTCAACACGTCCACGAAAACTTTCCGACATATACTATATAATTCTACGTTTACGAATAGAAAGTTGAGATAGTATCACGTTGATGCGTGACCGTGAAGGACACATGATACGCAACTGAGATGGTGTGTCAGTCTGAAAACGAGTTTCCCTCCTCTTCTTCTCTGATGTCAGTTTAATTGTGACATAATTCGTTATTAGAATACCTTTTTTACTGTATGCCCTTATTGTAATAACATATAAGTATAGCAACAAATATATATTTAATATAATGTTGAGATCGCAAATGATGTTATGTAAAAAAAAAGTTTGTTGTTTGTAAACATGTTCTATTTGTACCGATAATTTGAAGTCCTTTGGGACTGCTTATTCAGATTTCAAACATACGTTGCTTTAATAAATATTATACAAATCTAGGAGAAAATCAATACAGCACACATTGGTATATGACAGAAACTTTATAATGATTCTCTTGGTAGTAAATCACTCATAAATTAAAAGTGCTTGAAATAGGCGCTTATCGTATGATTACAGAAATCATTCTACTAGCATAAGCAATAAATGTTAGGGTTAAGTATTAGATATGAACTTGTATTGCATGAGAGTTTCTGTTACTTAACATATTTTATTGCTCATGGTAGTAGGGTGATTGCTATCATATCATGCTTTTACAGGCATTTTTGTGAATCGAGTTTTGCAGTTATTTTGATTTGCCGGAATGTCTTTAATTGTGATGTACCTTACATAGGTGTTGCTCTTTATTTTTTTGTTTCAACTTTTTAAAGCGCCTTGCCACTTTGCCAGCGCCTATGTATGTATCTCGATTAAGCAGTTGCACTCTTGCATTTAGTGTTGCTTGCTGCCGGTTCTTGACTATTAGAAAACGTTTTAACATTTAAGCACAAAAAACGCACAGCTTTTAGTTTATATGAGCGACTAGTGTGTCCCATTGTGATGTTTGTACTAGAAGTAGAGGCAAATATTTTACAGTCGCTTTATAACTGATGTATTTTGTTTTCGGCGTGTCTTTGATCAGCAGATATTGCCTTTAATCAATGTAACCTCGGACACACCGGATATGAAATTTGTACTCCGCGATATTACATATAGAAAATGCCTGCTATATTACATTTGTACGTATATGTACATACATACATATTATTTGATGGAAATTTGTAAAAAGCTAAGATAACGTAATAACACATTGATAGAGACATTCATCTCTACAGGAATGTTAGAATATTGTGTTAAAAACTATTGTATTTTCTGACATTATGACATTTTATGTCTCAGATGGGGTGGCATTTCATGGGCATCCTTCTTATTATTAGCAATGGAGATTTGGTTATATGGACAATGTTTAGAATTATAAAATATCGAACTGGTCAGAAGTTATATCAAAGAAACTAATAGTCGCCATTTTGTTTCTATCTCAAGTATTTTCATAACTGCAAGAGTAAGAAAGCGGGAATTTTATATGAACGTTATTTTCGACGGGACCAATTTAAAATTGGTAGCAAATAAAAATTCAAGGTAGCAACTTTAGAGATAGCCATATGAACTTTCATTTTAAATCTCTTAGATTACTGAACAGATTTTTCATCCTGTTTTCAATTATATAAAAGAATCTATTAGTAAATAAACAAATACCTAAAAAGAAGTCCAATTAACTGTTTTATATTAATCAAGTAAGCTTGCATGAATTAAAACAAAATTAAGTGATATTTATTTAAAGAAACTTTGAACAATTGCGAAAAATAGAGTTATTACTGCTTTAAAATGTAAACGCCCGATATAGTGCATTAATCTGAAAGATTCTGAATTTTTAAAGGTACAAGGTTCACCACTATAACTTAAGTGTTGCTGAAACCACAAAATTATGATTGCAGGGTAACATTTGGTAAGTGTTTTTTTTCGGAAGTGTTCGGAAAATGATTTGAGCAGTGTTTCACAAGTCGACCAGACCTATATATTTTAGAGTGTTTAGTCTACAAATAACGATTACTGCTGATAGTAAACTCCGCATGTTGCAGTTCCATCATCGCCAAACCACATATGTACATGTAATTATAGCAGTGTTAGAAACGCATGCAAGTATTGATCGAAATATGTACGTGTTGATTAAGTGTCATCTGACTCTATTTTACTCCAATCAAGCCTACTAGATTAAAATGTCAAATAATTAATTACTGATACTGATAGGTTATATTACATGACTGCAAAGAGAAGATTCCCTTTAGTTATCTAAAAATGCAGTATAACGTCTAATTAACTTAACAAAGTTGTTATCGTTACTTCGAACGCCACCATCTTCAAGTTTTGATTGACAAGAAAATTGCAGGCTTTGTGCTTTTGATATTTAACCGTTTCGACATTTTTTATATTTCAGAACAGAAAAACATGAAATACATTTCACATTTAACCAAAAGAAAAATTTCCATGCAGTCCCACTCACTCCCTATTATTATTATTTGTTTACAATCATGTCAAATCACTAAATATGTATATAGGTATCTTTTAATTCCTGATTTATTTCCACTTATAGGTATATAATTTATTTTAATCGATCAAATACCAGAAATTGTGTTTATTACTTCCAGTAAGCTTTTGAATACGATTTTAAATTAATAATGTAGTTATGGTGTTCTCTAATGGGGGTTGGTAATTTTATTATTATTGAGATTAGATTTGTCGTATTTAGACGGTTATTGGAAAAAATGGCTTGGTACAAGTGGAATTTCAACATCTCACTAGTAAACCTGTCGAATACAAGTGTCAATCCTACTAAACCAGTTGCAGTTGTAATTCAGCAAAATTGTAAGAACCTTGCAGCATTTGTTACATTAGTCAATTCTGAAGCAGACATTTGACATTTCGTAAATGATACATAAATTTATCCCATAATATATACTCTTAATTACTATACAGTATATACTATTCCTTACTATACATTGATATGTTATTCAATGAACAACCAGTAGACAAAACTAAAAGTAAGGAAGGGTGTTTCAGAATGAGACATGTTCCATAATAAGATAGTGTCACTACCTCTAAAATTACACCTTTGGAGTTAATTTCAAGATATGTAGTTTGTATTTCTTGTAGGAAAGGGGTATACAGGGTGGTCCCTTTAAAGTGTAACACTGTAATATCTTCGAAACAATTAGTGTTATGAAGAAAAGTATAAGACAAAAGTTTTACTATATGAAGGGGCTCATTCGATGGCACTACTTTTGTCACTAGGGTCATAGCCAGGTCAACACTTTTTTTTCAAATAGCATATGGTATTTTTTAAATCAAATTCTAAAAGAGCAATAGCATTTGAATAGAAAAATAGTAACGTGAAATTAATATTAATCGAGATACTTCGAAAAAATGAGGACATAATAAAAGTCAGTGCAGCAAATGTACTTTATTTGTTTAACTGTAAAAATAGAAAATAAATGTTAATAGTAGCTGCAAATTATTTACATAAGGTAAACAGTGGAAGAAAGCAGACGGCTATCGAATTAAATGTTCAAATTGGCGGCCACCAGCCTCAAAATCTCTATGCACACACAGTAACACGTCTTCAGAAATGTCTGCACATGCATGTCTTATTCTCTGCTGCATGTTTTCTGGTGTTGTTGGTTCCGTGTCATATACAATAAGTTGATATTGTACACTTAAAATAAATATAACGATTCTTCTGCGCGACTACAAAAGTGCATTGGGGCTGGTGGCCACCAATTCAGTGAAACGTTGTCCAATATGATATATCTGATTGTCGAATTTGTAATCGGACATCTTTCATTTTATTTGCGTGAAGTATGGATTATCGCTTAAGTTAGGTATACTCTGTTAAAATATTTTTCTTCGACCTGTTTGCAAAAAAATAAAAAGGTTTTGTGTTGTGTTACATATGTCACATCTATGTAACAAATTGTATATTTTTTCGGATTGTAGAATGCCCTTTACTATTGTAAAAGTCGTAAGTTGAAGAGATGCTGTATATACCATCTGCTTCATTTGCCTATTGAATTTATACAATGGGAATTTAATCTTTACACACATTCATAAATTACTTGCGATTAAATGACGATGTACGATTTATAATAGTAGAGCGTACGTGATTATTGCGAATTTCTATACGTAATCTTTGTTTCAAACATGTTGATTGTTTGTTTTCACCACACATCTAACAACTGATGCGGTTATTTGCGAATGTTTCTCGTATTGTATTTGTAACATCGTATCTCTACTGCTTACAGCTGATTAAACATTTGAAAACAGTATGGCTAGATACGATCGCGTTCAACATCAGAATGTGCCTCGGCGATTTGGGTAAAGGTTGGTTCAATATTGGCGAGCGCAAGCACGAGATCTACGACAGCGCTAAACTGATGCGTTTTATGGAACTGGTGAAGTACCATATGCAGGTAAAGTATAGCAAGAATTAAAAATTGAGCTGTTTATACAGTGTGTGTACCGAAAGGTAGTAAATGTGTTATCACCTTTTACTTATATTTTTGAAGAATATAAAAGTAGGCGTTTCTGTTAGTTCTTACCTCTATTTTTGAAATTGTTAAGAGATAATGAAATTTACGTAAACGGTTTACTAGTGCCCCCTTGTTAAACTCAATCAATTACTAATTAGTATTTGTACTAGTAGATAATAATAATTAGTCTCTATCCCCATAACACTTAGTTGTGTGTATTATACTATCTCCTCCAAAAACGTCACGGTCTATGCGTGACGGGAGTTTGCTCAGAGGGAGCACTCTCTTAGCAGCTATCAATTATTAATCCTAATTATAAAAATAATAAAAGTTGTACCTACCTTGTTGGCATCTTCCTATCCTTCGAAGTCGATCAAATAAAGGAAACACAGCACAATTCCGTAATACCAATCTTATTACCTAGAACTCGCAACTTATCTGCCTCGTGTCCACAGGCGGACTCCCTAATCTAGATCTTATTCTTCCACATCTAGTCTAAAAATACTTAACCTACAATCAGTACTTTGCCACTTTTTCCTGTATCTGCAGAACTTTCAACCCAAAAAACGCTGCCTCAGATATAAGTGGGACACGGAGATCGACATGTGATTCAGGAAATCCCGGACCAGATACCAATCGTTGCTGGAAACAGGCAACGCCTTTCGTTTCGAATACTATATGCACAGGAAGAAGCAGCAATACGCTGACATTGTAGAATAATTGATTTGTGAAAATATGTGTTTTTCAAATTTTTACAAGAGAGAGAACAGTTATAAAACTAAATATATTATCCATGTTCCAATTACACAAAAGGGGCAAAAAATGTGTGTTGCCATATTTATTTATTTCTCAACTTTCCCTTTTGAAGTTGGCTAAACAATAACATCCTAATGAATTCACGTGCTATTTGTAGTGGAAAGATGAAAGTGGTCCTAAGACCGATGCTAGGGTTTCAAGCGGTTGAAAATCGCTCAAGTAGTGATACTCACCTAAGATATTTGTTTTGTAGTATGCTTTGCGATTATTGGTGCAAAATTCTGCTACGATCTATACACAACTTGTAGAAGCACCTTGTCAATGCTGCTTGGAATGTGAAGATGATTTCAAATGGAGCTATGACTTGATTACTACCCCGTTCAGATCGGCTGTCCCTACAATTTTCGCTTTACAATTACTGATGAACGACGACGGCGCCTACTATTCGACGGACCCAGACTTGTTCCCTGTAAGTACCGCTGTATATCTTCATAGAGTACCATAATTAACTTAAAACATCTTTAAGTAATTGAACCTCCTGAGATACTTTCTCAGAATTTTGTTTTGTTTAAAGTATTCAAACGATATTCGGCTTTATTTGTAATGCAATCCCTGAAGATTTTTATAGCTTATACGATTTCTTATTAAAACATTTCTACCAGTACCAAAATTCTGGTCAACAAAATACAGTGAAAATGAAATCCAAAATTGAAATTGCAAATATGTATATATGTACACCAGGCTAAAAGTATGGTTATTGCTATTAATCCTATTTCGATACCTTTATACTTGCAAAAGTAAATTTAAAAGGGTTAGTAATTTGTAAAAAAATTGTTTTATAATGTACCGGACCCGATTCTATTCAAATCGTATGCTTTGAACGTTGTGCGGCATTATTTTATTTCGAAACAATTCTTCGTAAAAAAATTACATTACGTTTTGTTCATAGAGGTATGGCGATTATATACCTTTTTACTGTAAAATATGATTCGCCGGAGAAAAAAAATAATTAGGTTATGTGTACAATTTAATGTCTAATAAATGTCAATTTCTTCTACTGAAGAAGTATTATAACGATAACATAATTAATTTGTGTTCTAGAATAAATTTATTATTAATTAATTCTTGTTTTATTAACCTAAAAGTGGAAAGATATCTGGAATTAAAAAGATTCAGAGAGTCGCAGAAAAATTAGTAGTAATAGTAGAACGCAAAATTGTGAACAGGATAATGAGACTCCAAGTGGACACAAGAAGAATAGGACATACTTATACATCACGAGACAAAGAATCGTATGGAAATTTTATAAAAGCTTAAAGTCTGAGAGGATCACGGATCAAGATTGAGAACCAACAAGAAAGCTTACATTTGGCAGTGGGACTAATTTAGATGTTATTTCGGCTGTGAAGGTTGAAGGTGTTTGTACAAAGCTATATATATCGTCAAAGTGAAGTTATTTTTCTGATGCATTCTGATGCTATTTGTCTTAGAACGCTAGTTTTTCCATCGTCGACATTGTTCTTGTCCTTCACTAATACTTGCCAAAAGATCCAAACATTTACGTGTTGAGGTATGAGGAATGTACAGTATTTATTGTCCCTGGCATAGTACATACGGAAATATAATTTCCATTATAACATTTGCTATTTATTTGTCAAACGAAGTACTAAAATGGTTTTTGTGGCTTTATAAGTTAAGAAGTTATATTTGACCAAAATATACGCTTCCTACAGATTTAGAAAAAATGGCGAAATATGAACTTCATGTTGTTACTAAATATCTACAAAAGAAAGATCTACCACCAAAACAAATTCATGGAGATTGAATTAGTGTACTAATATAAGTAGTAAAGAATCGGTCTAGAAAATTTCGATGAGGTAGAAAAACTTAGGAATATGTCAAAGGTGCTGGTCGATCGCAAGCTGTTTGCTCACAAGAAAATGTTAATCGTGTATGTGACTTGATTGGTCAAGATCATTGGTTAACTACTAGATGTTTAGTAGATATAAGAAACGTTAATACAACAGAAAAGTCTTTCCACGATGGGTGCTCAGAATGTTGATACCCGAACAAAACTTAGAAAGAGCTATTAGTTCAAAAACGAATATGTCGGTGTTTAATTTTTGTGAAATTCTATTAGTGCTTATGTGTACAAAAGCCGTATTTATTTGCAAGAAATTAATGATGCTGGCTTTGAATTGAGGACACATCCATATTTATCGGACACAACACTTAATGATCTTTATTTATTTACGAAGTTAAAACACTGTATTCGGAGATCCAGATTTGACAGCGAGAATGAAGTTGTGATTGCAGTTCAAGAATTTTTCTGTGACAAAGATCCAGACCGTTCTAAGATGACTTTGTACTAGAAAATATAAGAAATAAGTGTCTTCAAGTGCATGGTGATTCTATAGAAAAGTAACCGTGTTATAATTATTAAATATAATAATTTACAACTGAAAATGATTTTTAGTAGCTTCACTTGTATGATTTCTAATGCTCATAAATTATTTGTAAAATTCACACTCAAACTTACACGACCTTATCTACAACACTTTTTGCAGTTTCGACAACTATCTTATTTTTAAAACGGAATAATTTCAAGATAATGATGGCGCGAGAGGTAAGGGATAATCGACGTTCGGATCGCCTGCTTTTATGTATGACCAGCTTAACACCGATGCACTGTTTAATATGAGATACTTATCTTTTCCGTCTCTATAAAACTCCACAAGACAGAGTAAAAAACAAATGAAAGGCAGCTAGAAAATCTAACAAATTTACCCAGCTGACATGTGCACGAATTCTAATTTTAGAGTAATAGAATACAGCTTTTTCGATTACTCCACAGTTGTTGGTACATACGACTTACGGACCGTAATATATGTAAGTGGATCGAGAAAATTGGTTTTAACTTAAAATAGATAGTAAATAGGAAAAACGAATTTCGAGTGTCTATTTTCATTAATTAAATTAAAATGACTATTAACATGACGCAACTGGACAAAAAATATTTGAGAGGATATCATGTGGAGAGATGAAGCCATGGTTAGAGTTAGTGTGAAACAATGTTGATTATTATAAAAATATATTATTTAATTCAATAACATACATATTTATCGAAGTGCTGGTTCTTTTCTCAAAGTATTACTATATTATTCGAAATTAAACGTTCATGAAGTAATAGATAGACATAATAATAAGTACGCTGTTGTACACAAAATAAACAGGATATTCTGGATACATTGCGCACATCTTGTTATTTTCACACTATCTGTTTAATGAAATTCTTGAAACAAGTATAAATTCTTGTATTTACCGTCGAAAATTTGTGGGTGGTGGAATAAACTAAATATTTAAGTACCTAACAGTGCTGGCAAAATATATTAAAATAAAAGTACGTTTGCTTAAGATGACTTGACAGATATTAAGATGCAAGTTTCTTTCTGTTTCGCAATTTCTCATAATTGTGTCTGTTTTGTAGTAGCATCAACTGAACCCACGGTATATCCCATGGTATAATCTTGAAGTTAATCCGGGGTAGACGTTTATATTTTCTCCTTCTGCTTCTCCAGTATGTTTGTGTTTATACTAATATATAAATAACAAACACTTCAACGACATAAAAAGGTTTTAGAATACTATGTGGTTTTAAGGAAAAGCAGCTATACCAACTTTATCGTAAATCGTTAAAATGGAATTACGTTTAGTTGGATAGGTATATGAAATTAATTTACTTTATTTGGCTTTTACAGAAAGGTCTGCTTTTTCTCTACGACAATGGTTTGGCATTGACGCATACAATAAAGCAAGTTCATCCTCTTTTATTAACCAATTTGAAATTTCCTGGGGATCTTTGTCTTTCGTCTGTCGGCCTTCTGGAAGATTTCGTGAATAAATTACGAAATACTATACAACTCGGATACAAGAAGGCTATAATACCATTAAAAGCATATGCGAAGGAGTACGATATACATCTAGATCTATTTAAAATGGACGTCAATTCATACGTTGAGTAAGTTATATTATGTTTGCATTAATAAAAAGCTATTTAATGCAGAGTTATTGTCCAGATAGTACTGAAAACAAGATGTTTAAATTTCTTTGAGTAACCATAATCGCATTGCATGGATTATATATATATTTCAAAGATGTATTTTGCTGAATTTATTGATGAATCAGTGTTACAGTTTGCATATTGTATATTTGCTGTCTTACTGTTTGGGTCAATACTGTCAATACTTGGAAATTATTTACAGTATGTAGTCAATAATTTAAATATAATGTTAATAACGTGGTTAAACAATGCTAGTTTGAGAGTTGGCAACTTAAAGGTTAAAATTGGATAGTATAACAATTGTTTTCCTTTACTATAAAAAATGAGAATAAGATCTATCATGTTTGTAATTCCAGTAAACTGTTTCATAGAAGAATAGGTGATGCCATTGAATAGTATTGTTTTCGAACTCGTACATCAGTCTTCATTGTCATTATTTAATGCAGAACTTAACAATATGATCATTTTACAAGCACATATGAATAATTGGGCAGCCATTTACTATACATTAGTACAATCTATAACATTACAAAAAAAACATTAATATCGAAAACTGCAACATTAATTGCTACAAGATATATTTGGAAAGTTTTTGGAAAAAGTTAACGCTAAAAAAATAACCTAGAATAAATTATACAAGGTGGCCTTCGAAAACGAAATAGATGAACTATCACTGAAATGGTGTTTTTTTTTGAAAAAAATGCCGAAAAATCTCAAATTTTTTTGTAGGAAGACATACATAATTATGTAAGTTATAAATTGTAAGTTATAAATGTCCTAACTGTGCCCTCCTGACTAGGGGGCTACCCCTTTCATTATCATCATAGGGAACTGGAGTCGAGTCATATCTCATTTGAAAGGTAATTAAATTTTGGTTGGTAAAAGTTTTGCGTTTTGTATTGATTTTACATTGCATTGAACTTTGAACACCGAATAAAAAAAAACAACGGCAAAGATTTCTTGTATTCCTTTTAAAACGTGTTTCTTTAATAATCGTGAACATGTCTTACTTTAAAAACCAAAACATTAAGAACATAAGCAAATAACAAACAACCTGATTGAAAAGAGTAAATACAAATCTATAAAAAGAGATTGAACTACAACGTTAAAGAGTCATTCTCTTGTACTCAGAATTTCATAAGAAGTAACATTGTATTGTTTAATAACGTCTATATAAAAATTAACATTTAAAGTGTACTTTTGTCATTGAAAATTAAAATGGTTTACTGAGTTGCAGAAAGAGTTGAAATAATTGAGATATTCTTCGTGAATAATAATTGCGCTAATAGAGCATCAGAGTTCTTTAACTATCGACATCCGGATAAAAATGTTAATCAGAAGTATGTGTTGGGGCAGGTGGTAAATGTTGAAAAACTTTCAAAACCCCGCAGTACAAACAGAAGCAACAGAATGGCGGGTTTGGAACACGTTGCTATCGATCCTCCTATCGATCCTACACTAACAAGGAAACACAGGCAAGTGGTGGTGACCGATTTAAATGAAATTTGGTGGGTTTGTAGACTGATGCAGTGTAAGAACAACGGTAACTTCCATAGATGCAAAATCTCCCGCTTTCGGGGGTGGGGCGCCCTAAAGCCAACAGTACCCTTCGCTATTTGCTTTAATATCTCCAAAACTATAAGATATAAAAAAAAGTTAAGACAAATATATAACTGTTTTATGAGTACTAAAAGATAGCGACAATAGTTTGCCTGTCAGAGTTCTTGTTTTCCAGAAACAACGCCCACCCCCTATATTTTTTAAAACTATTGTCGCTATCTTTTAGTACTCATAAAACAGTTATATATTTGTCTTAACTTTTTTATTGATATGTAAATAGCAAATAGCGAAGGGTAGCGTTGGCTTTAGGGCGCCCCACTCCCCGAAAACGGGCGATTTAGCATCTATGGAGGTTACCGTTGTTCTTACACTGCATCAGTCTACAAACCCACCAAATTTCATTTAAATCGGTTACCACCATTTGCCTGTGTTTCCTTGTAAGTACACGAACATTAGCTGCGTTATCAGGTATAAATCGTACCAGAGCCCAACGAATTTGGAAAGAATGTAAGTTGTGTCCCTACAAAATTTAATTAATACATGAAGACAACTATGATTGCAGTTTAGAATTTTGTGAAGTGATAAGTAACCGCGCAATTTATAATCCAAATTTCCTTTTTAATATTTGCTTTTTGACGAATGCTTGTTTAATTAAATGGTCTAGTTAACCGTTCAAATTGCAACTATTGCTTAGATTCCAATCCGCAAATATTTCACAAAGAACATACCCAACATCCACTAAAACGATGATCAGTATAGTGAAGACCTGTTATTTTTCTAACAAGATGGAACTCGGTCTGTACACTCTACCTGTTCGACAGTATTTAAATCAAAGATTTCTTAGACAATATATTGGAAGGAGAGGCCGTTGAATGGCTAGCGCGATCGCCCAATTTGTGGCCCTTAGACGTCTTTTAGCGGAGCCATCTAAAACCAAGATTTATAAAACTCAACTGGCTAATTTAAACGAACTGCAACAACGTATCACTAAAAAATACTGTCAAATCACTTCACAAATGATCGATAGTATGCGCCGACTTTTTGAGTAGAATTTATTCCATTGTGTGGAAGTTGGTGGTGGTCAATGCGAACATTTACTAAGCTGACATAAATTTTTGCTTTGTCTGTGGTTATACTGTTTATTAAATTTCTTTATTTCAATATTTTCCAGCACAGCTGCATTTTATTCTTAAGTTTCCACGTATTTTTAGAATTAATATTCAGTGTACTGTAAAATCAATTTAAAATGCAAACCCTTTCCTTAATTTCTGCATCTTTTTGCAAAAAAGAATTAAATGTTAAATAAATGTTTTTGCTCGTGTTATTGTCCACGGTTTGACAGAATTCCAGCAAGTATAATACCGCTGTAAAGAGAATTTAATTCCCTTACAAATGAGGTATCATTCAATCCTAGTGGTGATAATCTTCCTGTTAGGGGAATACAAATAGGCAGTTGAATTTATAACGCACATGTGTCCTCCTACAAAACAAATTTGACATCTCTCGGCATTTTTACCAAAAAACTTCCGTTTTAGTGATAATTGATCTGCTTCGTTTTCGATGGGCAGCCCTGTATTTGAACCATATTTAACAAAATTAATTGCGTATTGGAGCATTAAATTCCAATTGAACTAAAATGTAGATCTATTTCGCGAAGGTTTTGAGAAATTCTACGGCACAAAGCGACCAAACCACTGTACAGGCCTTCTTGCTTTACACAATTTCGAATAACTTAAAACATTCTGATTTCTTATTATTAATCTTACAATAAACGCCACCATATTTTTGTTTGAAATAGTAATTACGTAACAATAAACTGGACGAAGAGATACTTTCAGGAGGATAATGTGAAAGCTCATGAGAAATGGAAACAATGACACTACTGCGTGAATTTGGCAATCGTATAATAGATTTTCCTTCTCGACCCGCAGAATTCAATCCATGCCATTAAATATGAAACTAACTTAATGTTAGTTTTCATCCAGGATTTGTTTACGTGCATCGTGAATAAGATTAGAAATAAAGTAATTTGTAGAATTTTTGGAGTAAATTGTATTATACAAACTTTAGCCGTATACGTAAATAAGTTTATAGACCAAATAAAACTTTTAGCTTGATTTCCTTTTCACGATATTCATAACGAAATCAATACGAGCACTAACTTGGCAAAAGATTTTATTAAATTTGTAATACTATTTTTGAAGTGTACACTTGAAAAATAGTATTACATTATAATGTATTCTCACAAATTAAATTTTATCATGATTGTATTTCGTGTTCATTAAGAATAGTTAGCAAATAACTGTACATCGCACGTTTGTAGCAATTATAGCGCACTGTTTCCGAGAAAGTATGCGGGTTGTTTCACTATCGTCGCTTTACACGCGTTTATATGACTTGTAGGGAAACTTGGCAAAGCATTTTATCAAGTTTTTAATTATTTAACCAGTAGGAAGTCGCAAAAAATCAAATAATTTTAATATTCTATCGGTAACGCTTTGATCAATACATTTTTAAGGGCATTATTTAAATTAATCTATTGCGCGAGTAAATATAAATTTAGGATATAAACGTCAATTAGTCCAGTAATTAATTCCGGAACTTTTTCTGCAATGAAATTTGAAAGCAATTTTTATCTTTGTCGGGTGTCTACTCCTACACAAAAGAAGTTTTAGATCGTTAATTATCGACTTCTCAGAACTTTTACAGCTTGAATAAAACGTGGCTGTACTGAAATATTGAATATTGAGTAAGACAATTTTTTGTATCGTTTGTTGCATTTGTTTATGTAAACATATATAATAATAGTGTTAATAATAATAATACATTAATTTTTCCATATAATTTAGATACTTCAAAGACAATCAAAATTCAGCTGGGGAGATCAAAGAGGAAGTCTCGTTTCAATACAAAATGAAATGGAATCTGGAGATGACCCTGCCTGCTAGCGTTATTATCGGTCCGTTTCTAATATACACCTCTAATTTGCGGGAGTTTCTCGTTAATAAACGCCAAGAGATCTGCACGAAATTGTTAAATCAATTTGCAAAGCGAATGAAGACCGTAATTGAAGACGTAAGTAATTCAACTTGGGCAGCACAGGGTTAGTTAGAAGTATGGAGGCGGCGGTTTATTGTCTTTCATACTTATTCTTATTTATTTATTGAACAATTTATAGTTAAACACAAGTATTTCTCGGTCAATAGTTTAGTTAATGTTAATTATCCGATAGTAGCTGAAACTGTGGTAATTATGCTGTAGGTACTCTACAACAACATTATAATATTTTCATTGGATATTTCATTAAATAACCATGGAAGCAATCCAAGTTTTTCTAGGAAAATATTGTGTTCAATAAAGCATTGAGGTTTTGGTAATACATACAGAGTGTTACAAAAAGTGGGTCAATTCATTAATCATATATACTTTGGGGTAAAATAGTAGGACTTTCTTTATGTCACTTTCTATTTGTTTTGTAATTCTTTCCTATCTACAAACCCTCAAAGTTAATTCTTTGAAAACTATATTTGTTAATATTTTCGTTGTCTTTTGAGGTATCGTTTTCAGATGGTGCAGATTTTAGTCTTATCCAAGCACACCTTTTGTATCATTTCTAGCAGCAAGAACCAAAAACTAATACAAAAAATGGGGGATGTGGTAACTTTTGACTCCCCAATTTTCTTCCGAAGAACGTCTATGAACTTTATACCCATTTTTTTGTAGTAAGTTGATCGATTTATCTATCTTCTTTGCGTCTTGTAAAATTTTGCTGTAATGCTTCCTTTACGATATATTTTTACTTATGTTGTGATTTTATTTAGTTTATTTTTGCCTAGATGCTATCTATGGATACTATTTCTGGTAATGTTTAATTACGACCTTGTTCTTAAGATTGACATATTAAATTTATGTTATGGACTAAAATAAATTAGATTTTGGTAAAAATTACAACACATACTCAAATAAATAAAAATATCTCGAAAGCATGAAATCAAAATTTTATACAGTGAAAAAAGTTAGATAAACCATCAGCTTCAAATCCATAGGCATTCGTCAGAAATAAATGGGGAGTCGAAGGGTACCACATCTCCTATTTTCTGTAGTAGTTCTTTGATACAATAATGCAATTTTTCCCAAACGCCAATTATTTAAACATATTTTTATATAAAAATATGCCGTCCCGAAGTGGAGTCGAACCACCATGTAGGGCTATCGCGGCTCTACCGCAAACCGTTGCGACCACCGGGGGCTTCGACTACACAAGTAAACTTCACAAATATATGCGAACGAGATGTTATAATGACCTAGGATAGGCAACATTTTTGACACCGAAGTGTATTATTTTCTTGGCGTATGTAAATACAATAATGCAATTTTTCCCAAACGCCAATTATTTAAACATATTTTTATATAAAAATATGCCGTCCCGAAAGTGGAGTCGAACCACCATGTAGGGCTATCGCGGCTCTACCGCAAACCGTTGCGACCACCGGGGGCTTCGACTACACAAGTAAACTTCACAAATATATGCGAACGAGATGTTATAATGACCTAGGATAGGCAACATTTTTGACACCGAAGTGTATTATTTTCTTGGCGTATGTAAATACAATAATGCAATTTTTCCCAAACGCCAATTATTTAAACATATTTTTATATAAAAATATGCCGTCCCGAAGTGGAGTCGAACCACCATGTAGGGCTATCGCGGCTCTACCGCAAACCGTTGCGACCACCGGGGGCTTCGACTACACAAGTAAACTTCACAAATATATGCGAACGAGATGTTATAATGACCTAGGATAGGCAACATTTTTGACACCGAAGTGTATTATTTTCTTGGCGTATGTAAATACAATAATGCAATTTTTTCCCAAACGCCAATTATTTAAACATATTTTTATATAAAAATATGCCGTCCCGAAGTGGAGTCGAACCACCATGTAGGGCTATCGCGGCTCTACCGCAAACCGTTGCGACCACCGGGGGCTTCGACTACACAAGTAAACTTCACAAATATATGCGAACGAGATGTTATAATGACCTAGGATAGGCAACATTTTTGACACCGAAGTGTATTATTTTCTTGGCGTATGTAAATACAATAATGCAATTTTTCCCAAACGCCAATTATTTAAACATATTTTTATATAAAAATATGCCGTCCCGAAGTGGAGTCGAACCACCATGTAGGGCTATCGCGGCTCTACCGCAAACCGTTGCGACCACCGGGGGCTTCGACTACACAAGTAAACTTCACAAATATATGCGAACGAGATGTTATAATGACCTAGGATAGGCAACATTTTTGACACCGAAGTGTATTATTTTCTTGGCGTATGTAAATACAATAATGCAATTTTTCCCAAACGCCAATTATTTAAACATATTTTTATATAAAAATATGCCGTCCCGAAAGTGGAGTCGAACCACCATGTAGGGCTATCGCGGCTCTACCGCAAACCGTTGCGACCACCGGGGCTTCGACTACACAAGTAAACTTCACAAATATATGCGAACGAGATGTTATAATGACCTAGGATAGGCAACATTTTTGACACCGAAGTGTATTATTTTCTTGGCGTATGTAAATACAATAATGCAATTTTTCCCAAACGCCAATTATTTAAACATATTTTTATATAAAAATATGCCGTCCCGAAAGTGGAGTCGAACCACCATGTAGGGCTATCGCGGCTCTACCGCAAACCGTTGCGACCACCGGGGGCTTCGACTACACAAGTAAACTTCACAAATATATGCGAACGAGATGTTATAATGACCTAGGATAGGCAACATTTTTGACACCGAAGTGTATTATTTTCTTGGCGTATGTAAATACAATAATGCAATTTTTCCCAAACGCCAATTATTTAAACATATTTTTATATAAAAATATGCCGTCCCGAAAGTGGAGTCGAACCACCATGTAGGGCTATCGCGGCTCTACCGCAAACCGTTGCGACCACCGGGGGCTTCGACTACACAAAGTAAACTTCACAAAGATATGCGAACGTGATGTTATAATGACCTAGGATAGGCAACATTTTTGACACCGAAGTGTATTATTTTCTTGGCGTATGTAAATACAATAATGCAATTTTTTCCCAAACGCCAATTATTTAAACATATTTTTATATAAAAATATGCCGTCCCGAAGTGGAGTCGAACCACCATGTAGGGCTATCGCGGCTCTACCGCAAACCGTTGCGACCACCGGGGGCTTCGACTACACAAGTAAACTTCACAAATATATGCGAACGAGATGTTATAATGACCTAGGATAGGCAACATTTTTGACACCGAAGTGTATTATTTTCTTGGCGTATGTAAATACAATAATGCAATTTTTCCCAAACGCCAATTATTTAAACATATTTTTATATAAAAATATGCCGTCCCGAAAGTGGAGTCGAACCACCATGTAGGGCTATCGCGGCTCTACCGCAAACCGTTGCGACCACCGGGGGCTTCGACTACACAAGTAAACTTCACAAATATATGCGAACGAGATGTTATAATGACCTAGGATAGGCAACATTTTTGACACCGAAGTGTATTATTTTCTTGGCGTATGTAAATACAATAATGCAATTTTTCCCAAACGCCAATTATTTAAACATATTTTTATATAAAAATATGCCGTCCCGAAGTGGAGTCGAACCACCATGTAGGGCTATCGCGGCTCTACCGCAAACCGTTGCGACCACCGGGGGCTTCGACTACACAAGTAAACTTCACAAAGATATGCGAACGTGATGTTATAATGACCTAGGATAGGCAACATTTTTGACACCGAAGTGTATTATTTTCTTGGCGTATGTAAATACAATAATGCAATTTTTTCCCAAACGCCAATTATTTAAACATATTTTTATATAAAAATATGCCGTCCCGAAGTGGAGTCGAACCACCATGTAGGGCTATCGCGGCTCTACCGCAAACCGTTGCGACCACCGGGGGCTTCGACTACACAAGTAAACTTCACAAATATATGCGAACGAGATGTTATAATGACCTAGGATAGGCAACATTTTTGACACCGAAGTGTATTATTTTCTTGGCGTATGTAAATACAATAATGCAATTTTTCCCAAACGCCAATTATTTAAACATATTTTTATATAAAAATATGCCGTCCCGAAGTGGAGTCGAACCACCATGTAGGGCTATCGCGGCTCTACCGCAAACCGTTGCGACCACCGGGGGCTTCGACTACACAAGTAAACTTCTTTGATGTTTGTTGCTAGAAATCATACAAAAGGTGTGTGCTTAGGTAAGAGAAAATCTGCACCAAAATGAAAAACGATATCTCAAAACAGACCCAAATAGACGTGACTTTTAAAATTAAATTTATCTGAAATCTAACTAGAGAAAATGAGATTTATTTTGTTCCAAATAAGTAAAGTCACATCGAAACTTTAGCATCTTCTAAGTTGGATTTTTTGTTAACTAATTTTATTCAAAACGAAAGCTCTCGATACTTTAATTATAATATATATTAATAAGGGTACGTTCATAGTGAAGCGACGAAGCCAGCGACTAGTGACGATACTAGACTAGCGACTTAAACAAGGTGACGTCAAGCATTGATTGCGTTCTTGTTTTCGTTGCTACTTTAGTCTCGCCACTAGTCGCTTGCTTTGTCGCGCCACTATGAACGTATTCTAACTATTCTAACTATTTGCTTCGTCAGCATCTACGTTAAGAGATTCTTACTTTCCGCGTTACATAGAAGTATCTTTCTATAGGTTCTGGAGGAATACAGGAATCTTGTAATGAAGTTAAGCGAAAAGCCAACTTCCATCGAACACATTTACGACATCAGAGACTGGATGGAAACTATTCCAATGACGGTGCGGTCTTTAGAGGAACAAGCTAAAAGATATTTGCTCGTAAGATTATTTTTTCTCATTATTACTAATACTGTCTACTCACAGTTTCCATCCTAGCTTTTTGGCTTGTACATTCCATTAAATCAATTTCACTTTAAGCGAGGACAGTATACTTTTAAATTTATTCTAGACTCATGTAATCTACAGAGTGATTTATGTAAACAAGATGAATAATATCTAAATATATAAATGCAGATTGTGCATTTATATACAAATAGTTTAGTTCTTCATGCAGTTTTTAAAAAGCACGAGATATTTAGCAAATCTACCGATTGTCATTTTGTATCACCTTTCAGTATTCAACATTTATCTGCATAGTGTATTTATTATTTAAAATTCAGTTTTCGTCTGGGGAATATGTGCATTTAAACAAGAAAGTGACACAGGTGAACGCTGTGATTCTAAATCGTAAAAGAGAGACTCCAACATATTTAGGCTGCCGTTTTCATTCGGCCAGATAAAATGTTACCTTCGTTCAGCTCGTTATTTATCTTACGCGGAGTATTAGTGAGGTGTGATGGATATACTTTTAATACAATGTAAAAACGTTGTTAACAGCAACATTGTTAACAGCTTTCGAGATTTTATTATTTATTATATAGCATAAGTTAAAACTTGACTTTTAGTCACACATCTTACTCTTTTATGTAACATTATGGAAAGAGCTGAGGGCTATATGTTTCAAAGTTTTAAACTTAATAGCCTCCAGCATAGTGCAGTTCAAACACGATCTTCATAGGTATACGCTACGGGTTAAATTAATTGAGAATACAGACTAGCAAAGGCCAATAGTTTTACAGCGAAATCCTTTCTGAAATTGCACACGTGCTATATACGTATGTGTACTTCGAACGATACAAATTTAAACTTCAGCGTAATTCTACACGCTACATTGCACATACATATGTACAGATTGTTCTTATTTTTCATCTTTCTGTCTGTCAGGTCCTAATTGTAACGTGACGCTTAATTAAACCCGACACGGTATTCAAGTTAGCCGTCTTCTTTGTTGCGCGTAATGCGGACTTAAGGATTTCAATGAAAGAAAATCTAGCAGCACAATTAGATAAATACTGTATATAACATTGTATTTTCCAGAAATTGTGTTTTGAATTGTGTTCGTTTCCAACCGAATATATTCGCTTCTTTACGTATTCTCTAGTATAAACTTAAAGAAGAAACATGTATGTATATTTCCTTATTTTAAGAGTATTTGAGAAACGCGCTGACAAATGTAAATTATGTGAAGCGTTTGTTGATCAAACTCCGTATAAATTCATTAAATGCCTCCACTAAGGATTACAAGCAGAATTAATTATATAAAGGAAGTACGTATAATACTTCAGAATGTGTACATATACAGGAACTTGAACAAAAACGGCAGGTAGGTAAATAGCAAAACAATGGATGGTGAATTCGAAAATTACAAAGTAAATAATTTGGATATTTACTACAAACTGTTTCTACACACGCTGGCGGACCGGCTCTTAGAAAAAGGAATAACAAGAAAATGCTTTCCAATTTAACTAGCGTATCTCCAGAAATGTTTGGTTATTTTGTTCGTTTGATACTATTTAGTCGATGTAGAAGCGAATTTGTTTAGCGAATTGTTAGGGAAACTTTGGATATATTACGGTGTAGTATATACATGGATTTAAAAATTTCAGTTGGTACTTCTTGGCAACAGGTGGTTCAGTATAACTATTTCGATTATAACGGAGATGAAGTTGGGGGAATGAGCTTGTTTAGATGGAAAAGGTTACTTAAGATTCCTTAAAAAAGTGAGCTGACACAACAAATGTAAGAAGGTTGACGGAAAAAGTAATTATTGCCTAGGCACTAAAAACATGAAAGTCTCGTACATGAGTAAGATTGTATGTATTAGGGGAAATTTTTAGCAAAGGTAGCCGGTTAAATGTACTTTTAAGACATTTTTTTTACTCAAAAGCAAAATCAATTATTGTTTTGGTTTGTTTATAAGCCTATAAAATAAATATATCCTGCAAAATGCTATGAAGCGTATAGGAAAGCCACCTAAATAATTTGAAAGATTCAGAATTAATTATCAGATTAATTCATTGAAGTCGCTGAACTACATGTCAAAACAACATTATACAGGGTGTAACAGGACGAGCTTACGTTAGCCGTATCTCAGCAACTAAGCAAGTTCCATATTTGTAAATTTGCAGAGTTATTTTGGGCATGGGGGCAAACTTTTAGAAAATATTAGTACATATTTTCTATTTCCGGTTTCGCCGGAAGCACAATCAACTTCATTTTGTTAAATGGATTACCCAATTTTTTTCAAACAATTGAATTCAGCAACAAATTTGGCGTATAGATCATTTATTTCGACTGGTGTAAACATTACCGTTTTATAGCTAACTTGATTTTTATGAAAATTTTATCAAATGCGTCGTAGTACTTAGTGGCGCATTTCTTCGGTATGCGGTAGAGTTGATGAATGATTATTGGATGTTAGACAGCTACTAAGATGGGCTATTGAAAATTATTTTCACTTTTGTGCAAATACTATACAGGGTGTTAGTATTTACCGACCTAATATGTTAAATTTCAAACACTAATAACTTCGTAATTTTAAATGGAACACCCTGTATATTTTTATCGCAGACGGTAGAAAATTAAATTCTTCATCAAATGATATTACATTTCCCTGTACGTAAAATGAATATTTTAGGAGCTTTATGTGAATGTATTCAGAAATTTCGTGTGAGCGCTAAAGGTGGCTATGAAAATTCGTCACAGTTTTAGCGTAATGTCTAATTTTCTAATGACACCTCGATAGCATGTTAATAAAGAAATAAAAAACAAATATATTTTTCGAGTAAAGAAGAAACAGAATAGTAAAATTTATTTCGTAACCAAGATAACATTAAAGAAAACTATGTTAAGAATGAATAAATAAGGTATTAAAAAGTAATAAATTAATTAAAATTTTGTTCAAAATTAGCCCCAAAAATGGCCTGTTTAATAAACATAACAGTCATTTTTGGGCAGCCGAAAATCCCCATGTAACGAGAGAGAGGAGATATCAGGAAAGTTGGCAATTTAATGTTTTTTGCTCAATAAAAGATTAAAGAGATTTAAATCGCGAAAGGTATTTGAATATATTGTACAATATTGTGGAAGAAGAACTTGATACACTGCCTATTATCGAATCAAATACTGCTTGGTATCAAATGGATGGTGCACCGGCTCACAGCACAAGATGTAGGTACACTTATTCTTGGAGAGATTATTTGACGGAAACTGTGACGCTAAAACTGTGACGAATTTTCATAGCCACCTTTAGCGCTCACACGACGTTTCTGAATACATTCGCATAATTTGCGAATAGCTCCTAAAATATTCATTTTACGTACAGGGAAATGTAATATCATTTGATGAAGAATTTAATTTTCTACCGTCTGCGATAAAAATATAGAGGGTGTTCCATTTAAAATTACGAAGTTATTAGTGTTTGAAATTTAACATATTAGGTCGGTAAATACTAACACCCTGTATAGTATTTGCACACGAGTGAAAATAATTTTCAATAGCCCAGTTTAGTATCTGTCTAACATCCAATAATCATTCATCAACGCTTCTGCATACCGAAGAAATACGCCATTAAGTACTACGATGCATTTGATAAAATTTTCATAAAAATCAAGTTAGTTATAAAACGGTAATGTTTCAGTCGAAATAAATGATCTATACGCCAAATTTGTTGCTGAATTCAATTGTTTGAAAAAAAATTGGGTAATCCAAAAAAAAAAATGAAGTTGATTGTGCTTCCGGCGAAACCGGAAATAGAAAATATGTACTAATATTTTCTAAAAGTTTGACCCCATGCCCAAAAAAACTGCAAATTTACAAATATGGAACTTGCTTAGTTGCTGAGATAGGGCTAACGTAAGCTCGTCCTGTTACACCCTGTATATTAAAACATATTAAAAGTGAGTCAGAACGAATAAAATTGATAAGATCGGTATGATTAATATTTACAACGATAATATTTTCAATAAATTTTTGGAAGGAGAAGTGTTTTTTATTGGGTGGAAATGTTTCGGAGTTGTGGAATCCATGCATCTGCTGTGTTGATATAACTGTTGTCGTTACGATTTCCTGAACAAGAATTGCGGTTCTGCTACCAGTCGCCCGAAGTAAGTAAGGAAACACGATTTGAAGTACAATGCCGGCAAGGATCTATAATGTATACATTCACAACAGCATAAAATCTGATTTAAATAAAATTTCCTATTTTTCATTGCGTTTTTGACAGAAATGTAATATTTATCAAAATTCTTGTAAAGCATTCAAAATATTAGAAACTACGAAAGCTCGTAGCAATTACGAAAAGTAAACATACAGCGTGTAAGGAGTTTGACTGCCATAATTTACCTAGCATATAGAGCAAGTAAATAGCATGAACAAAGTTTATTATGAAGTGACCGTTAAAATTAATACTTTTCCAGAAAAACAAAAGCAAAGTTCTAACTTTTTAATCGCGCTATCTTAGGCAGTTATAAGTATTTTAAAGTGTGAATTTTACAATGGACTTATCACGTAAATGCAAAGAAAAAATTTGTATACAAGTTTGTTCTATAATCTAAGGTAAGATTATAAAAAATAGAAATCGAAGTACATTAAAACGTCCATAGCTTTGGCAACGCTGAAACATGACCTACCATAACTTTATACAAACTGATGTGTCTCATAGCAGCTGAAGGCTGCGACGTCGATAGGAAATTTGCAGACGTTGCACTTTTAAAGAATAAACTGCCTCGTACAATTAAGTCGTATGATTCCTGAATGAATGAATACAAAAAATGCTCTTGGTTACATCAAACGATATTTTAGTGAATTATTTGACAAAATACGTTGAAACATTAGTACTGTGTAAAGTGTTGGTGTTAGTACGATGGAACGGTAATATCACGATATGCTGTTAAGTATTGTAATCGCGGAAAGTCCTCTGTCTACGGACATTTAACTTTTTTAAGCGCGGCGTTGCCAAATTTTGGTAACTAAGTATTTACTTATCTTGGAAACCGTAAGTGACAGGCTAAAAATTTATCAAGGTGTTCTGTTCAGTTTCATTTAGTCTACACTAGTTTAGTCTACACTACATTATAATTATGGCAATCAAACCACTTGCAACCCTGTATGTAGATTTCATATCTTTATTAAATATACTGAGCTTAGAATGTACTTAAAAACCAAATGCAGCTGAAGTTAACTACTAAATCAACTAATTTTAATTTAATATTTTTATTGCTCAAAAAGTAGTGGTGTGGTTCCTGTACTTTTGTTAGAAATGATTTAAAGTTTATAATTTAGATATAGGCTAATCGGTGAAATGATTATTGGAAAAGGAGACCTGGGATGGACATCTATAGAAGTTTTGATGAATAGGTTGAACAATTTGTGAACATCTTGACGTACAACTATAATACAAATTTCCCAATAGAATTGTATAAAATCACAATCAATAGAAATCCAAATAATTAGATTACTAATCAGGTAAAGGAATTTGGTGCAGAAGAGAACAATTTGTATATATTATAAAAACAGTTCTTTCAACTTAAAGATTTGTACAAAGAATAGTTAAACAATATAAATGTCGCCAACGAAACGAAAATCCAATACGACAGTGATAGTAGTAACTCGCATAATAAGATGCAAAGGATGTGGGAAATGATCAGCAATTTCACTATAATTGGAATATCAATCTTCCAATCTTTGATCTTAGTAAAGTTGCGTCTGCATTCAGCATGTTTTCTTGAACTTAAGAAACGTGTCTGGGTACGGCATACATGTATGCAGCGGATTGGACTAGCTTCTATCTTATCGCATCCAATATCCATCACTCACGAAAGTGGCAAACAACTGAAAAAATTTAAATCGCATTATATACCTACTTTATATGGAATGATGCAATCGATTTTTTCCATTAAAAATTTCCCAATACGATTATCTCGAAGAATTAATAAATTCATTGATACTAGTTTAGTTATGAATGTGAAGAAAAGGGGAAGACGTACAGTGAAAGTGACGCATTTATAGCATTAACAATTGGATAAGTTGCAGATAACCTTCAACATCATTAAGAAAGCCTTCACGAGGTTAGATGTGAGAAAACGTGAATTAGAAATAATTTTTATGAACATAAAACTTCACTCGTTTGAGCCAAAGATGCTACACTTAAACCTCCACATAAAGACAAACGTTTAGAGTTTTGTTAGATATGTATCTTTCCAAGTTAATATATGGTGTGGAATTTGACTTGATTCACAAGGTGGCCAATATTTTATAGAAGAACTCTTACAGCTGCTCTTGACTTTGCGGATAGCATACTTATTTGGACAATCCGTTTTATAACCTCAATGAATACTTATCTCACTCTTTTGAACATGATCATGCTATCATTCGTTCTGTTGACTAAATAAGATATGTATTTGTCATAAGTGTATATGTTGTTACATATGTGTTTGTAATTAGTCTTGTTAGACAACTGTGTAACTTGTACATGAGTTTTATAAGCTTTTTTATTTTATGTTAGTACCTTTGACGTGTCACACATACACATACATATATTGTTGTTGCTGATGACTAATAAAGATCACTATCAAATCAGCACGTGTATTTACACATCGCAGAAACATTTTTTTTACAATTGTTAAAGGCTTTACAGCCAGAACTATGTACTGTTCACTTCTACTGGTGACACGACGTAACATCTCCTCTGCTCATTCTGTAATGTTAGTCAGACAATGGTTAGATCGTAATTTACCTGAAAAGTGGATAGTTAGATTTTGCTCAATCCATTTTCCTACCAGGTCGGTGGGCATTACGCTACTCAAGCAAGAAGCACTAAATGTATTGACTGAGACACAAATCGATCATAAAGTGTTAGGCGAATTTATTAGGAGCGAGGAAAAATGTGTTGATGTGATGTGGGAGTATAGTAAGCTTTGTGATGTGAGTGTAATTAATAATAAAGATTTTTCTCCTATTGTCAACTTTTGTAATCACAATAAGTCGGTCACTGAAAATTTGCATAACGCACTTTGCAATCTGAACAGCTTTTCTTAGTATAATCTCTACGAAAAAAGTATTTTACCTGAAATTAAACTATGCTACTACGTACCGCATAAAACTACTTGATTTTAACGAGTTAAACGTGAACTAAAAATACGTATAACACCAAGCAGGACTTCTTTCCCTAACGTCAAATTTCAAGTAAATAAATCCGGGGAAACACTATATGTATATACAAACTACATTTACGACATCACATCATCATTTTGGTTTTTCTGAAGAAGAAAATAAGAGCAAGATTTATGGAAGAGGTTGAACAAAGAATGGAAGAGTAAAAAATAGATGAGCGAAGTTTCTCAATACTTTACAGATTGATTTAATATTACCCATGAAAATGTGTTAAATGTAATAAAAAATAAAGACTACTCTCAAATGCTAACGTAGAGAGGTCCAGAGAGAGTTTGACGAATATTAAGATATATTTTTTTCAAGAAAGGTAGTGCCAAATATTCAAAAATGTAATCTAATATAATACAAGAATGTTATTATATTAGATAATTAATTTTATTTTACTAGGAATAGTTGCTTATTAGAATAATAGAATGTTACTGAACTTGTAGTTATCATATTATAACTATTATACAGAAAATGTAATTTCCGATAAGGGATTCCAAGCGTTAATAATCAATTTCTATCGAGCTTGAAGTTCCATTGATAGTAGAACACAATGACGTTGTCTATTACTAACTAATACTAACAAACTTGATTGCCGTATCGTGTTGTGGAAATACAGGAGTTTGACTTCGTTTTATTAAACTGCGTTAATTACAACATAGTGTTCTTTGAAGTTTAAACTTTATAATTATTTTATAATTGCAAAGAAAATTGTTGCATGTATTATTACGTGGATGTATGTGGAAAATAAAAACTAAGTAACTTACCTCTATTTCCATTTTGTAACTTACACACCAATCCGCCAGAGACTGCACATAAAATACATATTTAGTATTGTTAGAGTTAGAGAAATTGAACAATTGAATAATAATCAATATAATAATTTATATCATACAAGTGGAAATATATCTGGGATTGAAAGATAAGTAGGTACTTACACGTCATAGATATATTTCAAAATATATTTAAAATCATCAATTATGAATAAAAAAGTAGTAAAACATTATTTCTTTACCTTTGATGCCGAAATGGCTTAGCACTCATCTCAACGTAATGTTGTGATGGTTCACCTAGTTGTTCAAGCTTCCTATGGTACCATCTAACACCTTGAAATCGAACATGACAGCTTGCAGTGCTGTGAGGACTACTTGGTTGCTACCGATCTAGTTTCATACGGCTAGCTTGAAATGTCCTGTGGGAAGGTCCGAATGGAAATAATTCTGGTCTGATCTCATTGCTGGAGATGTCTACATCGTATCCCCCAATGAACCTGAAAACGGACGAGATACTATCCGCTCTTATGGACAGTGGTATCCGTTGTTCAATGTAGTTGAAGATGGTCTCCTGTTTTGCCGGAAAACCTTCGCCTCTACTACATTTTGCTGTATAGGCACAACACGAACCGCAGTGGAAGAAGCCCAACAGTGTGATCTCCATGGCTGCCATCAGTGTCAAGGATATGGTGGCTGTGATGCCTAGACAGGCAACCTTATGGCCCTTACTAAGCATATTGGCCGCAGGCGCCCCGTCTAGCTTTGTGTCACTAGACCAGAGAAGCATAGGTTATACAAAATACTATACCCTCGTGTACAGCCAGCGCACTATTAGAGGTTTCAGCCCCCACGTTTTACCAAATTCCAACATTCCCCTACAGGCCGAAAAAGCCTTCGTGGCTTCATTCGTCACATGTTTCAAGTTGTACGTCAGTTTAGCTGCGAACACTAGAGTTTGGAGAGCTTCCTTTTCTAAGTGAACGGAGCCATAGTCGGTTTTTTTTCGGAGTTTATATTAAACCTTCTTTTTTGCATCATCACTCCACAAGTGTAACTTTATCCTTTCGGTTACGTCATCGAACTTGTCGCAAACCATGATGGTGATATCATTAGCATAGCTTTGTTCATGGAAACCTGCCATCTGAAGATCACAAACCAAGCTGTCTACCATCAGACAGTATAGCAAATGTGACAACACTTCGCCCTGTAGGCAGCCAGCTGTCACAGTTGCCTTTACAGTGGAGAGGTTCTGCGACATATGAACCGTTCTATTTATTATCATGGTGTCCATTTATCTTCTTACCGTTGACTCGCCTCCAAGTTTTTTCAACGCCTTTCTATTGACAAATGGGTGTGATACGATTGTAAATATTGCACATTTTATAAATGTTTCAAATGTTAGTTCTGCCATAATCATTGTAAAATCTGGAGGCGTATCTAGCTGATTGTCTAGGAATAACAGAATTTAGCTTTCAAGGTAAATAAGAATAAGTTCCGGTAATCATGATTAGTCTGTAGAGAAACGATAACTAAGGAAACTAATTTGCAGAATTCAAGAGTATCAAAGGAGAAAGCATCGCTTATGTGTAAAAAAGGCAGCGGTAGATGCGATGTTTTTCTGACAGATACCATTCGGAAATTAGAGTTGAATTTCCTTAAGCTCAGCCCTGTAGATATTGCAACTCGTCAGTTTAGTATCCACGAATAGATTGTGTCAATTACAGGAATATCAACTAGCTGATGAGTTATTATTACGCTTGCTTATATGGATTGGTTTAAGATTTTCCTTTCCGGGAACAAAAAACCATATTTAGAAGGAAATATCGAAGTTCGAACTTGGGAGTAGAACATTCCAGTTGTGAGTCAACAGTATAATTATCAGGTGGTTGTTGAAGTCTACAAAAGAGTGAGAGATTATTGAAAATTGTGTAGATATAATATCTACATAAATAAAAGCTTTCATCAATAAAATAATTTGCGCTATTGGAAATATACGAATTTAAAATATAAATTGAAATCGCTATTATACCAATTTCAATCAATGTGTTCATCACGTATTATTATTTATAAAAAATATCGGAAGTAGGTAGTAAACATTAGTGTGATAAGAAATTACGAAAAATATGTCATTTTTATTACAAAAATGTTTATTTTTTCGCCCTATATCAACATATTAGTTGACTTGGTATTTTTGCCGAGAAATATGAAGAAAATCTCATATTTATTGTTATCACTTACAATAATACAATATTATTTTCTGTAACAAAATATCTTTAGGTTCAACATATTGGCTCTCTACGGAAACAGATTGAAAAGTATATGGGAAAATAAATCTGATACCCAACAAAGCATTTTAATCGATAATGGAAATATGTTCGGTCAAGTAACTCTGTCCGTTATTCGCTCGGTATAAGTGCAATTCTAGTCAGAATATTACAAGGGGTCATGCAGCTACACTAAAGAAAATGTATTTCTTTGTGCACTTGAATTAATTATAATGCTTTAGAATGTAGGGTAGTATAGTATCAACAGTAATTTGAATTAAAAAATATCTAAAAATTATGTGACATTGTTGATGTGTTACAAGAGCACTAATTAAATTTCAAATAACGGTTTACCTTGATAGTTCTCACAAGTTCTGTTGATGAGTATTGTAAGCTACTAGAAGACTTCTTTCTTCTATTGATATCAGCCTAGTAACATAAAAAAAGTCATTATCGTGAACTTTCTTTCTTTTTCCTTCCTTTGCATATCAAAATAAATACAAATTGTTAATAACAGGACTTGCTATTTTACTTTCTGAATTTTACAGTTTCATTGAAAATGTTTGTGATCTTACCAATTAATATCGTATCAACTAAAAGGAGTTTCTATAGATTAAAGGAAATAAAAATATAGTTAAAAACAACTCTAATAGAAAAAATAGTACCGAAATAGAAAATGAAATGTTGAAAAAGTTTGTTCTCTCTAAAATAATAAATGAAAAATGCAGCGAGTAAAACTGTAGCATAATACAATGAAACCCGTGTATAAAAAAATCTGTATGTAGTAGAATCCTATCTACAATAGCAAAATCATTGGATCCCAAGCAAGCCTTACGAGATAGACGCACGTGTAAAAAGTCTATGTATACTGAAACCCGTCAAACGTGGAAATTAAAAATATATGTATATTTTATATAGCAAGATTTCTACGTCAACACTTAAACGACTTCTGAATATGTTATTTACCAAATTTTACCTGAAAATCCATAAAATATTTTCAGACAAAATTCCGGGAAGTACTTATTCAAAAGGTTAGTCGACCGCAGTTTTCCCTTAATTTTCGCTAATACTGGTTGCTGAAATTTAAAAATGCCGAAACGAAATTGCTTTTCTTTGATAGAAAAATTTTAAAAAAGTAGTTATTAAGAGTAGTAAACCTATAAGAGTTTAAAGCGGAAGAAGGAGTTAATATGTTTATGTTATGAACAAAAATATGTATAAGTACAGGATAAATTTTCTAATTTGATATGACATCTTGTTTGTTATTGTATGATATTCTGAAAATGTAAATTAATGTACTACGACATTCCATGTTTGCTCTATTGAGTACGTTAAAAAGAAATGTTTGCTTGAACATCCTAATACAATGTCCAAAGCACCTAACGTTTATAGTTTTAAAGTACCTCATAACATCGTTTGGAATAGTGCATGTGGGGAGTTAAGCAATGTAGGTATGGACATCGTTAATAATTGGCAGCAGACAACTAGCCAACTGATCAGACATTATAGACCACAACATATTTATATTTATATTTGAAGACAGTAACGGAGTACTGGTAACTACAATAGTATTAACGTAATATTTATAGTGAGACGAAGCTGGGGTCTTCTTTAAAGCTATTACCTCTAAAGCTGTACTTTTAAAAGAAAACTTATGTGCGAGAAAACGCTCAAAAAACAGGCTAACATTACTTGTTTGTGTCAACTGACGTGGTGAATTTGAAAAATTACTTATTATAGAAAAATCAGCAAGACCTATAAGAAAGGGAATCACTGGATAATAAACCCGTCAATTGGCCTCTTAACATAATTACCTCTGAAGTTATTGAAAAAACCAAGTGTTTGGTACTGAAGAATCCAAGACTAAATAAGTGACAGCAGCTTAATTAGGAGTTTCCGATGGCACGGTTTTCAGAATTCTACACGAATAGCTTGGAGTGACAAAATTAGTGCCAAATGAGTTCCACGAATGCTTTCGCCATTTCAAATGCGTGTAGGGATGGAGACGTGTGAACACGCTTTGTGAAGACGGACCAGGTTGAATTGTTAATCGACTTGTCACCGCAGATAAGACCTGGTTCCATTATTTTGACTCTGAATTAAAACAAGAGTCAACGCAGTGGCATATTAAGGGTTCTACCCCCTCCCAAGAAGTTTAAACTCATCTCTTCTGCAGAAAAAATAATGTCTATGAAGTTGGGCGTACCCATCTCACCATATTCAAACAGAGTAGTCTCAGGTATTAGTGCTCAATTTGTGCTAATTTGTGCTGTGTATCTTATAATTTGTGCTGATTTCGTTATCGAGATATTTAAAAAATTAATGGGTACGTCCAACTTCACGCTGGACGGACCCTTGTCCCCAAATCGATCCAAGGTAGTCTCAAAAATTAGTGCTCAATTTCTGCTAATTTGTGCTGTATATTTCATAATTTGTGCTCATTTCTGTATCGAGATATTCAAAAAAAAAATTAATGGGTACGTCCAACTTCACGCTGGACGGACCCTTATTACCAAATCGATCCAACGTAGTCTCAAAAATTAGTGCTCAATTTGTGCTAATTTGTGCTGTATATCTCAGAATTTGTGCTCATTTCGATATCGAGATATTCAAAAAATTAATGGAGGCGTCCAACTTCACGCTACCGCAACCATACAGTCGAAATAAAGGTAAGTGGTTTGAAAAACTAGTGTTCAACATGTACTAATTTGTGCTATATGTATATAGAAGACAATTTATAAGTTATATTATTTAGTAGTTATTTTAATAGTATCAGATCTGTTTGGTATAGTCGATCATCTGACATTGACGGATTGTTCAGTTGACATGAATAATGAATCTTTCGTTAACTCCTATGTATAATCCACAGATCACTTATAAATTGATACCCAGCTTTATAGGTAACGTTTGGTGTATTTTGAGGGCAAATGCATCGCCCACGGGGCAAGGGAAGTTATCTAGAACAGGCAATCCAAATAAGCCCGAGTATTATGTATTGCCTATCTAACTAGGCAAACATTTCAGAATTAGTTCGTATTATATAAAAAAATACATCTATACTAAGAATTACATGTCCAATGGAAAATGGCGAAATATTCTTTCTAACCCTTTAACGGTCTTTGGTCGATAAATAGACCATCTCAAAAACTTATTGTTGCTAAAGCTACAACGGTCTGATTTCAATCCACATGTTTTATTTTGACTTGTTCAAGACGACTTCTGGCTTAAATTTTAGCCACATCATCTAATATGCGAGATACGGAATAAATGGTCGAAATTTCTACCAGTGATCCTTAAGCATTAAGTGCGTAAATGTTCTGTTATTTGTATGTTCCAAAGTTAGAAGTTAGTTGTGTTCGTATTTAAAAGGAAATTTACAATAATTTGCAGGTATGTGCTCTAAACTCTAGGTAAACTTTACTTTGAAAAAACTTTGAAAACTTTACTGCAAAGATAATGTTTATGTGAATGCATTTCTAATCTCCCTTTTATGGAGTAAATAGACAAACTAGATATTGTATTTTTTGTGTTCTTAATTTTAACTAATTTAATTTAACTAAACCCACTTCATGAATACATAGGTACATCTAGAGGAGCTCTTTGTGAACTAAAAAGCAATGCTTGAATAGGATCAGGGTTAATACGATTACGTACTCTACTTTCGGATTTTATTTTTCGCAATATCTCCATTCTCGGTAAATTCGATGATTCCTGATCCATGTAGTTATGGTAGCTAACTTTTTACGTACTAAACTTACACTTAATCCTCTCTCGCGCATTTCTTTGGCAATTAATTGCGTAGTTATTCCCTTAAGCTGCCTCTTCTTAACATGTTCCACATCCAAATTTAAGTCTTTTATTTGGCAATCAATAATAACTCCGTTAGAGTCATCAGTATCATCATAATGGCATATTCCACTAAGTATGGCGTGACAGCAGATACATGTGGCAATTACTTTCAAACGGTTGCTTGTTTTACAAATGTTGTGCTCCTTGTACTTCCAAGCACAAAGCACTTTGGTAACTGAAAATATTGTTGTGGGTATTGTAGTTGCCCAGTCGCCAACTAATTTTATATTTATGCGGGGTTGGTTTCTATTTTTTCTCTAAGCTTACAAAATTCTTGTGGATGATGCCGCAACCATTCATCTCTGCTTAACGAGATCTTAAAGTATCGCGTTCTTTTTAAATCCGCAGATGCATTGGACGATAAAGAATCTGTGGACGATGAAAGCTGTTGTTCTCTTTCAAGTAAAGGAGAATTTGCTTCCGATTGAACACATTTTTTATTAAAAAATCTTAATGCTGCTGTGTACAGCGCTTTGGTAGTAAGTTTACCAATTAAGTCGTTATTATTAACGATATCTTTCCAAATTGTATGGGATGGACTAACAATTTTCTCATTTATGATAATATTGTTTTGATGCTTTTCTAAAATAGAAAACAATATGTCTTTTTACACGCTTGACCTTCTACCAGCCATTATGCTTCTAGAATTTCGATTTTGCTGAAAGATTAAGCAGATATTAAAAAAATGTAATTGTCTTTCTATTCGTATTTAGTATTTCTACTTGTAGGTCAATATTATGTTTTCAATGGACATTTAATATGCGTCACAATACTAATAACAAATGGCCATGCCTATCTACAAAAATATCTAAAAAACAAAGAAATCATTGATATATGGAATTATAGTTACATTCTCAAATAATATTAAAGGATATATTAGTGTAAGTTTAATATAATTATAAAAATAAAATTGATTTGAATTATTCGTATATCAATCTATTTTTTGTCAAGCTCTAACAATTCTGGTCAAGGACTAGGGAAAAACATGACAAAAAAGCTTAATCAAGAGCTTACAATTAATAAACTTCAGGCGTGAATTAAATTATTCAAAATAACACTTAAATTATCGATATCAGTTCTAACATTTACCGCGTTTTCGTCTAGGTAGATATGAAAGTTATGTGAATGTCTGATTTTTAAATTCGTGTTTTATTGCATGGCTTAAACTGTTTATATATGGTATAAAAATATATATATATATATATATAATTTGCTATTGCTTGTACATACAAATTGAAACGTGAAATTCTGATAATAAAATAAGCCCAAATTTTGAATATACAGCACAAATTAGTATAAGTTGAACACTAATTTTTGAGGCCACTTACCTTCAATTCGACTGTATGGTTGCGGTAGCGTGAAGTTGAACGCATCCATTAATTTTTTGAATATCTCGATAGCGAAATGAGCACAAATTCTTAGCTATACAGCACAAATTGGCACAAATTGAGCACTAATTTTTGAGACTACCTTGGATCGATTTGGTATAAGGGTCCGTCCAGCGTGAAGTTGGACGAACCCATTAATTTTTTGAATATCTCGATATCGAAATGAGCACAAATTCTGAGATATACAGCACAAATTAGCACAAATTGAGCACTAATTTTTGAGACTATCTTGGATCGATTTGGTAATAAGGGTCCGTCCAGCGTGAAGTTGGACGTACCCATTAATTTTTTGAATATCTCGATACAGAAATGAGCACAAATTATGAAATATACAGCACAAATTAGCACAAATTGAACACTAATTTTTGAGACTACCTTGGATCGATTTGGGGACAAGGGTCCGTCCAGCGTGAAGTTGGATGTACCCATTAATTTTTTAAATATCTCGATAACGAAAACAGCACAAATTATAAGATATACAGCACAAATTGAGCAGTAATACCTGAGACCACTCAGGTTGAATATGGTGAGATGGGTCCGCCCAACTTCATAGACCTACGATTTTGTGGCATTATCAAGGAATACTACTAATGATTTTCTATTTTCTATTTGGGGTGGTACGGTAACAGGAGAGTATTACGCAAGATTAATAATGTCCTGTTGCTTCACAATGATGCACCAGTCAACAAATAGCTGCCGTTGCCGACTGTGTCTTCAGAGAAATAGACCATCCGTCTTATAGTCCAGATTCCGCTCCATGGGACTATTTTTTGTTTCCTAATCTCGAAAGAAGTCTAAGCGTACAACATTTATGGACGATGACAAACTCATAGCAGCTGTTGAAGGCATTTTTCAGACAAATCAAAAAAAATATAATGGATTAGAGATGTTTTTAAAACGATGTAATACAAATGTAAGGGGGTTATATTCAAACATAAATTTTTATGGCTGTTCGAAACTTTATTTTCATGCCTAGTCGGGAAATTTAAAGACGCTCTCTCGTATTAATACAGTCATCACTAACAGCTATACGAATTAGAACAAATCGAACGGCAATGCAAAATCAATGGCTGTACTAAATACGATAAATTGGAAATAATTATAAAGCGTTTTTGAAAAGTTTTTATTTTGCGATAAACAAATTAGAGATAACGTAAATTTCATAATTTTGGATATATTCGGCTATATGTATATATATAACTGCGAATCTGCTTGTAATGGAAACCTGCACATAATAGAAATTTATTCGCTCACAGGATATTCCATTATAGACAAGTTCCACTGTACTTTCATTTTAAATATCGCTAGCTGAGTAATGGAGTCTCAGACGAACACAGTCCTTTAGTTAAGTCAAGCAATAGCTCAAAAGTTGAAGTAGAATGTAATGTATACATACTTTAAGAAAATTTTCTCTAGTTTTGCGGTTTCTTATTTATTTAATATTTCTATAAGATGTACTATTCTGCGCTATGATTTTACGAGTGTTCTTTAAAAATAGAAAAATGGAATAGGAATATACACAAAAGAAACGAAAGAGCCGAAATTCAGGATCACCATATTCAGAAATTAAGGGTTTTTGTTATTGATTGTTTTTTAAAAGTGTAAACGAAGTTCATAATGTATAAAAAATAGTAGGTGTTCACCCTTGTAAAAGAAGTTATGGAAGACTTTGTCTATAATGATTTTTACCTGATTACTTAATATTTATAAAAACTGAAATACGTGACAATTTACTTTATCTTTCTATGATTCCAACTGTAATATATAATAAACATGATATACAAGTACGGTTTATCCAGATTCTGTACAACAAAAATTTTAACACTATCTGACAAAATTAAATTGTTATCATTATATAAAGTGAGTGACAACATTTACTAATTCTTGAAACATTTTGATAGGAATATGAAATCTTGGATTACTTTTGGTATTCCCTACCGGATGAGGATTTCGAGAATAAATGGGAAGTTATTGGCTGGCCGCATAAGATAACTTTACAAATCGATGCAACTAACGAATATTTAAACGAAGAATCTGATAAGTTCCAGAAAATACAGTTTAACGACGAGATAAACCTTACTGAAAAAATTGAGCAGATGACAGTGCAGGTGACAAAGATGTCTGCTTATACAGACTTCAATACGGTAAGTGCTTTTTTACTGAATTATTTTTTTTTATAAAAATGGCAGCAGGTGACACCTTTTTTGCATTCAAATTTATTTCTTTAGTTTAAAAGATTTTGTAAATAATACTGAATTTGCATATAATATATAGCTACCTAAAGTCATTCGTGTGATATACCTTTCAATTGTTGCTTGCTTTGTAATTTATTCTTATTAAAAAGATCTTACATAAACACGGTATTATCTAATCTTAATATTCATATATTCTGCTCGTTATGTTAATAATCACATCCGATCAAACTTCAAATCAATTTACATAATAGCCAACGCGATTTCTATATTTTAATCAGATTATAATCCTGGTTACATCATTTATACATTGTAAATAAAAAGTAAAGAGCATTGATGATGTAGCCTTAAATATTGAACTTACGAAAAAGTTTTAATACCTTTACTCGTCAGACAAGATATTAGTCCTTTTGTAATCTCAACCTACACTTTTTTATATCACAATTAGGAAATATTTCTCTTTCTTATTCTAATAGTGTAGAAATATGCTGTAGACACAAAGTAAAATGTTAAGAATACATTTATTTCTTATAATATAGTAGGACGACTATATACAGAGTGACTGGTGAGAATGGCCTGTTAGAAGTATTGTACAAAGAGAACGGAATTTTAAAATAAAAATTTGCGGTTGGATATGATTAAATATGAACCATCACCTAAAAATATTACTTCCGGTTGACGGGAAGTTGCCATATACTTGCATATTTTAAGTAGCATGCTGCAAATTCAATATCTGTGATATATTTTACACATATTTCATATATCGTACCCTATACCTAAATATTTTTTCTGAGCTATTCGCAATTAAAGTAAAAAAAATACAAATAGCTATAACTTTATAGTAATATTATGTTACATAGGAGAAAAGGGGACAAATAACGTTTTTAATATATACTACACAGCTGGTGTTTGGAGTTTTCTTCAGTAACATTATATAGAGTGTACTCTTTGCGGAGTAGTTCAGCCTACCGAAAGAATTTTTTTTTATGAAGGCACATGGTTTGTATTTTGACATGTCATTTCTGTTTATTAATAATTCCAAGCACTATCGTGACAAGCGGATATACCAAATGGGAATTATGTCGGTAGAATTCGATATTGAAACAGAAAAGCTTGTGTAATATTCAAACAACCGTTTAGGAGTTGACACCGGATATCAATATCAGCATCAAGGCATCTCCTGAATTTGAATTAATTCATACAGTACTATCTAACCATTTTTGAACAAAGCTAACTCATCTGTTTAATGCTATGATTCGACCGAAATATTATGCGAACCTGGCCTTTCTAACGAAGTTTCGCATACAAAACGAACTGCATCGAAGATAAAGAGCAAGAACCCTACAGTATACAGTATAGTCAGTATGCCACGTTTGTCTTCTTTGATTTTTTGTATTTATTATAACATCATTATACTACATTCAAATGTGTAGCAAATTACTATCGTGTGCTGTTACATTGATTTTGTGCAGTTGGTACAAAAATATGTATTCAAAACTGAAATCAACCAACATATTTTCTCTCCTTCGTTATCGCCATCCACTAGCACACGAAATAACTATAAACCATGACCCACGTCTTCTATGTCTCCTGGTCTTACATTTTCTTGTCAATGATGGTATTGATGCATATTTTTCGATATACTTACGTCACTACGTGACTTGAAATATTCGAACGATTATTTAATTTTAGGCTCTGAGAAAAATTACAATGATCAAACGATAAAGAATAGTATTAATAAATCTAAATGTATCTGGGAAATAATTAACAATGAAGGTAATGTTACTAACAAACGAACACACAATTTGGTTATAAGTCACAGTAACAGTGAGCTAATTCTGGGCGCTAATAGTTTGGCTGATATTTTCAGAACGCACACTTCCATAAATTAGTATCTAATAATTGTGGCAATGACTTACATTACAAATTTAATGACTTTTTATAGGTATAGGGTTTTAATACGATTTTAATAATCTCTAGTAAGAGTTCAGTCGATGTTGATGGCATTCCGTGTTCTGTCTTGAACTACGTTGTACATACATATAATTTCATTGCCTCTATCACTTTTAATTAATGAGTTCTTTAAAGGAGGGGCTTTCTCTGAAATTCTAGAGATGGTAAATTGATACCAATATATAAAAAGAGTTATAAACTATCACCCATATTAGCATTTATTGACCTAAATACAGGGTTACTCACGGAACTGGTTTGTTAGAACTTTTACTGTTCTCGAAACTTAAAAGTTCTGAAAACTTGTAGCTAGAGATAGTGTCACATATTAGCAACATTATTTACGTTCTTTTTCTCACTTCGAAAGTTCATCAACTTGCTTCATTTAAATAGCATGGTATATTTTTAAATCGCGCATGCAATCGTATATCAAAACTACTTGCTTATTTACGTATGCTACGTTCAACCTACTGCAACGTTATGTAGGAACAATTTTGTATTTCTGAAAGCAAGGTGAAGACCTTATATATGGCGTGCTACTAACTGAGATATTAAACACCAAATATACGTTTTTAAAATTATGTCAATATACAGGACTGTGTAAAATTAACGTTTATTTTACTTTTCTTTTTAAGTTCACATCGATGAAAGTAACTTTTTTTAATGGGATACCTCGTATATTGTTGAATTTTATATACTTAGGAATTCTGTGTTATTCATTATCAGACGTATTAGTTCATATTTTCTACGGTTTTTGAATTATAAGCTCTATTCTGGTAATAGTCCGAAAAATACCCCTTTTTAATATATCTATTTTAAAATCCTTGTAATAGTATAATAAGCGCCCAATGGTATATTAGCATATTATCATATTATCAAATTTACTCAGGTCATTGAGCCAGCAAATCCGACTTACTTAGCATGCCTTTACATTGGTTTTGGTTACTTGAAAGAATTCCGGGCTATATATGTATTACATTTTTTTATTAATTGCCACCACTACTAAAAGACATTTTGACTGTAAATATCTTTAATCAAAAACCAAAAATATTTTATTCGGCAACATATACTACTAATATTATTATTTAAAAGAATTAAAAACGGCTTGATAGTTGAGCAATACCTTTTTATTGAATTAAATTATCTATGTATTTCAACGACGTTTATACAGATTGGTAGATTTAGATTTAGATTTAGGTATAAGGGTGATATTGCAGCGCGACCGTGGGTCTATTGTGCCCCCTTACATGAGGTGTAAGCTGCTGGGTTTTGCCCGCAGTCACAGCTCCCCATCCAGCCTGAGAGCTTTAATAAACTATAACAGATGTGATGGTTTCAGAGAGGGTATTTCTTCCTCGTCTATAACGCCTTTTCCAAGATAGTTGGCGCGAATTTCTTCAATTTCTGTGCAGTTGGATATCAGGTGTTCCGGACTTTTCATCTTCCGCCCCGCAGAACCTGCAGTCGCTATTCTGTTTCGGACCTATTCTCTTCATGTGCTGCCCGAGGTGACAATGCCCTGTAAGGAAACCTGTGAGAATGCGTAATCTGTTCCTGTTTAGTTCTAGCATGGTTTTTGCTTTCTGCTTGTTGAAATTTCCAAGGAATACCTTGGAATGTCTCAGACCAGGAAGATTCTGCCAGAGGGAAGCTCTGACGTCCTCTTCCTGTCTTTAAGTTCTTTTTTTATATATTTCATCCTATTCCACAGAATGGTTAATCCCACAAAGATTAGCTCCTTCTCATTGCCACTGATTCCAGTGTGTCCTGGTACCCAGCACAATGCAACTTTGTTTTCTTTGCCGAGGTTGTTTAGTTTATCCCGGCATTCCCAAACTAACTTGGAGCTGATGGTGTTAGAACTCAGCGCCAATAAGGTTGCCTGACTGTCGGAGAAGATTGCAATATTCTCCTTCCGATAGTTCCTGTCAAGATTCACCTGAGTACATCTGCCAATCGCATTAATATCTGCCTGGAAGACACTGGGGTATATTCCCATCGGCTCTGAGTATTTGGTTCCTGGTCCAAATACCCCTACACCTGTTCCTTTTTCAGTTTTGGACCCATCCGTATACCATTTGATGGTGTTTTCTTTTAGAGAGTAGGTAGAGGATTCTCCTTCCCACTCTCTCTTGTTGCTCAACTTCGTTGAAAAGTTCTTTTCGAAGCTGTATTTCCTAACCATTTCATCGCTTGGCAGATCCGAAAGTGGGGGAGAGTCCCGCCATGGATGACAAAGCTCCTTGGCATAAAGTCTCGCCCCCTCCCGTCCGTGCCCTGGCTAGTCGGTACATTGCCGCACGGGCCACTCCCTCCGCTACTAGATGTAGAGGTGCGAGGTCTAGGATGACCTCTAGGGCAGCAGTTGGGCAGGTTCCCATTGTTCCGGTAATGCATACACATGCTAACCTTTGCAGCTTGCCAAGGATATTCTTGGTTGTGACGTGTGTGTCCTTTTGGAAGCAGGTTATTGCCCCGTATGTGTCCTTTTGAAGCAGGTTATTGCCCCGTATGTTACCATAGGTCTTACTATACTAGTATACAGCCATCGCAGTATATTAGGGTTACAACCCCACGTTTTGCCTGCTAAATTCCGGCATATCATTAAAGCTCTTGTTGCTTTATTCACAGTCAGTTCGATATGCTTGTTCCACAGAAGTTTTTTGTCCAGAGTTATTCCTAGATATTTGACTTCTGTTTTGCATTCGATTACTGCTGTATCTAGACGTATATCTTTCATTTTCAGTAGTTTCCTCCTCCTAGTGAAAGGTACGATTGTGGTTTTTGCTGAGTTAATGCTCAGCCCCACTGATCGACACCATTCGCTTGTAATTCTAAGGCTTGTTTGTATCAGGTCACAAAGAATTCCTCAAATTTGCCTTTTGCTATTATAACAAAGTCATCGGCATATCCTATGCAGTGTACGCCGAACGCAGTCAACCTGTTAAGCAGCTCATCCGCCACCAGGCTCCACATCAAAGGCGAGCACACGCCGCCTTGAGGTGTTCCACGGGTAGTTCTGATCTTCGTAGTGTATTGACCCACCGTTGTCTCAGCTGTCCTTGTGGAGAGCACCTCACTTATCCCTTTGGTTACTGTTTTACTCACCTCCCTTGTCTCAGTGCTCGTCTGATCGCATCTTGCGACGCGTTATCAAACGCACCTGAGATATCTAGGAAGGCACAGATAGCTGTTTCTTTTTCATTCAAGGTTTCCTGAATGGTCTTTGTTAGCTCTTCCAGGGCAGTCTCTGTCGATCTGCCTGCCCTGTATGCGTGCTGACTTGTGTGAAGTGGAGCTTTCTCCATAACCTCCATTCTTATATAGTTATCTATTACTTTTTCCATTGCTTTCAATAGAAAAGATGTCAGGCAAATAGGACTGAAGGATTTGGGGTCAGTCCCATCTTCCTTCCCTATTTTTGGTATGAAGGTGACTATCGCCCTTCTCCAGTTTTTGGGGACATATCCCAACGCGAGACTGCTTCTCGTTATGTTTCCTGTCCTTTCTGCAGGAACACGGGGAAAATCCCATCCGCTCCTGGTGATTTGTAGGGCTGGAAGGTGTTTATTGCCCACTCCATGCGTTGTCTCGTGCAGATTCGCCTAGCGATTTCCCATTCCTCCCGTTTGGGTCTTCTGGTGCTAGGGATTGTCTCTGCCGGATCTGCTTGCTTGCTGCCAGGGAAGTGTGTTTGAAGGAGCAGGCCAGCCCGCTCCATTTCCCCTTCCGTGTGGCTGCCATCTGGTTTTCTCAAGGCCATCACAGGTTTAGTCCCGCCTTTTGCCATGGCTCTGTGAAGCCTTGCTGCTACAGGAGTGGAAGTGATGTTTTCACAAAAATTTCTGAAATTTTTTGTTTTTGCCTTCCTTGTCTCCTTGTTGTACGTAGTCAGCTTCTCTTTGTAACTTTGCCAGTTCCCGTCAACCTTTGCTTTATTAAACAGGTGACGGACTTCAGCTCTGAGATTTGCCAGAGTTCTGTTCCACCAAGGGGCATCCTTGGATACAGATTGGTAACCCAATGTCAAAGTGGTTAGTATTAATAAAACTATAACAATGGTATGTGGTAATATGTAACAACTGATAGAAAATACATTGAACGATTAATTTAAATTAGAATAATGGGTTCAAACTTCACGTTTAGACAGACAGAGCGAGAATAATATTATTATTATTATGATTTTTTTCCTTTGGCTAAAGAGCGACGAAGTCGTGTCCTAGCCACTAAGTTCACAAGAAACAGAACGTTCTCAGATGCTGCTGCCGATAAGCATCACACCACCATCTTCTTCAGCGAGCTTAATATCTTTAATAGTAGTCATTTTCTTTTTTGTTCTTCATCAGCTAAAAACTGTTGTTGGAAGCTAGAAAAAAACAAATCAAACACAATACTAATAGATTATTGCTTCTTCAATCGACTTACTGCACAACCTGATGCTGTACGCTAGAGAGACAGAGAAAAGAGAGAAAAATGGAGTGTTACACCCTTCTCTTTATTCACACAATGCGTTATTTGTCCTCACTTGCTGTGTGAAAATAAATTTACTGTCAATTAACTTTACTTACTATAATTATGTAATCGGATCGATACATAATTTCAGAGAATATGAAAAACACTGGGAATTTAATGTTTGTTTTGAACAATTTTCACTGTACTAAAAAAATGCAAATACACAAAATATGGAAAATTTTATTTACTTTACTAACTTGACATTTGTTTTGTGAAATCAACCGATTTTTATGGAGCTTGAACAAACTGCGAAACTTTTTTCAAACACCCTAGAGCTACAATTATTTCAATAATTTTGCGATTTGATTTTCAACATTTTGAAAACGATTGCCATTTTATTTTCACATCTCTTTTCAGATTTTTCATGTCCGCCTGCAGGTTGTCGGATAGCTTCTAAAAGCATGTTTTTAAAACAAGCGTATGGTAGAGTAATACTCCCACCTCGCATTTTATCTTGTTCCCGCATACAGCAGATTTAAGTAAAAAATCCTTCTGAATATATTCTAAACAAATTCATAGCAGAATAAAGTTATTCCGTGGAAGCGTTTCTGTATATATGAATGTATGTATGTGTAGAAGAGCTAATCTATTCTGTATCAGAGGTAGAATTTCCTATATAATCCTTTAAACCAGTCAATCTGGGTAAGGTTCTTTCGGCTTGTCCGGACTTTTTACATGAGAAAAAAACAATTAGATGTGATTGGAAGTGAACGAAATATTTTTGGATATACCAGTATTGTAATATACAACTTAATTTAAATATTTATCTTAAGTTTATTGATATGACTAGTTTTTTGATTATTAGCCAAATGTGTTTGTAACGAAATACCGACGTAGTTGAAAACTGAAATTCCGACATATGTATATTTTTCAGTGCCTCCAACTTGTAGGATGCATAGTACAGCCAGTATGTCCGTGTGTTCTGGTACTATATTGCCATACCTTTATTTAATCGCAACATCTTGTACGAGAAATAATAATATGTACTTGCCTTTTTTTAAGTTTTTTAATATTATAGGAGGTTATATTCTTTTCTTAGACACCTTGATGTTAATGTATGTTTGTAGATTAGACAAATATTTGCGGCATTTGCTTAATTGTATTTTGCCACCACAACAGTGAATAAGGTAACGTTCACTCTTCTACAAGTTATCTTCGAAACTTACGTTTCCGGTAAACTCTTTGCTTAAGCAATTTGTCCGAACATATAACATATCTAAGTTCATATTAATATTTCGTAGGAAAATTGTCTTCTATACTCCACAACAAAAGCTGTACTACACGTTAATGGATAGCAAATTTAAGTAAGTTTTGAAACTTCGTTTATGAGACACACCTCTTTAAGCATATTGATTTAACTTTCCGTATCGTAGGTACACTTTGTTTTTTCTTCTGTCATGCATAGAATTTAATATATTTTATTTAACGAAGATTACTATGAGCGTCAAATCTTCGCTTTTGTTCTTAACTCGAGGTACTTAAATAGAAAGCTTAATTTGACACATGTTGAATTTACAGAAATTTTATGTAATTACATATTCTGTGTCATATTAGGTGCTGCATAATATTTTCTTCCATTAAATATCGTTCAAAATTTACTTCGGTCGCACTAAATTACGTAGGAACATGACCTAAGTTTCTGACGGACGTGAAATAGGGACAGATTGAGGAAGGGATTAAATAAGATTATAGTACGAAGAGGAAATAAATTCAGGAACACGTCGGAAGCGTATAAATATTCTATTTGTATACATTCACACAGAAACTGAAATCGCATGTAATTTGATGAAGCGTTTCCGTATAGATCCTGTCTAATATTTACCCTAGTGGGTAAAGTGTCAAACTATATTAGCTAACAATTCCTATACACAATAGGCAACAAGCCAAATTGATATTAATTTAACTAGCTGACGGTAGAGGTTACGCTCCTTGAATCTCCAAATTGATCGATTTAATGGTCGCTAGACGTGTGATGTAATGCGTTTCATAATTGGAAAACGGTAAGTTCGTAGTCGAAGCTTAGTGAGGGTTTTATCTTACCTAATCAAACTGGGACGAAGAGACGTTTGTTATCCTAGTCCTGTAGAATTAATTAGTAAAATGTAAAAATTTCTAGAAACTTTTAGCCAATAAAATTGAGTCGAAAAAATCCGTTTTGAGGAATTAATTTCCAGCAAGCTGAAAATCGTTTTAAAACCTCTATTTTGTCCTAAATGCGTGTAATCTGAGTTTGCGCCATCCCAGGTGGTGAGCTTAACGTTTAGTAGCCAAAAAACCGCCAAATTTTTGCAGGTTTTTAAAATTTTTTGCTTGTAGCTGGAAAACGGTGCGTCAGACGGAAAATGTCATTCCATTTAGAAATACAGAGGACTAAATTCTGCGTCGACTGACATTTAAAAAGCAAATTCGGTTTAGTGGTATAGCCAAAATCTAATGTTAAAAACCAAAAAAAAATTTCGTATTTTGGTGCAACCTTACATTAAGCGGCTTTCCAAGATCACATATCTTGAAAACAGATACTACTATTGAAAAAACACGTGGAATAAAAGTTGTAGAGAATAAAATTTCACGTTACATAGATACCTTAGTTTTTAAATACATTCATTTAAAATTCGAAATTTGGCTTCAATTCGAAATCGTTTTTTTTTTTGACGTTTTAAGTAATTTTATGTCATTTAAGGAAAAAAAAATAAATAAAATAAAACATTTTGCACCAAAACAACACTTCTTATTGCTTTGCAATGTTAAAGGAATATGCATAACTTGAGTAGAAATTCGAGTAGTACAAATAAAAATCAATATTAAGTTTATCTAAGTTCTGTATTACCATTAAATCGTTAATAAGTATTATTAGTATTATTATTATTATTTATTATTAATTTCCTAATAACTAAATTAATCATAATTAGTTTAGGTGCAATGAAGTAACAGAAACAATTAAAGTTTATTGATAAAAATTTGAATATAAAGATGATATAAATCGATAGGTATGCAGCACAAAATGTAGCAGCATTCATGTTCGCATTTTCTTAGATGTTGATGGTCCTTTATCTGAGAACCTCAGACGGCGCGGTTGTATATCAAGGTCCTCTTTATCGGGATTATCTTCAACGGGACTATCCTCATCAATTTCTGCTTCTACGGCAATATCAGTTACATCCTCATCCACGAAGAATGCTGAATTCGAGCATGACTGGCCGTTACAGTTGAGGCATATTCTTGAACATTTCATGCCTAATTTTCGGCAGCTGCACTTCCCTGTACACTCCTTTGAACATTTGCAGGAAACAGTGTTGAGAATTTCAACTGGATCTGGATCTTTTGGTCTATCATACCAGCCCTGGATTTGAAGGTATATCCGCAGAATATGTTGGGCGGCAGCTGCATTTGTTGGAGGTAGAGAAGCCAGCTCGAAAGTTAGCTTTGTTAGTGATTTTGAAAATGTCTCGTATCGGATTTGATTCACGGAGGTCTCATCTGCCTCAACTTTTATTCCACGTGTTTTTTCAATAGTAGTATCTGTTTTCAAGATATGTGGTCTTGGAAAGCCGCTTAATGCAAGGTTGCACCAAAATACGAAATTTTTTTCGTTTTTAACATTCGATTTTGGCTATACCACTAAACCAAATTTGATTTTTTAAATGCCAGTCGACGCAGAATTTAGTCCTCTGTATTTTTAAATACAATGACATTTTCCGTCCGACGCACCGTTTTCCAGCTACAAGCAAAAAAATAAAAAAAGGTGCAAACATTTGGCAGTTTGCGGCTACTAAACGTTAAGTTCACCACCTCGGATGGTGCAAACTCATATTACATGCATTTATGACCAAATAGAGGTTTTAAAATGACTTCCAGCTTGCTGGAATGTTACGAGACGTATCTATGCTTTTAAATTTGCATTGCAAACTACAATTCAAAAAACTCAATATTCCTAATTGTGAATATCTCTTCCGGCGTTCCTATTCTATTGTAAAATACTGCAAACTATTTATTGTTAAAGCTAATATTAACAGATAATAATTGTGATTAATACCAATCACTAATATTGGCAGCATTGCATATTTCTTTTTCAGGTTTTCATTTATAAAATAAACGAGATGTAACCTTAAATTGATGATATCTCCTTCCGCCTACTACGTTAAAATACATAATTGAATGCGTATATAATATTATGATTTTCTTTATAGTGAACATGGTAGACATTAGATTACATTGTTACTATAATTATATTGTTTGTAGCGCAATTTTTATAGCTTTTCTAAAGTTTTATGTTTTAGATGTAATACATAAAATTTCAAACTGAGGTCTGTTGGCCAATGTTTGTTTTTACAATTACCTAGTATTTTCTTTTGTTGCATATATAATTAACTCAAGAGAAATACTTAAAATAGAAAAAAGCCACACACCTACATGCAATAATAGTATATCTTTGTTCTACCATATGCAGTCGGTTAGCCTTTGAAATTGATTTTTTATCCCTGAACTTTAGTGCCCGTAATTTAATAGTTAAAATAGTAAAAATATATTGCATATTACTAGGCATTTTTATGTATTTCTTTCTGTATAAAATATTTTTCAAAATTTTATAGGCTGAACGTAGAGTCCCTGAGCCTTCTATTCTTTTCGAGGTAGGTTCCAGCCTTGCCACAGCAGGTACATTCAGGTGTTCCAGCGTCAGGTGTTTTCAGCGTCGAGAATCCGCGTCCAAGTGCTGGACCAATGGGTTCTCCGACTGAACATCCCTCTGTAAGGTGTTCCTGGCCAGCGCCATCGCATATTCGGTGAAAGTTAGTATCTCGAGGTCTATGTATTTGTACATTTGTTATGGACTAGAGTGCATTAACGACGACACGTAGCACCCTGTTCTGTAAAACGTTGAGCCTCTTAACTAGTGATTTAGCGGCGCTGGACCAGGTGAGGGCGCCATCAGGCAGTATCGGTCGGAGAAACACCATATGGATCATAATGTTGAGCTTTAAGCTCAAAGAGCTCTTAGAACAGATTAGGGAGCCCGAGCTCACTGCGCCTTCAGGAATTGAGTGGCGGTCATCGAGAAATGATGTTGGAAAGTTAGTTTGGAGTCGAGGACCATGCCCAGGTACTGGAGCCTCGGACTCGATGGCAACACCCGCCGCTCTATCGTAACTTGTGTTGGAGGCGGCTTGCGTTTCCTCGAAAAACGTACGGCCACACACTTGTCCGTATTTATTGCAAGCCGCCACTTTCGGGGAAATGGCCTAGCAGAAGAAATGTAGGTAGTCTCGAAAGTACAATACATTAACAAAAGTAATATTCCTTACCTTGTCTTCTACTTATATTTTAATACCTACTACGTATTGTAGGAAATGAAACAAATTGTTCCGAAATTAGGGAAAAATAAGTATAAAAATTTTTATTACCGATGTTGTTCAGAAATAAATATTTAAGGATCAGCATCCCACGTCCTTTTACTTTTTGCTTGCGTTGTATCCAATTTTCATTATTTTCTTTTCACATTATTGATCCTATTAGGTTGTTCTAGGTATCTTCAATCAAGTTTTAATCTGTGCAAGTAGTTATTGTTTAGGCATTGTGTGTGTCAAACTAAATAAATATGTGATGTGTTTGTGTTCTGTACAATACCGCGAGTTCATTTTAAACAAAATCTTTGGGGAATATAACTTCTACGCAATATAAAGGATATACAAATAAATAATAAGTCTTGTCAAACTCATCATAGTAATTTGTGACAGAAATGTACTTGTTGAAATATTGCTCCTTCAGAGGATTGGTTTTGTGTTTGCATACAAATAAAGCCATGTCTACAAATACATGCACTGAGAATACAGCTATTAGCGGCAAGAACAAAATAATCCACAGTTGTGTAAATGTTGTTTTATTATCACCTTGCTTTTATTTTTGACTACTATGCGCTCCCTTATATTGAAGATGTTACTTAGTATGTAACGAAATTGACATACATTTATTTTAGGATGCAATTTCTATTAAAGCTCATTTTAAAATACCACAACACAACTTTATTTAAGTAAAGCTACATTCAAGAGATAGTTGTTATAAATTAAAAGAACATGTAGTGCATATTCTTACACTGTGTTTATTACCCACATTAGTGCTGCAATTAGCACCTAGCATTCTATTTTTTCGATCTATTTTTAAAGGACACACTAAGCATCTTTTCTTCTATAGTTCATAATGCTTCGTGGCGTGTTAGGATTAGTTGATCTTCTTATTATGGTATAAACGCATTTAATGCTGCTATATCAATTATATTGAAGAAAAACATTATCTGATCCTTGATGTCGGTACCACTTTTAGCGAGATGATGTAATTAAACTTCTTCGGAATATCTCGCTTATTATGTACGGCATTCCAACAAGCATAATGCTTTTTCCCAATAATTACTCTACCAGTAGAACACTCCAAAAAAAACTGTAATTGTTAAATTTTTATATGTAGATTCTCTAGGTTCACCACCAACATAAACAAGACCGCCAAGAGCTAAGCCACATATACATAGATTCCTTTAAAACAAATTAAGCGGTACTTGTCATATACGGAACGAATCTGCAGCTGTCTTTGTAGAAAACCAGTTGTTACATTGCGATTTGGTATGATGTACGTTTTGTGTTTTTAAATAAACAGACATCAGTGCTAACTTATTGGTTTCTGAATGTGTTACTCGAGTTCTTTTGTAATCAAATCTAATAAACCTTTATTGGCATGTTAGCAAAATCAGGAATCTCTTGCAGAATCAACGTACTTTTTTTGAACGCCAGCAAAAATAAGTAATCAGAAAAATGCATCAAGTTTATTAACTATGTCATCGGTCCACACTTTTGATTTCCCACTGCAAACCGCCTGCTTCCAAATGCATAATGTTGCTTGGAGAATTAAAAAATCTTGTAAATGCAGTATTCCGGTTTGGGTTATCACCACTTTTAATGTTTCCTTCATTAGTGTTGACGCCATTGTTATCGCTACAGAAACTAGATAATTCATTACAGTTTATTATAAAATCTCTGTTGACTATGTCCGGATTACTTAGCATTTAATAAAAGCCGCTATTCCGAGTATCTCGTTTGATGTTCCTAACTTTGAATATATACATTTAGCATTAACTCATAAGAGTAGTAGTCACTATAAGGTATTTTCGTTGTATACCTTTTTTAAAAATGTTTGAGTTAGTTAAACCATTGCTTTCATATTCTTTAAAATATATGTACTCTGCATATCTATAACACAAATTCACATATGGTGTCTGACAATTTATTTTCTAAACCTTGCGTAATACAAAATCCACTATGCATCACAATCTTAAATAAGCCTCAATAGTTGACAAGAAATGTTTTATCTATTGCTATTTAAACCTTTAGACACATGAAAATGCTATCGAGATGAAGAGGCTCTGGAAGCACATGAAAGATGCTCAAGAACAAGGCCAACTCCTCAATCAACGGCAGAAATTGTTTAATATGCCTATCGTGCCATTTGACAACTTGAACAAATTGATTAAAGAATTCGAACCGTACAAAAACTTGTGGATTACGGCTTCTGGTTCGATAGATTCTTGGTTATTAATGTTACAATATTTACTTTTGATCTTCTGTCACAGATTGGTTACGTTGGCATGAAATTTGGATGGATAATCCTATGATGAACGTTGACAGCGAAGTAATGGAAAGAAACGTTACCGAGATGTACAAAACAATTGTGAAATCTGTGAGAATATTTGCCGATATCCCAGGTGTACAAAAGGTCGCCCTTAAAATCAGGGATGAAATGGATGATTTCAAACCACACATACCTCTGATCCAGAGTCTCAGAAGTCCTGGAATGAGACCAAGACATTGGGAGCAGTTTAAAGAAGAAACAGGTAACTTATTTTGTTAGTGATCTAAACCAATATTATTTCATTTATCTGAATAGGCATTGAGATCCACTGGACTCCAGCGTTGACGTTTAAGGAGTGCTTAGCTTTGGGAGTAGAGCCGCATACTGATCTTGTTGTCAAGATATCCGATAGCGCTTCTAAGGAGTACAGTATTGAACACATTTTGGATAAGATGGTTAGTGAATGGGAGAATAATTTCTTGGAATTAACACCATACAAGAAGACTGGTAAGCCGAAATGTATATTGATAATGCAGTGTTGTACAATATATGTTTGTTAGGTACTTACATTATGAAAATATCAGAGGAAATACAACAGCTGTTAGACGATCATTTAGTTCTGACTCAGCAGATTTCTTTCAGTCCTTTTAAAGCTGCATTTGAACAGAGAATTGATGATTGGGAACAAGATTTGAAAGTAATCGCTGATGTCTTTGAAGAATGGATAGATGTCCAAAGGTAAGATACTTATTTTTCTATCCAGAATAAGAGGAAATGTTTTATATTAAATTCACAAGTTTAAACGAACAGCTTCTAAAACTAGAAGCTGTTTCAACTATATTTCATATTGTGATAACTTTGTATTTTATGAGGAATTGTATCAATGACTCCTAGTATTATTGACTACGGTCGGTAATGTAACTAAAAATGCTATTAACTGAATCCTAAAAACATTATCGATAATAATACCATAAGCAGAAGATAATTCCCCGATCAATTTATTTTAATTTTATATAGACCTTAAGTGGGTCTATATGACTTTTGGCAAGCAAGGATGGGTTTGTTAGGATAAATGAATTAATTTGCAGATAAAATTTTATTCGTAAGATAATTACAATGAAACGTTTATTGAGTGTTAAATAGAAGTTATCTGCAAGAAAAAGAATGTACCTCAGAGTTAATTTATCTACAGCTTTGTTTTAAAGATAACGCGTTAACTGACATATTATATACTAGGACGACATGCTTTCTTGTAAAATTCTTCTTGTAATATCCGCATCTCATCTTCAGTTGATAACATTTTCAAATATTCTCTTGCAAGCGCAGCAATTATATTGGAAACTCTTGCTATTATTTTGCTTACAGAAGATTTGCTCACATTGCAAGTCACCACAAAAAGTAGACATTTGTCTGTAGCATAGTACCTTAATGTAATCAAAAGCTAATCTATAGTCTTTAATTTTTTTATTACCTACTTTAATTTTCAGTTTTACCTATCAGCAGGAAATTCTAAATGATGTTCAACTTTCGCAAGTAATGGAAGAGTCGTTTCTTTTGTTAAACGAAATCGGGTCACAAATTCGCGGTCATCCCACTTTTCAAAATTGTCTATGCGAGGTCTTACGGCTTACGTTCATACTGTAACACTTCTGCTATATCTTCATCTTCGTCACTATTTAGTAAGTAAGCAACGAAATAATCCATTGCAATTTAGGATATAAAATGTCAGTAACTTAAAATTGATCTCTTTATGCACTATGTTACTATACATATAATAAAAGTCATTAAGGATTTCTGATAGCCAATAAAAATGCGCTATTTATTTAACAGTATGACCAAGTATCGACAAACTTACAGTTTATCAACTTGCAATTAACGGCATTACGATAAACAGTTGCTAAATTTTATCTGCCAGTTAGCAATATCTGTCAGTTACTTAACTAACAGTTTTATTCTCACATTGATAAACCCACCCTAAATAGAAGTATTGTGACTATGTTCACAACCACATTACTATTGGTGTAATACTTTTACTACAACATCTAAGCTTAGGCTGTGTTTTTATCTTTTTTTGTGTTGTACTTCCGGTACATTGGAAGTACATACCAACTGGCTTATTTTAAATAGAACATGGTATTTTTTATTTTAGTTTTGAATTCAAATTTTGAGCAAATATCATGTACTATGTCCTATACCAAAAATTAATAGTCTTTGAGATATTTCAATTGTTTTCAATTTTTCTAGAAAAACAGTCCCAAAGACTCTTATTTATAGATAAAAAAGAGTGGAAAAATCTCAATAAACTGACCATGATAACGCTGAAAGTCGAAGGTGAAATGTTATGAATGCTTTGGTAAAGATGTTCAGTGATATAAAGATCTTTATACTATGCGTAAAATTAAAGCAAAGCAGCAAACTTTAGATGATTTTTTGGGAACTAAAACCTAAAACGCTGACTAAATTTTTTTTTTGTTAGAATTTACAAATTTACTGTTATTATTAGAATGTTTGTTTTTTTTTTAAATAAATGTAATGAATGTTTCACTTTCTTATTATACATATTCGTAAAAATATTCTTGTTGTTGAATAGTCTATTAAAATACTTCAGAAGCATTTCACGATATCCGCGGAACGAATCTCGTAAATTTCTATGGAGTCTTATGGAAAAATGTGATTTGATTTGCGTCGTATTTTCCTGGACCGGAACCCCGACACAGTTCGACACGCTAGTGAACGTGCTATTCTCATAAAGTTCAATTTTAGCAAATTAAATATTAAATTTTATCGTCTACACAAACTGCGAGTCTCAATAAACCGGACAGACAGTTCATAAAAGTATTTTCATGCCTCGTACTCCCAACCAATATTAAAATTTAAAATTTATTAAACGATCATTCGGAATTCGATATTATAAACTTCTGTAGAGTTGATGCTATGATACTTTACTATTAGGCATACATTAGATGAGCATATCTAATCCGTCGTATATTTTATGGCTTCCATATGGAGATAGACTCAATTGGCAACTCGACCAGTAGACTTATTATACGATTTTAGCACTTTCTACTTTGTTGCACCCAACCAACAATGCTGGTAAACTGGTTCAGACAGTGCGCAAAGCATTCCTCTACACTTCCTCAGTTAGAATTCCTGTGAGAAATTTTAGTTTATTAGTGCCTGTTCTAAAGATTGGATAAATTCCCACAGTTTTGTGGTTTACGTCGACGAGTCCATTTCAGTAGGAGTGATGCCAGGAGGCGATTCAAGACCTTTGAGTGATCGTTCACATCTCTTATTAACATATCAGTTATTTAATTGCTAACGTGATGCTGTCATCTTTTATCAGTTTTTCAAACCTTCTGTGGTATCCTAGTACTATCTCTGAATCAAACTTAGTCACCTGCATTGCTGTAAGTGCAGGTTAGCTGTCAGACAGGATTTGGATTAATCTATTCTCATCCAGACAGTTCAGAATGCTCTCTGCAGAATTCTTGGTAGAGATTACTCTATTCACAACTCTGCGAACAATTCCTCATCTCGATTTACAGAATTAAGCTTTTGCTGTTTCACTGCTGAGAATGACTGCATTAAATCCCCACTGAATCTCGAGACCAATGAAATATTGTCCGCCCTACCAGATAATGAAAACATCTCTTGCATGTAGATGAAGATGACGTCACTATAAAATATAGTAACATCATCAAACCAAAATAGTTTGAGGCTGATTTAATTCACAACACCAATTGCAGTAGTGAAACTGTAAGAATTGTTTTCATCGTTGCCGTCAGCATCAAAAATAATGGCTGAGGAGTAAGCTGTATTTATCAAATGAAATTTGAATTACGCTGAGTAGAAATTGTTCAGTTATTGGAAGTAAGTTTAGCGTTACGGCTGGCTCGACAACTCAACGCTGAGGATGTTTTGAATGTATCTATGTATGTTCACTATTACTACTTAACTAGTAGCTTTTAGAGCTCAAAAGAAAAATAATAAACTAAACCAAACCTAATCCATACGATACAACAACAATAAATACAAATTAATTTTGGATTAAAGAATGAAAACTAGTTATGTTTAATCATACATACGTTACTTGTTATTTATTTTTGACTTATTTATAATAAACGTTCAATCTAGAAAGTTCGATCTAAGAAAGAGAGTATTGAAAACAAAGCCTCCTTAGGAGATGGCTCAGCAGGAGACAGAGAGAGAAATTGATTAGCCTAGATATGATTATGATTGCTCTTATTTTTGCGGCTATCGAGCTGTTGCAGATAGTTCGGCATAGTTTCCAGAACGATTGTGTTACTCTGGTGTTGGAGGTTATTTAGAAAATTTCATCAAATGTTTTTTTTTGTAATATTGTTACGTACTTTTATTGGTACGACAGAGGGTTAAGATATTTAACATAGAATTTTGCATCAACCAGCCTTGCTTTTTGCATTCGTGATTGTTTCTAGCCGTAGCTCTATTTGGATCAATAGTTAAGAATAAAGCGTCAATTGAATTATAACTAGGAAAAGACACTAAAGTCTACTACTTTCTCATAAGAAATAGAAACACTGCAAAAATTTCCAGATTTAAGTATCTAGAATATGAACTGATCAGTTTATCAAAAGCAGTGCCTATTAATACTATTATTAGGGTCAAAATGCCTTTCAAACTATATGCCATCCGATTAAAATTTCAATATGAAAATTTTGAATGTTATATATGCAAGCTGATATTTTATTAGATGTTATATTATTCATTCCAATGGTGTAAAATCTAAAAACCATTAATGGTATTTGCTTAAGAAGTACCTAATATATTCATTCTTTAAAACTTGTTGGAATTTACTTGCGCTTTCTATATTTGGTTGTAATGAATATTCTGTCGTTAATTATTCGGCTAAATTCTAAGTTTATAAGCACTAGCTGACGAGAATTAATTTCGAACAATTTGAGGAACCCGCATGTTCGTGAAAGGCACAAGAAATAAGTTTATATCATGGATGCGTAGACTGCCAACGCCATTTACATTGTTTTGCTCTATTATAAAGGCAAATCCTTTCGACAAGGTGTAGCAAAGGTAATAATGCAAAAGCTGCTGTCAATCTGATATAAAATAGTTAAACGAAATGGAACATGTCGACTAAATTGAACGTCAGTAATATGTTAATATTTCATATTCTTATTGTATTAAAGCACGTAAACAAGAGACTTCAATTTAGCATGTATTTACATATTGGGATTAACTTTTCTTCTACATGATGCTACTGCGACAAATAGCATAAATTTACGTGTCGTAATATTTGTATCTGCATTTGCTGCTATGAACGACAGTATGGTTATATTAGTTAGGTTATTCATAAGTACTAAAAAATGATTAGCTACATGTTTTAAATACTTATCTTCTCCAATGTACGTTCTTAAGCAGTGTCTGAAATTCACGAAAACTCTATCAATTGAATGAACGTGTAAATGCCAACCCAGTTATTTTTTTTACCAGTAGGATCAGCACGGTGGTTTTATCTAAAAAAGGTGCCACTAATTTATAAAAAGTTAATGATTTAATATTGTAAAAAGTCTACGTAATAATAACATATCTACAAAAAATTCGGCTGTTGTAGCGTGACAACAATTATTTCTTTGAGACGTGTCTATTATAGTGCTTATATAATGAACTTTCAACATCTTACAGCATTCAACAATTTAAGAAATGTTTCAGCCATTCGTTACGCTGGGCTACGTCTAATTCAGAAAATATCATTGACAGTAAAACTGCAGCATTCAGTTTGAGCTCAAAAATATGGCACTGTAACTCTGCATATTATATTATTTGTGATTATGATTATTGTTATTAATGGCCTTAGTTATCACTATTAGCCTACTATTAGCGTATTATATTTAAATTAGTAGAACCCTAGAAGTTCTTCATACTCGTACTTTGCAAGCAAAAATGTTGAACCTGACATGCTTTGGTTGTTGAAATATGTCCGGAAGGAGTCTGTTTGACCGAAGGTCTAGCCAAAGTGTGCTAAACAACTAACATGTTACTGTGAACTGTTTAAGTTTGTTTAATTCCATATGTAACTAAAATTTGGTATTGAGTTAGAAAACCATTAATAATAAAAGAAAAGTTGAATAAATGAGTAGAGTGCTGCACAAATAATTTCCCACTAGTGAATCGCTGAAACATCTACAATAAAACGATGATAATGTATAAGTATACTTAGAGTAACATATGACTGCTTTATAATTAAATAGCTGTCACTAAGGAATTACCTTTCCTACATTTCTATTTAGACTTTTACTATCTTTAGTACGTTTTTTTAAAATAAAACTGCACGAAAGTTTTTAACAATTTTATTCGTTCTTTTTTTAATGAAATTGTTGATATAATTTAATTAGTTTTGTTGATTGGACAGTGATGTGCTTTAGTACTGAGTCACCCCTCGAGGGCAGTATCGAGGGCATAAATCGTCGTACATAAGGGTTATATTTATAAAGTTTTATGGCACTTTGAGTCAGTACTAAAGCACGTCACTGTACATTAAAAAAATGTGTTTTGAAATGCAGACAATGGATGTATTTAGAGCCGATATTCGCCAGCGAAGATATAAAAACCCAACTACCCAATGAAAGCAAAAAGTACAGCTCTGTAGAACGCAGTTGGAAACGAATAATGAGAAATGCGTACGAGTCTCCAAAGGTAAATTAGTGTACATTCTAGAAAAAAATATATCGTTTAGTACCGCCCTTTTTTCATGTAGTTAGTATGTACGGACCTACGACATTACGTTATTGCAAATTTATATTTTTTCCTATATAATCTTGGTCTCTTTCCTAATGATAGAATACTGAGTGATTCAAACCTGAGTGTGTATTATATTTTTTCTGTATTATCTGTAGATAGTAGATTACTGTCCAGACAAGAAACTTCTAGAAAGCTTAAAGGACGCAAATCACATGCTCGATCTTGTACAAAAAGGTTTGGCTGATTATCTCGAGATGAAACGATCTATATTTCCACGGCTCTTCTTCCTCAGTGACGATGAACTACTTGAAATATTATCCCAAGCAAGAAATCCACTTGCAGTACAACCACACCTGCGAAAATGCTTTGAGAATATCGCAAAGGTAAGAGATGAAAGTTTAAATGTTATTTTAAAATTACCTTGTTAGATATAACGTTTACAATACTATTATGTACGGATGGTTTCAGGAAATAACATCTTGTAACAAATAAATTTATACTTGGAAATTATGTAAATTATAAAGTTAAATTTCTCGTTTCAATCAACACTGATACAACTATTTATTTTTCTTTCCGGTTATAGTTGGAATTCGAAGATGATTTACGGATTACGCACATGTATTCAGCTGAAAACGAATGTGTAGCTTTAAGGCCTACATTGTATCCTAAAGGAAACGTGGAATGTTGGTTATTGGTTGTTGAAGAATCCATGAAGAATACAAGTATGCTATTAGTAATAGAAATATTATTTCAAACTAATAATCCATTTGTTTTGTATGCAAAAATAGTTAGAACTACGTTTGGAGATTCGCTTGAAGATCTTGCTATAAAACAAAGGCAAGAATGGGTACTTCTTTGGCCGGGTCAAATAGTCATTGCAGGAAGTCAAACTTTCTGGACAGCTGGTGTTGAAAACGGTATTATAACAGACACACTTCATGAGTTCTTTCTAGTTATGCTTCAAAACGTAAGTGCATTTATAGTTGACGTATAGTTCTGGTCGAAGTTCGACCACATAAGAAATATTAAATGTCATAAATATTTGTAATATTATTAACCTTAGAATAATTTAAACTTGGTAGTTATAGAAACGTTCAGTATACATTATATTGAGGTACGCGCAATGCTAGCTTGTGCTAATCATGTAAAAAGTGTAAGGTTTTCGGCACTCGGGATACGGAATAGTAATTGCAGCCATTCGGAAATTCAAATAATTGAAATACGAACATGCGAAGTAGGATTTATTAACATCAATGTATTGATTCGTGTTAGTTTTTCTTATTTGAAGAACCAGGTTGTTTGTGAAATGAATACATTTATATCATTGATGCGTAGACTGCCTACGCCATTTACGTAGGTGTGCTCTCCCATTAAAGCAAATTCTTTTGAGAGGGATATATCAAAGATAATAATGAAGAACATAATGTCCAGCATGTCCACGATGTTGTACCCTTGGTTTACATTACCTAACATTTATATTCTCCTCTGCTATGAAAGATAGTTCGGTTAAATTAAGTTTTTATCTTTTAATTCCTGATTTATTTTACTTAGAGGTGACCTCTAAGTGGAAATAAATCAGGAATTAAAAGATAAGTACATAAAGGTCAAAAAATACATATATTAGTTAAATTAAGTGGAATATTCACCAAAAGAAAGATTAGTTGCATGTAAAGATTTTGTGGATTTCACACACCGTTGAATCCACAAAAACTTGTTTTTGATGACCTATTTTTATACAACATCTTCCTTAATTCAATCCAGATACCGATTTTTGATGAAAATAGCTTGATAATCAAGATTAGGAATGTAAAAATATCATAGTCAGTCAGGAAATAATATAGGGAAAAATTGTGGCATCCACAGGTGTGGATATAACGGAACTGCCAGAAAAATATCTGGTCTTCGTGTATATCATCCGAATACAACACCGTAAAGCATGCAATGTACTAATGAGGCCTTTTTCACATTTCCCTTAAAATATATTGCCAATATTCTTGCTTTTTGGAAAATGAAGCATATCGAATTTTTTTTGTTGGGTTTGGAATCATTGTGATCTGTTAGTTTCCATTCTTGCAATACCTTTTGTCCTGCAAAGTCATTTCTTTTTTATTAGTTCAATTGTAGCTTTACTGCAACTATTACTGTTATTGATTTGCCAAGTTCTTTTCAAATGCTTCAGCTTTTGGATATATGTATATGGGGCTATTTGTCAGAATGGTTAAATTTCCAGTATTATACATTAGTATAATAATCCTCTAGGTTTTTTCCTAGCATTTAGTGCTCTCATGTAACATGTTGATAATATTGAATATTGTAGATATTGTAACACACAACGAAAGTTCTATTCGTACATTGCTTCTCAAGATAAATCCTTCTCCTTTGATTTATTGTTAATATATTTTTTTGTTTTTTTCATAATATTGTTTTTAACTATCGTCTATAAATCAGCTTCAAGGTATCCGACCGATTCGGAACCACAAGCAGTAACATTAGTAGTTGACTTCATCGGAATCATAATGATGAGCTTGTATCTTAGTTTCGAATATTGTAGTAGTTTGATAGTTAAATCTGTCTTCACATTCAATGATTTTATAATTGTTTAAATAGTTAGTTAAATAGATCGTTCGTTACTAATTAATTTGCCAAGACAATTCGTTTCAGTCTTTCAGGGTATTTTTCGTGGTATACCAGTTCTAAGTTTGATCTGATAACAGAAGCTGTATTAACTAGTACCATGCATACAGGGTGTCTCAAACCGTTCATTAGAAGTTTAGAGAATTCTGGCCAAAATATAAATTTGAAAATCCGGAATTATATATAGTCGATTATGTTCTCTTCAACTAAAATATTTTTTGATTTCTAGTACTTCTGTTTATATCGGATGTCGCCATCTACTTTGTTATATTTAATGGAACACCCTGTATATTTTTACATATTTGGATTTACCTATTTTGAAGTTTTATAAACACCTTTAGTTTTTTCAATTTGATTCGGGCGTTTTGTAGTTATTCGATTTTTTCTAAAAACAATTTTATTTATTCAAAAACCCAGAGAACACTCGATTTTTCGGATATTAATTTACAATTCATAATATGCGTAAACAACATGTTGGGGTATATTTTAGCGCCAAGAACGGCTATCTATATTGCGTGGTTACTTTAGTATGGCACGTTAACTCTTCGAAATTTTGAAGAACCATAACTTAATTTTTTCAAATGGCACCCTCCATATATTATTATTTAGTCGTATTCGACTACCAACTTTACATCTTTTATGTCCCGCATGTTCTATACCTAAAATTGATACTTTAGGAGATAATTAGATTTTTTGAAAAATGCACACTTAACTCATCGATACTTATCCAGTGTGCTATGGAAGCGAAGTGTTCTCAAAAATGTATTGTCAAAGTCTAACGTCAAAATCACACTTCGTCGTTTGATGCCTTTACGTTATTGCTATAAAGAGCTAAAATGGATAATAATAATGAAAATAATATTTACACAAATCAAGAAATTCTTAATGTATTCAAGAAAATGAGTGTAAAAACTAGACAGAATTTAGAATAATTATTCAAAATGGTGGCCGTTCGCATTCAAATACAGTGTTAAACTTGAAGAAACACCCTCGAGTGTTGCTCTTAGTAGATCTTGAGAAGGGAGCCTGTCGAATGCTGCTCGCACACATGCTTCTAATTCCTCCTTCGTGGTCGCCCGTGTCTGGTAGACCAGATCTTTGATAGATTGCCAAAGAAAGAAGCCCACAAATGTCATATCTGAAGATCTCACAGACCAATTCCTAACCGTCTTACCCACCTGTCTTCGAACATTAAAGTGTAAATATTGTTTTTGTTATTATTATCTATTTTAGCTCTTTATAGCAATAATGTAAAGGCATTTAACGGATAATTATTAACTCCCAAGTATCAAACGATGAAGTGTGATTTTGATGTTAGATTCCCAAAATAAATCTTTGAGAACACTTATTTTCCACGACATACTGGATAAGTATCGATGAATAATGTGTGCATTTTTCACAAAATCTAATCATCTCCTAAAGTATCAATTTTAGGTATAGGACATGTGGGACATAAAAGATGTAAAGTTGGTAGTCGAAGACGACTAAATAATAATATATGGAGGGTGTCATTTGAAAAAATTAAGTTATGGTCCTTCAAAATTTCGAAGAGTTAACGTGCCATACTAAAGTAACCACGCAATATAGATAGCCGTTCTTGGCGCTAAAATATACCCCAACATGATAAAATATGGAGGGTGCTATTTGAAAAAATTAAATTATGGTTCTTCAAAATTTCGAAGAGTTAACGTGCCATAGTAAAGTAACCACGCAATATAGATAGCCGTTCTCGGCGCTAAAATATACTCCAACATATTGTTTAAGCATATTATGAATTGTAAATTGATATCCGAAAAATCGAGTGTTTGCAGATTTTTTGAATAAATGTCCGCTATAGCTATTTTTTTTTGTTAAAAATCGAATAACTACAAAACGCCCGAATTAAATTGAGAAAGCTAAAGGTATTTATAAAACTTAAAAATAGGTAAATCCAAATATGTAAAAATATACAGGGTGTTCCATTAAATATAACAAAGTAGATGGCCACTTCCGGTATAAGCGGAAGTACTAAAAATCTAAAAATATTTTAGTTGAAGAAAATATAATCGACTATATATAATTCTGAATTTTCAAATTTATATTTTGGCCAGAATTCCATAAACTTCTAATGAACGCTTTTACTGAGACACCTCGTATTACTAAGGTGTAAATGCTCTATTCTAATAGTATAATTTTTTAATTATTATTGAAGGAAAACCAATATAGTACATATGTACATACATACGTACTGATTGTAGGTAGTTTAATCTACGGTAAATGTTTGTTATAGCTTGACGCTTTACGAAGTCTAGTTAAAGGAGTTTTGACCTTTGTGCAAAGAGAAGTATTATCAGCTTTAATAGTAATCGAAGTGCACTCTAGAGACGTAACACAAACATTATTAGATAATGACATTTCCAATGTGAACGACTTCGACTGGATAAGTCAGTTGAGGTAAGGCTAAATTATTCCCATCCCTAATATTACATATAGGTACAATACTCTGTGAAATCTGTGAAAAAAATTACTGGAAAGGGACTGTAAAGTATTAATTTTCAGAAGAGTATTTTCATTTTCTTCGCTGGATATCTTGGTTCAGAAGTAGAACATTAAGCACTTCAACCCACAAAACACCAATTTGTTTTACCAATAAAACTAAATTAAAATAAAATCTAGAAATAACAAGTAACCTAAATGTTATGCACGGTCAATTCTATACGAATCTTTAATTTCCGATTAACGGAAACTCTGACGAAGGATAGGGTCATTGTCACCGTTCATTACACGTAACTTTTTTATATATTATATTATATATTTCTTATTTCGAAAACATTTAGAAACTTACAATTGTTTATTTGTCTAATTAATTTAACATTAGTATGATCGAATTTTTGATCTGTTTCAAAAATGTGTTAGGCAACAAATTATTCAGCCTAAAAAATTAAAACTATAACGATAAGTGGAGTCCTTCATTTTATGTATAACGATGCATAACGTCATTTTTCGCTGCAGAACTTTGCGGTGCAATTACATCACAGATATGTATTTTGAATAGCGTCAATAAGTCCTCTTATTACTGGTGCTAATTTATAGATATTCTTTTTTGTTTATTAATGATTAAAGCTAAATAAAAGGCCTTCAATAATTATTCTGTTATTGTTTTCTGGGATGAAGCATTGTGTTACTGAAAATATTCCTTTTGGAGTTCATCATTATGTCAGCTATGTATATAGATTAAAACAAAATTTCGTCCGATTCTTTTTTTTTAATGTGTGGTGGGTGCTTAGTTGCAGTGACTCCGTAAGCTGTATCGCTTGTCTGGCTATCACTGCAACTCTCGCGGTGTAGTTTGTGTGTGTAAGTTGTGTTCAATGGCTTTGTGACAGCACCATATCGCCTTTTATGATGCCACGCTGTTAATCACTTTGCTCCCAACAACGAATGGCAAGTCGATGCGAGATTAAACTCTCTCTGAAAAAATGTCACCGTCCCTCCAGAGAATTGAACCCCGGCACCTATCGTCCTCCCACAACGATAGTCAGCCGCCTAACCACTGCGGCCATCGACCCGTTAATTCATTTCTATATTGTTACCAACATCCATAATTACAATATCACCCGAAAACTCCACAAATCCTTTGTTTTGGGTGAGTTACTGATCTAAAATCTTTATTTGAAATTATTTATTTTCATAAATAATTAAGAGAATGTGTGAGGTTCGGTAGAAAAAAGCTCTAGTTTACAAACTGATCCATGGTATTAAACTCAGGCGAAAGCTGTTGTTGTTTCGAGCATGTTGTGTATTGATAGATCTCTAGACTTGACATAACGTGGAGTGTACGCTTCAAACTCCAAGTTTATGCAACGATCACTACCTTTGACGATTAGTGTTAATCACGTGGTAATTTGCTTTTATCTGACGGTTTTTAAGCAAATTCACCGCAAATGTAATATTTTGAGATTTGTTACATTTAAAGATTGAAAGTCATTGTGCAATGACTCATGTAATTAGTAATAAGCAAATCTTAAAAAAATATTTACTATACAAAGAATATAAGAATTTTACACCGATTTAGTGACAAGGAGAAATATTGGTAATCCAAAAATTGTTAACTAAAGTGCTGAAACTCATTTTTATCTCTTTCAATTTGTATTTGACTTCTTCCATATTTTTTTATAAAAGTCCGTTTAATATTTATTGTAGTAAGAGTACACTATAAAATGCTTAACGAATAAAAAATTAATAATCTACATAGGTAATTTAAGTATTTTAGTGCTAGTAGGTTAGTAGATTTTTACAGAAAAGTTAAAAGCTCTTAAAACCGATAATTAATAATAAATGGTAAATATGTAATATGATCAAGCAATAGCTTCGACAATAAAAAGAACTTAATGAGTATTAGAGAAAGTTTTATTGGATTTAATCACGGGGTTCTTTATTAGATTTTTATTTGCTTCTGTATACTTCGTTTAATTAATTTGAAATATGTCTCAATATTTGACGATATTTTATTAATGCTTTATACTAGTAAAAAAATGTATCGTCAATTCCAGAGTAAATCTTCTAATCTTAATAATACATATTGAAAGTACTTCATTTAAATATAACTAAATTAGCACATATTACGCATGTTCTCTAAATCAATTCTTTTCAAGTACAGTCATAAAACGTTTTTGTCTATTATTCCATTACCTACCTACTTCATTATCTTTTACGAGCCCGTTAATTTTCGGCATATGGGTCAAGCAAATAGTTATCAACCAAAAATGTTCTCGAAGGTAGAGCGCGTAATGAATTTAGTGATGTTTGTTAGAACACGCCTGAAATTATCGATTTGTGTACTTTTCATTTAAACCGATATTTCGAACTGTAATCAACCTGGATGCAAAATCTCCAATATTGTTTTATGCAATAAACCACCAGGCACCGTCACTTTAAGTACATAATTGGATGTATGATTTTGGAATTGTCAGAAATTGCGGTTCAAATACTACGCGCGTAAAATATACAGGATATTGTAAAAGAATATATATTTTTACTACACGCGTTTTGGTTATATTATGCTTAAAAGCTGGAATATATTATTTAAATGCTGATAGTCAGAATAACTCGCACTAGATTTTCTTTATAATTTTCCTAATACACTTATTTTAGATACTACTGGATACATGAGGAACTTAAAGTGCGTGCCGTCAATGCAGAGTTCCCATACGGCTATGAATACCTAGGTAACAGCGGACGACTTGTTATAACTCCATTAACTGATAGATGCTATCTTACCTTAACTGGCGCTCTACATTTGAAGTTTGGCGGAGCTCCTGCTGGTCCGGCTGGTACAGGAAAAACGGAAACCACTAAAGATTTAGCCAAAGCATTTGCAAGACAATGTGTAGTGTTCAATTGTTCTGACCAATTGGACTTCATGGCGATGGGAAAATTCTTCAAAGGTTTAGCTAGGTAATATTTAATTATTTGTATCAGTTTAGTGTAAAGTTTATTTTAGAAAATTAAAAATTACACGCTAGCAAATTTACAAGAATGTGCTAAATTTTTAATTTGTTTACTGACTGAGTCGCTACAGCATCCATATAGTATCCTACTGTTGGTAGCAAACTGTGCATGGGAATTACTTAACTCAACTTATTTCTCAAAAACTATTTAAATATGTAGAAAACTAAGATTGACCTAATTTTACTTTAATTTAGTTTGTTCTATTAGATTTGTCTATGTGTGTACACTTTCCACTTATAATTTTCCTTCCAATAAAACATATTTTGTATCATTTTATAGTTCAGGTGCTTGGGCATGTTTCGATGAATTTAACCGGATTGATATTGAAGTACTTTCCGTAGTAGCGCAACAGATCATGACCATTCAGAAAGCTCAACAAGCTCGATTGGACAGGTATAAACACTTTACAAGAAAAAATATAGCATATAAATCATCACAAACATTTGTTGTTACCTTTATTAATCATTTTCAGTTATTATAATTAACGAAGTTTTTTATTTTAGATTCTTCTTCGAAGGTGTTGAAATAGTCCTGAAGGAATCTTGCGCTGTTTTTATTACTATGAATCCAGGCTATGCTGGCCGTACGGAACTTCCAGATAATCTTAAAGCCTTGTTCCGTCCTGTAGCAATGATGGTACCCAACTATACATTGATAGCTGAAATATCGCTATTTTCATTCGGCTTCGGTAGCGCTAAACAATTGGCTAACAAAATAACAACTACCTTCAAGTTAAGCTCAGAACAGCTGAGTTCGCAGGATCACTACGATTTCGGTATGCGAGCTGTGAAAACGGTAATAGCTGTAGCCGGAAATTTAAAACGAGAAAAACCGGACATGAATGAGAGCCAGATTATATTGAGGTCATTAAGAGATGTAAATGTACCAAAGTTTTTAAAGGATGATTTGAAATTATTTAATGGTAAATATATTTGGAGTTTCTAAATGAGAGCGAAATGTTGTAGTAGCTAACAGCAATTCTTCATTGGAAATTTTGGGAAAAAATAGCTTCATAAGTAATTATACTCTTTCTGCATTCGCAGTATTGTTCTCTGACAAAACACACATAGAAGTAGTTTCTTGGATTAAGTAAATCTTACTTGAATCGAGTAAACGGTAGGTTCGTATATACGCAAGAAAATATCTATTTGTTACAAGTAAATTAAATTCTTGGAAATTCAAATATATATATTTTTAAACCAAGTAATTTTTGCTTATCAGAAATATTATATTTTCTTCATTTAAGAATCTCATTCTTGTTGCAAGTACTTATGTTGTTCTTGGATAAAATAAATACTTGAGGATTGATATTAAATGCGAGGATTTAAGGGCGATATTTATAGTTCGTGCTTCAGGTTGTGTCGATGCTTGAGCACGCGATTTTGACACATTTTTAATGACATTCATGTCAAAATCGTGTGCTCATGCATCGGCACAGCCTGAAGCACGAACTATAAATATGACCCTAAATTATTTAAGACAAGACACTTACTTATTGTATTCAATATACTAATTACACATACGATATGTCGTATATACATACATATTATATAATATACATGTACACTTAAGTTAACCTAGTAATGATATAGTATTTGCTACATATTTCACAATGTTAGGTTAACTAGAAGAGAATTTACTTTTTCAAAATTTTATCTTTTTTCAGTTATATTTTAATTACATAACATGGAAGCCTCTTGAAGCACAAAAGGAAATCGAATTTAACACTATGCCAATTAGAGTTTGAATTTTTAAATCATAAAAACACCTTTAGAAACACTATTTTATAAAATGAATTAAATATAAATACCTACAACATTTTATTTAGTTCCAACATGCTTAGATAACATAACGACACCTTTGCCTAATTAACTAAAAATATATTTCTAGATATTAGTTGAAATATTAAGCACATTAACACTTGCAGAAGAGATCTTTTATAAACAATAATATACTATATCTTAAGAGTACTTAAACAGATTAAAATGAGAATCTAACCTAAAATTAACCAGTAGTATCAATAGTTGCGTATACTTCAACAAACCACTGTTTGATACAACTTCTACCAAGATAATAAAATTCGCGGTGTGTATTACCACTTATTAAAGAGGAACCAATGTTTGACACATTCACGTAACTTTCGCACAGCAAAACAATAATTGAAGGTTAGCCACTTGGCGTTTACAACACTACATCCCCCACTTCAAATGAGGTCTTCATTCTAGAAAATATTTACTTGATTATAATAGATTTTTAAGAAAATCATTTATTTTAGTCAAGTAAACATAATTTTTTGATTTTAATATATTTTCTATTGGCAAGAAAGTATTTATTTGTTTCAAATAAATATATTCAAAGAAGTCTACATCTTTGGCCCAAGAATACGTTTTTATGTGTGAATGCGCTAATATATTGAAGAACTTAATAACAATTTCGGCAAAGCTTTCCAATACATTGAATGTAAGTCTGACAGCATATGATTAATCGTTGCTTCTTCGGTTACATTGGAAAAGGAAGTTAAATCATTTATATTTTCTTTATTTATAAATGTGTTATTTTCTTCAATCAAACTTCATACTGATTATTCTTGAGTGATAGACAGCAAATATTTTCTGCAAAAAACTTTTTTTGTTTCTTTGTTTCCAATAGGTAGGTATTCGATTCGTCCTCTAGAAAACTTTGTTTATCTATATTTATTACATCCCTCTCGTGGATGGAATATACGTAACTTTATTTTTCCATTTGTTTGGCTATATAAGGCAGCTGTTCCCCCAGTATCATTTGTTCCGATATAGATGTACTTGTAAAAGCCCTAGGATATATTTATTATCATTGAATGCATGAGTGTCGTCAGTATTCATTGAAACTTGTACTATCAAATCAGCCATGTTAAGTATGTGTTTAAATGAATTGGTTAATTTGTGCTTGGAAAATTGATACGGTTATGTGATTTACTTTGAACTAGCTTTTACCAATAACATTTCAATTACAGCAATGGAATGCATGCTTCTTTCTCTTATCGTTTTAGAATCATTTGTGTGAATAATTAGAGTTTGATTAATTATCTATCTGGCGATGGCTCGAATATGTTGTGTAGTAATTGTAATCTCTGTAATCTATTTCTACTTGTATTGGAGTATATTGTGCAGACTTAATGGGACATTTTGTAACTCTAAATAGCTATAAAATAAGGCATGTGTGAATAACGGCGTCTTTGCTTTCTAATTCACTTAGTGCCTACTGAAACTTTTCACTCTTATTTAGAAGCCGCTTATTTATTATGTATGTATTTCTTAACACTGTAAAACTTTTGCGTAGGTATTGTGTCAGATTTGTTTCCAAGAATGATCGAAGAAGTAGTTGACTATGGAGCACTTGAAGAGTCAATTCGAACATGTATCATTAAGAAGGGCCTTGAAGATGTGAACGGTGAGTATATTTGTTTTTTTTTTAATAAAATATATGAAATTGAAAAATTAGAACCAACAAATATTGGTAGCTTAACTGTATCTTATACGCCCATTTATCAATATGTCTGTATTTTATATTTTATGAGTCTAAGAATTTTCTAACATTCATTTTTTACTATAAAATCTCTAATAAAAAGTTGATTTCAAACGGATTTTTTCTTCGGCTAACAATTCATCACAGAATAACAAATTACCAGATTCTCTTTTTTGCTTGCAGAGTTCGTTCGTAAAGTGATTCAGCTGTATGAAACTACCGTTGTAAGGCACGGACTTATGTTGGTCGGACCTACAGGTTCCGGGAAGACAAGGGTAAGTAAATAAAACGAAGGACGTATTTATGCTTCATTTAATAGTCTGAAATAGACGCACCGCGCTTTTTAAAACTACGGTAACGATATTCCAGACTACATCGCTGTAAATAAAGTTAACTAAGTTATTAGCGAAAGATACATAAGACTCAATATAAAGTTCAAATAAAACACTAATTCACTCCTTACGTCTAATTAGAATGTATGTAAGTACGTGGTTTAAATTTAGCTTTCGTCCGCAGGATTCTTTTTTATGGCAAAAAAAATCAAGTAGCTACAAAGCAACTTCCTTTTTAGTTAACAGTTATGTTATAAAAGATGAATTGCAATTATTTTTTATTTGTAGATTTATTTACATTCTCCGGTCTTATTTAAGAGCGATGTCAAAATCTGATAACTAAGAAAATTAAAATTCCAACTTGCTTCAAATTCACATTTTATTGATTTAAATTGCAAACTAACTATATAATAATTCCACCTTTAAGGAATTCATTTATAGACCAAATAAAAATCAGATTTTCTTTAGTGTTTGATAAACACAAATCTTTACTCATGTAGTTATAATTACTCCTGTCTTCCTTTAAAATCATAACCACTGATTACCAAGAGTTAGACCCTAATTGCAATGCTTAATGCTTGCATAATTCGCTCCCCAATTTATTTTAAGAATTAAAGTGTACATTTTGATCGAAATTACCGTTTTACAGATATAAGATACCTATGTAAATATAATTTAGGCACAAGTAGAATTTGATTAATTCTATTTCAAATAACAAGGATTTGTTTCTTTTAACACGAATTGTGTGGCACCCAATTATTGTGCGAACGAATAAAATATTTTCAACTTTATCAATACATTTCAAATATGAAGTATATAACGCATTGGCTATTTTATATAACCTCATTAAATCGGTTCGTGGAAGCAGCTAGAGATAATAATCGTGATAAGCGTCAAACTCCAGGATCAGTAGCGGTTCGTGAAACATATACATTTGCTATATAAATATGTAATTTAAATCTTATTTGTACCACTAACATGTTGTAAGACTTTACACTTTATTTTTTCTTGTACTGGTTTATTAGTTCATGATATAGTTAATCTACAAAGATTTATTGAACATTAGAGCAAGGTTTGAACTTGTTCTGAAACGTGAGGGTTTATGTGCTTGTTCTGATTTAATTTATAAACTTAAGAGAAACTTATCCATAACTGAATAATTCATCGCTTAGGAGGTGGAATACCCTGAGATAAAATAAATTGTTTCTTCTTTTCGATATAATAATAACACTTTTAAGGACAGAAGCAACTAACGTAAGACAAGGATGCTATCAGTTACGAGTACGACATCTTTATTACTCTAACTCCATTAATTTTAACACCAGAAACGGATGGACATGAAGCAACACCAAAAAGCGTTTGCATTAACTCCAGATTTCTATGTGTTTGCAATAAAGGTTCTAGTACAAAAGTAATTAATTTCGCACAATGGATATATTAGGCTGAAATGACTTGGAAATTAACAATTTTTTGTAAGGTTAGTACAGGAAAGTTGTCTTTCTGTCTAAACCAATCCTAGTTTTCTTTTAAGTGAATTGCGTCTTTAACATCTATGTGTCGTTTGAATCATACTCTTTCATATATGAAAATGTTTTATATCACACACACGCAGTCATAATACTGCAGATATAAATGGAATACGCTAAATCGGCTCTTCAAAAATAATCTCAACAGATGATTTCTTGTGCGCAGTTATCTATTGCCAATTTACAACAAAGCATACACGATTGATGGGCAACATTACATTGTATTTCTTAAATAATTATGTGGTCGTAGAATCGAGAAACCGTCACACATGGTATATTTTGGTATTTTTACTTCATAACAATTTTTATTACGAGTTGGTTGTCTATCTCGAAGAAAAGTTTTTGAATTATAGAAAACGTCCATTAAAGTTCGATATCTGTTAAAACCGCAATCATCAGACAAGTAATACAGCTTACGGAGTCACTGCAACTAAGCACCCACCACACATTAAAAAAAAATCATTTAGAAAATAATCAATAATTACAATATTTGATAATTACAATCATCATCTCTATTCTTTTTGGAATTTATGAATAAATATTCAAATTGAATACATCGAAAAATGCCACAGTATTAAAAAGCCACAAAATGCCTGTAATAGGCGCTCATGGTATTTTGGTGAAATCATCCTGCAAACGAGTGCAATGAAAAAATGTCAACCATTAGAAATAGATTACGTGGTTTAGCACCTGGCGGTGTTACTTCCGATCTTGCCCACTAGATGGAATGATATTAGAATTAGTCCATTGTCGGAGGAGTTATACACATATATACATTGGGAGGCGTTGTGATTAAATTAGGTTTTGCATTTGGAGGAACGCTCACGAGACCGGAAAGGTCAACCCACGTTGGCCATTTCTAATCTTTTTTCATTGCATTGGTTTGGAGGGCGATTCCAAGGATATACCATGAGCGCCTATTAAAGGTATTGTTTGAGTTTTTTAGATATTCAGAATTAAAATAAAGGTTGGAAAGAGCCGGTCGATCACTTATCAGTATTATAACCATTCAGAAAACGCGAAAGAGCTAAGTTCCATCAAAGAGTCATAGTGCTCAAGTGCTGATAGCTCTAGCAGCTGCGGTCGCTGAACTCTATTACTGTCCTGACATATTACTATAAAGATTTAGCCCTGGAAGAAAGCTAAGATATTTTTTACAAGTTCAGCATCAACGTCTCTTATAATCAATTTGAAACTTAGACCCCAGTGCCAAATGGTGTCAAAAACTCTCGCAAAATCAATTTTCGCCCACCGTCTTTCTTTACTCAAAAGTGATGGAAGTCATATCAATAAGACGGAAAAGGTTGAAGGAACTGTTCTTGGAGTCTACTGAAAATTAAAACTAGGATAGATAGGCCAGTAAAATGGGTATTAGCCGCATTTGAAATTACAATTTTTGCATACCACACATCTGTGTTGGCTAATCTATCTGCATTACAATCTGCCGTATAGAATGATTAAATTCCTCATTCTCTAGTATCCACTACCTACTTATAACTCAGTATCTAAAAAGCATATACCCTTTTTATAAAGCTTTATACTCTATTTAATGAATGTTAATTAAATGTCTAAAAATTGGACTGAGAAGTAGGTATGAAGAACCAAACCTAACCGTGCATTTTAAATATTTTTGCAAACTTATACGCGTTCTACTACTTTACATCCCGATATCGATTACCGATTAGAGAAGAAAATTGCGAATCCGAAAGTTGTAAGAAATTTTATGCTCTATAAAATTTGTTAGGATTACTTCAACCGAAATTAACATTTAAAAGCAGATAAAAAGTGGATTTTACTTTGATTTCCGTTGATTTATCAAGATTATGATACATGTACAGCTTTATGCCAATGTCGAAAACGTCTTTATAAAATATAATGTAAAAAATTTGAAACTACTAAAATAATTTTCATCGCATCTGCTTTGCTTGTGGTAATTGCGGTAATTTAACAAGTTATAATGCGTACTCAGACTACTAGTAAGCAATCTGGCATAGTTTGTCGTTCACTACAAAATACTCTCAAGTTCGTCTGGCCATAGCAGAGGAACTGCTTCATTTCTGCTTTAGTACATTCTTATTAATTTATATTATATAGGAATCTCACTCATCTACGTTTAATTTATGTTTGCGACGAAATATTGTAATGTATTAAAAGCCCTTAACAGATTCCAATATAATCGTCACAAGTTCGTCGAAAGATTTATGAAGATCGGTGGTATTTTAAACGAGATCCTGAGAGAGCAACATCTGTTTAATCTATGTCGTGGAAGACATAAGAAAAGGGATCAATGTCGTGTCTAATAAATCTGTGCGAGAGTTGTCTGCTCTCGCATACACATATTGTATCTGCCGGGTTCTTCGGGTATTCCTTAGAAAGCACTTGTAAGGTATCAAAAATCTAATTGTTAAGATACGTCTGTTCGTCAACTTCTATGTATTCTCTCTATAGAACAAGAAATCAATATTTATTATGTATTTTTGTTAAATGTATTCTTTTACGTATATCACAAATAATATTTATAATTATATACAGAGTATCCCAAAAGCACATCGACAAACGTTTAGATGATGTTCCTTGGATCATTTCAATGAAGATCGAGATCAGCAACCCGTGTCAGATCTAATACAAACGAGAGGAGGTCGCACACGGGTTGCTGATCTCGATCTTCATGAAATGATCTAAGGAACATCATCTAAACGTTTGTCGGTCTACTTTTGGGACACCCTGTATACACAGTGGATAATAATCGAGTGAAATTCCATGAGCATTTTCCTCATTATTGAAAATATGTTTATACTTTCGGAATTTTCTGCTGAGAAAGTCGGCAGTGTATTGTAAACTAGTAAGTTTGAAAGCGTCCATCGGGGCCAGCGGTTGGTGTTAGTTGATCTGCTACCCGCATATTGATACCTGCTCTGCGCTATGGCTCTAATCGACAGAGTTCATTATACATTTTTCTATAATAATTGGTACGGCTGTACATTTTGTTGAAGATGACGAAAAATAACTTAATTATTATAATTTTGTTAATATATTTTGTCAATTATTTAACCCATACTTCTAAAATTGTTCAAATTACTCTCTGTTAAAATTAATACGTAAAATGGTTTCTCATATTTACGTAAGATCATATTCCCAATTTAAATGCAGTAGGTTTATTGGTAACATTTAATTACTTGATTAATTTCTAGATATACTCGTATATACTGACTTTCCCATAGCAGCAGATGTTAGATTTCCTCTCATACATCACATCGTGTAGAAACAAATGACGACTCTATATTAGCGTGTGCGCTAGCAGTGAACATTATTAATCGATTGTATAGATTTAAAAGTATAATCATGCTTAATTTGAAATACACGTGGCGAACGTAATCGGGACTGCTCACCTATTACAGAATCCTATACGTTACGAGCTTGCAATCACATATCTGTGAATATCTTGAGGTATTTTTATTGCATAAGTTGGTACTTTTCAAAAGAAGAGAGTGGTAAACGTGTCGAGAGACAAGTACAATAGTTTTGCCACATGAATGATTCGCCAAAGCAGAACAGGAATGGATTGCATTGCAAGTTGCAACATTTCTATTAACTTGTAACAGAGGTAACTGTGTCTAACTTCGATCTTAATGTTGTAACTTTTCGGACTGTGCATTACATAATAAATTCAAAATAATCATTTATACGAATCACGTAAAGTTTCTTCAAAATAAAAAATAAAACGTTAAAATGTTTCCACTTTATGCTAGAAACAAGTACTGGTTTTATAATTCTAATAAATATTCTTGTTCAGTCGCAATGTATTTAGAACATTTAAAAGAAAATACCTGATGTAGATATTTAGTCTTACGAAATATAGAAAAATAATTAAATTGTAACCGTTGATGTTTTGTGTTTGTTTGTTAGCGTTTACGTTTTATTTTATCACTATATTAAATTGAACTACATTACTTTTAACTCGCCACTAAAGCCATACAATTACCGTACTATACTTAACTTCCTACTACTTTCAGAACTCGTACAGTACGAGAACAGAAATATAATCGATGGTTTTAGCCGTTACTTTGTAGCAAGTACACCTCTTTTCTTGTTTGTAGAAAAATTAGTATATAAAAACATGCCGTCATTGTAATTTACTTACTTTAACAAAGTAAAGGTATTATTTTATTTTATACAAAAAATAATGATAATATGCAATCCAGTATGGTTAACTCCTTTTTCAACATCACGTACATATTACCAAATTTAAAATAAACGGTGCAAAATTTGGCTATGTTTGATTTTAGAAGTGTTTTGCATACATTGTTTTAAACCCTAATATTTTTCTCTGAAATTCCACTTACGCCAATGAAACGATGTAACTATAAGAATTAATCAACTTATTTTATTATGTGTTTTCCTAATTTAACTTTTTCATTAGAACAAATTGAGATATATATGCAAGTAGTGTTAAAACATTGATAAAGATTTATATGTACAATATACGATTATTTGCGCTAACTTCAAACCTTGAAAAAAATCGTTCAAATTGTTGCTATAATAATAATTAAAAATATGTTGTATGTATATTAGACAATGTTATGTTCAGATCTTAAGGGTGTTTAGTATTATTGTACATATTTGAAATAATGACATGACAAGTATGTAAATAGTTTATCCACCGCAACAGTTAAATTGATTCCTAAACGACATTTTTCTAACGTTTACGTTGTACTTGCATATACATATGTACATATGTATATGAATGAATTTATTATTCCACGACTCGCATAGAAACTTATCAGAATTTAGATAACAATTTATTTGTACGTTACATTCCATTTTATTTTAGATATAAAATGTTAAAATGCTGGAGTCATATTAAAACATTCTAAATTCATTATAAATTGAATACATCAGAAAATAGAATTTAAATTCTAATAGTAACCCACGCGAACTTTTCAGTAGAAATTTGTTACAATTGTATTTTTTGCTAAGTGATTTTGGAATCGTTAGCGTATACGAGCATCAAGAATTTAATTTTGGTAGAACTTATAATTTCAAACCTCCGTTACATTTTATGAATGTACTACAAGCGAGTATTCGTAAAGCAGACTCGTTCATGGAATTATATTAAATCTGCAAACGTCATGGTTACAAACTTTTTGTTTGAAACGTCTTGTCAGCCCAACTCTCCCGGTCTTTCACAGATACAAACGAGTATATGACAATGTAGCTGTTCTGAAAATAATAAAACAACCATGGGTGCTATTAATTTTATGTAGGTGTTTTGCACAAGAAGTAAACAAGAGGAATATAGCCCGTACCTAGTCTAATGCCATGAAAATCAGCTGCAGCTCAAATTCGAGTTCAAATATCTGATTCTGATTGACGATTTGAATTTCTTTTAGAGAATTATACGCAATTTCATAGTTTAATAGAGTTCTTTCAGAAAACATAAAGCCTATGAGGGTGAGAGGATCATGAAAAGATTCAACTATTTATTCTGTTGTTCAATCATTTAATGATGTATTCTACCGCCTTTCTCGTTTTAAATTTTTCAGGTAAAGTCGAATGCCGTAGAGAATACCAACAATAGCGCTAATATCTACCTCAGAATATACTTTCCAAGAAATAACAATTCTTAAAAGTATAACTTTAACAGTGCTCTAGAAGCTAATGCGTTTAGCTGAAGCACACTGTGTTATATACAACAAAATCTACTTGATGATCCTTACGATGCGTTTATCGAGAATGTTAAGAAGTGAGGTTAATTCCCGAAAGTTTGTACGAAAATTGCTTTTTAACAAATATTTTTTTAAGTACAGGTGTTTCATACGGATGGAGTGCAGAACATTAAAATAGAAATAATATATGCAGCCTTATAAATGTGGTTTCATGGACTATGGGCTTGTATAAGATAGATAATAATCCGTAACACCAAACACCACAATCATTAATTAATTTGAAACACGTGTTTCGATGATGGGTGGGTTATCATTATCAACCGAATACTGAATGAGTCAATCAAATTGAAAAACCAGCCAGCAACCAGTCAGTTAAAAACTCTCCTCATTAGGTATTTACAAAAAATCAATACGTTTATGTCTTCACCTAAAACGACCTAATTGCTAACATATACTGAGAACCGACGGTCGTATTTTGAAACTTCGAACAAGTCCAAATTTCGTAAAACCCGGCCGATCAAAAGCTTTTACTTATTTGAGACTACCGATTTCCTATCTATATCCTTATAAGATTTCTATTAGGGAAGATTTTCGTGTTCGTGATATTGAGCAATGAGCAACTTTACGAGAAGATTTTCATTTGATGGTTTTCCCAGACGAAGTGTGGTCTCATTTGAGGGGAGATGTAAATTCACAAAACTTTCACATGTAACTTACTAACAATCCACATCGTTTTTGTTGAGAATACACTCCACTTCATTTAATTTAATATTTGGTTAGCAATGGCAAGGCGACATATTATAGGACCAATCTTTTACCACATCATAATAACTGCTCAACGTTATCAACAAAGATCGTCCTTGTAGGGGTGGTGGAGTGGCGTTTTACATTAATTATAACATTTCCTTCAGATTCATTGATGTGTCCAGTGCCATTGAGCAATTATGGATCTCATTCCACATTGGTAAGGTAAATCTAGCTGTTGGTGTTATATACAGGCCACCATCATATAATTATTCTTCCTTTGTGAATGAACTCGAAAACACTCTATCCGAAATTATCCCTTCACACGATAGAATACTTTTTGTAGGTGATGTTAACATTAATATGTTAAGTAGTTCTTATGATAAGATTTATTTTCAAGATATGTTAGATTCGATAGGATTTTCACAAGTCATTGAATTTCCTACTAGAAGTACAAGCACGACGGCCACCTTAATCGATGTTATATGTGTTTCCGAAGTAAGCGATATCATTGACAAAGGCACTGTCAGTGTGCATGGAATCTCTGATCATGATTTAGTATTTTGCCAGTTGAATTTTCCTTCGCCTTCAAATTATCCATTATACAAGACTATCCGTTCTTTCAAATATTTCAATTATGAGTCTTTCGTGTCAGATCTCTACCAAATACCATTTTTCCTTTTATTTGACTGCGCTGATGTTGATGACGGTGTAGAATTTCTTACTGCTAATCTGTTGAACTTAATTAATGCTCACGCTCCCCTTAAGCGTTGCAGGTTCATGAATCCGCCAGCACCATGGCTAACCGACACCATTAAACAAATGCAAACTTTACGTGACCAAGCCCTTAAAAGTTTTAAACGCACTAAAAGTGCCGCAAAATGGAATTACTATAAAGAATTAAGAAATGTTACCAATACTGCTATAGCCAGAGAGAAAAAGCTTTCGTAGAGTTCAGAATAAGAAATAGGAGTGGAAATGTTTGGGATGTTTTAAAGTCAGTGGGTATATGCAGCAAGAGTAGAACTGATATTCCAGTACATTTACGTAAACCGAATGACATAAATATCCATTTCATCAACTCCATTTTAGGTTTACCATTTGATAATGACCTCCGCATATTTTACAGTATCAACAGGATTACCAACTTAACTTTTAGTTTTGCGCCAGTCACTGACGAGGATGTGTTGAGTGCCGTCAGTAGCATTAAGAGCAGATCCACTGACATCGACGGTTTAAATATTCAACTTGTTAAACTTGCTTGTCCACATATCATTCCATATTTAAGAAATTTAATTAATATATCCATTACGACTGGCATTTTTCCAAACGCATGGAAACGTGCCCTAGTAAAACCATTACCAAAGAAGAACAACCCCGCGACATTCTCTGATTTAAGACCTATTAGTATTCTTCCAATATTCTCTAAAGTGGCCGAGAAGGTACTCATTGAACAGTTGCAAGGCCATATTTATAACAATAACATCATACCTACCACTCAATCGGGGTTTCGCGCAGGATTTAGTTGTGCAACTGCGTTACTAACAATTGTGGACGATATTGTCGCTGCATTGGACGGGGGAACAGCTTCAGTTCTGTGTCTCTTAGACTTTTCGAAGGCATTTGATACCATTAACTATGAACTTCTAGCATCAATTTTACATTTCTGTGGTCTTGACGCACTTTCCACAAAGTTATTATATTCCTATGTAACAAATAGAACACAATCGGTTATTATAGACGAGCATATATCGGAACCTCTTGTCCTGACATCCGGTGTTCCGCAGGGTTCGGTCCTCGGTCCTCTCTTGTATAGTTTATATACTAGCAACTTGAATAGCAGCATTAAGTACTGTAGAGCTCACTTCTATGCGGATGACATACAATTATATTTTTCATTTGCTCCAAACGAAGCTGATGAGGCTTGTAAACGTATTAATGAGGATCTCCAAAATATTACAGATATGGCACGACGACACGCGCTTAACATCAACCCTGGCAAAACTGAAGTGATGCTTTTTGCTTCAACCAATCAGAGAGAACGGCTTGCCGCGAATATGAATATAAAGCTTGATGGTATGCAACTTCGTTTTACAAATTCAATGAAAAGTCTTGGTCTGTTAATCGATGAAAATCTTAAATTCAATGAACACATCAACATGTGTACGCAAAAGGCCTACAGCAGTCTTAGGCTTGTTTACAGCAATAGAACGTTCTTGAACCGCAAAATTAAAACGATGTTATGTGAATCATTAGTTCTGTCACATTTTAACTATTGCGATGTTATATATTCTCCATTTATTACTTTTGCTGCTAAACAAAAAATCCAGAAAGTTCAGAATTCATGTCTGCGCTTAATTTTTGGCATAAGGCGCCATGAGCATGTTAGTCATAGATTACATGATATCAACTGGTTGAATATGAGTTGTCGCCGGACTCTTCATTCGGCCTGCCTGTACCATAAAATTATTTTAACTCAGAAGCCACCTTATCTTTACAATAAAATAATCTTTAGGTCTGATGTTCATACTCTAAATATTCGATTTAGAGGTAGACTAACTCCACCAATTCATAAACATGAATTTTTCAAAAAAGCCTACTCCTACCAAATTACATATTTGTATAACAGTATCCCTCAACCTGTGAAGCGATGCAACACCAGCTTCGCCTTTAAAAGAGCGTACTTTCGTTACCTTTTCAATTTGTACAGTTGACTTTTTTTTTATATCTCGAAATATTTATGTATACGCTACAGTTTAGTTTTGTTTAAGAAGGGCTTACTAGCCCATTCAATTTGTTTAATTGTGTCACGTTGCGTCGGTCCCAACACCTTTACCTCTACCTTATTGATAATATCTGTCAAATTAACTCTGTATTTGCTTATTGCCTAGGTTTATGTTCGCTATTCATTATGTATCTTACTATTTATTTAAGGTTAAATTGAAAAACAGTTTTAACTGAATTTCGCCTTTTTTCTGTGTACTTTTTAATGATGATTTTTGTATAATAGATAAATGTATATTAAGTGCAGAAAATAAAGATCATTTATTATTATTATTATTATTATTATTATTATACTGAAACCATTCATCAACAATCTACACGGTGATGAACTAACACTGGGATATTTCCAGCAAGATAAGACTTCATGTTTACAAAATGATGGCGTTCACTTTGAGCATCTTCTATGAAGTTTTAGCTTAGTTGCACGTTTTTGTATATTGATATATGTATGTCTATGTTATAGTTAATTATGTAAATTATTATTACCAAGTTTTATGAAATAAAATACACTAAAAAAAGACAAATGGAAATATTACTTTTACAAACATTTAAAAAAATATTATCGTTTACCAGATATGTCATAGCCAACAAAGTAAAATGATCAGGTACACCAATTACAAGCTGGTGCCACATTAAATTTAATGCTGCCAATTCAGAACAATTGTTGTAAATCTCCCTGTATGTAAGCTTATGATTTTGCATTCATCAATAACAATACCCTAATGAAAAACCGAAGGCAGTACCTAATCCCATTTGTGAATCTTGACACTGTTAGGAATAATGTGTACCTACTTATATTACAGCTACATAATACAAATAAACATTATGCGAAGTTTGGTTTTTGTGTAATTTTCGTAACTAACAGCACATTACTACCTGTAGATATGAAAGAAAATATTGAATATTTTGTAATATAAAAGCCTTTATATTATTTCCTTTTCATTTATGTAAACAAGATTGAAAATTCTCACATGAGAAATTCGCTATATTCGCCTCCTTTCATAACAGACATTTTTTTATCTGCTTTCGTTTATCATCTACAAATTCTATCGATATAATATACGAACTCCATTATTTCAAGTGGCTCAATCTAAAACGTTTCCAAAATCGGTATTGTTTTCGTAGCACATTTTTTATCTTGCGTCATAAAGATTCGATTAGAGACTAACTTGAACTACTTGAAAGCCGTCTGTGAATCGCATATTATTGTCTTCTAACCATTTCCTTGATTTTCATAAAATGAGAGAAAAAGATAACCTGTAGGTGACGAATCAATATTTTTCAGTTATCTCTAGATTTACATCAGCATGTTACAATGAAGCAGGTAAACCTAATTCAAAGCGACTGGATTGACGATAGCCACGCGTCGTAACACATAGTGCATCGTCAATCCAGTTGCTTTGAATTAGGTTTACCTGCTTCATTGCAACATGCTGATGTAATCTTACCAAATCTCCGGCAGAGGGATGTATGCGTTTCACACTTTGGTGTTCTGTTTTATCTCTAGATTTGACTTCAAAAACTGATGGTGGAAGTAAACTGGTTTAGATAACATAATAATAGAGTTTGATAGATCTATAGCGCCGATTTTAATTATAGCCTAGTATCTCATTCGAAACTAGGTAAAGCTGGTATTTTCAACGCTGGCAGTAGAACGCCGCATACCATGTAGCTTCGTTGTAGCGTTATAAATTGTTATAAATGTCCCTAGTTGCATCACAATTCCATAAGTTCACCTGATGATTCTTCGACAAAAATTCTAAAATATTTTCATCTTAATTTTGTTAAATTACGTTGATTATCGTGATATGGCGGCCAAATCGACAACAATATTAAAAACAAAATTCTCATTTTATAGATTTAAAAGAAGACTCTATTCAAAGCAGCTCGAATTGTAGGCAATCATTAATAAATTAACCACACAAGCAAGTGAATGCACATATCTCAATTGTCATTCATCGAAGTATATTAATCAGAATTAATTATAAATCCCACACGAAAAGCATTCTACTAGATACATTATTCTAATTCCTTATCTTATCTATCTTCCCTATCTTATCTTCTTATCTAATCTCTCTCTTCCTTATCTTCCTGATCTTATCTCCTTATCAAAAAATCATCCGTATTGCTCGATACAGAACTCATCACATCACTCATGTCACAAAAACTAACTAGCGTAGCTTTATATAAAGCCAGATATGTTGCACAGTGTACCTCTAAGTTGACTTTTATTCCTAATTTAGATAATATAATACTGAATGTGGAAGGAACCCTTACGAAGTTATATGTTCATATTATACGCAAAGATTATAAAAAAAAAACATTACCACAGCTAATAATAAATTTGTTAAATCGAGAAAAAAAAACGGAAAAAGGGGAAAAGGATTTACAATCTTAATATAAAGCTAGAAATGTTGCTAGTTATATAGGATTATCCTCGCGCTTACACTCTTAAGGTTACGCAGCAAACAATGCCATTAGTACAGGCGGCTGGAGTCCCAACGTAGCACTGCTTTTCTTTTGCGTAGGTTTCTCTAACACTGACTAGATGTACTGTGAAAATAAGCTGACTATCTAAGATCAAATCAAATCACCAAATTCTACGTAGCTTTCGGTGTAGGCTAGTCGAATACAGAGAGCCACATTATGATATAAACGGGTTACGCATCTAACAATAAGTTCCATTCAGTATGAAACGTGCTTGGTTTTACCATTTGCCGTGTTCATCTTTACCGCAAAACCGTACTATCGTAACGGATAATTGTTTGAATTCAATCAGTCAAAGTACCACGTTTCACTGATTATGCTGTAAACGACAGTCGTGAAAGCCCACGCTTTTCATATATGTGAAAATTATAAAACTTTCCTTGTACTCATATATGTATAATGTATACTTCGCTCATGAACACAAATCCTAATTTCCTCAAAATTAAACATCTACTAACAACTGTTATCAAAGCAATTAAGAAACTTTAAATGTATTTACATATTTTACAGTGAAAACACATCAACAATGTACTTGCCTGCTTTAACTTCTCTCCTGGAGATCGTTCTATAATTAATTCAAAACAGGTAGTACTGAAAGCTTAATGTACGGGAACGTATCTACACTATGCGTATTGGATACAAATTTTAATAAAGTAAGTTACTATACTATGAATGGTATTACTTATTAAATTGAAAAAAGAAGTTCTATGTAAGTATACTCAAATTATCCGATATTTAGATTAGGGCTGCCTTTTATGAGAGAGATTAAAATATAACATTATACAGGTTTGTCGATAAGTTACTCTTGCAACTTATCAGAATATCAGAAAATATTTTGAGCATTGTTTTGTTTTGACGGAAACCTGTTAGTAGTACACATTTTCACCATTTCACCTATAAACTTTGAATTATGTTAAACTTACCTTCAAGTAATAGATCATAAAAAAATAGCTATGACTGTAGAACTGCTGCTTCTATTTTGAAAACACAGACTAGTCATTTACTTGTCGTTTATTTGTTAGTGAAAAGTGCCGATGTCTCGTATATATACATTATACCCACTTAGTACACGGATGTCTTATATCTTGGTTGATAATAGAGATAACTAAATATTTTTCTTTTGAGGTGTAGTCAACGTCTACAGAACTAAAATAATGCCGATTGTAAAGGCTGGCCCAGTTCCTCTAGATAGAAAACAACTTTCCGTCTAGGAGTACTAAGAGAGGCTATATAATTATTTTAGGTTTGTAGATCTTGGGAAAACTAAGCAGATCAAATAAAAAAGGTGTGTTTCTTATCAACCAAGGTATTGGACTTCACGTATTAGATGGATACTATAGTTTTAACTATAATATCGATCGACCAATTTGTGCTTACAACATATAGAAACATGATACCCAAGTAATTTATATGAAAACCCACTCTATGTGCTGTATCTAATTTATTTTTAGTTAAACATAGAATTATTTTATTCGTGAATACAGTATTACATCTTGTTGTTGTAGGTACCAGGAAACATTGACATAATTGCATGGAATTCTTTTTTTGTCCATTGACTTCATAAATAAATACACAAAACATGTGATTTTACTTTAATAACGCGACCCCGTGCTTGAAGCTCGTGTGTAGTCCGTTTTGTCCGCAAGACTCCCCAAGCAGATTCGATTCCAATCACCCACTCGTTATTTTTTCTTAGGCTCTGTAACAAAGAGTGAAATACAAGCATTCAATATAAACGGATAACGGTAATTTTTCTTTCGGCGTTCTTTTTCGAATACCAATACTAACTGGCAACTGTCAAAAGTGATTTTTTATAAAAAAATAGAAAGATACAGAATTGGAGCGTTATTTACCCCAAAAAACGGGTAGAAATAGTTAAATTGTATTTCCAAAACTTTTCTTCGATAATTTTAATACAACGCGATTTTAGGCGAGCGTAATCCAGTCGAAGAGCCCCATACGGAGAAATAATTCGACGTTTAGCATTTCTTTAAATGATACAGTAAGTAATGTAAAACATATTGAAGGACATTATTCGGGTCGTCCATAGGAAAATACTGAGTTTGTTCCTCAAGGCATACGATGCAATTATAGTTGTCTGAGCTGACTAAGAAGAACTTTACAGCTAGTCTTGTACATGTATCCACACCAAATTCAAATTGTGTTCAGACGAAGGCCAATTGATATTCAAACGCGTTTAATGAATCATTATGTTACATAGATATACCAAACCTGATAAAAATTAAATCGGGCTTTAGACAAGCTAATGCGAAACGAGATTAAATTATTATAATAGACAGCGCTTCAGTAATCTTATTGATTATGTGAAAATAAGTATATCCTACACTTTCTCATTGTGTCTTTTTATGGAAAGTTCAATTCTATTTAATGGCTAGTTCTTTCAATATTATTTTGCATATGTTTAGTATATTAGTTCACTAGTCTTCTGTAGGTACATCTACTTCTGGAGGTTATATTTTCGTCTTAATTCTGAATGTCATAGAAATGTTCGACCAAAAGAATCAACTCGCGAGAGTGAGTGAATGATGAAGGTTCACTTTCAGTGTATATTTCTCTGTCGCTACTGCTATTTCGTTCACGTTTTCTTATTGAATTGTCTATTTCAGTTAGCAGTTATGTGCAGCAATAATACAAAACTTAGATCTTGCAATTTTAGGGAATTTGAAATGTTTGTCAATCTAACTTGGATCAGATTATTACTATTAGCTATTTAGTTATGTAATAGCTACACGTGATGCCGTTAGTTCTCATAATTTCCACAGTATATTTCACGTTTATTTTTAATACTCTCCTCTGTATGTCCGCATACATATTTTTCTAACCGATGTATTCTTTCGATATGCGATACACCCTCTGCATGATTAAAAATGCTGTCATATAAACCGTTTGAAACGTAAATGTCTACATGATAAAGCTTTTAATTATGTTTTAGTTATTGACATTCGAGTTCTTTAATGTTTCATCATAGTTCAATTCAATCGCAACTAACGTCGTTTACAGACATTTCGATTTTACGAACAAGAAATTACATTAGAAATCGTTTCATTCAAATGTTACCATCACTTCGTATTTCCATCCAGACACCGATGTGATTATAACCTCTGTGTATATTTTCATTGCAATGTCATACAATAAAATCAAATTAATAGTTTTCATCGGAAATTCATATCCTAGAAAATTAGATTTGCTAGCTTTGAGGGTAGTTTTATCGAAACTACTTCTAAGAAGCGAGTGGAGTAATTAAATTTCAATTCGGTTTGATTGTTAACTATATACCACACCAAAGCGCTTACAAAATTACCTTCTAGTTTATTATGTTTGTGACACCATTAACAGTGAACAGTGAACTAATTTACAGTTAATCGTGTGACTTACAATTAGATCAGTCTAAATAATAAGTGACGTTATGCAGGGTGAGTCAATATTCACTCCCCAGTCCTCGGATGTTTATATTTTTTAATTTTTAGGTTTTTTTTTCAACAAAACCAATTACAAAAGTCCCTATAAGTGAATTGGGCTAAACAAAACGAAAACAAAATATCTAATTCCTTAACAAACCTTAAAAATTGTTACGATTTCCGTTAGTACACGTTTGTAATCCACGACTAAATTTTTTCGCAACAGAATTGAAATTATTATGTTGAAGTCTTCCGGGTGTTGTTGCGTAGATGTTCGCCAGGGGGCGTAATCGGCATCTTAAACTTTTAAAGTGATTTTTCACAGAAATCCACCCAGCCTTTTAAAGCTAAGCTTTACTCGAGTAATTTTTGTTTACCACTTTTTGACGTACCTATTAAAATAAAGTGGTGGGGGTAATTCAATGTTTTTTTAAATAAACAGCTGTAACACCTAAACGACTGAACTGATTTTAAGAAGCTTGGTCTCATTGGAAAAAAAAACATTTATTGTTCCATCAAACCTATCATACCTGTGATATGTCTATTTCTTAGTAATTACGCTAGAGCGCGTTTTTTTATATAATAGCAAAAAATTGCAAAATTCTCTAAAAAATTAAATGCAATAATATTACTTTTTTCATAAAAATTTGGTAAAGTGATACCTAAGTAGGCTAGTGGAAACCGTATTTCGATATCTTATTCGTAGCCTGAAGTATCGCAGAAAAAAGATTTAGTTATCATATAATTTTAAAAGACGCTATTACACGGGTATTTATTGTTATTTATTTGTCTTTTTTCAAGATGCAATGATAAAATTTCATAATTTAATAATTTTTAAGTAATAAAAGTATTCTTAGTTCAAAAAATTAAAAAAAGAACGTCCATAATAAGAAGAAAGAACTGATTTTGAAATAAAACTTAATGCCTCCTTAAATGCTTGAAATGTCTTCCATCACACTTAGTGCATTGTTGGAGCCGCTCATGCGTAGACATTACAGTAGTTTCAATTTCTGCTCTTGACAGGCTACGAATGGCCTCTTTTGTATTCGTATTTTCATGTCGGCTCTCGTTGTTGGTGGAATTTGGTAAACAATATCTTTCAACCGATCCCAGAGATAGAAGTCCAAACAGGTGAGTGGGGATCGGGGAGGCCAAGCAAATAGACTTCCTCGTCCAATCCACCTCTGGTGATATCTTAGATCTAAATTTTCTCACACATTTCTTGAGAAATGTGCCGGACAACTATCTAGTTGCAAAAACGTATTTTGTCGTAATTGCAAAGGTACATCTTCTAATAAAATAGGCAATTGGTTTACCAGAAAATCAAGAAACACGGCAAAATAAATGATAAAATAAATAGGGAAATATAATAGTTCCGTCCAGGATACCACACCATATATCGAGTCTCCAATGGCTTTGAGATTGGACCTCGCGCAACCAGTGAGGATTGTTGTTAGACCAACAATGCATATTATGCAAATTATCGTTTCCATCACTTCTAAAAAGCATTTTCATACTTTTAAATCTTACTTGTGTATGCAAACAACATAAATTAAACTGCCTCTATAAGTATAATTTGTTGACGAGTTGATTTTAGACATTTGCTTTTCCTCCATGGCCTACTCTTCATATTCTGCATATTATATGCGTGACTAACTATGCCCTACACGTTTTTCTTACAATTTTTTGAACTAAGAATACTTTCATTATTTAAAAATTATTAAATTATGAACAATAAATACCGGTGTAATAGCATCCTTTTAAAATTATATGATAACTAAATCTGTTTTCTGCGATATTTCTGGCTACGAATAAGATATCGAAATACAGTTTTCACTTCGCTACATTTTTATGAAAAAAAGTAATATTATTGCATTTAATTTTTTAAAGAATTTTGCAATTTTCTGTTATTATATCAAAAAGCGCGCTCTAGCGGCGTCACTAAGAAATAGACATATCACAGGTAAGATAGGTTGGATGGAACATTAAATGCTTTTTCCAATGAGACCAAGTTTCTTAAAATCAGTTCAGTCGTTTAGGTGTTACAGCTGTTTATTAAAAAAAAACATTGAATTAACCCCCACCACTTTATTTTAATAGATACGTCAAAAAGTGTTGAACAAAAATTACTCAAATAAAGCTTAGCTTTAAAAGGCACAGATTTTTTGGTAACATTTACTGGGTAGATTTCAGTCAATTATCACTTTAAAAATTTAAGATGCCGGTTACGCCCCTGACGACCACCCTGTACAACGGATTGTAGAACCGATCGTAGCGTCTGTAGACCCCCTTACGGTGTTGAGGTTACGTCGACGATTTTCTTAGGTTAGTCGCCAGGTGTTGCTCAGTCTGTAGCCATCTTGTCGGTTGAAGTTACTTGGATTCTTCATAATTTCCAGTGATTCTCGGTCTCTGATGGTACTGCGTAGTTTTGGCTAAGACTTTAACGTTGTCGTAATTAAAGCGATGGTCCCCTTCTTAAAGTAGGTGTTCCGCTACTGCAGGTCTCTCTGTGTATCCACGTTGGGTATCCCGTTGGTGTTCCTTAATTCTGCACTGGATGTTGCCTGTTTGTCCGAGGTAACTTTTTCCGTAATTGTACCTATACTCGTACAAGTTCGTATATGCCTTTGCTGTGTAGCTTAGGCAGTTGGTCTTTATTCGGCGGGAGTAACTGCTCTATTTTCTAGACAGTGTACAACCGTATTCTTATATTCCACTTATCTAACGTTTTCTTTAATCTGTTAGTTATTTCCGCGATGTATGGTAGGTATTCGTATGTTGTTCGTTCTTGTTGACTTACATCAGCATTCTTCTTCTCTTTGCGTCTTTGGCGTATGTCCTTGGTTTTGAAATAGTTCTACTGTAATGCGTTGTGTATAGGTATGTTGAACCTTAGATGGTCTGTGCTCCTTATCGCTTATCTTTACTGCTCTTCTTAGCAACGTATTGATAAGGGATCTCTTTTGTTGCCGGTGATGATGTGACATAGCGTATCTTGTTACTGTCGTCATGTTTCACTACTACGTCGAGAAAAGGTAAGGTGTCATTATTCTGAATTACCATTGTGAAGTTAATGTTTGTGTGATGCCCGTTCAGATGTTGCAGAAATTCGTTTAATGTCTCTCGTCCATGTTGCCATAAAAGCTTCCGTCCCATAGGAAATATGTCGAGGTCCGGCAAAGTCTTGCCAATTCTATTAGATCTTCTCGTAGTTCTTCTGGTACTAAGTGTTGGATGATTTCTAGTGTTTCGTCTACTGCTATATTCGTGAAGAGAGACTAGACTTCGAAACTAACTAAGATATCGCCATTCGATATGCAAAGGAATAGAACTTCCCAGTTGCTCCCACCCACGAAGATACCTAAGGAACCTACTTATTGCTTTATCAGCCTCAAGTTGTTTTCCTAAATATCTTTTGCAATTGTCTGAAAACAAATTTTACCATTTTTATTTAAAGTTAATATTTATTGCATAATAATATTTATTTCTTCTTAGTTTATACTTTATATTATATTTTATTTTAATTTCAGTTATTAAAATGTATAAACTGATACTAGAAATTGGCAAGTTATTTGCAGTTGATTGAAGAAAGTATAAAATTCGGTGTGTGAGGAAATTGCTTGAAGCACTGTACATTAGCTTCACTAACGAGCAGAAAATTAAAGCCATTATCGAAACCATTATTACGTGAAAATGCTTTAGACCATAGATTTTTTTTTTACTTTTCAGCTATGTTAGTTTTGTACAAGAAAAAAAGTTTTATAGAATGCTGTGACACGTTAACTTTTATTCTTACGGAGGCACCTTTTTACATGAAAGTTGTAACTAATATTAACCCCTCCTCTACATAACTACTTATTCAACATTTTAATAATAGCAGTCATATATTTTTGTGCAGGGTGAGCCGCTAAGCGAGGTAAGCGGTTGTATAATATTAATAGTAAAAGTGATCAAGAGAAATTGGCAATTGTTTTCACGTTCCAGATTTCACCGCTAGGGAGTGAAACTGATATGTTCCAATCTAAAATTTTTATTATCTCAGAAAATCACAGAATAAGCTTAGCTTTTTACTTTTTCCCCGACAAATTGAGAACGGATAGGGATATCTAGATGCGGGTTTCAGTGAAATATATAGGTGATTTAAATTATTAATGCAACAGTAACGTTCCATTTAATTTGTTAAAGAAAATTGTAAAAATAAATTAAAGCTGCAGAAAGGGGTCTCTAGTTTATCAGTTTGAAACTAATGGTTACAGCATATAAACGCTGTTTAAAGTTCACACAATTCCCTTTCAAACGTGTCCAGGATTATCCGCATGGGTTGAATAGTAACGGATATACTAAACTTTAAACGTTGATGACTAAAGAAATGGTCTTGCCTCTCCGTATTATGATAGATACAAAAAAATTAAGTATTATTACAATATACATATTTTGAAAATAATATTTATTGCACCAGAAATTCTAGTGGTTTAAATTAACATTCCGCGGCCGACGTGATGAGCTCGCGCAAATTTCCATTTTACACTCATTGATTGACTTCGTTTTTAGTGATACAAGATAATGTAGATATCGTCCTCTGCTAAAGAGTGAAATATAACCGAAGAGGACATACATGGACAGACTTTTAACCGCAATAATCTTATAAATCAATTCCGAATAATTTTCTATTATGTTTTGAATATGTAGATAATATTTATCGATTAGGATTAATTACTGTTTCCTACTTACCATTTGAATGGACATGGTTTTCTTGACAATTTCTTCAGGTTATTTCGTATCAGTTGCCATAGGCATCTTCTGAACGTCACGCCATACATTGCGTATAATGAAAAATTAATACTGTAGTTAGTGTAGAAGAGTATCATGGCGAACTGCTGGATGCAGAATAATGTTGTCGATGGCTGCGTGTCCCAAATAGAATTATAAAAATAGGAGTAAATTCTGGTAGCGTAACTGAAATGAAATCATAGTTATTACTTAATTTTAACAAAATACAATACATATTTTTTTTCTCTTAAAAGTTCGATTAGTTTTGTAACGACTAAGTGCGAAATACTTAACACAGGTTGAAACTCTATACTAATGGCGACATATTTATACCACATACATGGCCGGAGATATTGTGAGCGTTATCGAATTTGCGATCGACCAGCTAGTCGTACAAATGAAAGCAATCTTGAATAGCAAATTAGTAAGGATAGGAAATACCGGAAAGCCTTCAAATTAGCATTGGTTAGCATTTTTTCTATAACAAATGTTAATTAATATATGTATTTTTTGACCTTTGTGTACTTATCTTTTAATTCCTGATTTATTCCCACTTAGAGGTCAATAAAACAATAAATAATTAAATACCAATTTATTCCCTAACATATAATAATTTAACGAAAACATATTATTATATGTTAGGGAATAAATTGGTATTTAATTATTTATTGTTTTATTGACCTCTGAGTGGGAATAAATCAGGAATTAAAAGACAAATGTTAATATGTTTGGAAATCCGTACTTCTAAATAAACTTCTGGTCACAATTGTTAAAGCTGCAGGCTATATTTATTTAAAATTTCGACCCATTACTCAGTGAAGCTGGCCAGGAAACTGTCCTCTGGTGAATATTTCAATGGAATTGGACGCGAACAGACCTACACATAAATACCTAGAACCAAGCTTTACTTCATTTGTACCCGTCCATTTCTATCCGTTTTAATCCTGAGCTGTATCAAAGAGCATCTGATTCAAAATATTACGCACCTCTTAAATACTAATATCTTTGAATGAAACTCCAAATGGAAAGCAAATACTTTTTAGAATATTAATGATTAGATTCGAACCTATAATGGAACCCGTCTTATACTTAAATGCAAAAAAGAAACTTTTATATCGCAATACCTGTACTACACTGAACTAACGTAATGAGTAATATTGGAGTATCAGGAAGACATTTAATAATAATTTCGATTACGCCCAACATCATAATATCAAGATACCGAATGTCAGAAATGGAAAAATTGTTTCCAGATACAATACACGATTTCGTAACACTTGCTATGTCATTAAATCTTGATGAGATTTCGAAGTAAACAGCATTCAGTATCGAGTTTTCTATTAAAGATTTTAATTCCATATATTGTTGATAAAACATTTACGTCACAGTTATATCAACATTCTATTCTATATTACGATCAATGCAACAGCATATGCTACAAAATAAGATAAAGAAAAACGGAGAAAACGGAGAGATATTTTTTCTAAATCAATATCCTCTTTAACAATTCGTCCATAAAGTAATTTCTGTCGTTATTCATGCAATACTATACAAAATTTATCACTAATTTTGAGAATGTAATGTTGACATAATAGCCTGAGAGACAAGTTTCATGAGCATTGGCCAACAACAGCGATTGTTGCAAGAATGGCTTTATCTTGCGCTAACGACTTAATGGATGTTTGACACATGCTGCACTTCGGGCACCCTTAGACATTGTAATTACTTCAGTGGCTTTATGATTCGTTTTTTATGCAGGTGTAACAATAAAACCTAAAAAGGACATTACATATATCAGGAATCAGTATTGCAAAAGTGGAATACTGGCTTCTGAATTGCATAAGGTTAAACGCTTCCCATTAGTGATATGATTGTAATACCTGCACTGCTCTTAAACAAAGATGTATGGGCACAACCAATATTACATTTTTATATATTTAAAACAAACTTTCCCTCATAAAATATTTATTAATTGTGGAGCATTAAAAAATATGTTTAATACAAGAATGAGCAGAGATTATTCCAAAATATAATGCAAAATTTCTTAGCAAATTAACTACGGTAATATTGCAGATAAACCTTTTCAAGTTATTCAAATGTATGTCCTTCTGTCTTATAAACGCTGTATTAAAGTCAGATTTACAGAAATGGGTATGGATTACAGCTGGATACTAACAAGAGAACCTTCAGATTCGGAAAAAGAACAGAAATGGACGGTATGAATGTATGTACAACGTATGACACATGTATACTCGTATGTTTATGTAGTTTTTATAACATTTGAGAGTGTTGTTAATAGAGTTGGGAAGTTGCAGTTCGGCGCAAAAGTCATAAACTGACAGTGTGCACTTAGTCAACATGTGACTGGGCCACATACCACTCACTATGTAATCCACATGGAAAGACTTTTTCAGGTTTTAAGGATATAATATTACTGGATGCAATTTTGAATACCGACGTACTAAAAATGTTGTTTGGTATACACATGTATGTATTAATAAAGGTTTTACAAGTGTTAGTACCCAGTCAGTTAGTAGAGCTAATGAAACATTGTATAAAGTCCTTTATAGAGTTGTAATTGCGTTAGATTTAATAAATTTGCCTCAATTTATGATATAATACCTTTTTACTGTCATTTTTTCATGGCTAATTTGTCATATTACAATTACTTCCAAAAAGCTCAGCTTTTATTAAGAAAATATTGAATATCTCGTAAATTAACGAGTTTAGATATAGGGAGCGGTTAACAAAAAAGAAAATGCATATAAAGGGTGTCCCAACAAGCACTTGACGATTTAAATTCCAAATAACATGCGTAGTATTTAGAAATTCAACGATTTATTAACGTAAACATAAAATAGAAACCCTAAAATTATATGTGCAACAAGATGTCGGATAAATATCCACCGTGACTTCTATTGCACACAGCGATTCTTTTTTTTTAAATTTTCAATGACTTTATCACACATATGCAATTGTCTGTGGATTATTTGTGTAAACTTGATCCTTAAGGAAACCCCAAATGAAAAAGTCCAGCGGTGTTATGTCGCAGGATCTTGCAGGCCAATCCACGTCACCATTACGAGAAATCACACGGCGAGGGAATTTCTCCTGCAGTAAATTTAGAGTTTCCCTGGCAGTGTGACAAGTGGCCCCATCTTGTTGAAAGTAAAGATTGTTGAGGTCCATATCTTCCAAACGAGGCCATAGAAAGTTATTCATCATCTGTCGATACCGCTCCCTATTGACAGTTTCTGCTTCTCCATCCTCATTTTCAAAAAAATAAGGTCCAAGAACACCATTGGCCGAGAAACCGCCCCATACAGTAACACGTAGTGGGTGCATGGGTTTTTCAATAATCTCTCGAGGATTTTCACGCCCCCAAATGCGGCAGTTTTGTTTATTTACGTAACCCCCTATGTGAAAATGGGTTCCGTCACTGAATATGATTCGCTTATAGAATTCGTCATCAAATTCAGTTTGCTCCAAAATCCAATTGGCAAAGATACGGCGGTGGTGATGGTCCCTGGGCTTCAATTCTTGTGTTAACTGGATCTCGTATGCGTGTAGCCGAAGGTCTTTTGTTAAAATTCGTTGCAGAGATGATCTTGATGATGGCCAATTGTTTTGGCCGATGACGAATTGAAGTTTTTGGACTTTCGGTAACACTTTCATTCACCCTAGCGATATTTTCAACCGACTGAACGTTACGAGGACGTAGTGGTGTCTTTACATCGAGAACAGAACCAGTTCGCGATTAAATTTCTAATTGGCGTATTGCTGGGAATATGATTCTGATGAAAAACAACGCGTAGTCGACGAATTGTGTTCGTAATGGAACGACTATTTTCATAATAAATTTCAACAATTTGGATACGTTCTTCAGTCGTGAAACGTTGCATGATGACTTTTACAAGTTTATAGATGACGTATACCAAATATTAGGTTGCTAAGTTACCTTATTTGAAAATAAGGTGAAATTTAAATCCTCAAGTTCCTGTTGGGACACCTTTTATTCGAAGAGTTTCTGATTAATTCCATATTGATTTTCTAGTTATTTACATAAAAATAGTTTATAATACAGAAAAATAATTGTATTTTGGATTTCAGAGTAAAAAGCTGCATTAGATTTAAATGGTTTTTACAGTATGGATTAAAAGGCAAAACTACGTCTTCCTGATATCTTCTAAAGTGTTAAGGATAGGTATAGTCTGTCCTACATAAAAGCTGTTGCAAATAATATGTAAAATCGAAAAATGTAATAATATATAGTGCCATTTGAAATTTTAATGTTCGATGCTGGTAGGAGTGGGATGGGAGAGGGGTAGAGGAACCAAGACATGGTTTTGCCTTATCAGCGAAAGAATTTCTCCCTTCAAACTAGAATCGACCTGTCTCAGCATTTCTTCATATTTCTGGATGTTTTCGACCTACTTAAAGTGGATTGTTTTCACTTGAATGCTCTGTATAGTCGTGTTACCCATCTATTTGAACATGCTTTTCTCTCTAATTTTTAAATAACCTGTTGCGTTTATTTGTAAACTATGAGCGTTCACTAACTATCTTATAAAATTATAGAAATTTCTCCCTATTATTAAAGCTTATGAACAGTGATTCGATTGCACAGTATTATTACACATTAATTTTTGAAAGTTTTATCTTAAGTACTTTTTCTTTATAGTATAAGTATTATGAATAATATTACCTTGGTAGATTCAGTATTATAAATACTGTCGAAACCAGAAGTAGCATTTTTGAAATGCTATGTTGAGTTTTTGCAGACATTAATCCTGGTATCTTCGTTTCTGCAATAAAAGCAGACATTAAACAAATGAAGAAATTACGTAAATCATATGACAGTGTAGAATATGTAGGAATATACTATGAACATACTCGAAAAAAATTGTTGCTGTCTTGTGTGTATTTGTGTGTGAAATAATAATTTGATTTTACTTTAATACCCATGAAATAAATTAACTTAACTTATTTATTATTTGAAATTGCAACACACGCGTTTTCAGCTCAGCATACCTTTCGAAAATATTATTATAATTAAAGCTGACATATTGATGCCACATACATACATATGTACATAACCGCAAGCGTTATTAGGTTTGCAATCTGTAGCTAGCCGTGTGAATAAATGAATGTAGGTTTGCGTAAAGTTAGTAAATCGATTAATTAATAAAGCAGCTAGTTACATTTGACCGATATGACAGTCTGTATCAATTTTTTTAACTCGTGTTTTTGTTTAAAATCCATTTCTACAAAAATTTTAAAGCATGCACCAGCTTGTAAAACTCTTCTAGACAAAAAAATGTCTTGAAATATCTTCTTCCAATAGTAGTACATCTGTTGTAATATACAAGATATTTTCTTCACTATGTATACAAATGTAATCACCTAATCGAAAATTGGTTAGTTTATACTTGCATAGTATAATGATTCTAATATCAATTCACAATATTATCATCATGAATCAGTATCAATACTCCGAGGAAACAATTATGCAACCTTGCACAGCTTGCAAATTAGATACCACATGTGGCCACCCAATCCTCCTTAATGTCAATCTTCCATAGTATCTATGTCCTGCTGGAATATTTCTACTATTCTTTACTGAAGTTACCAAAAACTTTCCGGAAACGGATGTAAATGTTTGTGGAGGCAATGAAGTTTTATGCTGACAAAGCTATTAAGGTTGGAAAACATGTTTTGCGCTAATTCGCACTTCATCTTATGAAATTTTAGAAAACTAGTATTACTGAGTATTACTTCATTCAATGAATATCAAGCAGCAAATTCAATATTGCTTTTTAAAATAACTTACTTTATCTAACGACCATCAAATATTCTGGGTTTCAATTTTTCCCCACAAATCCCAGAAAATTTCTTGAATCATAACATCTCTTAAAAGCCAATTTCTGTTAACTCATTGTTCATCATTGGTTAGCCCTGTAGTTTCAAATAGATAAAAAAACCAAGGATATTTTGTATATTCACTTTGCTGTCTCAGATAGAACTATTTTCATAATGGTTTGCTGAATCTCGATCTAGATATGTCCATTGTGTTCATTATTTTGACTGATGACTTAGATTTTTATGAGACGAAAACAACAAACATCGTGATAGTTTCTTTGTTCACTCCAAACCATTGGTACTCCATACTTTAAGTTCTTCCCCTTTCTAATTGGTCACTGTAGCAACTGTACAATGCACGTTCTATATGCAAAATATGGAGCTACAGATTTATTTCACATGTGGACGTCCTCTCGCCCATACTGTTTCCCAAAAACTTGAGATATCAGAATATCAAAAGTACCACAAATCAGTTTTTACTTTTCGACACCAATAAAGTTTCAACATGTTACATACTCGTAGTTAAAGAGTATTGAAGAATAGTATAGTTATAGTATTGCTAAATGCATTTCATTAAATGCATAGTTACAGACTTACAATTAGTACTTATGTACTTGGAAAAATTAAAAACAATACGACCATAACACCTAACATATTTATGCTAGTAATAATTTAATTTAATCTTTGATCTTCTTTTAGACTCCATTTTTCTGTGCAGTAGTAGTATCTGTAGAATTAAATAAAAAACTGGATTGATTTCGAACCCGTCTGTTGATTGTTATATACATACACGCACAGCTATTGTCATGCATTAGAACAAAAATATCTTTTCAACACAGCTGAGACGCATGTTTTTCGCTGTTGTAAATATAATTTGAAGTTGACAATCTAACATCGTATTAGCATAAATTAAAGAAGCCTTATTCATCAGTAAAAAGATTTTGCGTGATATATGAATGTATATACATATACCGGGTGTTCAAATTGAAGTCGGCACTATTGCTAACTTCGTTATTATTGATGCTACGATGTCAGTTAAATTAGCAAAGTAGTAGGGTTTTTCGTTCCGAATACGATGATAAAATTTTAAATTAATTGAACTTCGCGTTTTCGAGATATTAAAAAAATACATTTTTTTTAAATGGAGTACCCTGTATATTTTTAAAAAATTAATACACTTTGCTCTTTATTATTGTCAATATTAATCTTATGTGAACAACAAAAAAGAAAATTGTGAATGCAAAATATTGAATACATAACCACCCTACTCTTAGAAACTATAAGGACGTAAAGGTAAAGCTAGTATTATTATTTTCTAAATGTGTAAATGCTATTGTTGGAGCAAATTCAAATAGCTATGTACTTACGTTGTCTAAACTAATACTCGTAATCTTGACAGATACTATGTATCTTTTGTTGCTGTCCTACTTATCTGTGATAAATTTAAAACTAATGGAATAAATCGATTCTGTCTGCGCTCATAGTAAAGGTAAAATTGAAGCAAAAGCTAAATTTCGTTTTTATTATTAATATTAGCAAGCGATTAAAAACTAAAATATGATTACTATCAAAGTACCAACGATTTTTTGTTCGCCTTAGGTGATAGATGATAATAAAATGTAAAATGTTTCTTTTACTTGCCAATAATCGGACATTCATAGGCTCTACACGATATTCATATCAACTTGAACTGGTACATATAAATGCTTGTAGTTCATTTATTTCTTAGTTTTTGGGTGTCTATGTATTCATAGATTTTGTTTAAAATTAAAATGTCATTTAAAATGTGCAAAAATATACAAGGTATTCCATTTAAAAAAAATGTTATTTTTTTTAATATTTCGAAAAGTTCAATTGTTTTTTAAATTTTACCATCGTAAGCGGAAGAAAAACACGCTACTACTTTGGTCATTTAACCAACATCGTATCTTTAGTAGTAACAAAGTTAGCAATAGTGCCGACTTCAATTTGAACACGCTGTATAGTCCTTCCATACGTTTTTGTAAACTGTAACCATATAATTTTGTAATGTAGGAGAAACATAGGAATTTTGGCACGACGTTTTTGGTGTAAGTCGGCCTTATTGTTTACAGAAGAAGTTCTCTGCGTACGCTATGCATCATTTATCCTCCGGGTATAGTTGCCATATACCTATATTTCCCGGTGCCATTGTATCATTCTATTGTACTGGCTATATCTTTTTGTCTGAGACCCGCGCTAACAAAAAAATAAATTTCTGCAGCAATTAACCTACTTCCTTTGGGAATTTTAATTAGCCTAAGATATGCAATCGATAGACAAGCACTACAAATACTACTTTGACAATGGTAAGCGATCATTGTTAATTTCCAAGCGATAGTATTAAATATTTTCAATTTGTAAAATATGTAAGAATCTGCTATAAATAGAAATCTCAGCATACCCAAACAATCAACTGGTGTTTGCTGCAAGTTTTAAGTGGGCAACAAGTATTCTCTTGAAAAATCCGATAAATACCCTGAACTAACTGAAGTTTTATGATTTTCTTTTTCTTCAAAAGATCCGTGTTTTAAAACTAGAAACAATGGTGTTACTTATGACGTTTGTATTATTAGTTTTATGAATATATGAGCTCTGTCTCAGTTAGCCTAAACATTCAAAATGTCAAACGTATGAATTTCATATTATAATAAAGACAGCACTTATTTAATAACACATATGTAGCTATTGTTCTTCTTAGAGTATTTTCTTATTTGGTTTAAACAACTTACACGACAACATTGATTGGTCGGTTTCTCGTCATTGCATTAGTTGCTTAGAAACCCATAAGAATACTTTCACGTTTCAATAATTATAAAGCAACATTCCACAGGGCTGCCCGAAAACTAGTGTTTAAAACTTACAAAATAAGTTGTATCCGTTTCTTTTTCGGCTTTCAATTTTACAGTTCGTAGGCAAAAGGAAAGCCTTTACTAATATAAATTCAGAAGAGAAATGGACTTATAAAAGAGCACAGACCTTGGTCTCAGAATCATTCAACTATCTACCCTTCCTTTGAAATAAACGCCACAGCATCTCGGAAAGTATTTTCAGAAATGTTGAATTTGACCCTACCTCATAAACAAACGCAAACTCATAAAACTTAAATAAAAAGAAACGTCAAATATTGCTCCTGTTCCTATGTAAACGACATTTGTTGCGTTTATTTACCTACTTATATGTATGTATACAATTTTTATTTCGCACAACGCATTATTAGCGGTTTTATTAGAGAACCATATAACTGTAAAATACCTACTACATCCATTTATTGAACATCGAGCTGTGAAATACATTCCTACATTTGATGGATAACAGAACGCTTACGAATACATTGCAATTGTTCATGTGGATTGGACGCTGGCTTATTACTGATTCTAATTGGAATGGATTTCCGCGAAGTGGAATGTGGACCCTGTTTCCTTCGAGTGCTTGGTTGCAATTGCTGAAAAAGAAGCAGTATGTTAGTATTTTTGTATGCAGGACTGGAGCGGAATTGTTACAAATTGATTTTCAAATCGTTCTATTTATGCTAAATATGCTATTAATATCACGAAATATTAATAGATTGTGCTCTTTTAAATACTGAAGTTATTGTATTTTACTCATAATCAGCTATCCACGTGTAATACAAAAATTATACTCTTAATAATACCGCGCGTGCAGGTTATTATAACCACGAGGCACATAATATTTTTTAGGATGGTCACGTTGATATTTCAAATACGAAGCAGTACCTAACAATACTTAATTTAAAAGCAAAAGCGTAATTGTATAGCGTTGAGTTTTTAGTGTGTACTGAAATTAAGTCCAGATTTGTATGTCAATGACGTTTGGAATTAACATTTGAGGTTATTGCATTTATTTGATAGCTGCTCGATGCGTTGGTTGCCAGCTATAATTAAAGTGTCATCCTGCGTTGCTGGTCTACACGCACCAACAATTCACCGCCATAAATAGCCTTCTTGATGATGCATTCTCACAGTAACACCGCTATATTTCCGCAACTAAGAGATGAATAATATTTCGTTGCTAGCATCCATAAATGTAGTATATTGTGAATTTACTTTTGTCGAATAATAACGTTGATATGTATGTAAAACCAACTTGATAGTTGATTTACTTGCAACATAATAGTGGGAATATGGAAGCATTCACTACAATATATCTGATTTCGGAATCTGCTGCAGATTATCTATCACTGGTAAATATAAAAGTATCGAAATACAATATGACAAATAAATTAACTTTTTTATGATACTGTAGACAGATCTATCTAGAGGTTGCATTGTATTCGTTATAAGGGGTAGAAACGACAAAATGATTACGTTATACTGAAAGGTTCATTCCAAAAATATATAAAACTTTTGAAATGGAAAATCGTCAAGGAGTAACAATTTATTCTTCTGTTGGCCTAACAGTTGCTATAGACTGTTTAAATCAAAGCAACAATTTTGGACAGTTTACCCAATCATTATCATTCCTTCATCTTTTTCTGAAACCTCAGTTTAACAAGCCAGGCTTTTCCATTCTTAAACGGATGTCTTATTTGGTTACCTTTCGGGTAAGTCAGTGTCAATTTCAAGAAACCGACACGCATTAAACCGATTTGTCCATATCTCTTAGGTAATTCTTCAATTCTTTTTTGTGCCAGATTTACAGTGCCTATAGAGAGCAGCATATGGTCCAATTCTTTGAAACTAACATGAGACAATCCCCATTTTTAAATAAAAAAATATTAATTAATATTATTTTATACGGAGGAAAATTGATACATTTCATGGCGCGCTCGTGAGAGCAAGCCATGAAAACTTACTTTTCCCCCACATAAAATATGCTATTTTTTCGTGAAATGTCGGCAAATGTATGCAAAAATATCTATTTTTATTGAAGATAAGCGGGTTTGGTAGGATGTTTGGACGTATAGGCCGACCGATGATTAGGTACGAGCTGTTTCTACAGTTAACTCATCATAAAACTGTCAAGTGGACATTGTCAACATTGAAATTATGTGTTTGTATTGGTTTGTACGTTGCCATAATAACACTTTTCCCTCCGGCGGCGGAAAAGTGAAAAGTAAACCTCGGGCGGATGAAAAGTGACACTTTGCGGCCGACTACTCAGTCGAGAAATGTCAATTTTATTGACGTTTGGAGAAAAAAAATATTAAATATAGATTAAAAAAGATTTTGTATGTAAATGGTACAATACTTGGACAAAATTAATATCTACCCACTTTGCCCGAATATGCATCTGCAAATAGCAATTTCGTGAAATAAATTTCCAGCTCGGAATAGAATACAATAGAATATTGTTTATTTACATTAATCCAAAACAAAAGAAGCAGCAACAAAAAACATGAAGTTGTTGTACTTAGCCAATACCAATTAATTTATGTAACTTAATTTATAACAATTATTTTCACACAACACAAAAATGTTTCAATTGACATTCACACCACGTGATTTTTTACTTTTTGCTTGACCTACTGTGATTTTTGTGTGATTATACGTCCTTTTCCTATGTGAAGCACAGGATAATTTTTACCGTTATTTTCAAGAAATAGGGGTTATTTGGTTTGCAAGAGTTATCCGTTTTGCTTGGCTTTTTCTGATATAACACGCATTCTTGTCACGAATTGCGGTTTATATTAAAATTCTAACGTACAATATATACAGGGTGTTGGGCGAAGAAAGGGGTAGCGCGATATCGTAGAAACGAATGAATATTTTCAAATTCTGAAAAACTGGTTTGAAATGTTAGGAAGTGACGCGTATTTTGCTATAATTTTTTGGAAAAATTAAATGCATCACCACCAGATGCCGCCACAGAAGTTTTTTTTAATGGAATACCCTATTTTGTTTGTAATCGTCTACATATTTCTGATAACCTTTCCTATAACAGTTACCAACCTACCTGTTGTACTTTCGGGGAAAACCATAATGTTTTAAAAGTTTAAATAGAAGATCTTAAAGATAGTATTGTATGTACATATGCATGTATGTATGTATTTTGAGGGGATAATATGTCCTCCTAAACATACTAAATGTGTCTCAGTTTGACAGACGTTGATATGTTTGAATTCTAAAGTTCCAAGATCGCATTCTATGGATTGGTGAGAGCAATTTTACGAACAACAAAAATCGTCAATCGCTAATTCACATTACTAATCGATAGGAAATCTATATTGAATGAAAAAAAAATCCAAAGATGGAACATAAATGTGTGGTGTGGAATATAAGGAGACGATGGATTGGTAGTAATTGACCTAGAATATGGTCAGCTCATTCTCCTGATATGAGTACTATGGTCTTGTCGTTGGGGATATTTAGAACATGTAGTCTACGATACACCTTCCAGAAATATCTAAGAATTGTGTAGTGTAATGTAGTCTTAATTAGGCATTATTAAAGATATGTAGAATGGAATACAGAAACTTTCGAGTACTTACTTTAACCGACATTAAGTTAATGAAATAACTAGACAAAATACTTAATGTCACTTGTACTCTATTTTCATATTTGACTTTTATATTTTTTTTAATTTTCAGTTGTCAGGAATGTGTTGCAGATTGTAAAAAAAGTATTCCATTTCATAAAAATTAGCGTCATATGACGACGATTCATGTAATTTAAAAATGGCGAAATACGCGTCGCTTCCGAATATTTCACATAAAATTTTCAGAGTTTAAAAATATTCATTCGTTTCCGAGATACCGTGCTCTCCCATTCCTTGCTTAACACTCTGTATAAACATTTATTTTCTTTTTATAAATTGTAAACAACAAAGATACTACGTATACTCCTATATAAAATGCCGAAATGATTACCATATATGTACAAACATCTGCAAATACAAAAGCATGTAATTTTCTGTTTTACCGGCTAAATAATATATGAAAAATAAACTATTCAAACAGTTATCAACGAACCTTAGATAAAATAAGAGGAAGAGGAAGTACCTGTATTTATGACACTAAATACTGAAAGTTACAAAAGCTATAAAGCTACTAATAGACCTACAAAAAGAAGAGTATATGGAAATACGAAAAAAGCTACATATCACGAAACGATACTGCATTGAATAGAACAGATGCAACAAATAGCTACAGACAATAAGTCGCGAAGACAAACAAGTTGCGGAAATTTAACTTCATCTAACTTGAAGTGACAAAATGTCTGGTTAATTAATTTATATAGTAAACATATGGTATCCTCGGCCTTGTCTCTCTACTTCATTTTGGTGTGAATCATGTAATAAATGAGCTTCTGTTTGTTTTACAAATTGCGACCTGTATTACGTGTGTTAACACATGTAAGACACAATGGTTTTCATAGTTCATCAAACAACATTTCTCAAATAGTAATTATAAATATGTTAATGTATTTTTGAAATCATCCATATATTTAGGAACTGTTGTTTTTACAAATTCAGTTGTAGGATAAACTTTATTTCCTGCTGAAAGATTAATATAGATACGCTTGGTTAAAAGCCAAAATAATTTCGTTTATTTCGATTGTTTTCTTTAGTATTGCGTGTTGAAGTAATAGTAAAATCAGTCTAGTCATTGCGCTAACTAAACTAACCAAACCGGTATGTATCAAATGTTTAGTTTAAACAAAACGTGTACAAGTTGAATCACGCAAATCAAATAAACACATCGATCGTCAAAATTTTTGTTTCCATTCAACTTCATAGACAGGTATCACGTCTGGATATTTTTGTCATTAATACGCAGTTGGATGTAAACAAACAGCTTGTCTTGATTTATTAATTACATTCGACAAAGCGAATCGTTATTATTTTTAGTGTTGGTAGTATAAGTACGTAATAATAATATTTACTTATTCAACAAAGCACCACCTGTCGAAAACGGTCTACGCCATGTATCAACCAGTTTTCAACGATTGTTAAATTTTTCCATGTTAGTGGAAGCATATAACGCAATTATTTTACACCGACATTTTTTTAAATTCTTTTCGGTGAAATTTTATTGCGGTTTTTATGGTCCGATGTATTTGATTATGCTATAACTTCTTCTAAAGTTGTTTCTCTGTGTATATAACAGAAGCTGCTTCCAGAAAGAAATCCGAACACGACCAAATTTGCTTACGAAATGTATCTTATCGTTAGAGATGTTTGATAACAGCTTGCCGTCTGCAAATCTGCTTGTATCATTATTTTCAAAATAAACAGCGTATTTTTCAGCAACGAATTTCCATTTAGTAAATACGGGCTGCTGCGTTGAAGCGAATTTTATTTCTCTAAAAAGCTGTATTGTTTTGATTAACTTCTTCAACATAATAAAATTTCCATTAACGCTAACCCTTTATTAATTAAAACATACCTCGCAGAAAAATTCTCATTTACTTTGAAAAAGATGGTAACTATTAGAAAAATAGGGCTGTAGGTGTATATGTACTATCGCGAGCTTATTAAACGACTCGAACTTCAAGCGTTATGGTAGATTATACAGCTACTCGAAACATTTGAGAAGTAGCACTGGGCGACTGTAATTACAGGTCGATAACAAGCAGGTAGAAAGATTCGCAATAAATTGTATATCCTATGATGATTGTAATACATCCTACATTATTATAATATAATTCGTATTTATTGACGAAATTCGCTCTGTTTGATATTATGTCTAGAAAATTCATACGCAGTGCAAGTTTAAAATATGTTTTTATATATATTACTATTGTGTTTATAGGAAATTTGATGAAGGAAAAACAATATTTGCAAAACATTAGGAAATGATTAAAATTAAATATCAATTTAAAGAAATATTTATTTCTGAATATATATTAATTTTTTAATAGGGCGAAATATATATAAGGTAATTATCAGTTGATTTAGGAACATTTTATTGGACGAGACAATTGAAAACGTATTGCTCGGCACCTGACTGATATTTATAAATTAAACATTTTCCAGGAGTGCGTTCAAAAATGATTACCGAGTAAGAATTATTTACCACGGGATTACAAAGAACGTTCAGAATTAAAAAATATTTTACACTGGAATATATTCCCAGCGTTCAAAAATTAAGTCGGGGAATGCTAAGGGATTACTTTTGTTACCGTATATTTGAGCACGGTAAAACCTTACCGAGTATGCGCATTAACAGTAAAACTTCTATATTAACGAACACCCTTTTAGCGAATTTTTCTATTTAACAATTTTTTCATGTACACATTGAATTTCAGAATACACTTGCATGTATTTCAACTGCTACTTAACGAAGAAAATTTCTTTATTGCGAAGTTTTTCTTTTACTACCAGATTTTTTCCTACCAAAAATATTTCGCAAAATTTGATATAAAGCGATTTATGAACATGAAACGCTTTTTAATATAATAGTACTTTTGATAGTCATCTTACATCAGGGATAAAAGATAATTTAGGTAAAAAAAAGTCAAGACTACATTGCACAAAGAATCAGTTATATTCAATTATTTACCCATTTATTTCAGTATTTTTTTTATATTTTACACTTTTGATAAGAACTAAAAATGTCACTAAACCGTGATTGCATTTGAATACGAGAAGAATCCGCCAAATCGAGTTTTAAAAGACACATGTGAAGTAAGAGGAGCCGCCAGCAGCATCTCGTCGCAAACTGAGCGTTGACAGTTGACAGGTAAATTACCATTACTATTATCCATAAAGCGTTCGGAAATAATCCTGCTAAGGTTATACTTTTACAAGTAAGACCTATTACTATTCCCACGATATCACCGCACCATTACCATCCATTTTTGAACGCACTCCAGATAGTTAACGGTTGACAATTAGTTCTACATTAAGAAATTATATTGAATTTACTTCAGTAGTGCAAATTGTTCTAAGAAATAACTATTATTGGCTTTAAATTCTTATTAAATTAATATAACTGTCGTATTTATACAAACGTTTAAGGTTCTTAAGAATCCGCTAAAACAAACACCGACAAATATTATTATTAATCTTCTTTTATATAAACATAACGTGCATCTATAAACAACTATATTTCTTCATAAAATTTTGTATTGTTAATCTCAGTGAATTATAAGTACTATTTCAATTAAAACCGACATTTTAAATAAAATTTCACAAAAGGCTAAGAAATAATAGATATTTTAGTATATTACATTACATTATATTTCCATACGTTATCTATTATCGGCTGTTTTAATTAAAACATTGACCACATACTAATAAAATAATATTAAATTCTTTCCATAATTACGCGTCCCAATCTGTAAGTTTATAATTTTTACAATAATTGTTGTTAGATCAATATTTTCCCTGAGAAAAATGATGACATTTTCTCTTATTCAATTAACTTGAGTACGGTCTACCTCTTCGCTGATTCCATCATATTCATGTCAAATATATTCATAATTCTTTTCGCTTAGATTTCTTTTAAATAGTGTCTACCCTCCGGCCTGCGGCTATACGGTTTATTACAGTTGCCCAGTTATATTTACCTGAATATTGCTCCAAGTAAGGAAAGCCTACAATAGATACGTTTTATGGCAGTTTGAGTCGTTTAAAATGCTCTCGATAGTACAGGTACTGTTGAAACTATAGCTCGCAATACTTGACAAAATAATTGCATCATTCACACACACGGTCAAAAAATCTAATGTAAATAATATTAAAACACAAGTTTGCTTTTAATCAAAAATCTCAAATGTGCTCGATTATATTAAAATCTATTCCTTGCTCGATAAGTAATTTTAAAAACTTCTAACTGTATGTTTATGGTCATCATTTTATTGCAAGTATGGATTTCAAACAACCTATTTTAGCAGAAGATATACAGCTTCATAGAATGCATCGATATATGTACTTACATACCGGGTGTCCAGCCTAAGATAGCCGACTTATTATAAATTTAAAAAAAAAATGTTTCAAATAAATGTTGCATCGAATCAAAATCCACACATTTTAAAATTAGTATCAGTAATGGCGGACTTCCGGTTCTACTGTAAGTAGATACTAACTTTATTATTTTAAATAGAACACTCTATGTATTATTGCACTTTTTGTTTCCTTATTAAATTTAAAAGGCACTTTGTTAACCTTACATTGAGTCTAAGTTGTACCGTTTTCGAATTACGTGACGTTTTTCGAAAAAAATAACATCTGCAGCGTCTTCGGTGTTTGGAACTGCGAAAATTAGAAACATGCGGTTTTCAGTTTTCACTTTATCATGAAAGAGGGCACGTCTTTTATTAGAAAATTGTTGCATTTATGTTACAGGGTGATTAAATAGGGATCTGTAATTTCCCAACTTTAAAATCATGAATAATTTGATTTTCTTAAATATGTAGAATGGTATAGCAATTTTTACATAAATTGATGTAAAATTTGATTTTCTCCCGTTTATGGGGATATTATTGTGTCTATTTCCAACGATTTATCAGTTTTTCGCCATCCGTACGTGTATGATAGACACACTACCGTCTATATATGTACGTATATATGACGTCTACTACAAAATTGACATTTTCTTTAATTTGAACAAAAATATAGAGTTGGTTCGGAGTAATATTTATTAATATACATATAATTGATATTGCGAAAAAATGTTTAATAATGAAACAGAAATAATAGCGGCACTTATTCTTGGCATTCTTATAATAAGAGATTCCAGATATTCGCCTGCAATTTTGTTCCATGCTACCTGCAATTTCTGCCAAAGATCTCATGCGCCGCTAACTCCTTTTTTTCGAATACTGCGGTCTAACTAGCTCTATTGGAGACAGCTATGGAGACTGGGGTGGCCACACTATCCGTATCAACTTGCCTTCTTCCTCAAATCAAATAAGTTTTACATAAACGAGATGAATGTTTGGGGTCGTTATCTTCTGGGACGACAAAATTTTGGCCATATAATGTTTGCCCGCTAAGCACACCATTTTGCTCTAAGATTTGCAGATAACCCCTTGCCCAGGATCTGGTCTATTTTTACCAAATCACCTACAGCTGTACTATCAATACAACCCAAACCATCACACTACTTCCACCATGTGTCACTGTGGCAATTAGATATTGTTCACTGGCTCTTTTTCGAGTCTACCACCTCACAAATATCGAAGTTTTGATCCAAAGATTTGGAACTTCGATTCGTCTCTGTCCATAATATCTCACGCCACTGGTCAAGTGACAAAAGGTGATCCCTGTGATGAATGACCCATTCCAATCTCTTTTTCGCGGCTACTCTTCCCTTTAGTTCTGTTGCAAGAAGTCTCCGTTTAACTGTTGTGACAGATCCCCAGTGATCTCTGGGGCGGTGAGAAACATATTTCGTTTCGAAGTTACTACTATAAGCTGATCTTCACGGGCTGTCGTTGTTCTTCCCCCTGCCCGTTTTCTATTGTGAAGTGAACCTGTTTCCGGCATTCTCTTAGCAAGAGCACCTTAGCACCTTCACTTTGTGGCGATATCTGCTATTGAATAACCTTCACAACGTAATGTGAACTTTGCAGCATACTACATAGCTATACATATTTCAGTCATTTACATTTTCTCTTTCTACAATTTATTTCGTGTTTATTATTAATTTGTGTTAAAATAAAAATATAATTCTGGCAAAATAATTTCAAGAGAGAATAAACGCCTAACCCGAATTGTATGCTATCCTAAATGGGGTTCGATTACTACTGAAGATCAAAGAGATCAGTTTTTGTTAGATTAATATCTACAATTGACAATAAATTTGCGACCGCGCTTCTGGATTTCTAACAAATAAGTGACATTATTCAAAAGAAAGAAAAATGTATAAAACTAATATAAAAATTGTTTATCTTATATCTTATCTTAACCTGGTGATGCTCTCTTTAAGCTCTTTGTTTTGTTGGGAATGAAATTTAAAAACAACACATATTATTTATAACATCTAAATTTAACTATAAAGTTTAGGTTTAGATTTTTCTTTGAGTAGTGCAAAAATAACCTAAACTTATTTATTACGCATCAATTTTACGATAAGTATAACATAAGTGAGGGAAGATTTTATCTTAAAAAGTTGTAGTCGAAAGGAACATCTGCAATACAAAACAACACAAAGAACTTGAAGACTTATATAACTAAAAAGAAAAGGTCAAATAGGACGAAACAATGCCAACTTTGAAGGGTTTTCTTTTGCGTTGTATCCAAGAATTACTGTCTGCTTCTTTTACGAATGTCTGCTCTACTAAAATACAGGGTGTAATATAAAGATAGGAAATAAATTAAATAATGGATTACTACGAAAGAGATTATACTTTTTTACATATGAAGTTCTGTACTACACTGAGTAACCTACAAAATCCATCTTTTTACGTTTACTAGGAAATTACTAAGTAAAGCTATGACTAAAATTTCGTTTTAGTGGTCGAAAGTTATTAAACAAGTATTATGTGTAAAGCATAACTAGAAAATATTATTTTTACTAAGAAATCCACCATTAATTAATGTTACGCCCTGTGTATACATATAGTTCAATATAATATATGGCATAACTAGTAAAGATCACCTTTTGTGAATGTAAATTTGAATAGTTGCTAAATATAATTTATTTATCAATAGTGTTTAAAGCTTCCAACAACAAATATTTCCGAAATTACACGTGTATATTGTTTAAGTCAGAAAATTTATATTCTGAACCACTAAACCAACTCAAGTTTGTATCCCTTGTAATATATGACGTGCTAAGCTTGCAAATTTGAATCAACAATACAAAATGTAAATGAATTCATTATTCTGTATTATTGCAATGGAATCGCTGAAAGAGAAATATTTAATGTTATTCTTAGTTACGGTAATCTTTATTTTTGCTTTTTGCAACGTAGAAAGCGCAACAATATCGTAGTATTACAGAAAATGTAATAGTTTACGCTTCTTAGTACACTTTGCCTTGTTTTTAATGTTAAAATAGTTAGTAGTTTGATGGTTCAAAAAAGATAAATACTTTTCGTAGAAGAAGCTATGTTATAGGTATGTATCTGTAATATATTACAGTCTGATAAAGGAATACTTGAATTGTATCCACTCATATTACGGTTCGATTTTAATAAAATTGTTTTAAATGACAAGAACCCACTTTTGTGACGTCATCTGTGCGGTAACTTCCTTAATAAGCATTTCCGGAGCCAAGTTCCTGGAAACTTTTCTTCATACTTATGTATATAGAACCACCCATTCTTTAGGGGTTGTTTGTGGACACACTGTATATGTACACTGTTGGAAAAAGTGATGATCACACCCTGTACAATGTAGAGGTGCGATTCTAACGCAATGAAATTTGCTATGGAAAGTTGGTATGGAAGTAGTAGGATAACCTACCCTCAGCTAGATAACGGCGTAGTCCTACTAGAAAGGGATGCATTTATAGCGAGAGTCAATACGTCCACCATGTGTAATCGCACTAGGTACATTATGTGATGTACAGAATACTTGAAAACATATATTTACTTTTAAATAAACGAGTAGGTTGCTTTTCCTGTACCTAATAACTCTACCTGTTACCCTACTATTAAACGAATTATTCTGAACCAGTGCATTTATCTTCCCATCAAAGTTTAATTTAGACAGTGAAGTCATTTTCCAATCCCCGAGTTTTTGAACAGTTTTGCTGTTAACATACACAATTCTAGGTATAACATAAACTTCTATCCAACAAAGCAACAACTTTGTAGATATTTCACGATCATCAATTACACTAGTTTACGAATTTAAGTTTGTTCGCTGGGGTTTAAATTCTAATAGCTGATATTGACTGTTGTGATGTAGGAATTTCAAACTCGATTTAGAGTTTCTTCTGTCACATCCAGGTACAACGCAAATTACGAAATATTTTTTTTATTCTGTACGAAGGTATATAATTATACTAGATTTAGTAATGATAAATTGACACCTTTATATTTTAATATAACAAGAAATAAATAAATACTAAGTAGTATAAATTGAAATTATTAACCGTTCATTAATAAGACTGTTGTCTCTTTGTTTGAAAAGACCGTTAAATCATCTCTCTTTTATGCACAAACGTAGAGGTACTTCTTTTTAGTACCAATAGTAGTAGACAATCAAATTTATACTCCACTTAAGCTAGTACTTCCGCTTTATTTTCTTTATATCTTAGTGAAAGCCTTTTTTTGTACTTCGTCCATACGTCTAAGATTTTTGGGGAAAAAATCTAAATAGGACAGGCATGCAACAAGAAAATTTTGATATTCATCTAGCAACATCCCGAAGCTCTTGCAGCAAGTTTTAAATAAATTTTCCATGATTCTGTGATTTATAATTTCTTTCGAAAGCAATTGCTATTCTTTAAGTTGGTGTTCAAATAGTTTTAAAGTGAGTGATCAAAACCAATTTTCTAATTTGCGTACCAGTGAATCTACCTGCCATAAGATTTGCGTCAGATAAAACGAAAAATTTACAATGTTACTTAAAGTAGTATCCATCCTTATTCAATACTTTTGATTTATTTGTCGCCAAAATCAACTTTAGATTGTCATAAGTTTCTTTTAACTAGACTGAATGAGTAACTGGCACGGATGAATACACATCGCCATTATATAATAGACCAACCTTTAAATTAATCTTAGACGAATCTAATAATTATCATTGCAGACCACTAGATGACTTTGTCGTAAAAAGCACTTGATAAACTGATTTTCACGGTTTTCGTATCAAGAACATGATGTATCTGGAGCAAGTAAGCAATATACATTGGAACACAGACATCTCATCGATCAGTTCTGGTTGAGAGAACTATTGCGCATTAAAATATTTTCTGCTTCACTGAAAAATATGGACTGCAAAGTTTCTGGTGCAGGTTTTACAGGCAAATAAGGTCCATTCGGAATCCAACTGATAGCTGACAGTAAATCGGGATATTTAATACCTTTTTTATTTTCTCAGTTGTAAAAAACCAAATTTAACACCAAATTTATCTAAACCAGTGTTATGTATTATTAATACTCCTTAATTGGATTAAAACGTTGTAATGACATTTGGATTTAGCAACAATGATCCCTAACATTAATTGATTGAAATAATATCCGTTAACAACAAACTTAATTTACATTTAAAAGTAAATTACAAACAATATATGTTACGCAACGAAGGAAACTCATAATGTGAAATTCGACACACTTCATTAGGGCAAGGAATTTGCTATTACGAAGTGACGTTTATTTTGTATAAGTCGAAAGTTATCTATCCAGTTTTTTTATTTATATCAAAACGGGAAATTCAAATATATTCAATTTCTCATCTTGATAAAAATTTGTATATGACGGGGGTATATCTATTTCCATCCCAGTATTGCGAGTTTCTCTTTTCAATTCTGTGAATGTAAGGCATTCTAAATTAAAGCGCTCTTTCATTTTATATTTATCATCTCTTTACTTCAGAATAAATTTTTCGATCTTATATATTTGAAACATATTACTGTTATTCTAGGTATTTATGGCTTCTTATTTATTTTCTAGAGCTTAATCATATATCCACACAAACCATGTCTTATTTCAGATTTATTAGGTTTATATGAATCAATAAAATGTTTGAAAAGTGTTCAAGAATTGGAACATCAGAATTCATATACAAAATGAAATAAAAACATATTTTCTCAAATATAATATTCTCTAGAGCTAATTTTATAGCAGGCGCGATATTAACAGTATAACATCCCGATATCTTTCCACAAACTGTTGCTTTTAATACTTCTCACACTACTAAGAGATGCAGAATATACCCAGCAATACTTCCATAGCAGCTATTGACGTTGACCCATCACGTTATACCTAAAAACCTGTCTTTATACGTCGCTGAATAACTCTTAGACACTTGCACGATGTTCGCATTTGGTAGGCACATTGGCTTTCTGACAATATCCACAAAATATTTTGGAAAAATAATATCAAGCAAATTGACCTGAAAAATTTTGCCTTGACAAACGTCTCCTTGCACGTTTTAGGTATAAATGTCACATTCACTACCTTTCAATAAATTAGAAGATAAGATAGTGACAACTCTATGCTTAACACAAACAAGAGACCAACAGGTTAATATCCTATTGTGTTAAGATCCGTAAAGGTTCCATCTTTTCTCCGTGATTTGTACGATTTCGTAACACGTCGCTACTATAACAATCAGTAGTGACCAAATTCTAGCATTTTCCGAAAACAATTTTTTTTAATGTACGCAAATTCTAATTATAACAACATATGATGTTTCGTCTAGCCAATATGTTTATTAATTACAAATTTTTGGCCGTAAATATTCCATTTTTCACACTTAGGAAGATGCAACTTTTCAGATCAACAAAACGTTTTTAATACTTACAGATGCGATTGAAGAAATTAACTTTGCTATTATCGCTAAAGTAGTAGACACAAAATTCGACAAAACAATATATTCAAAATGACACTTAAGAAAGGCGTAGTTTATGACTTACAAGTAAAATATATTTCGACGATTTCAAGACGATCACGGACTAAAGTCTGATTGAAACTATACTGTTGAATATTTAGTTTTATTTCTTTCTCAATCGATTCTTTAGTAACACGGCAATTAACTTTGGTAGACCCGTTAAAAAGATTTAATAACTCGTAAAAAAACTAGATTCTAGTGTGGTTTGGTATCAAACGATATATTGAGCTGTGATATTAAAACGAAATCCTGGACTCGAAAAACTAAACAATATAGCTTCTACGTTAACTAACGCAATCGCTCAAAATGACACTATAAATAAATCAATTTAAAATTATAAATATGCTTCTGTGTGAAGCGCTGGTTTCATCAATATATTTTTTTATAGTCGACGCAAGATTATTTGATAGCCACACTTTTTAACTTATTTTTCTATAATTAATGGATACGTATGTCTGTACATTGTACATCCATAATCACGGTCTGAAATTGTGGTGACTTCAAGATTTCATAAGCAGATCAGTCTGAAGTTAGTTGTTGATGTCATCCAATCTAAAATGTATTCATACAGTTGTTATTTCTGAGCGATAAAAAATTGGGAGTAGCTTCTACTTTTTATTCTTAATGATAATTATGAGAGAGTGGACTATTAAACATTGTATTTGTAAAATTAAATCTCTCTTTCTCTATAATAATAATTATACTAATAATTCCGAACAAATGTCATATTCTGCTCATACTATTACAGAATAGTTTCCCACATATGAAGAAAAATGTTCAGATAAATCCGTCAATCTCATTGAATCAACCAGAAGTAATAGAAAACTGATAACATTGATGCCATTAGAACGGCTATAGAACGCAGATCAATACGCAAACCAATTTGAAAACCATGCGTGAAACTCAATTTCATTCATACAAAATTTAGATTTTTCAGGCGTTAAAATCAGCATATCATTCAGCTTTTTTTTTGTTAATTTCTAAGTTGCTGAAATCATATTTCAGAAGAAAAACCTCATTCAGAACTAGTGTATGTCTCACAAAGCACACTTCCATTTATGGCTAATACAAATAAACAAAATAGCTGTTGATAGAGTTCGGAAAATTTACGGAAATCAACAACCATAATATAGTCATGTATGGGGTGCAATGCTGTGCACTATATTGAAATAATCAAACACTTTTTACTGGATAACTAACTCGTTTCTGTAGAACAGTAAAAACATGCAATTTCAGAAAAATAATTTTGCTCCACATACGGCAGGAACACAATTGAAAGCTCTACAAAGATTACCTTCTGGTTATATTATCGTAGCGCTTTTATTGTCCAATTGTGTTACTATTCCAAAAATTGTTAATGTTCCATTAGTTGTATTATACTTTGTGATTTAAAATTTTGTTTTTTCATGATTGTGTAGTGTTAAAATCTTTGTGCCACAGTATTATACGTGTAGTACAGGATACTAGGTTGAAAAAAAATAGTTGGACAACTTTAATTAGCTGTGACATATGTTGCCTTATCTTATTATTTAATTGTCAAAATAACGTTAAGTAAACTCACTTTTTCCACATTTTTTGGGACTGTCAAATAAGTAATGAGTTATAGTAGTGTTACATTTTTTTTTGCATCCGAATGTAATTCCCTTTCTTGAATGATTGCACAAAATTTATTTGATTGAGAATACAAAAAGACATTAGTCCAAACTATGATCTAATGTTACAAATGCAACATCTAACATTGCATTATATATAAAATATGAACTTGAAAATTCTGCAAAACAACGAAATCGAATCGTTAAATTTCCAACTTCTTAGTTTACAATAAAATCAGTGAACCACAGTCTGATGATAAAACAAAGATCCGCATATATACATATCAGCGTATAACGTAGCCGAAAACCTTCAACTGAAACTTTAAAATCGATTATGTTGAAAACTAGAACAGCACACAAGTTTTTACATATAAAAAAATGGATGTAGAAGAATCTTCAGCTTGGCTGTACAAATTATTCTCATGAATATGACCACACCCGTTCGTTTTTTTTTCTTCTAAAAAAATACAAGTTCTTTAAATAAAAGTAGAAAGTAATGATTTCTCTGAGGATACATGTATATACTCCTGTAGGGAGATGATCAATATTTTTAACCTCGTGTTACGTGATTTCTATATAAAATAATTTTAGATTTCTGCTTCATCCAGTTATACTGGAAAGGTGCATTAACTTCCTCATTTCAAATAGAATGACTTTGTTTTAATCGCTTTGCAATACTGAGACAAAAAGGCTATTTTGTCTAAAAACCTTGCCTCTAAAACTAACTCAAATTATTTTAATTTTTGTAAAAAAATTGACAGCTGCGAGCTCTGACAAGTCGCTACATTCCTAAAAAATTAAAACATGAACACATCTAAAATTTTAAATGATTGTTTAGTGTGATATATAAAATGCAGTGTTATAAGTTACAAATCCAGAAAATATTGATATCCTATTACTTTCAAGTAGTAACTTTTTTTTTGTTCTACAGCATTAGCTGAACGATGACGAATTTAACTTTTGTCTTGATACTTGAATTAGTTGTGATATTTTCCGATGAAGAAGATCCAGATATTCTTCACGAAACAGTATGGTTCCAACCAGATAGATAGATTGATGAATTGGTTAAAAGGATTTGTGTCGAATGGTCTCCAAGATAGCCAATCTTGCGCCTGTTGAATACTTTATTTAAGATTACTTAAAACAAAATTTTAACAAAGTCTTTAATAATATAGAGACTCTAAAGAACTGCATACTGAAGCTATACAAATATCCGCCTTAGTATATGTCAAAAATTTGATAGAAGGCAGTTTCTTAGCAACCTATTGTGATGTTACTGTTAGTAGCTCGAAAGTGATTGTGTCATCGAGGATATTAAATATTTTGTTATCTAATCCCATTTATAGTCTTTTTCTTTTGCTTTTCCTCTTTTGTCAATTGATTTTCAAAATGTATCTAATGCTTTTCCAATAATTCTGTACTAGTAGGCTTGTTTTGTCAATAAAATTCCTTGTTTGTGAAATGTGTCTCCGGATCAATTAAGTTTCTCAAACATTTTGCGTGCTTAAATATTTGGTGTATTGATATGGATAACAATGGTCACAGGAGAAGAAATGCCAAAATAAGCAATAAAATACGTACTTTAGTCATTAATTTTTTGAATAGTGGTTCCACGGTGAAAAATGCAGCACAACGATTTTCGGTTTTACCTGATACCGTTAGAAAAATTTATGCAACTTATAGGAGAACTAATAATGTTGCAAAGGTAAGTGCAATGATGAAGTATTGGTCCTCATTAGAGCTCATGGTTATTTGTCAGTGTTTCTACCCGCTTATAGCCCATTTTTAAATCCCATTGAGGAACTTTTCAGCCAATCGAAACAAATTATACGAAGAGCTCAGCCGGCAAACGAACTATACGACGCAGTTCATAATACATCAGAACATACATGTAACCCCACAAAACTGTCTACATTATATACAACACCTGGAGTCTTAAAGACTGTTTACAGAGAAATGACATTTTAAATTATACAAGATTATGGATAGTCTTATCGTTTTAAAAATTTGACGTCCGTAATATAAACAATAAGAAAATCATTTGACATAACAAATATTTGGAAAAAAGCAATTGACAACAGAGGAAAACCAAAAGAAAAAGACTGTAATAAAAAATGCACGAAAGGGCTAATTAAGTTTATATTCAACCAGTGAAATTGCATTTTGTTTAAATAGCCGATTTCAGTTTTTCTCACACTCTTCAACGAGCGCCTGCATGACATGGAGTGCCATTTGAAAAAGCAAGTAGGGAACCCTAAAGGCTTGACTGTATACAATTAAGAAAAAATAGGTTAATATTTATATCAATTAAGAACAATTAAGAAAACTATAAATTTTATTCCAGATTTTTGGGCAACCCGGTATATACTTCCTCATATTAAAGGAGCACATTTTTTTTTATTATGTGTTATTACTTCAGAACCAAACAGAATATTAATAAAAAGCTGTTAGTTCATTGCATGTCTTGGCAACTATCAGAGTTGTCTCAGTATAAGATACGTGATGATTTAAAACGAACAATTATATTTGTTTGAAGCAATTTGAATAAATGCTAAATCCTTTCTTGTCAGAACCAAACTAAATTACACTATAATAGCTGTAACCATTTTTACCCCCTATTGTGGATTTTTGCGAGATTTTTTCCTGCCGCCAACAATTGACAATGGCACATTATCATTTGATACGCCATCATTTGCCAAATTAGTTAGCTCAGTTATCAATTATAGAATATAAAGGGGTCAGAATGCGAATGCTCGTACTAGAGATGACACGATCGGTTGTACCCTGGAATGTGACTAAGGTTCTAACGGTTTTTGACAGATGTATTTTCCATACGTATCGTACACGAAAGTTTTATATTCTGATAACAATTTTTTAATTTGAAATGTGCCCTCAAAGTTTTCTAGTCATATTTTTAGAATAATAAAGTTTGTATGTATTTATTTTCAGAAGTAATGTGGTTTTGAAATTATTGGGTAGAATGAAATTAAAAAAAGAATCAATATTTTCAGATTAATGTACTTTCTCAGTATCTCCAGGTTTTTTAACTGACAATTTATGTGAAACAATTTCTGTATCAAACCTTGATATTATAAATGTTGGTTCGTGAAAGGGCATATTGTGATAGTCTGCGAATTGTATTCGAGTATCAAAATTATAATACCATATACTATACAAACTTTTTAGCCACTGAACCAATGAAATTCAATTTCATGAATAAAACCATACTGTTTTTAGACGCAAACCCTCTCTGAATATTAAAATATTCAATATACGAGTATGAATATATTTCATAGAATATATCATATAAATATTTTAAATATAAATTCTATATTTAACATTTGAAAATTAACGTAAATGCTGTGCGTATATTGCAATACCATAAATTTAATCCTTAAATACGCGTTTGATGATAGAATTTTCTAAACAGTAGTTACACATCAAAAGTGTGCTTTCATATGTATATTACCTCATTTTCGTCTGTACTGATCATGGCTCTCATTTTAATTCTTTTAGCATAAATACGTGTCTCGTTTAGGAATCAATTTTACAAACATATTTACATTACATAACATATAATACATATACAGGGTGTTAGAAAAAATACAATGCATCAACAGCTGAAAAGGACCATGATTTAATAGAAAAAGTTCCTATACAAATGTCCGATAATAATTTGTTTTCAAGTTAGAAGCTGTTGAACAAAATTTTTAAAAAACAGAACAACATCAAAAGATATAAGATACATATTAGTTATACATAAGGTGTTCAAATTGATGACCTTGTTCCTGAATTTAGATTTCAAATCTTCGTGTTAATTTGAATCTTTGAAATAATTAGCAAAAAGATTAGGAACTTGCCTTAATGGGTATCATTCGATAATGATGTTGAGCTTCGGAAATTTTGAACGGATATTGATAATGATCATGTCGTTGTATTCCACGAAAGTATTCACGCACCATATAATAAATATTTTTTTTCAAACTCAATAAATGCCGCAAAAAATAATATACCATTTTAATGCCTAAGTCAAAATTGAAAAACAAGACAATATAAAAAACAGTTAGTAACTTGAAAACAAAAAAATCAAATCATTATAGGAATTTGTTATTTCTTGGTATTAAATCACATATTGCTATGCATTGTAGTTTTTTCTATGTGAATATATATATATAAATGTCTCATAGAAATGAATCCTTAATCTTATGAAATCTGTGTGCTATATTTATATAGGCATTTGAACACTTTAGATAATTATGCATATATGTATATAAAGTATCCACACTACCTGTGTCAACTTTTATCTAAATCTATATAATACTCCTTGTTTGAATAAAGAAATTTTAGTAACCAAAGTTTTAAGGACCTAATTGGTAGAATTTCCATTTCTCGAAACAAACAGGAATAAGTACTTTTAGTCAAATTTGACATTAATTAATATTAATTTATTTCATTTTATTCTGTACTGCAAATCAAGTTTCTAATTAAAATTCTTTTAGCATAAATACGTGTCTCGTTTGTGAAATCAATTTAATGAAACTTTAAAATGTTTTACATGATGTGATTATCTGTAATATTATTAGCACGGCGTACCTTATCATTGCTGGGAGTCCCACACGTTGTCTAACTCTTTGTTTCATATGAACTTTAGTTCTAGGATGCTCCTACTAAATAATGTTTTTAATTCTTCCTTAGAAAAAGATGTTATTTGAACATAAGCCACGAGGTCAGGCTGGCCAGCCTGTTGGTCCCTCGCGGCCAACTATTCGGGAAATTAATCACCACCTTGCCGAACTCTAGCTTAAAAATAAGGCAGACAGTCATCCTGTTGAACCCTCATCGTTAAATGCAGAGCAAAAGGACCATAATTAAGCAAGCATTGCCTCATTCAAGACGCCCTAAAAAAATGATCCAATGAGTCGGTTTTCGAAGAGGAAACACCATATGTTCTTCGTTACCTGTTTTCAAAGTAATGAGCATTAAAGATTGCTTCATCGGTCCATCAAAATTTAGATGAAAATCGCGGTTTATGTTTACTAACCAGCTGCAGAAATTGGGAGGATTCTGATAATTATTTGCTCCTAGTTTTTGATGGAGATGAATATGATTTGATATTTATTATCGTTGCGAATTCTCCTACATACATGTGGAGTCATAGGGATTGATATCACCGCAGCGAGGATATCAACAACTTTTTCACCCCTCATATGTCGTCTGATAAGATCAGCCTTGTTATGTTTCAGGTGTTTGTATGCACCTGTGTTACAAGTCACTGGAAAACGTTATAAGAATGATAGATAAATATGCCTGTGTGTCATGTTGCTTAAATAACATGTTGAAGTATGTTATGAATTCTAAATTGATATCCCAAAAATCGAGTGTTCTCTGATTTTTTTAGAAAATCAAATTAAAAAAACTAAAGGTATTTATAAAGCTTAAAAATAGGTAAATCCAAATATCTAAAAATATACAGGGTATTCCATTAAAAATAACGACGTAGATGACGATTTTCTGTATAACCGGAAGCACTAGAAATCTAATAATATTTTCATTGAAGAGAACATAATCGACTGTATATAATTCTGAATTTTCAAATTTATATTTTGGCCAGAACCCTATAAACTTCTAATAAACGGTCTCGCTGAGACACCCTGTATGTTCCCGTTTGAAATTTTAAAGTTAACTAGCAGCACTTGTACTTCCGGTTTGTTCCGGGAAAGGAAATTCTACCAATGAATTAATTATTAAAATAGGTGTTGAACATTCAGTATCATACAGTTGTCGATACAAAAAGGCTGATACGGGTGGCCTGGGACATCTTGTATACAATATGCCTAGCAAGTATTTAAAATATTAGTGGTTAATGTACAGTTAGTGAATAAGTATTAAATCAATACGAATTTTGCATTTGGAATTTATGTTTAGTAAGTCTTTGTCGTAAAGAAAATTTAATTTGTATAAAGACAATCATGGAGGTAATGATCTTTTTCCGAGAATTTACATTCGCCTTAAGGTAAAGCTTGAATTTACTAAGAGTAAATTCCCAACTGCAACATTTTAATTTAGTTATTAATTGGATGTAGCGGACTATTGCACTGTCAATATTCCAGAATATAGTTTAAATACACAAAAGTAAATATTTTGTCTTAATTATTGCTGGCCAATTGAAATCTAATATTGATAGCGATTCATACACAGCGTTTGTATAGTTCTACAAACAGTTTTAGAGTTTGAGACCGCCTAGTATGATATGTAGAGTTGTTGACTTAAAAATTTCTGCAGAAACCCAGTGAAAATATTAGAATAATAGAATAGAATTGAAAATAATAAACTAATGCAATCAGAAAGTAGACAAAAAGAGTTTTTATTAGCAATATAAGTGAAAAGTCATCAACGTTTTATGGTTTTCATATTTGCACAATATTGTTTCCCATCAGTAGTAAAACTTTTATTTCAAATGAGGACGGCAAAAATGATTTGGAACTTTATGAACTTATAATGATGCTATTGACACGAAGATTGCAAAAGGTATTGAATCAAAATTGAGAATATATAATTCAGTACAATATTTATACATTAGAAAAAATCGTCTTTCATTTTCACAAAAAAACAAAATGACTTTCCGAACAACCCGATATTTGCAATGACGAAACCTTGATTCAGACTGATGCTACAAAATATCACATATGTAATCATACGGGATCATCACTAACGTTTACTTTGCTGTTGAAAGACAATTTGTTCGCCATTCAGATCGAAGATTGGGAACAAGCAGCGGCTGCTTCTAAACGGAAGACAATCCTATATAGACAATTCTGATTGTTACTATATCAAGCATTTTCACAAATCCTGGGAATGCTATCCCCGATTCCCACCACCGCGGTTGTGTACATTCTCAATGCAAATAATGCTAGTTATGCGACATTTGGGGTAATACAGTTACGACTTGGATTTGAAAAGAAAGTATCCGATAAACTATTTAATCAATTACAGTTATGTACTATTAGAATCATTTACAATGGCTCAATATACAAGGCTATACCAGATGGCAAAAAAGAAGAAAAAGCCTAGATTGACCTTGTAAGGCTAAATAGAGGGAAGCGGCATACATTAAAAGTTGTTTTAAGTTCAAAAAATTCAAGATAGAAAAATTTAGAAGAACCGAATCCAAACTATTACAGTTAAATTTAATGGATAGATTGATAACAATATTTTCCAAAAATTTACGGTAAAGAAGACACTAATTATGCACAACAAATGTATATCTATGCATTCTCTCTATAATCTTTTAAAAGTCCTCTTCAGATTTGTTTCAAAACTTTTTTCGTTAAAATTGAACAATATTTTGCAATACATTGCAATCACGCAGACCTTCCTTTTTTACACTATACCATTGCATATACTTATGACTTACGATACAAACGTAGATCATTACCTTTGAATTCTGAATCGTAATAGAACAGCGTTGTATCACACCCTGCACGAAATAACTTTCACTTTAGGACCACTGTAGTATGTGCCTATGTATGTACATATATGCGTAATAAAATTCAATTTGTTTCTAGATTTCTCTTTCAAACCACTGTCTATAAAATAGTTAACTTATTCCATTACATTGTTAGTCTATTATAAATACACATGCGTAGGCTAAAATAATACTGTGCTACATTACGACGAAATATAAATGCCTGATACTTATTTATACATTCTAGTTCCTTCTTTATTCTCAAACTTCTTACAAAATTAAAATTTATGTTATTGATTATTTATAGATGTCTTGCAAAATAATTTTATGGCATACATCCTCCTACATTATCTTCATAAATTTAGACGTACCTACTTCAAAGTATCTCAAATCAAAAATAAAACTTTTACTCGAGTGGTACTAGAAAGATTCATGCGAAGCATTAAACAATTTAGAAACACAATGTAACAAGCTAAGTCAGTAATCGTTAATAAATAGTTCATTAGAATATCTTCACTTTCATACCTATATACCGGGTGTCAACGAGATCATGTATCAGTTCGCCATTTATTTATTAGTTAAAATAAAACTTTGAAATTCGGACCGTATATATGAGTGATTGGTGGGCTTCTTTAGGTGCACTCGGTTTTTTCTATAGCACTTCCGGTCCAACCGGAAGTGACGTTAATTTTGAATTTTTAAATACAACATGTATTATTTCTGTTCATATTCTGTTTCCTCTAAAAATTTTCCATCTAGTGCAGGTCAACTTTTGACATTTCTCTCAAAAATGGCGGTATCTGTTAAATTTATCCATTAAAGTGAAACTGCTTCGCAGCAATTGTCGAAATGTAACAACTATCAAAGTTAGCTTTGAAAACAATTAAGAAACGTATTTTTCACATTTACACACATTGGCGAAGAAACATGAAACTTCACGTTGAAATTACTAAAGAAAATAAGATTTTCTTTTTTTTCATTTTCAAATGACAGGTACTCGCTTTTTAAAATAGTAACACCCATTTTTTATTACAGTGCCATATTGGCATAATTTTTAGCTTTCAAATGATATAAAATATGCTGTGGTTTAGTGGTAGACAGGTAATAAAAAATATAAATGTTTTAAAAGTAGTCTAATTCCAAAGCAACAGAACAATTACATTTCAAATGAAAAAAAAACACAGTTTCCTTCGCCAATGCGTGTGAAAATGTTTGTTAAACAGTTACTTTGTTTGTTAATTGCTGCGAAGCAGTTTCACTTTAATGGATAAATTTAACAGATGCCGCCATCTTTGACAGAAATGTCAAAAGTTGACCTGCACTAGATGGTAAATTTTTAGAAGAAGCAGAATATGAACAGAAATAATACATGTTGTATTTAAAAATTCAAAATTAACGTCACTTCCGGTTTGACCGGAAGTGCTATAGAAAAACCGAGTGAAACCCACCAATCACTCATACAGTGTGACCAGTGAAGTCCGCGTCCATCAATTCCTGCTTCGATTAATTATTATCACTCATATATACGGTCCGAATTTCAAAGTTTTATTTTAACTAATAAATAAATGGCGGGCTGACACATGATCTCGTTGACACCCGGTATAATAATTACCTCAATAATAGTTTGATAAAGAGAAACAGTCTTTAATTAGGTCATAGAAGAAATCCTAATCAAATTTATATTAAGTCACCTATTTTGTTTCTTTATTGAATAGTTTTCGCTATACTGTTTTTTTAATCTGTAGTGGGTGCTAATTGCAACGGTTTCTTAAGCTATATTGCTTCTTATAGCACTATCTGTTAGCAATGTTGCACTGTCTTCTCTCGACAGCAAGTCGTAGATCGATCGGGGTACAATTCTTCGAAAAAAATGTCACTGTGCCCTCACAGAATAGATTAATTCAAGGCTTACAGCATTTATATTACCGTAAACTAATGGTTTCTTTTAGATAAAAAGTTTTTCGGTGTGAAATTATGGAATTAATTTACATTTGCTTTAAAGAGCATATTATAGTGCATACCTTATATTAGGATAAAGTCACCCATATGAGGGTGGCTTGAAATATTCTGGGCCCGCGCCCATAAATAGTAGCACTATTTGATCGAAATTCAATTGAGGATCACAAATGTGTATGAGGACTCTCCTCCAATTTTCATCGCGAAGAAATGAGTAGCCGGGTTTAGAAGTTGCTGTGAAAGAATTGTCTGTATCTCTTCAGTGATACATAACAATGAATTAAACATGCATTTACCATTACACATCAAAATCGAGATAATAGTTGATGAGCCTACTGTTCAGCTCCATAAAAAGGCGAAGAGCTGGTATCGACAGGAAGTCAGGGTTTTGATGTTTTGGGATGCTAAAGAAGCTCTGTTGATCGACTATCGTGAAAACGGATAAACTACTAGCAAAACTAGACGCAAAAATTAATGATAATAGACCCAGTTTACAGAAAAAGAAGACGTCGATAGATATCGCTAACAAATTAAGAAATTAAAAATATAAACTAAGTATGTGGATGAAATATATTACTATTATGTTGAAAAAGAAAGCTTTTAAAAACACAAATTGTTATTTTTTATCTATGAGGCCGAGAATATATCAAACCGCCCTCGTAGATGTGCAACGCTATAGCCAAACATCATTTCGTTTTGAGAACAACATTGTACTGCTGATTAACAGCTGTTGCAGTTGGCCGAGATTCTCAATATCCTCTTCCTTCTGTTATAATGATTTATGAATCAAAATGAAACTAACAGATAAAAGAGTGTATTAGGGGATCACAACGCCATTGTTATTTATCTTTTCACTAAGGGAATACAAATATTAATTGGTATAATACTAGAAATAAAAGGTGGTTGAAATCGAAACGAATAATATTTAGTTTGCATTAATTATAGGTAGGTATAGTGCTCTTTACCTTACAAACAACATGAAAAAAATAAACTAAATCTAATAAATAGAATTGTTTAATGTAGGAATTTATAAAACTACGTTATAAATAAGTTACAATTCCAATAGATCAACATCAACTGTTTATGAATAGATAATGGGATGACTGTAAAATAACAAAACAAAGAAAAGATCTATAGAATCCCAATTGGTAGAACTTACTCATACAGCACCAACAAAGTCTATCTGTTAGTAGCTTAACTCATAATACATAAATTAATAATTAATTTTCACATTTCATTTATGAATGTAGAATTCTAATTTCAAATTTATAAACTTCAGTAAGCGTTCACAAGAATGAATATAGCTATCAAGAAAGTAATAGAGCTTAAGTAAAGACGTATATATGCTGAGCCTAGTACCGTTTCCATTTGTAATCGACAAAGCTATAACAGTGGCAAAGGTTAACATCAAAGTAAATCAAGAGAAAATTTTAAAATCAAAAATCCAATTCCTAGGCAAATGAAAAATATCAAAAACAGTAAAAATAGAAATAGTCAAGAGGGTGGTTAGATCAGTGAAGGTAGTAGTAAGTAGTCAATCGTAGATAAAAAGACGAACAAATTTCATGCAGATATTTTTGAAAAGTGTAGGAGATTAGATGTAACAAGAAGTAAAACATTCATAAAACAGCATAATTTCGATATTCTCTTTAGATTCTTGAAGCAGTAATAAAAGTTGGTTTTTTATTTAATCCCATTGATAAAAGGACCAAGAAACATTAGAGATATAATCTACCAGAAAAGGCTTCAACTAAGTCCTCTCTGACATGAACTAAATACTACGGTGATGCATTATATTCTTGATATCAGATATAAAAACTGAGAAAACCAAAAATCTCGTAAATATGTCTTCTTCTTTCATAATTCATAGAGAAAAAAGAGGAACAAAACATGAACTGCAGTAAATCCCACCGAAACATTCAATTTTTGTAGATTCCTAGTATGGGTGTTTTGTATGTGCACTTATACCCATTCAAACAAAACAGTATGTCATCTTTATTTCAAGATGAAATTGTTAATAAATTTCAAATTGACGATCACAGTCATCGCTGTTTATGAATTTGCATTTAATTGTACGGATAGTATTTTTCTTTCCTTAATGGATTAAAAACACTTTGCATCAACAAAGGCGCGATGCTCACGCACCGTAGTCTGCTACTTTTTATTTCTTGCCAGTAATAAAGGGACTCCATTAAGAAGCATGTCAAAAACTTCAAAAGTCGTGCTCTAGTAAATTAAAGAATCAAATTAAGCTCCATAAAATTCGAATAGAGAAAATAAATTGATGATATTTTTTCCGGTAACATGTAATAAACGAAATCTGAATATTATTCCTAATTTTATTTACCCACTATATTTTGTTAATTGTAGTTAGTATTTAGTACGAACTGCAAAACTGGTTAAACAATGTCACACATTCAAATTGTTATTTTTAAATACAGTGGACAAAGAAGGTGTTCCCTGAACTACGAATATATAGAGCTAGGTAAACGAGAAAACGTGACGTGAATGTATCCCTAAAATCAACAGAAAATTAAACCATGGATTATAATGGACGTTTACAATGTGTCACGTTCTAAATTTGTATCAGCATTGCAACACCACACGAATTTGAGCTTTGAGTATTTTTTTGAATTTCTGAATTTACGTTTTGCCGCATATAGTTATCATTGAATTATACTGCTTTCGCTCTTTTACAACACTTGTTCTTGCCAAAAAGCTTAATACATTTTTCAGCTATGAGCTAATATTTTTGAATTTATTGTGCGTAGAGAGTACGCTGTAATGATGACTGTAAGATACAAAATAACACGTAATCAAATTACTATACAATCACCTAAATGATTCATCTCTCGATGTATACTCTGTGTGAGTTTATAATTAACTGGGAACCAAAAGATAAAATAAAAGTCTACTTCTCAAATTTACGAGATTCATTACTTATTTGTGTTGTCTGTGCTAAAGTTTAACCATAGTGTGAACATACGTGAAAGTAATATAAATAAGTTTCATCAAATTTTACATTTGACTGTTCTACAGAGTGCTGTGGGGAGAAATTTAAACCGAACACTCCACAAAACAAAATGTTAACGTTAAGTGTTATCAGAATGAAACAAAAATGAAATAAACTGGATTCACACAATCGTTACCACAATAGTTAATGCTAGAATCTCGAACCTATGTATGTAGTAGTATGAACGATAGACATGCAATTACACACACACCAAATACAGAACAAGAGTTGTAGCGTAGCCATAGAAGCGATACAATTTAAAAAGCCGCTACAACTAGCACCCAACACAGATAAAAAAACAACAGAGTTCTAGCTTCTTCTCTATGTCGCTATCTAAATTTTGCCGCTTATCTAATTTTGAAATGTTATTTATTCCTCTTTGTATTACAACACAGTCCCGTATATTTCTCCGAAACAACATGGTTTTATTAAAGGAAGGTCAACAGTAACGAATCTTGTCTCTATATGTCAGTATCTTAGTGAACAACTTGATCTTCAAGGCCAGGTTGATGTTATCTACACCGACCTTAGCAGCGCTTTTGATGTCATCGATCATGGAATTTTGCTTGATAAACTATCATTCTTTGGATTAAGTTCTTCCTTCTTGCAGCTCATAAATTCGTATTTAACCAATAGGATTCACTACGTCTTCTACAATGGTTACAAATCATATGATTTCGCTCCCACTTCCGGAGTACCACAGGGGTCACATCTGGGACCGCTTTTGTTTGTGCGTGAACGATTTATTGATGTCTCTATCGTGTCCAGTACTGGCTTATGCGGACGACATAAAAATTTATTCCCCTATTAAAACCTTAAACGATGTGGCTCATCTACAATAACTTAGACTGTATTTCCCGTTGGTGCTTCTTAAATAAATTAAAATTAAATGTTAACAAGTGTGTATTTGTTACTTTTACGAGGAAAACTAACTACATTAAACTCAATACGTGATAGTCTTGACACGGTCAGAGATCTCGGAGTTTTATTCGATTCCCGCTTGAGTTTTGCGGAACACATTTCTGATTTGTGTGCTGCTGCTTCAAGGACTTTGGGTTTTGTCCTACGATCGTGCAAATTTTTCAATAACGTGTCCCTTCTTAAAACACTATACTTCAGCTTTGTTGTAAGTAAACTGGAATATGCATCTGTGGTTTGGTCACCACATTACATCCACCTCCAACTGAGCATCGAAAAAGTCCAACGCCGTTTCTAAAGTATCTGTCCTTCAAACTGGATAACCAGTATCCTGCCAGGGGTACTGACTACGAATCCCTTTTGGAAAGACATGGCGTACGATCGTTGGAACATCGTAGGAGGGTGTCTGGAGCTGGGTTTTTTGGAAGATTGTTCGTGGAAGAATTGATTCTCCTGATTTACTATCCTCTATCGATTTCCTTGTACCTCGTTTATCCTCTCGCTCCTCATCTACCTTCTCATTACCCTGCCCTCGCACAAATTTATTAGTAAAATCACCCTTATTTACAATGTGTCATAATGCTGATTTCTTGTATAATGATATATTTTTTGATAGTGTTGGTCAACGATGTTAGTTCTTTGTTTTTCTTTACTTTGAATATATTATATTATTTTTATACCTTTCATATGTGTTTACTTTAGTCGTAGAATATATGTATGTACTTTAGTTTGTCCTGTAAAAGGTTTTGCCGTTGGACAATAAATCATTATTATTATTATTATTATTATTATTATTATTAAACATAAAAAATCTGACATTTCAATGTGTGCTACCCTATTTATCCATCTGCAAATATTATCTTAATTGCATTCTAATAAGAATGGATTTATTTTAGTATACCACCACCTTTGTCAACCTTAATCTGCGTCATGTCATTGTGCAACGGTGATACTATTTCCACTTCTATAGATTTTTAGCTCAGAAATCGAATTAAATTAACAAGAAAATTTGATAGTCTCCATTTCCACGTTTATGAAATATTTTCCTCCACAATCATAGCATCTTACACTTATAAGTTAAGATTAGTTTGCTATTTGTATTGATATTAATAACGAGAAAGGCACTCAATATATAATTTGTTTAAAAGCATTAACCATGAAATGTAAACTCAAATTCTGTCTTCATACAAAGACGCCCTTTACATTGCCCAAAATACAAAGTCCCGCACAATAACACCTGAACTGATTTCGCCTCCCAGTATATGCTGGTAACCAGCTGCTCAAAATGTCTTCATCAATTGGAATATTTTGTAGTAGAATGTAAAACTTTGTACGAGACATTAAATCTTTACCCCAAAACAGCACGGGAACCAAGAAGGTGATTTTGCCTCCTGCTACAAATATGGCTAAAATTAGTTTTGAGGAGGATGCTGATAGCCAAGTGTTCAAAATATCTTTATCAAATGGTTCATTTAATAGCAAAATGGGAAGCATTACAGCAGACGTTAGCAATCCATTCTTGAAAAGCTTAAGCGACAACGTATTTGCATTTTAGTTGGAAGACGCAGTAAACAGTACCTCTTAGTTATGCTAGATATTGCATATAAGCAGCTGACTCAAAATCGGTTCCAAACGAATTCTAGATGAAACGAAACGGATAAACTTGAGACCAACACACACACTTTTTACTAAACTGTGTGATAATATTGATAAAGGGCAATTGTACTCCAGTTTGTTTTTTTAGTTGGAACAGAGACGGCACACGATATTTTTTTCAAAATCAACCATTATCCAGAAAAATATGCGAAAATGAAACAACTCAAGTGACTAATCGATCCTTCTATGAACGATACACACAATTATAGAGCTATGGTGTACTATTAAAAAAAATATGCAGCGATAAATAAGAAAAAATAACAAGAAGATAATTCTACTTGCCACTTTTATAGCTTAAATTTGAAAAACAAGTATACTACTGTTGCTTTTATTACAGATAATTAGTAGATCAAGAGCACCTGATCAATATACATATATAAGAATACTAAATATGAAGTTTATCAACAAAAGTTTATTTTCTTTGAATTTACAAGATACCACGTCTTGTTAACTTGTACCGTGATCGATACTCTAATAAAAATAGTTTCTTTACAAAATGCACGTTACTTTTAGTTGAAAAACCTTCTCTTTCATGTCCTTACGCTTGCATGTTACTTTTACGTGCTTTCCTAAAAGACCAAAATGATATTTAAAACTCGTTGTGTGAACAATTTGTGAGGAAACAGGCTTTGATGTTTGAAATTGTTGTTACCGAGATCAAAACGGTCATTCATTGATAATTTTCGGTGCTTACCATTTAGGTATATACGAGTATTAAGAGTGTGTTTACACGGTCTATTTCATCTTCTCTCTTGTAGGCGGCTTTTCATGGGCTTCAACTGGTTTTGTGGGAAGCTTTACACTTATTAATTATTAATTGGCAAGTAGCATGTAAGAGTTGAATTAAGCACACTTGAAATATTAATTTAATTAATTAACTACGTTTCAGTGTTGAATACCAATGATAAATTTAATAGAATTGATTACGTTCTCTCAATGAAAAATGAGTTTATTAGTATGTAAATAGAATGCGACATTCTCTGAATACTTGTTGGCAGTTCTACACATTTTACACGTATAATCTAATTTTAACTATATTATTAATTAACTTACCCTTAATTACCCTTTTCATTACTAAATGTTAATAGTCAGAAACTGGTTAGAGATCCTTTTAGTTGTATACATCAATAATTCGCGAAATAAGAGTATAGTTTTTTTTTCTAATACATCACTGTTAAATAAGGCATTGTGCCTTGTCAAGTGGGGATCACTTTCTTGTCCCGAAAAATGACCAACGTCATTTATTTTGTAACTTATACGTATATAAGCAATAAATATAATGCGAAAGCTTAGCTATAAATATTCAATTTTCTTTTCGGCTGCCTAGCTCAAGATTATCTGGATCTTCCGTTCAGAATTTAAATAATAATTTTTGATACTATATTAAATAACTTTCAGCGATAATCTTATTATTAAATTCTATAACTAAAGCAAACGAGTACTTTTTAAATTACATTTGAATAACTACAAAATGTCACTTAAGTATGGAAACACTTAAGCGTAACAAATAAACTAAATATTTTCCTGGCTTCAACTGAATGCCTCTTACATAAACACAAACGTCATAAGTATGTATTATTTAAAAGAGGAGGTATTTACAGTGTCCATCAGTAACGTTGCGGACTTTATGTAATCAATAATATAAAATAAAGAACTATTTATAAAAACATACCTTTAATTTAGTGTTCGTGAAATATTCTGCTAATTTTCATCCAAATTCTCGTTAAGGTAAACATTACCACACTAGATCAACATCTAATTCTCAACCAAGCTTTTGTCAAAATCTAGAAAAATACTATAAATGATAATGCGGATGTTTGACCGTGAGAAACTTCATGGCTGTTTTATTTTTTCTTAAAATTTATTGTTGACAAAATATCAAAAACTTGTCAAAACAGAAATTCGTTCTGACAGTGTTAAAGTCCAATAGAGTCCCCATGAAAATGAGAAAATTGATGATAGGAAGGAGACAAAACATCAAACAACAATTTCAGATACGTCATTAACTGGAAGATTAAAAATGACCTTCAGAACGTGTGCTTAGGTTTTCTTTGCAAGACCAAATAGAAGTACTAGCGGTAAAACAACAAAATCACACTTATTCGTGTAATCATACACCTTACTTCCATTAATAAGAGAGATCCCCATGATGACGATGAAAAATAAAACAATTTGTACATGCAATGGATAGCTTAATTTTTGGTTTTATGTGTGACAGGTGCTTAGTTGCAGTGACTCCGTAAGTTGTATGGCTATCAAGCAACTCTCGCGGTGTAGTATTTGTGTGCGTATAATTGTGTTCAAATGGTTTTGTGACAGCATTATGTCGCCTTTTATAATGCCGCGCTCTTAATCACTTTGCTCCCATCAGCGAATGGTAAGTCGATTGAATCAAACTAATAATGTGATATTTTATGAATTTAAGCGATGAAACTACATAAACATATTTTTTGTCTATAGAGGCAAAAAACATATTCTAAACACTTCCGCTGCCTAGCCAAAATTTCTATACATTGATGGACATTATACATATAAAATAAGGACTGGAGAAGATACAGTTAAACTGTAAATGAAATCTATCATGTTTCAAAAATACTCTTTTCTTTACTATATCACGTAATAGTGCAATTTAGGTTGTCTATTTGATATATAAAAAGATGTTGCAGCAAAGCCGTGAAAACACATTACACACGCAATTTACTAATACAGCTCAGAAAGCCGCTGCAGCTGCATTAATTACAAATGCAAAACAAACCGACTAACAAGGTATCGCAACTATTTTAGAGTCAATTACTTTTTGTCACGGTTAGACATAAGAATACAACATGAACTTTAGAATGATATAATGAAAAGTTATATATATGTATATATATTAACAGTAAAAAGAATGTGAATTTGTGAAACTTATTGCATATTCTTGTAACTGATAATTTTACTAGACGTAATGAATATAATTATATTATTTGCTAAATTTTCGTAGCATATAACACCTGTAAAATGTTGCGTAATAGATGTTAATGTTATGTAAATGTTGTACATCAAATTTAAGTATTGCATTAACAAAGAAATGTTAAAGAAACATAATAAGAATGAGTAGTAATTTATAATTATTTATATTTTAATATAATACTTTTCAAATCGAAAGTAACTATCAAAATATAAAAGAAATTACATATACATAGATACGTACATTAAATTTGCGTGTTGAATGAAAACGAAACCCTAAAATAAATACTAATCTCATTTTTGGAATGGAAATATTAATGATTTCCATTCAAAAAATGAGGTTCGACAAATATATTAAAATATTTTTTTTAATCCAAATGCCCAGGAAGATTATATCTTACTGCTTTCATGTACATAAATAAACATTAAGATGAAGCTATTAAAAATTACTAAATTGACATGTACTACTAATCAACCCGTACGTCTGTTCGTAGAGTCTGAATGATAGAAAGCCAAATGCTCAGATGAAAAGTATATAATCGTATGTAAGTGTAAGCAGCTACGTTGTGTATAATTCCTCTTAAATTTGGTTTCGATTGTTAGAAACTACCTAAGCGCGGGTCTAAATAACAAAGTTGCATCTTTTAACTACGTAGTTTAGGAATTATTAATAGTTAATAATAAATCTTGTAATAGTGATTTAATATATCTATTAAGTAAGCAAGATGGTATTATGCGATTAGCTTTTTATTTTAGAATGTAATATATGTATTTCTTAATCATTATGAATTTAACCCTCCCGTACCCGTGCATAATAGTATCGCTTAGAACCCTTGTGAGGTATTTCAGATACCCCAGCATTTTGTGAAGGGCGCAAAGCGACAAAGATGGTAATACAAAATTATGGTAAACTTTTAGTCAAATTATGAACAAGTTTATTTTCTTACTCATATAAAACAGATTTTATAAGCTAGTTACATGGAATTTATTAAAAATAATATTATCTAAGTATTATTATCATTGGGATTGCAATTTGGGCAATAAATTGTATTTCTTGTAGATCTGTGGCGTTCGCAAACCGATTTAGAACATTCACTGCACGAGAATTTAGTCTTTCTGTCACTAACTCCTGCACAAAAATTGCACCTCCGGGATGCGGTAGCTTGAGAACTCCATTGATGAAGCTTGAAGATGTTATGACGTCTTCGTCTCGAGCTTTTGGATGGTTTAGATTTCCATTCAAATCCTGATTTAGATGTAAATGTTGTTGTTGAATCTAAATTTGCTTCTTCAGTATCTGAAAATTCTCCTTGTATGCTAACATTATCTTCTTCTACAGAAGATTTTTTCCCAACCATCGTCTTCGCTTTCTATAACTTTTTCACCTTCTGAATCACTATTTTTTTAAATTCTTCGCAATTCCTCCTTGTTTAAGTATTTGTTTGCCATCACTTACTACTTACTACTACTGTCTTGGGGTATGTAAAATACCTCGCACAGGTACAGGAGGGTTAAAACGGTTACTGTGACACTACTGGTTGTCTCGTACTACACAGACACTTATCTTTTATAGAATAATCATCTAAATTTAGGAAAATATCAATTTTCTAGTTTCTTCTGCGAAAGGTTATACGACATCTTGTACATTTATAGAATTGTAACTGTCGAAACGTTCGCCATGTGGAATTTCATCCAATTTTTATCATACTTACTTTTTTCTAATAAATGAAAATTTTCTAGTGGGGTTTCGCTTCTAGCGTAATTAATGCCTTGAGTGCCATCTTCTATCAACTTTGTTCTCGTGAAGAAGTCACTTGCATTAGTGGCAAAACGTTGAGTTAATAGATTGTGTATATTCGTGCATTTATTCTACTTTATTTTGTGTTTAGTTAAATTTTGCACTTATGTACATACAGAGTGTGTGTATATGTCTGGAAGAAATTCGTTATTTCTCAAACCATAAAATATTTTGAAAAATTCTTCTACAAGGCAACTTAAGCCGACAAGATGGGTACAAACTGAGCTATACCTGACGAATAACTATCGTCGACGTAACCACAACACCGTAACGGATGCAGCTCATCGAATTGTAACGAATCAGATAAGCGAAGAAGAAGCAAGGTATATAGCAAGGAGCAGAAGACAACAACATGAGTCTCTACAAACCTTCTGAAGAAGCTGGCAGCATGATCAAAGAAACGTCCAGTGCTAATTTATCTACGTGACAACACCCGCAAGAGTTCAACACAGTAAACGACGGTCGTGAAAATCCACGGTCTAATATATGTATAGGGCATTCTATAAAAAAAAACATATCAATGACGTCATACCACACCACTAGTGATATAATAACTTAAATAAAATACAGAATAATATGTACGATTGTAAACAAAAATCTACCAGTAATACGCTTAGATACACACTGTATATTACACTAGCATGACATGGTCAAAACCCGGAAACCCACATAATAGAGATTTGGGCCGTGAAAGCCCTCGTTATCATAGAAATTGAGAAATGAAGTAACAGTTTGGCACCATTTGTACAGATATAGATCACCCATCCTTCAACCAGCTCATTTAATTAATCATAAATATTCTCCGTCACCCGGTCATTTTATATCTGTTTTAGGAGACATTGAAATTTAGGCTCATTATGAGGTGATAACAATTTATCCGCACAGTTTGTCTTAATTGTCTCTGATATTGTTGTCGTGTTACGCATCCTGTCCGTTATTTTATTTGGATTTAAGATTCAAAAACTAATCCAAAAATATATGTTCATTGTTGACTTATCTTCGGTACATACAAATTTTTAACAAGCACTACAGTCTAACAATTAATTAAATACTAATTAATTGTGCTGATTATGAGTTACTCTACCTGTTGCCTAGTATTATACTTAATAAATGATGTAACACTATAAACATTATTTTGCAATTTACGGCTTAAATTTTCACATAGGTTTTGCATTTGTGGAATCTATAATAACAAATAAAGTAGCTTTTGTTGATGTTATCGCTCATGCATCACTTTTAATTACTTTCATATTTCATAGCGGTTCTATTTTCAATATTTAAGTGTATTTAAATCCACGAACCTGGAAGCACTAACCTAGCTTTTGTTTAGTAACTAAATTTGAAAGTGTAGTAAGAATTATGTCGTTCATATAATTGAGCTATTGCTTGAAACAAAAACCATGTCGAGAAAATATTCAATATTTCCGAGCGAGTTAAAGAACTTTAAAATGAAAACATGTAATTTTATGGAATTCTATTAAAAATTGTCTCGTTAATCGCCATTGTAGTAGTAGTAGTTTAGTACTGTAGATTATCCATACAGTAATCCATTGTTGCAACAACATTGTTGTTTTTTATTATTTGAAATATATGAAATTATCGTAATTCATAAGCGTTTCTGAAGAAATAAATAATGCACAATACGGTAGTGATAAGCGTTTGACTGCAATAAGACTAGACACCTTAGAACCACTAGTAGCTCAGTATATTATCTGAATTATATAAATGAGATAAGTAATAAAATCTCATGCGTAGATTTGAAGATCTACTACACTCAGTGTTAGAGCAATTTATTTTTACACTTATCCGTCGACAGAAAGTTATTACTCTGAAGACACTCAACAATTACAATTGGTTATTAATTTCCGCATTACTAGCATTTCTTATCAACATAGCAATCGTAATCAGTACAAATTTTGCTAAGCAAACTATTAAAATATAATATATACCTTAATAGTAAATATTAAACGTAGAATTCGACACTATTTTAATAGTTTGCTTAGCAAAATTTGTACTGATTATGATTGCTATGTTGATAAGAAATGCTAGTAATGCGAAAATTAATAACCAATTGTAATTGTTGAGTGTCTTCAGAGTAATAACTTTCTGTCGACGGATAAGTGTAAAAATAAATTATACATATTATGTAGATCTTCTTTTTAAAAACGTCGGTTAAATAGTTGACCAGTATTAAATCTACAATTTTAATTCTGAAAAAGCTGAATTATGTTTGCTTACCCTGCTGGAGTCTTTCGAATCTATACTTTTCTCCGACGTTCCGCTTTCCTCTATGGTGTTGTTTCTCATCTTCCTGCTGAATTTGAATAAATTTCTGGCAATCATAATATTCATGACAACGATCAACACAAAAGGGATAATCAGCGTGGTGATGCAGTCAATTGTGTTGATCACCTTGATAACAGGCAATTGTTCACGTATCAAACTGCACACATCCGCATTGCTCTCATCTTTTTCAACGCCTGCTGTCCAGAAAACATAACACTGGGAAATGATCGCCATAACTGAAAGTACGCACACGGTTGTTTTTGACCTGGACACTGTACATATCGACGGCCTCCTCAAAGGATATTGAACAGCTATAAATCTTTCCACCGTAAAAGCAACAATTAGCCATACGCTCAGGATACTTGCCACTGAACTGATATAGACAAGAAACTGGCACCAGCCTTCTTTATTGAAGATATCGAAGATTTCATTAAAACTGCAATTTACGATGGTCAAGACTACTAAGAATACGAAATCCGCGATGGCCAGTGCCGCCAAATAATAACTGGAACTTCTCATTTTTAAGTAGGTTGTCAAGAAGACGACGCTTGATAAAAAGTTTCCGACTAAACCAACAAATATCATTACCGGAATGTAGTACTGATGAAGTAATTCCAAATAATAGTCAAATATACCACACGTTTCGTTTGCGAAACTAACAGTACCGTTGTCGAAATTATCAATGTATGCAACGTCTGCATGAAGTAAACTTCTCATCGTTGCTAAACGCGATGATCGCGTAATATTCCCGGGTTTTCGGTGCTCTGTATTACATTTGTCTTGCCGCTATGCTTACTAGTTGGGCGCCACGACGCGCACTGCGATAATCAGCGAGGAAATTCGTTTAAATTTCGAAACGTAGGCGCAAGCGTCGGTTTTGTCAGTTCTTCCTTTTTATATACTGACTGAAAACTTTTATTTGGAAAAAGATTTTTTACATTCGTTCATATACGAATCTCTTTAAGCGGATACAAGCGCAAAATTCTGGATTTATACCTACTATTAATCACGATTTAGAATATGTAAATTTTGCTGGACTGGAAAATTTGACTAGGGCGAAATTCTACATTAATATAGGTTAGCTTATTTTAACATAAATATATAACTTTTGAATTTCAATGAAATTGTGCAGATGTAAGTATAACCTTTAAAATGCAAAACTCTCGAAAACTTGGCATTATAAGTACTAAATTGCATACTTTATGTACAGGGCGCCCCAACTGTGTCCGTAATTCATAAAAAGACTAACATTTTTGTTGGCTTAAATTTATTTTTATTTCCAATTTACCAATTAACATCTAAAACATATTACCTCTTTCGGTTTAACTGGAAGTTCCTACCAATATAGTTAGCTTAAATAGAAAAGTACATGTTTCATTTTTAACTTCTACGTTGTATTTTAAAACAACTTTGATTGAATATGACATGCATTTGACGTTGTGCACAATAATGGTATGCGTTGATCATGCTTTAAAATGTAAATAACTTTTATACGAGTTGTTGATATTAGAGTCCTTACCCTTACCAATAGGTCATCTAGGAAAAGGGACAGGGCAGCCAACAAAGCCTGATGAGCCGTTACAATTTCGCCTAACATTATTGCTACCCATCAGAAAAGGGAACAAGTCAATTGTTTGATTTCTTTAATCCCATCTGTTTGCTGATTATGAACAATAAGTTGTAAGAGCAGCTTTTGTTAGCCAGGCTAAAAAAAAATGGAACGTATCAGGAAGCTATCCGAACACCAGCCTAAATTCAGGCGCTACAACGGAATTCGTTTCCGTAGTCTCTAACTATTTATAAATTTCAAGGCCAGGATGATCCATTATTTTGTCGTAAACTATTTTTGATGTAGTTTAACTTCTGGTAGAAACGAAAGTAACAATCGACATTCTTAATATAAATAGAACATCCTATTTATGTTTGAATTTTTGGATTCCTCCTACCTACCTTCAATTGCTTATGAGTTATTATAACTTGTTTTAAAGTTTTGGCTTTTGCAGCGTGATCCTTAATAGCCTTTCTTTTAGATTCAAAAGGGGGAAAAATAATGAAATGGCAGCCATGAGAATAAAACAATTCTTTTTACAGTCTAAGCTTTCGTAAATTTATTATTTACTTCTTCAGAGATAAAAGAATAGAAAGCAATTAATTATTTAACGACAACAGTGTCGATCTGACTAGTAATAGGATGTGTAATCGAGTTTGTAACTTCATATTTGCCTACATCCATCCACATGTAAGTCGCTAGATTTTAGATTTGATAGTTTGTCTACTTGTGGGTTACTGTTCCTTTATATGATCTCTGAACAAGTAAATAATAAATTTACGAAAGCTTAGATTATAAGAAGTTGTTTTATTCTCAACGCCTGTTATCCCACTATTTCCCCCTCCCTCTCCCTCCTTTTAGATCTTAGCGTTGTACAGCCAGTACTTCTACTCAGCCTTTCTTTTGTTCTTATTTAACCGTGAAGCCGCCATATTTTAGAAACAGCAATAGTGGTTGAAAATACATTACGAAAGCCACAGTAGCTGATATATAAAGTTTTAAACATTTAGTGGAAAAACTAAAAAACTTCGAATAAAACACACTGTATATTTTTTATATATTAGATTCAGATGTAATTCTTGCATTGATATGTTATAAGTTCTATCAAATATCACTTCAAATTGCTGTTAACCTATGCACGTTTACATCCATGTAAATATCTAAATAATCAGAATGTCTGAGAAAATATATGCCATTCCATTTAAAAAAAGCGAGTTTTCGAAGAGTGAAGTTATTTGTATCCAACTAAGTTTTTAAATACCCTGTATAATATTACAGAGAAGAACTTCAAACTCTGTACAACTACACCATATCATCTGTGTATATGCAAAATTTCATTCGTCTCTTCAAACTTTTGTTTTAAAATTTCGTTTTGTTTGTGTAATACTTTTAATAGGCCATTCTCACCAATCATCCTGTATATAACAAGAACGAAAGAGAGCTTATTAGAAATCACTGCAAAAGGCAAAATTTTAGTCCCAATTACTGAAAAGTTGTTGAAAAAGTTGAAGATAGGTTTAGGAAAATCTAATACAGGGTATCGTAAAATCCATTGTAGAATCCCAAAATGTATTAATATACAAGATGTTATATTTAAATTAAAAAAGTTGTAAGCTTCAATGTTGATATAAAAGTCGCAGTGGCCATAAATGTGGGGGTCCAGACTACGCTAACAATCAAGTCAGAATCAAGAAATAATTAAAAGAGAGGAAGACTTCCCTCAAATTTGAAGTACAGGGTGCCAAGATACTTTCTCTTAGAGAAACCAAAAATACCTACGCACGTAATTAGCGGTGAATATGCATTCGATTACTATGTTGGACACTTTGTGTTTAAAGACGAAAAAAACTATATGATGCGCATCCTCGAGGTAATTCAAATTATTTTTTAGTACAAAACTGTATGTATTTGTATACATGTGATGCAGCATTACACCCATGTACCTACAACAGTTCAACGTGTTCTTATACACATTTTTACAAACACTTTTCTGTATGAATCAAAGAAAATTTCATGTTGACTTAATTTGGATGGCTACTAAAATTACAAATTAATCATAAACACTATATGCCTGTATTGCATCATTCTAATTAATCTAATTAATTCCTACTAACTTGATTGATGTACGTCAGTCCTCAAATATCGACATTTCGGTAATACATATTCAATTGTGAAAAGAGTACGGTGAAGTGAAGATAGTATTGAATAGTTTATACGACTGCTTTGCTTATAAATCAATATACCAGAGAGTTGAAGGATTCAGAATTTATTGCATAGCGAGGGACTCCTATCTTGCATAATAGTAATATCGGTAAGCAGTGTAATATAAATCTGTATTTTTAGGAAAATTGCTTCTGCACCCGAATTTTTAATAAAATACCATTCAGGGAATATGTTTCCTTTTATCTCTGTATGCGGCTAGTTTTATTTAAAAATCTTTTTACTATATATCATAAAAACTTCAAATAATTTTTATCATGAAAGCTTTTAGATGGTTTCCTTGTTTCGACATGTTTTTACTACTACTTCGCCCACAACTATTAAAACTTTTTTACAGATAGTCGATGATATACATATATTGTCAAGGCTATGTCAATGTTCAAAAAACAAAACAAAAAATGTAAAATTCCGCACCAATAAAAAGAAGAAATAGGATCTTCAATATTAAATATTTATTTTTCAGTTTCATTCTGTCAAACTAACGTCTGCTACTGAGATTTATATCTTAGATTTAAAAAATTAATAATTAGGTAATATTAATCCGAAATAGCACTAATGCCCCGCCCTGTATGTAGTAAACCATCTAGAATGATGTTGCAAAACTATATTGGGAAAATGCTTAGAGTGTTCCATTTCCGTCAATTTCCGGCATATCGGAAGTGGCTTGCTATCCTAAATTTATTACAAGATAAGTCTTCTAAATGGTAGACATCGATCTGAATGAAACTTGATCATGTGATAGAACTCATTAAGTGTTGTAAAGCAGCCTTTTTCTTTCAAATGAGCATTTCTGTGTTCTTAATTTAACCTCTTCTCGATAAAGAAATAAGTATAGTTGAAATGGGGTGGAAAACGTAAACTTGGATTACACCTCAAGCAAAAGTTTATAGGAGATTCAGACTAATGTTTAGATCAAAGTTTTAAATGATTCGCAAGTGTAGAAATGAATTGGAGTCTATTGGACTACTGCAATCGACAAACCAATCCACGACACTTCAAATATCTTATTAAATCTTGGATAAAACTGTTTGTTTTTTGACGAGATTGCATTAGTATATTTACTATGAAAGATCACCAAACAAACAAGTCTATCTATGCAGGGTATAAACGAAGAAACACAAAAAAATTGATAGCACAATTCCTTGTCAAAAACTGTGGGGGTGTAGACTGTCTTTTCAAATAAAAAATCTGTGGTCGCTCTCCTGTTAAGCAAACGACCTTTTCAAGAGGATCCCAAAAAAGGAATTGTTTCGTTTTTCTCAACTACGAAATAAGTGACGTTATTTACTGGCAAGAAAACAGTGGATAATTTGTTAATTTTACCCTATGGTTTTAAGGTAGAGAAAAAGCCCATATAACTTCTACCACGAATTACCTTTGCCGCTATAAATAAAATACATCTTGAATAACAACTAATTTTTTCGTAAACTTGACATTTTTTCAAGAAAAGTTAAATATATAACACAACTTGCATCGATTAAATAATCGAACTGTAATTTATTAGTAGTTAGTGTAAGATTGACATTTTATTATTGTTGCTAAATAGATGTTATTTAGTGATAATACTATTATCACTTCCTATGTATATTCATGGAGATATATTTAAGAGATCGTTTCTTAAATGGAAGCGACGAATCGCTGGTTTTTATTTGATAACTTCTCCTCTATTTTCAATAAGAAATCGCCCGTTAATTTTTTCTCATTCGTTTACACACAGCATATGTATATGTATGTATAAATATGTATTTGTCAAATCTTTTAAATCCTGATTTATTTCCACTTATTTCCTATTAATAAATTGGTATTTAATTATTTATTGTTTTATTGACCTCTAAGTGGAAATAAATCAGGATTTAAAAGATAAGTACATAAAGGTCAAAAAATACATATATTAATTGTATTTGTCAAATACAACTAGAATGAATATAGCTGATCTATATTGAGTTGCATTTGCAGTTTAGCTTAAAATATGTGTAGCAATTTAAACGATTAGTAAATAGATAATAAAATAATAATATACTGGAAATATAGCATAGGTATCAACCTGTTGCACACACTAAAACCAAAATCCAGAAGGCTAGCAGATAGATGCAAGGACACCGAACTAATATGTATAACTTTATCACGTATGTAGCTTCTTATCTAGATTTCTTGGCTGTTTTTCTCTCTGAATAGAATTATTAGACTCTAATGAAGATAAATTGATACAGAAATAGGGAAGATGTGTTCGGGCTTAATTGATATTAACAATACATTTATATATTTTCGCGTGTACATCATCTTCATTTTTGGATGTTTTACTTAATAAACACGGCAGCATGATACTTTATTTATTACCAATTTATTCCGATAATAAAGCTTGCACGATTACGAATAGAATACTTATTATGCTACAAAAACTTCATGTAGATAATTTAATTGTTTATTAAAGCAATGCATGTCACTAAGGAACAAAACAGAAACTCTTCTTTGCCTCGGAAAAAAAATGTGTGATTGTGATAGGATTTTTGTCCTTTTAATATTTTCCACACATACATTTTGACTCAGAAAGTAAGTTGGAGCATTTTTCTTGGTGGTTCAACAATAATCGGCCAGCATATGGTATATGGATTTCGTTTGCCTTTTCCATGGCTAAAATCTCCTGATAAAAGCGTTCTCCGTGCTTATCGCTCACTGCGCCTTTAAGGATATATTATAATTTAATTTTTTATAAGATGTTATAGGATCGTTGAGACTACCACGGTAATTTTTCGATTTTCGATTTCCGAAACAACTGTGGACAACATTTTTCAATGTTCGCCAAGTTGCTTTCTCCGGTGGATTGAATAGTTTCGTATTAATAGATCCACAACTAATATCCTTCGTTAATTTTTGTACAACTAATTTTAGGAAACTTCTGTTTTAAGTACACGAAATTCATATTATTGGTCATGGCTTCGACGAAAGTCTTTATTAATCCTAGTTTGATATGTAAGGGACGTACATACAGATTTTTACGATTACATAATGCGTCATATTTTCCATTTTTCTACTCAGGAAGGAATGATTTGCGCTTAGACCATTCTTTTCTGGCCTAGTGATTTTTTTGGCTTTAGTATCCTATTCACATAAAAAACAACAGCACTTTGTACATTTCTATACTGCTCTGAATCTGCACAAATGTAGCAACGGTACTATCTAAGTTAGTTTATTTGGTCTCATAATATTTACAGTGTTCGGAGAGCTTTTATTTGACAATAGACAAATAGACGAATTAAAACTACGAATGTACACGCTCATCCAGTTTCAGATGAAAAATTTAACAAACGTTAACATAACTTATCAAACACATATGGTCCAATTTTTGAACATTTTTGTATGTAGATCTTGCGATATTTTTTCTACTAAATTTACAGAACGAGGTGGTTTTGTTCGAATCTAATGTCTGTCAGCCTATGGCAGCTGATGAACGTACAACTAATAAATAAATTAAGTTTTTAAAAATTGATGCTTTTTTAAATAGAGAACGAATCAAAATGAGCATTATTGTGAAGGAATATCACTCTTTTCTTCACCAGATGCGATTATGGAATATCATAACGTCCCAGAAAATCAAGATAGTGTTGACCAGTTATCGATTTTTTTCTAATTTGAAATAATCAATAGAGATTACACTGGAATTTCAAAAAACTAGGTCATCGACTGAATAATCGGTCTTTGCCTTCTTGGTGATATACAGCATGTCCCAGGATTGATGTTACAAGAGGTGTGCGGATCTAAAAATCTTTGAATCTCAATTTGATATTTTGTAAGTGAGCCCTGCTTGGCTTGAAACTTATCTCTAGTATACCTTCGAGTTTGTAAAATCACGTAGGCCTTGACAGTTCAGCAAGATGTATTTCCGCTTCAGGTAAAGCATTTTTCCCCTTCAGAGTATGCTAAAATATTACTAAGAAAAGTTGTTCAGAATGACGAACTGTAGCCCTATATAAAATTTCAGGATGATCTACCTACTTTGATTAAATCGCTTTCTTTGGTCCAACAAAAGTGTTTTTATAAAAAATTATTCGTAGAACATTGAACGGCACAAAAACTATTTATTTATTTATTTTAATTGTAGAGCAATATTATTTTTGCATTTTGTACACTTAATTTGTGAATAAGCATACATTTATTTTATTGAATCTAAAAAATAATGATTTGGTCAAAGTAGGTAGATCTTCTTCAAATTGTGTATAGGGTCATAGTTTGTCATTCTAAACAACTTTTCTTAGTAATATTTTAGCATACTGTGAACGAGAAAGGTAATTTATCTGAAACCGAAATAGATCTTGCTCAACTGTCAAGGCCTACGTGATTTTACAAACTCGAAAGTATACTAAAGATAAGTTTCAAACCAAGCAGCCCCCCTTCCCCTTCCCTGATTCCCTAATAATGACTAGCTGGCATTTTATAATATTATGTTACTATTTACAAATTGTTACATGTTTCCCAGTTTATATAAAAAGTTCGCACGAACCTGTAAGACAAAATCCCAATTAAGACAAGATTTTTCATTTCATTCAGCTTTTCCTTTCAATTCCTGAAGAATTTCCACTTGCAGCTGAATGAACCCGAAAATTAATTAAATACTGAAGAAGTCTTATTAATGAAAACGTAATATTATATGTTCTGGAATAAATTGGCAGTTAATTAATTTGGTGTTTCATTGACCTACAAGTGGGAATACTTTAGGAATTGAAAGATAAATACATAAAGAGCCTAACAGATATATCATTTCAGCTTTTTATACATTAAAGAAACCATATTTTTATATTGATTTATTAAAAAAATAATGAGAGACATGGTAATTTCATTAACGCTATATTCTCTAAATAACATTTTTCATTGTCACAGTCTACCCTTTATTTATTCCTTTCCTCCAAAATAACAAATAAACCTTCGGAAGGTCTGAGAACAATGTCTTGAACAGGATTAACATTATCAATTCTTTGTGTTGATGTAACTTTAAAATTTCTAAGTATGTAAGATAATACAACTTTTTCCTCGGCTAACGCAAATTTTTGTCCTAGAATGTAGATTTTAAATAAATACATAAAAATAAATAACATTGCTTTTTACCTATACAATTCCTTGGGCCAGCGCTAAATGGGATATAAGCGTATGGGTGACGATCTTTCGAGTTTTCCGGTAAAAATCTATCTGGATCGAATTTTTCTGGGTTTGGGTAAAATTTAGGATTTCTATGGACATCGTAGATATGTAGAGCAACGGTGACTCCTTTTGGAATAATGTATTGGTCTAGAACAATAATACCATGGTATTTATGTTATTAGTGGATGAATGTTATAAAACCAACCAATCTTCATGTCTTCAGAGGTCATCCTAGCAATAGTAGGAACACTAGGATACATCCTCAAAGACTCTTTCAAAACTCGTTCTAGATATTTTAATTCACTTAAATCTGCAAATTGTAACGGGGTATCCACATCGCAAACTTGAATTATTTCTTGGTATACTTTTTCCTGAAATTTTTTTATTTTCTATCGTAATTTATATAAAAATAATGAAGAAAACCTGAATATTGTGATGCAGACCTAGCATAAAAAGAGTCCAACTTATTGAAGATGTGGTGGTGTCATGGCCCTACAATTTTCAAAATATGTATATCACATTAATATCAAGAATATGTAGTATGTATGCTAACTGCGAACATGAATGTATCCACCTCCTCCCTCATTTCTTCCACAGTTAGTACTTTACCGTCATTAGATACATCTAGCAAGAGATCCAAGAAAGCTCGACGTTTTTTTCTACCATAATCATCTTCTGTTACGTTTTCTTTTTCTGAGGTTTGCTGCTGACGTAAATTCTTGCGTTCATGAATCATCTTGCGTGTCATATTATGTAAAACAGATAAATACTCTAAATATCTTTTGCCATGGCTACTGTTATAGTATATACGATCATATCCTAACCATGGCTTAGCTGTTCTATTTGATACTTCACCACAAAGTCCAAGTACTGCTTTCACGTAACTATTGTCCTTTTCAGACATTGCAGCTACTTGTATTCCCATTGCAGTTTCTAAAAGTGTAATCGATGAATCATTAAACTAAATTTACGTCGCCAAACATAAGACAATTAGAATTATCATTACCTGCTATTATATCTAATGTGCAATTAGTGATGTAAGGAAAAATATCAAAAGCAGTCTTCCCGTTTGCTTCCTTTCTCAATAGTTCTACTAGTATTTTGCTTTTTTCAACGAAGCTGTCCATGAATGTTTCTAAGATGTTAAAATGAAACGTTGGAGTGATTAATTTCCTGTGTCGGTGCCACTTATCTCCTACGGAGTTATGGATATAAAATCTTAATTTTGTTAAACGACAAAATATTTATTCACCAGTACTAGTTAGTAAACCTTCACCCAGCCATGGTAACACAAATGAGTAGACAAATCCTTTCCCGAGATGTGTGGTATTATTCAGGATCAGCTGTAAAATAAAGGACAAAATCAGTTATTATTGTTATTCCTATTACGTATTATCATAGTATTTCATATCCGATTTGGAATATGTATTATCTTAAACGATACCTTGGCTCGATTTGTTTAGCTTTATTGAAGATTATAAGTTATTAACGACTGTTGTACCAGTGTGCTACTTACTTCTACATAATGAGGTTCCGTCAAGTTTACTACTGGAAATGGTCCAACCCATGTGCGATAATAGGGTCCATATGTTTTAGTTAAACTCCGTATATGAACAAATCTCTCTAAAAAAAATCTGAATTTGTTTTTTTTGGCGTTTTCTGTAAAACTTCTCTTATTTAATTACTATATTGGTTTGTTTTCATTGCACCATATGCAAGTCACATTACATATGAAGAAACTTCAATTATATAACTGAAGCAGTTACAATTTTCTTGCAATAATGATGAATATTGTAAAAGTTATTGCTGGCTGTACAAAATAAAAAGACGAAGTGGAGTAAATTTAAGACTGGGCAACTACTACCAAATTTTTTGCAAGAAATACTCACTTACCTGATTTGGACATTAACAATCCAGATAATATTGAGCCAACAAATGGATAACTTCTGGGACCCGGAAGTTTATTTACCAGAATTCTTTCTCTTTCATTTTTTGTGAAAACAAACCACACAAAAATGAAAAATGCAGAAAGGAGAAGAAAGGTTAGAGCATCCATATTTACATAAGCTACTAGTTAACAAGGAATACCGACAAGCAATCCGGCAAACAGTATATTTCTAGAATACGATATACATCATACAACTATTTTACTAATAATATAAACCGCTTTACATGAGAGCGTAGATACGGATTCTGATCAAATATGATTATCACTTAAAAGACTGTACCTTTGAACCTTGTTGAATGTTATTATCTTGCTGTAAACTAAGTCGATAAGCAAACGGCGATATAAACAAGTGCTACCTAGGTGTGTACTAGCGTGACAATATATTCTGACGACTTTAAAATTAGTAGTAATTCTTATTAATTTAATTTAATTGTACAAGGTGTTTATTGTTTGGATTTTTTTTAACAGATGACTTGAAACTCATTTAATATTTGGTCTCCTCTTTATATTTAAGTTTATAGAATGACGATGATCTAGTTTTAGAGATGTATATTTGAATACTTTTTGAGTCTAGACAAATCTGCTGAGACGTTACATCTAACCATTCACGTTACATGTAACCATACCCATTGACGTATGTTCATGTAACTACATACATGCAGATCGCAATCCTCTAAACTCTACAGCAGGAAGCAGAATTGCTAAAAAGAATCCTAAGGATTTAGCGAGAAATCGGTAAAAACTGAAAGACCAAAAACAAATAAAGTTATGACGACAAGTTTTCAATACAACAATTATTATTGATGAAAAATTTATTATGGTTTTTATTACCTTTTTTGATAATACCAATATGTCAAAAGTTTTCAAAGAACGCGATCAAAAATACTCATTTAGGTATCACAAATATTTCTCATGATCATCGCTTCAGGAATAATTCGATATTTTCAGCAAACTTAAAATCATCAATTTTACAAATTAAATAGTTTTCTTGCATTTTCAATTAACTCTTACTGAAAATTAATGTTTCTGATCCTCTGGTAGTGAAATTCTGTTGAGGCGACTGAGGCCATTTAGAAAAGAGATAGATCTAGAGTGGGGCGGTTGTAAAACATATACGGAATAGCACGCTTGTCAATGCTTTAATTCCGTATATGTTTTACAGCCACCCCACTCTAGATCTATCTCTTTTCTAGCTGGCCTCAGTCGCTCTAAATATTCTGTATATGTACGAACAATTCAAAAGTTAAGTAGTCAGATTATGTTCACAAATATAAAATACATACTCCCAATATAATACATATATGTAGTATATATATTTTTCTATAATTGATTGTATAAACGTTTGAGAAGTAAATTTATGCTATCATCTACTTATATGACGATACTTTATGATATGTGAGATATAGCAGTAATAAACTAGATCTCCAAGTAATCTCCAAATAATGAATGTCTTCTCTATCGTGTTCCCGATACAATTTATTACTCTCTTTACTCTCTGAATTTATTTTATAAGGCTAATACTATATAATCATTACGATAAAATTATTAGTATAAATAATAAACGTGAAAATAGTTTCAAATAATTTTTATTGTTTCACTCACAACAATTAATATAAGTATATACAGTGTGTCCCCGGATGGGGTTGACAAGAGGGAAAATATCTTTATTATTAACTTTACGACAAAAAATCATGCTTTATACAAAGTTTTGCTTGTTGAGTAGATAAATTAACCATCGGAAAATCTAAGATTAAATGTACAGAATATCCACAAATTAAGATAATTGTTAAGAAACCCAAGAAAAAATGCAATGAAGACGATACGGCTACACTTTTGGCAGTAGATTCAGTGATAGAAACACCAACATTATCCTTACGGAAACAATCACAAAGACTGAATATTAGTAAATCTCATTTGCCGCGAATTTATAAAGAAAACATATGTACATACACTTGAAAATGGAGATGAAGAGAAGCGATAGGATTTTTGTTTATGGGTTGATGAGAATTACCTCGTAGATACACGTTATCATAGAATTTTTTACTGATGACGGAACCTTCTGCACCAATGATCACGTTTCATCACAGTTGCTATTGGACTTTTCATAATCCAATCTACGTCATTCAAAAACGAAGTCAACGTTATAAAAGAGTAAATGTTTGGCGTGGAATTTTTTACGATCAAATCGTTGGACCATATTTTATTGAGAATTTGAATCAATATGTTTATGTGCGTCTTTTAGAAAGTTATCTATTACCGTTTTTAGCTAATTTACCGCTAGAAATGCGATGTAACATTTTCTGGCAACAATACCGATGCCCTGCTCATGCGACGCTTTTGATACGGCAGTAGTTGACTGATCAGTCGGAGAAAGATGGATGGGAAGATTTGAACCAATAAATTTTCCTGCTAGATCGCCTGATCTGACAGCGGTTGATTTTTTTGTGGGATATTTTAAAGCAAAAAGTTTATGCAAATGCGGCACGTGGAAGTTGGAGATGGCCTTGTAAAGTAATTTTTGTTAACTTTAATTAATTGAAATTTTGTACTTAAACTATAGAACATACAATAAATGATACTCTTCTATTGAAGCATTTTCATATTATCTTAATTTGTCGACATTCTGTACACTTACTTAGATTTTTCGATGGTTAATTTATCTACTCAATAAGCAGAATTTTTTATAAAGAATGACTTTTTGGCGTAAAATCAATAATAAAGATTTTTTTCCTCTTGTCAACTCCATCCGGGACACACTGTATCTATTTTGTGACCTTTATGTACTTGTCTTTCAATTCCTGAAATATTTCCACTTGTAGGTCAATAAAACAACAATTAATTAAATACCAATTTATTCCAGAACATATATTATGTTTTCGTTAATAAGACTTCTTCAGTGGAAGAAATTGGCATTTAATATGTGTCAAAATACTAATCATATATGTGGCCATGCCTATCAACAAAAATATCTAAAAAACAAAGAAATCATTGATATATCAAATTTGAATTACCTACATTCTCAAATAATAAATAATAATAAATCAATCTATTTTTTGTCAAGCTCTAACAATTCTGTTCAAGGACTAGGGAAAAAACATGGCAAAAAACCTCGTCAAGAGCTTAAAATTAATAAAATTCAGGCGTGAATTAAATTATTATAAATAACACTTAAATAATCGATATTAGTTCTAAAATTTACCGTGTTTTCATTTTTTTTTTTGATTTTCTCTTTCGAAAGTAAATTTTAACCTATCAAAGAAAATCAAAATTCTATAAAGTTTTTAAATGTAAAGATAATACATGATAACACGCACATAAAAACAAACTGTAGTAGCAGGCATTTAAACTATTTTTCAAACACTTCGGTTGTTGTTTTATTGACCTACAAGTGGAAATATTTCAGGAATTGAAAGACTCACAACAATATTGTTTCACCCAACTTTGGCTTCATCTGGTGATGACGGAATAATGTTCACAAAATCATTACAGCGTAATATATACTTATTTTGCATAAATGAAAGGCAGTAGAGGGGAGTGATTTAAATCTGTTTGTTCGTTTAGTGTTTGATCTGTTTTCTTATATCTATTAATTTCTAAAGCTTCAAGTTTTTTTTCCTTTATCTTGTACATGTAAAATTTGAAATTCTTTATTAAATTTATGGTTTAGTTCGATGCAATGGTTGGCAAATGTTTAATCCGTCTTTCAATTATTAGTATTGCAAGCTTTTAAGTAATCACTAAATTGAGTACTGAAGCTTATTTCCAATATCACAACTAACCCCAACTAATAAGCATGACAATATTTCTTAAAATTAAAAGCAAGAGCTACAAATGTGTTCATCAGTATATACAGGGTTTTTCACGAAATCCGTTAGAAAGTTTAGGGAATCTATTCTTAGGACTCCAATTTCGAAATGTTGAAAGTTGTATTTGTAGTATTAGTTCTATTGTTTTAAAATATTTTCAACCAAGTTTCGGTTAACCGGATGTATATAATAACTTTGTTATGTTTACATAGAATAGCATAGTTTTGTTTGATGCAATCGATTCTCATTATTTGCGAATATTTTATTGGGTACCCTATATTCAATTGTTTCTAAGATACTTACGATTTCCTATTGCCCCATATTAAAGAAAAATTAATATTGTAGAAGTGGTTTGAACTTTATTAAAGGCAGAATAGTGTGAAATATATATGACACAGTTATTTACCTGGTTTTGTCATGAATATTAGAGGTAATATTGAGCCAACAAAAGGATAGCTTCTATTCCCAGGAAATTTATTAACTAGAACACGTTTCCTCTCATTCTTCACAAAAACAATCCAGGTGAAAATAAACAATACACTAACTAGTAACACAGTGAGCATAACCATATTATCTCAATGTAATCATTAGTAAACATTTACAAACAGACACCGTACGATTACAGATTGAATTAAACACGTCGCAGTTTGTAACGGTAACCAAATTGTACCGCTAATATAAATTATATACTTTCATTACAGAATTTCGAATAGCGAATAGATGAAAATATGTACACCTATCAACACTAATATCACTTAGCGTAACGTAAGCCTAATACTGTGTTGTGTTTCTAACTGTCGAGTTTATTAACTGCTGCTGCTTGAACTACATATTTGCGATGATCACGACCACAGATTCCCAATGATGTCACTCAAGGTTATTTGCTGCCTTTATGATACATTTAATTTACCACGTTTGAATAGAAGAAAAAATACACGCACTTTTATCCAATATGAGCTGAAATAACTGAATCGGTTTTTAAATTATCTGGCTACCTATCTTTATGTTTTAGATTTCAATGAAAGTTGACTGAAAAAAAAAATATCCTTTTAAAAGCTTTACTTCTAATCTCAATGTTCATACTTCTAACATGTGGGTTTGTAAAGTGTATAAGACGGTGAAGTGAATGCAAAAAAAGTTAGAAATATAAAAGTTCTGATTGAAAATAGCCAATGACCTTCCCCAAATGAGACGTTTATAATCGTAACTAGGAAATTGTACTCACGGAAATAAGTTGGTAATTTAAATGTTATTATATGTGTCAAGTTTCATCTCTGTGTTCTGAAGATATTCGCAAGAAATTAATTGTTGAGCGAGATCTTCAAGAGATATATAGATGAATGGGCTTAAGATCATCTAAATACTATGAGGGTTTCGTTTGGCTAAATAGAAACTGAACATCCGATATATGGTTTATTATTGGGGATAAACCCATTTTTCTATTAAACAGTAGATGAAAAGGTTTCATTAATCAAGACGTCTAAGTGATGATTAGTGGTATTTCGTGAAGATGTCATATGAAACCGTAAAATAGTTACAGTCTACAAAATGTTTCTAGCAACTCAATTTGTGAAATAGTCGCCGCTATTTTTTTATTTTATGGGTAGTGGAAAATAGTGGGGGCTTTTTTACAAATTGAGTTTCGAAAATTTTATGTGACATTTTATGGAACCTTTCGGAAATTTTTCCTTCTTTAGAACGTACACAATATATGTTACCAATAAGTAAAAAGCAACGTAAGTAATATTAATTACTTCTATAAGCAGGTGTTAAATTAAGCTAAAGTTGAATATTTTCTAATTAATTGTCGGTTGAGAATTATTCTCCAGTAAAAAGGAATTTATTAGGAAATAAGAAAAATGCTGAGATATTTCTTATTTTCCTACACATAAGAACGACTACCTACTTGTAGCGAAAATATGAGAGCACTATGAAAACCGCAAATTGATTTCTAAGCGTTTAAAGTATTTAATACTTTATTTTTATTCAAGTTGTATTCAATTCTAGGACATACTAATAAGATAAGATGAAAGAAAATCATCGCATATACGTCGTAAATTTATTTCATCGCAATAATATAAATATTACTTTAAGAATAATTACTTTTCTAAATTATAAAGATGTTTTTTAATAATTCTCTAGAGGAGGTGGAAAGGAGCAGTAAGTTTACACAATATTTAAACGTATTAGTAAAAACGTTTTGATTAAGATTTAGTATGAAATAATGTGAGTTAACTTAATATGTAAATTATTTTATGGCAAGCGAAAAGAAATGACAATAGACGGAAAATTATTTTATCTGCTAATAAATTAAGAGAGATATGAAAAAAAGTTAATAGGGGTCTATTTTTTTTAATTCATCTATGTGGTTATATATAATTTGAAAAATGACCCTGATCCCCATTCTAGTATAAAATCCCAGATTGCTTTTCCTATGAGTAAAGAAGACTTGGTAAATAAGTTCAACAACCATTCACTTAATTTTGATGGTGATGGTTTCTAGTAGCTTCACAATACTTAATAAAAACTAATCCAATATTGTTGGAATAAAATTACTTTCTAATTAAGAAATGAACGAAAAAGAAGATCTATCCATGAATAAAGTATACAGGGTGGTTCACCGGGAAGTGCCACGATCGATTGCAGGAAAACTATAGCTAGGAATGATCTGAAATTTTGGCACTATCCTAAAGTCGATGGGGGCCACTCGCCTAAAATATTTTCAAGATGGTAGCGCTTCGGGGTCTACCAGAAGTAGGCACCAACTTCGTTATTTTAAATAGAATACCCTGTATATTGTCAGGTTTTTAGATTCTACGTGAAATTCTAAATATATTTCATGTATTATGTTATATACCTACGTCTAACCCTTTTTGACTTATTTACATTCTTATGCTAAATTTGACGTTTGCAGGCAAATAATCAATTACACTTTTTCCATATAAGGGTTAGTTTATTATTTATTTTGAAGTAAGGTTTCTCCAGTAGATGACCTAATTAAATATTATTTGTATAAAGTTGTTACAATTATTCATGCAGAGTGTTCGAAATATACGTCTGAAGATGAAATCGGAAAAATTACCGAAAGTCAATTTTTTTAAATGGAAAGCTGCAATTTTTATAATCTTGTTTTATTCGGCATTAAAAATAAGAAAATCAGAAAAGGTAACAAAAAAAGTTACAAAACTGGCATTTTTCGAGAAAGAAACTGCTACTGAAATACATATTACTTTGTTCAGTATATTTAACAACATACTCAGCACCTCTTGTTCAATATTCACACTTACTATAACTGATAAAACTTATAATGTCGTTGACTCTATTAATTTTATAGGACTACACATTGACAATGCTCCCAACTGGCTTGTTTACCAATAGATTAAACAAACACGCAACCACAATTTTTGTGATATTTGCATGCTAAAATATATTATTTATTTTAATTAATATATCCATATTATCACCTAAAAGTACTTATCTTTTAATCCCACATATATTTCTTCTTGTCGATCAAATAAAATAGCAATTAAAATCAATTTCTTCCAGAACATAAACTATTATGTTTTCGTTTAAAATACTTCTTCAATGGATGAAATTGACGTTTAATATGTGATATTAAAACATATAGCTATGTATATCAAGAAAAATATCTAACGACAAAATATTATTCTATATTTTTTTTATTTTTTGTCGTTATAGTAAAAATTGATTGAATTTAAGCAGGACTTATTTTTCGGTAAATTCGTATAATTTTGAATTGAATTCCAGGTTTATTTTAATGTTTTTATGAACATGTACTATGTTGTATTTTACTTCAGTATCAGGTGTAAAATCCTACTTCAGGATCGTAGCAGTAATATTAGGAAAATATTTATTGCACAAAGACTTAAATTTATACAGTGTAGTAATTTAATAATTCATACTGTTTATATTTATGAATATATAATATTGCTTGTAAAAATTTCAGCATACATCAGTCCCCTTTATGAGATAACATTCACATACATCTTACGGACAGATTAAACCTGACGAAAAAAAGTACACACTACATACTTTCGAGTACACATTTATAACAAGCTACCGTTGTATATTACATCTTCGCAAACAATTGTTTGGATGAAAACAGATTGCACACTTTCTTAGTTAGTCTGAAGCTTTTCTCTTTGAATGATTACTTTAATATGTAGTCCGCTTCTGGTTTCTTTTAATCTGTATCTGTCGTTTCTTCATTTGAACTTTCACGTATACCTAGTACTATATGAAGAAATTGTTATTGCTTATTTTCTAATATTTTATTTCCCTATTTTTCCTTTCATCATTTTAAAAACAAATTATATTTACAACTCTACATATTATTTATAATACAACTATGAAAGTGTACTGAGATTGAATTAGCGATGGGAATTAACGATTTAAACGTTTAAAAGTTTCAAAAATTTATTTCAACGATCCCATATAAGTACATAATATATTTTCTCAGTTCAATTGAAATAGTAGTCCAAGCTTAATACATTTTATGGTTTTAGAGATTTCTCTAAATAATTACATAGGAGAAACAGAACGAAGAAAAGTGACGATAGGATGAGTATAGGATCATTCAATTCAAACATTTACCATTTCATGCTATTTTTACATTGAACCAGAGCCATTTTATGGTCTCACCAAAAGCCATACAAGAGCTCTTCTCTAACAATGGTAAAGCGAACAGAAAATCTCGTACTGGGCTAACACCCCAAAACTAAGACAATCAAAAATGTTTATTACTTTTTCAGCCATCAGGACTAAATCTCTCCTGGAGCTCAACAGAACAGACCTCAGCACCATGACGGCTGGCTAGTCACTGGCCACGGCCCTCTTAGGTACCACCTGAAGAAGATGGGCAAAGTGAACTGTGATAAATGCCGATTCTGTTCGGAACACAGCCAGACGACAGAACACATTATGTGAAACTGCCAGGCGGTCACCCGGCAGAGACTACCTCATTAGCACCATAGCCCCCAAAAAAATCCTAGACTTGTTCAGATGTTTGGAGATTAATTGGGACTAAAAGGATAAGGGTACTCACAATAGATCTTACAAGTCACAGTGAAGAGAGGCAGCATTGCCTACATAACCCACATCCAATCTAATCTAATGCTATTTTTATAATTTATAAAGTAAATTTACAAAATAAATATTTAGCAGAAATTCATTAACTACAAAGTTAAAAACTTTTACTTCAAATGTCACAAGCAGTATAATTTCAGAAAAAATTTGTAAGTCTGTTTAAAACGGGGTACAAAAAAAAAGAAAAACAGAATAGAGCTAGTAAATATTTCTTTAATTTGAAAATACTTCTTGAAATTCAATTCTGTCAAAACATAAACGATCAACTAAATAGCATACGATATACAACATGTAACTTAATTCAAAGCAAATTCGTATTCTCTAAAATTATAGTATGAGCGAACAACTGAAAATAAGAGAGTAATAATTACAGAAAATAAAAGCTAAAAATATGTTTTACCTGAATTACAAGAGAAAAATAAAATTTGATACTGAAAAGTATAATCGTCGTCTTTCTTCTACGTTTCCTAACAAAGTTTGTACACTAGGTTTACTTACCTGTATGTATTTAATTCGGGGTTCTCTCTTGAGGTTTTATTTATCTACTACTTAGTGTCTTTTATTTTTTATGGGGGGTGCAACTACAACGCCTACACGAGCTGCATTGCTTGTTATAATTACCATTTGTTGTGTTTGCTAAATGTTTCGTAACTTTGTTATATACGCCACCAAGTCGTTTTAATTATAGTCCTACAGCGTGTATATATACCGCAAGGCATGCAGTGGAATACCGCAATTTCTTCTCAAAACAAAAAAACTTCGTTTCTACTTTAACATTAAGGCATTGCCAGGGATTAGCCTTATAAAATAAAGTCATGAAAATAATTATTTGTCACAGTCTACTCCTCATATTTCTCACATATTTTGTTCTAGTTAGAAAGTGGTTTATTTTCTTGAACATTTGTGTCTTGTAGAAATCCAACCCAAAATATTTCGTTCGACCTTTTTCCCACAACCCCTGATAAAACTATTTCTTCCCACGGTTTCTATAACAAGCTAATTTCGTGTTGATAGGCTTTGAATTTGAAGAATATAAATAATTAGTGATTACCTTACTAAATATATCTTTTTTAAATATGTACAGAATTAAATCCAATGTGTCGTTGCTCCTAAATACTCAATTGGTAGACTTTGGTGGACTTTATTTATCAATTGTATCGAGCTTCGAATTTTGTAAATAAAATTTGGATAAATAGGAAGTTCTTTACAATTTTCATTTTTAACTTTTGCAACAATTAATGTACTAGGTATTTTATTTGGAAAACATACAAATAATTACAATAAAAGTAAAAAGTATGTTGTTAGATATGGCAGGGTACATAGTGAGCATAAATATGAAATGTATATTTGAATATACAGAAATATAAGTAGAGCTAATCAGATCCACATTTACCATCATTATTATATTATTATTGCAAACATTGAGTGCGTAATTTACATGTAAAAAATTGGAAACAAACAATTCTTACAGATATCTCCTCATTTCTTTCTCTTTTCTAAAATTACGAACAATCCTTCGTGAGGTCTTAGAATTAATTCAACGACTGGGTTTACATTATCAACCGTTTGTGTCGATGTAACTTTATAATTTTTTAGTATATATGACAACAGAATCTTCTCCTCCATTAGCGCAAATTTTTGACCTGTAACATGGAAATTAAATAGACAAATGAATAACTCTACAGAAATTCACAAAAATTTAACCTATGCAGTTTCTTGGTCCAGCACTAAATGGGATAAAAGCATACGGATGGCGATCTTTAGAATTTTCTGGCAGAAATCTATCTGGATCAAATTTTGTAGGATGCGGAAAGTATTTTGGATTTCTGTGAATGTCAAAGATATGCATAGCGACTGATGTACCTTTCGGAATTATATAATCATCTAAAGGAACGAAATCATGTTATTAAAGAGAAGATATTTAACAAATTTTACGTAATGACCAGAATTATCCGGTCGTGACAACTAACCTATTTTTATGTCGTCAGAAGTGGTTCTGCTAATAGTTGGAACACTGGGGTAAATTCTTAAAGATTCTTTAAGCACCCTTTCTATATATTTCAGATCGCTTAGATTGTTGAACTCTAAAGGTTTATCATCTTGTAGAACATCACTAACTTCTTGATAGGCTCTTTCCTGAAATATTACTGTCATTATCGCGACTACTTTAAGATACATTTATCGACAGGTAAATAACAATTTTACCTGAATATCATGGTGTAATCCCAACAAGAAAAGGGTCCAAGAAATTGACGCTGTTGTTGTATCATGACCCTAGAAAAATCACTAAATATAACATTACATCACGAAATTTTAAGACTATCACTTGCTTCAAACATGAACGTATCCACTTCCTCTCTGATTTGCTCATTAGTCAATACCGTCCCATCTTGTGATACATCTATCAATATATCCAAGAAAGCTTTGTGTTTCTTCCTGCCAAATTCATCTTCTACGTTTTCATTATTCGGGGTTTGCTTCTGACGTAGATCTTTCCTCTCATGTACCACTCTATTGGTTGTACCATGTAATGTTGATAAGTATTGTAAAAATCTTTTTCCATAACTGGTGTTATAGAAAATGAAGTCAGAACGCAACCATCCTGTAGCCATTCTGTTAGATATTTCACCACATACCCCGTACAAAGCCTCTACGTAACTGTTTTTCTTGTTGGACATTGCATTTATTTGTATACCCATTGCGGTTTCTAAGAAGAATAAATTTATATTTTTGAAATTTTAAATAATTAAATATCATTATATTACCGGTTATAATATCTAAGGTGCAATGGGTAATATAAGGAAAAATATTGAAAGTGGTTTTTCCGTCAGCTTCTTTTTCTAGAAGTTTTACTAATAATTTACTCTTCTCTAGGAATATCGGCATAAACGATTCTAATATTTTAAAATGGAATGCAGGAGTTAGTAGTTTTCGGTGACGGTGCCATTTAGCGCCTACAAAAAATAAATACTTATATACCAACACTAATGTGCAAAATTAACACACCACCAAAATTGTTCAAAAAATTTATTATTATTTTATTTGATTTTATGTAATATTGTAGATTGATTCTATGTTTGAGGTATTTGCAAATACAAAAATCGAACGTAGCATAGTTGAAAACGGATCATCTTATATAAAAATAAATAAAACATATCCAGAAATAAAAAGGTTAAGATAAAAGTGCCATCTTTCAAATTCAATTTCAATTCATAGTCATCTTATCAGATGCATAAGGTATTATAAATATTCACTAAGATCAATAATGAATTTGACATTATCTATACTATCTTAACTCATATCTGACGTAAAAAAGTTGTAATGTTAACAACCTCTAATTTAAAAGAAACTGCCCAATCTAGTTAATCTTTAGCTGACTTTAAACTTTGCAACATATTCGGTGGTATAGTAATCTTCTTCCTTACTGGACTTTAGTTTTGTATAAAACAATTATCAGAGCAAATGATGAGTTGCATTGCATGCATAAGAATCACTAAAAAATCCAAATAAGTTAATCTCACCTTTACTAGTTAGAAGCCCGTCACCTAACCATGGCACTACGAAGCTATATACGACTCCTTTAGATATATGCGTTGAATTACTTAGAAGCAACTGAGGTAAAGAATTAAAATGATATAAATATATAATAATTGAACACATGTACTTACTTCTGCATATTGAGGATCTGTCATCATTACTATAGGAGATGAACCCATCCATATCCGATATAAGGGTCCATATTTTGCGCCTAAACTCCGCAAGTAGGCAAACCTGTCTAAATTAAGATTTATATTACTACAGCTAATATTCTATTACATAAATTTAGTTTAATATATGTATTTTTTGACCTTTATGTACTTATCTTTTAATTCCTGATTTATTTCCACTTAGAGGTCAATAAAACAATAAATAATTAAATACCAATTTATTCCATAACATATAATAATGTGTTTTCGTTAAATAACTTCTTCAGTGGAAGAAATTGACATTTAATATGTGTCAAATTACTAATAATATAAATATAAATTGCCATGCCTATCAACAAAATTATCTAAAAAAACAAAGAATTCATTGATATATCGAATTTTAATTATATTCACAAGTAATAATGAAGGAATAATGATTTAATACAACATTAGCAATTGAAATGATTTGAATTATTCGTATATCAATCTATTTTTTGTCAAGCTCTAACAATTCTGTTCAAGGACTAGGGAAAAACATGGCAAAAAAACCTAGTCAAGAGCTTAAAATTAATAAAATTCATGCGTGAATTAAATTATTATAAATAAAAAAATTCGATATATCAATGAATTCTTTGTTTTTTAGATAATTTTGTTGATAGGCATGGCAATTTATATTTATATTATTAGTAATTTGACACATATTAAATGTCAATTTCTTCCACTGAAGAAGTTATTTAACGAAAACATATTATTATATGTTATGGAATAAATTGGTATTTTATTATTTATTGTTTTATTGACCTCTAAGTGGAAATAAATCAGGAATTAAAAGATAAATTTAGTTTACAAAAATATTTTTCATAATAACTAATGCACGTAAATGTAAATTGAATGAACACAGTAGTTTCATGTTGTAACATTAAAAACTCGAAAACCAACCCAGTAAAGTTCTACATATTATTAAGAGCCGTTTTACCAAGGTTTAGCAAAGTTAAATGTAGCGGTTAGAAAATCGGAAGTTAAACCAAACTGTCAGTTAAAAATAGTAAGGTGATTTTAATAGTAATTATTGTAAATTATTGATCATGTTGATGGTTAAGCGCAGTACGGTCAATAGTAGTTGTTGCACTTAAAATTTATATTTGAATTCTTTTTAATAATAATTTAATAATTCTCTAACTATCTCTATTTCTCATAATATTTATACGTCTCATATAATTTGCCAGCTTGTAAGTATATCTTTGTTACTGTTGTATGTACCTACATTTTCTTTCTTGTGACAATTATGAAATAAAAAGATACCTTCATCTTCAATTAGAACGTCGTCATTTGTTGCTTGAATACATCAAATATGAAATTTCCATTTGGAAGCAGTACAAACGACTTGCCGATCATGGAGCTCCATTTTACATATTAAGCATAAAGATTAATCGTTATTTCTTTTTGACATTTCTTCCGTTCCTTGTTTACATCTTTCATCGTTTAAATTTCGTTTTTCTTGTAAAGCTCTTTGCATTTTAAAGCTTCTGGTATTCTCTGGAAGTAATTACAAAATGAAGATGAAATCTTCAGTTATGATTTTCCTTTCATTTGATACAGCATTTCGTTTATATGGTCTGTTAGATGTATTTGCAGCCAATTTGCTATTTGTTATTAATACTGAATTAATCTTTTTCCTTTCGTATCATTTGCACATCATATTTTTATTACATTTAGGGTATTTAGTAATAATAATAATAATTTATTAACCCACTGACATAGTGAATTAATATTACAAATTCTGTGATACAAAATGCTACACAAAACACAATCTTAAAATTAGGAAAAGTATCTCCAAAATATCCAAATATTATCCAAAATAAAAATTATAATTATAATAGTTATAGTTGCAGCACATATTGTGAAGTGTGCTATAGAACGTAGGAACGCGTTACAAAACGTAATAAAGTTTCTAGCATTAAATGCCGATAGGTATATAAAAAGACAAGTGTTCTAAAAATCTTCAAATCATCTATTACAGTATTAACCAATTTATATGCATATAAAACTAAAAGATATTTTCTCCTAGTCCCTCAAATCGTAGTAACTATTGGATTTTTTCCGGGTAAATATCTTGACTCTGTACTTATTAACATTAAGCGTTACTTCCTATTGCATGCATCATACTTCTTCACTTCGCTTTGAAACTCCACACAACCGTTTCCTGAATTTATTCCACGATACAACTTCAAATCATGAAGATATATTTAATCACTTACAGTAGGCAATATTGCAGACATAGGTGGTGAACATGCTAAATATGATAGCTCTGAGGTTCGAGACTTCAACATCAGCACTGCCTACTCTTTCAGATGTATAGTGGTCAATAAGGCTGATAAAATCGGATGAATCCCAAATCAAGGAAAGCATTAGTGAATACAATACAAATGCCTTGCTTATATCTATAGTGATAAAGCGACCTCTGACAGTGGCAAGCCAGATTTACGGGGATCAAATTTTGACCACAACATTGTGGCGCGTCTCGCTAGGATCGGTTTCCCGCACAAGTACGAGTCGCTGTTGGGAGTCAAAGCGCAGTATTATTTACGACCAGGTAATGTTGTAACAAAGTCTATAAACATTTAAAACATTTACACATACACAGCAAGAGCTGCATGGTAGTTTGACAAGAAATACGGCTTAGAAACCACTGCAGCTGCATCTACGGCAGGAAAAAGTCTAGAATCTAAACATTTACATACAAACTGCGTGAAGTTGCTTAAGTGAATTGTTCTAGATATACCAACCATGAATCCATGCTGGCTGCAGTGCATGATAGGTTGAACATGTGTAGAGCGCTGCTTACACAAAATCGTGACAAATAATTTCGCAAAAATTGAAATTATCGCAACTAGTTGGTAGTTTATCATGTATTCTATATCTTCCGATTTAGAAATCCCGCTAATTCTGATGATCTTCGAAATAATGTAGATATTTATTACGCTTTAAAATGTTGTTAACTTCAACCTTTCTACATACTAGGCACCTCACATAATATTTAACAGAAAATTACGAATTAATTGTTAAACTCCTTTCAGTTATACTGCAGAAATCATGATCGTAGATTCAGTAATATGAGTCAAAAATAATACGTTGACATTACCAGTAGAGGTTTCGTGTATTACATCATTATTTAGTATAATGGGGTTTGCGTTTTATATCATAATTTATACCAGAAATGAACCCCAGCGGGCACTTGTGTGTTCTTGCAAAAACTGTAGTTTTAGGTGCGTATTCGTCAATTACAGAATACGCATAACTTTCATTCCTTCTGATGTACAGTACATACAAATCAACCGCCTTCACTCAATGTTAGATATTTCAGAACATAGAAAATGTAATTTGTTTGCTTAAAATTATATTTTTACATACTAATTCCTTGGAAGTTAACTACTTTCTGCCTAATGATATCAACATTCATAGACACCGTTGGATGACGGACATTTTGCATCACTAACGACTCCAAGCAGCGTTGTAATTGCAATAAATATGATCAGATCCCAAATCTAAGTCTTGTGTAGATATTCAAAACGCAATTTAATTAAAACTCACGAGACCATCTAACAAAACAGATAAGTTAACATGCCAATGGCTGATAACAATTAGGAATGTTAAAATCGCTAATAATAATAACTTTATCATGTTGATAGACTAATCATTCAAAACATTCAAAGAAGTAACTGTTTCTCTTAATATGTATTGTATAGGTAACGCAATTATGAAAGCTACAATTCCAATCCGTACTTGTATTATAAATTATAAGTCAATTTCTGGGGCCGATATTTCATAATCTACACCTTTGAAAAAATAACGCTAACGGAAAATGTGTTCTTTGTCTTTTCTAAAAATGTTGTAACACAAAAGAAAAAGTTCATTATCAAATATGCCGTCTTTTAACCTACTCTAATTACTACACGAATTACAGGAATATCACATTCAGTACCACAGACATTGTTGTAGAATTCTATTGTTAGCCTTTTGTGTTTTGATCACAAATACTGAAGACATGCGACACGGGCTTCATTAATTTTTCCCATGGGGGATGTTATTGTTTTTTTTTGCAGAAACTATGAGAAGTACACAACGGACATTACAACTGATGATTTGATAGATTCATTCATTTAATCCCTTCTATAATAATATTCACGCTGCTAATGTGTACAATCACGTTTAATGTACAGATCCTTGAATCGACAATTCTTACTTTTCATTATCAATTTATTACCTCTAGAGGCATATATTAATAGTGTCAGTCGTGTAGTCGTATAAACAGTTTTAAGTGAAGAAAGATATGATTGTTAAAATTAAACTTATTACTTATTTTGCTAGGCAACATATCTCAGTGTTAGACTTTAAAATCGTCGCTTCAGAGTATTATGAAACAGACACCCAAACTTATAATACAATTTGATGCCAATTATCAAAAAAAGAGCTCGCTGACAGAACGCGAACAAGCAAAAATGCTTTGGAAAATGAACTGAAAGCTGGAAGGCTACCAACAAAGATCTATAATATTATGTTACGTTATTTAATCCTGTATTTTAATACCGTATTTAAAAGTATAACTGCTTTTCTGTACGATTTAAATTACAATGTTTGCATGTTGTCTTTCTAAATACATTCATATTAATGGTAAATAGGTAAATACTGCCAACTACAGAGGTAGTTTTTTCTTGGAAATACCATGCCCTAATGAAATGTAAAATTTTATTCCATTATACTTACATATTCTCTAGAATAATTGCCTAAGAATAAATCTTAGCCAAATCTATATTTTCTTTTGCATAAATTTGACAGAATTAAAATGAATTGTGAATTTAATGATATCTTTAATGAATAATATTTTGTCCAGTTTAACTGTATAACTTTTTTGATTTACCTTTACATATATATTATTTTGAATACAACGTATAATAAACATGCCTTACTCAAACTGTAATTATAATGCAGCAGGTAATGCTACTATAATGGTATTACATATTTATGTGTATATATGTTTATATAAGTTATATAAATAGAAAATTTACTTACCTGGTTTATTCATAAACATCAACGACAATGTTGTACCAATAATCGGATAACTCTTCGGTCCTGGGAACTTATTGATCATATCCCGTTTTTTGTCATTTTTAATAAAATAGAACCACGTAAACACCAACAACGCTCCGAACAATAGAATAGCTATGACATCCATCTTTGCAACCGAAGTATTAACTATGGTCCAATATGAAAGCAATAATCTGTCGAATATATTCTAATTTTATAAAGATAATGAGTTCCTTGATAATAGCAATTATTTCGTAATATAGCAAACTTTTAAAATCATTGATATGGCACTGTGCGTACCGTAATTTTTACATTCTAAACATGCTGCTATTTCATCGGTGTTTTTTTAGATTCGCTTGCGCGTTTAACCTAGATACATACAAGTTACCGTACTAGTAACTATATTGCTTCGCTTATTTAAACATAAACAATGATGATTACTATTTATATTTGAATTCAAGGTTAAGTAAATAAGTTCATCTAATTTGAATCTAATCTCTGCGTAACATGTATTTTAAAATATTCTAGAAATTTGTAAATACGGCGGCATGTAGCAGAACTCAATATCTATGTAAACATACGAACACAATACTTGGATACCAAAATGTCAGAATCATGTCAAGTTTGAAATAGTTTTAGCATTGTAAAATTGCTACGTACTTGACTTGGATATTGTCACATTATTACATACAAATCCATTATTTGATGCTTATCATCTTTTGATATATAGGTATTAAGTTTTGATGTTATTTAAGATAGGTACATGATACTTTTCGTAATCACAACCATAACTACATACGTGTTTAGTGTTTAATGCTTTTCCAAGAATATCATGCATTTTCTAATCAGTCAATATTGCTTACGACTAACTTATAAATATTTATAGTGTCCCATTTACGTAGTCAAGATTATTCCATAGCTTTTGATATTCAATTGGAAGAAGAAGGTTTTAATAATTAAAATAATACTGTCCATAAAAAATGTCGAAGTCAAATTTTCCTGCTTATTTTCTTCAGTGCTGGTTTATGTAGTGTAAAAGAGGAATATTCATCCATCCTCTGCAACTTTTGTCTACATTTCTCCATGCAGCAGTAAAGATAAAGAATTACTAAATTTAATACTAATGATGATAATATATGTAAAGATCTTTTTTTTTATGTGTGGTGAGTGGTTAGTTGCAGTGACTTCGTAAGCTTGTCCGGCTATCACTGCAACGCTCTCGGTGTAGTTTTGTGTGTGTAAATTGTACTCAAATGGCTTTGTGACAGCATCATATCGTCTTTTATAATGGCGTGCGTTAATCACTTTGCTCGCAACAGCGAATGGTAAGTCGACCACGATTTCAATCCTCTGAAAAAATGTCACTGTCCCCCCAGAAGATTGAAACCCGGCTTCTATCGTCCCGCCACAACAATTAATAGTCAGCCTCCTAACCACTGCGGCTGTCGACTCGTTAAGTTTATTAATGTTAAGTAATTAATTGGATTATTTCATTAACAATTCAACAACATTTCAATAACTTTCACACATATACATATCGTGGAAAATACTCACGTCTACTTACAATAGAAGCTACAACAATACAGTGGATCTAGTGCAATTTGTCTGAAGAAGATTATAGGTGTTATGTCAAACGTTGACTCTCGCAGTGTATATGCACAATTTTCAATCATTTAAGAAATCTGTCTTAAATTTTACGTTGCAAATGGAATTTCGTATCCAGAAGCGCGAAGCGAAAATGTTACATAAGGCTTACAGTCACGCGACTTTATCAGAAACACGTAGGTATGAGTGTTTAAAAGCAGTCGAGAGATGGTGGAAGATTTGCCTCGCTCTGATCGGCCAACAACGTCTTCAACTGAACTTAACATAGCTATAGTAAAGGAAACGGTGACTGAAAATCGTCGTTTAAGTCTGAGGGAGATAGCCGTTATGTTCCACGAATCAGTCCGTATTATTTTAAACGATTGTTTGGGCATGAAACGCGTTGCCGCTCAACGAGTGACGAAAAAACCTGAATTTTGTGCAAAGACTCAATCGCGTTAGAACGAGTTAATTCCGACTCCACCTTCATAAAACGCATTGTAACGGGTGACAAGATATGGGTTTATGAGCTTGACATGGAAACCAATCAACAGGCTTCGAAATGGCGCCTTACAACTGAGCCGCAACCGAAAAAAGCAAAGTCGGTCAAACGTGAAGGTGATGTTGACAATTATTTTCAATTACAGCGGTGTTGTGCACTCGGAATTCTTCTTGATGAGAAAGTAAATAAAGAACATTACCTCGACGTTATGCGGCGTTTGAGAAAGAAAATTCGCCGAAAAAGACCAGATTTGTGGAAAGAAAACTCATGGATTTCGCACCATCTCACAAGGCTTTTATTGACGAATTTATTTATGGCCAAAAATTCTACAAATCTTATCGAACAGCCACTCTATTCCCCTGATATAGCTCCGGCCGACTTTTTTCCTTTTTCAAAACTCAAATTACCACTTCAAGGCACCCGTTTTCAGTTGATAGATAATATAAAAGAGACTTTGCGATGAGTACTGAAGTTTATTCCAAAAACTGCGTTTAAAAAATGTTTTGATGATAGGGTTATTCGTTGGCGTAAGTATATTATTTCGGAAGGGGTCTACTTTGAAGGCGATACAATAAATTTGGATGAATAATACATTTCCTGTGTTTCATTACCCAATTCCTGGTACTTTCTTGACAGAATGTACATTATATGTGACGGCAATGCTTCTGCGTTGTTAATATACTGACGACTTCAAAGTACATTGTAAGTTTTAAAGTAATTTAAATAATGATATGATTTAAAGGTTTAGGAGACAAATTGTATTGTAATATATAGATATTGTGTCTCCAATTATATCTAAAATCCCATCTTCATCTAATTATAAGTTATATTTACTTTTTAGATAATAAATGATATACTACTTGTAATTAGATTGAATCGTAGATAAAGATTTATTTGAAATTTCAATAACTAGGAAAGAAAACTTACCTACTGTTTGCATATCATCTACTCATACAAAGAAAAATATGTAGATACCATTATCTCATCAGAAAACAGCAGTTATGTAATCTTAGATAAAGAGTGTCAAAATATTATTTTGCAAGACTTTATTTTCGAAATGATAAAACTAATTACATAATATATAATCGTATCATTGGGAGCATAATAAGTACCAATTTTAGACACATTACTAATTCCTGTTGAAGTGAGAAAGTGGAGAGATGTTGGAATCCACATGTGTATATCTCAGTTGTAGGTGTTTACCTTCAAACACCCAACTAATGTGCGATACTTGCTACACAATTTGATTAAATTCAAATGAAAATAAATCACTGGAATTTCTGCAAATTCATTAGACCAATTGTTACTCGTTTCGCTTTTCCAGTGTTACATAGAGGCCCTTTTCGGGTCTAAGAATTAGCGACACACTTGGGTTAACATTGTCAACTGTCTGTGTTGATATTATCTTGTAGTTCTTCAAAATGTAAGATAATACCACTTTTTCTTCCATAAGAGCAAATTTTTGCCCTGCAACATTTAAATTAAACCGAATATATAACTATATCAGGTTAAAGAAACCCAGATTGTAGAAAATATAATACCTATGCAATTCCTTGGCCCAGCACTAAATGGAATATAAGCATACGGATGACGATCTTTTGAATTTTCTGGCAGAAATCTGTCTGGATCGAATTTTTCGGGTTGGGGAAAGTATTTTGGATTTAAATGAATGTCCATTATATGTATACTAACTGTTGTTCCCTTCGGTATGAAATAATCATCTGAAAAAAGAATAAATACAATAATTCATAGCAACTTTAATTTATTAATCTAACCTATTGTTAGATCTTCAGAAGTGAATCTAGCAATCGCTGGAACGCTTGGATACAATCTCAAGGATTCTTTAAGTACTCTCTCTAAATATTTTAACTCATTTATGTCGGAAAATTCTAAAACATCCTTATTTTGAAATACACTCTTAATTTCCTGATATACTTTTTCCTATAATTTGGCAATTATATAAAATACATTTATTATAATTGTTACCAGTGTGGCTGTAGAATATTACTTTACCTGGATATTCGGATGTAAACCTAATAGAAAAATAGTCCAAGATATAGAAGCTGTAGTGGTGTCATGTCCCTGCAATAAGCGCAAATATGATCTTAAAATCATTTGCAACTTAATATGTTGAGTTACTACTTACTTCAAACATAAATGTATCTACTTCTTCCCGGATTTGCTCATGGGTTAGTACCGCACCATCTTGCGAGACATCGATTAATAAATCTAAGAAAGCCTGGCGTTTTTTCCTGCCAAAATCGTCTACATTTGCCTCCTCCTGATTCAAGTTCTGCTTCTGACGTAGACTTTTTCTTTCTTTTATCACTCTATTGGTTGTGTCATGCAAAGTAGATAGGTACTTTAAAAATCTCTTTCCATAACCACTTTTGTAAAAAACAAAATCATAAGCCAACAATGCTTTAGTCGTTCTATTTGAGATTTCACCACAAATACCATACACAGCCTCCGCGTAATTATTAACTTTTTTGGACATTGCATTGACTTGAATTCCCATTGCTGTTTCTACATGATTCAAACAAATACCTTGATTTGTTTTAAAATAAAAATTGGGAGAGTTAGTATTTACCAGTTATTATGTCTAGAGTGCAATGAGTGATGTATGGAAAAATGTTAAAGGCGGTTTCTTCGTTGGCTTTTTCCTCTAAAATCTTTACCAAGATTTGGCTTTTCTCCGTGAAAACTGATAAAAATGATTCTAAAATTTTGAAATGGAAGGCTGGAGTTAGTAATTTCCTATGACGGAACCATTTCGCTCCTAAAATTCAAGTGCAATGTATTAATTCTCAAAATATATTTAATTAGCAATGATTTACCTTTGCTAGTCAACAAACCATCACCAAGCCATGGAAGTATAAAATTGTAACTGAACCCTTTGGAAATATGTGTTGTATTACTAAGTATCAACTAAGAGAAATAGAAAATAAAATTGATAACAATGATATGGTACTATATACCTAACTCTTGATCATTGTTTTTTTTCATGCCATAGTATACTAATACATACTAACCTCTGCATGACGAGGATCTGTCATGTTTATCACAGGAATTGTGCCCATCCATGTTCGATATAGAGGACCATACTTTTTCGCTAGACTCCGCATGTAAAGGTATCTCTCTAAGTTAAGAAATGTTGAGCTTATATATTCATTCTAACGACTCTTAAGCTACGTAGGTCACGGATAGATTGGACAAATCAATAAAATGTAACATTATATTATTTAAATGCAGAAATCATGAAAAATATAATAGGATGTGGCTGCAAGTCGAAATAAAAATAGTTTTATTGCGTATTAAAGAAGTAAATCTGTATGCCATTTATATTTCCAAGAGACTTGCATATTTTAACATTGCAAAGTCACGATGTTAACAAGTTATTTATACGAGAAATACGGAAGCAATGATTTAAACTTAATATAGGCGGATCTCCCACGCGGTGGAAAATTCCTTTGATGAATTTCCAGTATTACATGGCTTCCTGAAAACCTACAAGGAAAGGGTCTCTAACCTCAGTTAATTTATATTGTCAGACAATTTATGTAATGTTAATTGGAATTGGTCATTAAAATGGAAGTTGTATATGCACTACTGTTTCGTTATACTCTGCTGTTTATTTATTTCAATATTTTACTTTTACTATTTTCTTGAAACTGGAAGAAGTTGCAAATATGTTATATATAAGTAATTAAGTTCTCTTATAGTTTATGTTTTCAAACACAACAATACACAGAAATATTCTAACTCGCGCTGCCATACTTCTAGTACAATTTAATTGTATGAAAGTGGCTTTCTATATCTGTTATTTTTCGAACAGGAATATAAATTCATAAAATTAGTAATTGAAGACTATACTGTTTTACTACTAGAATTAGCTATCACCATTCTCGTATGTACTCTTGAATGGAGATGTTTTTGTTTAAGAATTATAATCAATGAACAATCTGTAATAAAATTTCTTCGAGCATTACACTGTCTGTACAATATTTGCAATGCAATTTTTCCCAAACGCCAATTAATTAAACATATTTTTATATAAAAATATGCCGTCCCGAAGTGGAGTCGAACCACCATGTAGGGCTATCGCGGCTCTACCGCAAACCGTTGCGACCACCGGCTTCGACTACACAAGTAAACTTCACAAATATATGCGAACGAGATGTTATAATGACCTAGGATAGGCAACATTTTTGACACCGAAGTGTATTATTTTTTGGGAAAAATTGCATTATTGTATTTACATACGCCAAGAAAAATAATACACTTCGGTGTCAAAAATGTTGCCTATCCTAGGTCATTATAACATCTCGTTCGCATATATTTGTGAAGTTTACTTGTGTAGTCGAAGCCCCCGGTGGTCGCAACGGTTTGCGGTAGAGCCGCGATAGCCCTACATGGTGGTTCGACTCCACTTCGGGACGGCATATTTTTATATAAAAATATGTTTAATTAATTGGCGTTTGGGAAAAATTGCATTATTGTATTTACATACGCCAAGAAAAATAATACACTTCGGTGTCAAAAATTACACTGTCTGTATGAAACATTTAATAGCATTTGCTGGATTATCAAGTATTTTGACCTATAATTATTATCTTTATGGAATTATTTAGATGCTAGAGTCTGCAACGAAATAGATAACTAAAACGTTGAAATATTGTTTTTTAGAAGTACAAATTGATAGTTGCGGTTATAGCCGGCAATATTTATGGTCCGGTGTTCAAATCTCGCTAGTACTGTTAGAGGGACATCTCGACAGATCGGTATCCCGATAAAGCTACCAATCGCTATTAGGATACAGTAAATAGCGCAATATTATTTGTGGCAAGGTAATGTGTACACATCTATACGCACAATTTACACGGTAGGAGCTACAGTGGGTAGTCTAAATAAGTAATACAGTTTGAGAAACTACCGCAAGTACACTCACCACAGAAAAAGTTGTAACTCCAAACAGAGAAGTATAGAACAGTAGAAGCTATGAGCCAAACATGATTGTGTATGGAGACGTCTCTTGTGTACTCTAGATTGATATAGGCAAAGAGGAATATAGGCTAATGTAATGTGATTGCTAGTGGAGGGATGCCAGCAGAAAAGTGCTTTTCAAAAGTAATGCCGGAATGTCTCTGGGCACTACTAGAGCTCAATAGTACTGTTACATTCCTTACACTCATCATATGGGCAAAATATGTCTGTGAAGTGCCTGAGAAGCACCAAAGATTTACTTACTTACACTTAGTATAAAGATCCCGAAAGAAATAACTAGGATTATAACCGAGTAGTGCCAGCTTTGTATACAACCCCCTCTTGTGAAGGATTAAATAATATTCAGAAACAAACTCTTTGTGCTGAGAAATAACTATTGCAAATATGAGGGGATTGACCATCATACAATGCTACAAGTAACATATTCTGGGATTGTACAGGACTCTCGTAGATACTGTAATAACTAGAAAGCATGGTAACAACTTACATATCATCAGTGAGAACACACCTTAATGCAATATTAAGAACAAATGAGTTGAGCGGAACAAAATAATAATCTTTCATAAAGCAATGTACACTGTGATTAAGACGTTATAATTTATAAAATAATCTCAAATAAACTATTTAAATGTTTCGTGATAACAGTTTAATTATTAACGAAACCTAAATAATACGAGAAATAATGCTTGGTTTTTAAGAAATAATAGTATTTAATCACATACGCCTATAACATATTCTAAACAACTATATTATCCACGGATAACGCTACGAAACAAACACTATGTACTCTAATAATATCGTGCTATCAAAAACATAACAATCGCAAATTTGTATGTAAACATATTATCTATTAAAGTAAAATGCGTCTGAATATAATCTAAAATAATGTATATAAACATGCACGTAATTATTACCAATATTTATGTTACCATAAAGTAACTTTCTATTCTTTAAATCAATAATGATTCGCATACCTGGTCTTGTTTTGAACATAGTACCTAATGTCGTTCCAACAAATGGATAACTTTTCGGTCCCGGAAACTTATTAATTAGCATTCGCTTCTTGTCACTTTTGAGTAAAATCCATGTTATGATAAAAAACGCCGCTAACAAGAGCATAGCCCAACTATCCATCTTAACATAGACAATTAGCAATAGTATACTGTTGAAAATTATAATGAATCTAAGACACTTGCTACTTATATATAACATATGTACATATGTATGTAAAACGTTCCGTTTTTATCTTTATCCGTAGGCTATATAACCATTTATATCGAGTTCAAAGTCTGCTTTGATGGATGACTTGCGTTTAGTCGGTCTCATTCGGTCCAGATTTCGTAACACTACAACAATATATTTCATGTTTCGTATGAATCCGTGATAAAAATTATTGTTTACTACAAATTTACTTTCATGAGTCTACAGAAAAACAAATTATTCTGTTCTATTACGTGAACTATGCAATTTTATGGAGATACATAAAAAAGTAAATTTTCCGTAAGTTATCTCTAGCAACAACAAACAGTTCGTAATTTTGACCTATGTAGTAGTGTCTTACAAAGTACATCTTCTGTGACGAGTCAAATAAATATGTCTAAACAATCCACTATTTAGCAATGTTGACTTCGTCTTTAATTCTTAACCATGAATTTATATGACAAAGTTACTTAAATAAACGGTAAAAGAATTACATGAGAAAGAAATAATCTAGTTACATGAAAACGACAGCTATTCTAACGTTTCCTGACAAAGATATTTTAAGACTATTCTAAGAACCGGTTCGGATTATGATATTCCAAAAAAAAAATTTAATATTAGAATTTATACCTTCAATTGATGTATTACCTAATGTTATGTATCAAGGTTATCTATGTAGACTAAAACAGCCACAACATAAATGTTTACTTAGGGTAGTATGACACGATACATTTTTCTGTATACTATAATTCCATACTTTTTTATGTACAGCTCGTTCCACAAAAAGGTTCACAATCTGAATTCCGATTTTGGTTATATAATTTTGGGTTGTACTATACACCCAACTGTGTTAACATTATTGTGGAAGGAGCTTTAGATAAAATAGTATGGAATTATATACAGGAAAATGTATAGTGTCATACTACCCTTAGACAGTTGATAAAGACGGCTGTTTACTTTTATTCCAAACATATATGTATTTTGGTTACGGAAATTTGAACAATTTAGATAGATTTTAGAAGTGTATTTAGTTTTATAATTGAGTAATAAATAGATATTGCCTATTTTTTATAGTTTTCTATATTATTTATAGCCCGATTTTTGTTGTGTTCCTTTTTTGTACCTATTTTTTGATTTCATTGCTCTTACTTCAAAGTAGTTTTGTTCATGTTTTTTGTTTCTCTTCTGGACAACTCTGTCATACAGTTATAATTTAGTCTGCTCTGTATATATTTAGTTATAATGTTTGAAATATAGAGTTTTGCATTTTTAGTTGCAAAGTAAAGTACTGAAAGGTTGTATATATGTAGTTGATTTGTTCTGATACTTTTTTAAAGTAACGTAGTGTAACAGATTTTGAATAATTCAGCTTATATTAGGATTTATGGAAGTAATATTTAAGAATTTGGTTCACTGATTCACCGGGGTAGCCGTTTAAGATGAGAGTTTTCTTAATATAGTTACTTATTTCTCCAGAAAAACAATGGGGAATCAAATATATAGTACAATACACGCAACGCATTCGTTATTGTGTGTTTTTGATTTTTATATAATCGGGGTTGTCCAAGAGAATTTTATCTTTTATTTCATAAAGAAATCCTATACTGGTAAGCGTTAAAAATTTTCAAAATTCAATTTCCAATATTCTTCAATTCAATATCTATCTCGCACATGATTTTTTTAAAAGATAATTATGTACTAAATGATATCGAAGGCTTCCACGGTCTGAGTCTCTGTTATGAGGGCTTCCGGGTTTTGACCGCGTCATAGTAAAGTACATATATACAATACAAAATAAAATAAAACAAAAATGAAATTACAAAAAATATATATATACAACTTACTCAAACTCGACGTTTCGCCATCGTTGCCTCGCGCTCACCGTTCCGATTCCCTGCACAATGGTATATATACCCCCGCACGTCCATCTTCTCCTTGTCAGAAGGTTTTCGCCTCTAGCGTGGTTGACACGTCGAGTTACCGTGACCTTCTGGCGCCCCTCACCTAGTTTTGCTCCTGAAGAAGCCAATTAGTGGCGAAACGTCGAGTTTGAGTAGGTTAGGTTAGGTTAGGTTAGGAGTGGGGTGGCATGCGGGTCTGTTTCACCGCGACCTTTACAGGTCTATTGTGATCCCCTTTACCTTAGAGAACGCTCTCTAGTTTCGCCTTCTTAATCAGACTTATCATTTTTGAGAGCGGCTCTTTTGTGTAGCCGTTGGCTGTGGGGTTCTCTACGCCCATTACTAGAAACCTTGTCCTCGCTAGGCCGTCAGAGTGGCACAAAACATGAACTGGGGTTTCTTCTTCCTCTTGACAGAATCTGCAGAGAGCATTTTCTGCCAGGCCTATGTTAAACATATGCCTATCCAGTCTGCAATGACCGGTCATCAGACTTACTATCATTTTGACAGTCTTCCTGTCTTTACTCAGTAGGTCTTCAGTAAACTTAGGCCTCTGCCTTAGGAACTCGTTAGCCTGTCTTTGTCCTGGCGATCTTTCCCACCATTCCTTGGACTTGTTTTGTGACCATTCGTAGATGGACCTCTTAATTTGTGATTTGGTAGTGCCGAAGGAAGGGGCCGCTCCTATGAAAGGCCTTGACGAGCCTCGTCTGGCCAGCTCATCGGTCGCCTCGTTTCCCTTCACTCCCATGTGGCTGAGGACCCAGGCCAAAGTAATTTTCCTTAGGGTGCCCACCTCATTTAGGGCGAGTTTGAGTAAGTTGTATATATTTTTTGTAATTTCTTTTTCATTTTTGTTTTATTTTATTTTGTATTGTATATATGTACTTTACTATGACGCGGTCAAAACCCGGAAACCCTCATAACAGACATAATTATATACTATTGTGGGGTACAATTGTTTTTCCAGGATTTCCATTACTTGTAGAACTATTTGTAAGGAGGTAGGACAACCCACAGCACATCCATATCAGCCTTTTTTATTGAGAATTATATGATACGTGTTCACAAATAAATTTTAATAAACAAAACCTATGTAAATAATTCATGTATGGTATCTCTATTTCCTAGAGCAAATGGGAAATAAAGATACGGTTGGAGAAAAAAGTTTCCTGTCAGTGTATGTAGGAAAGACGCTCTGTACTCAAAATGCACTGATACCTTCTTGGCTTAGTATACCTAGATGGACATTATTTCACGAAAGTATAACTAAACAAATAGGATATCTTGTTCTGTATAATGTAGTAATCCTATGCGCGAATAATAACATGGTGATTGTGAACACTCACTCTTTATAAATGTTCAAAATGTCCTCCGTCTTAATATGATTGATAAAACGGTACCCTTCAATACTGCCCACCAGCTACTTTAATTCTTTCTACTGATAGACAATGAGGCCGGCCAACCCAGTAACAATTATCAAAATTAACTTAAGTTTGTTGCATACTGTACAGAACTGAATGTTTAAAATTACCATATTGTACGCAGTATATGACAGTATACGACACCATATTGCGTACTCAGCATTTCTCATAAAATGTCATATTTGTCTAATTTCGTTTTTACGAGTAAATAATAAAGAATTAGAAAAAAATATTGTATGTGGTAGGACACTCTGTATACACGGATTAAACAGTTATTCTATTAAATTACATACGTTGTTTATTTATTTTTACATATTTTTAACAAAATACCTTAGATGTTTACATTTCCAAGTTACCTTCAGCCATATTACGTGCTGATTAACAGCAAAAGATATACTAATTACGCTTGTAAGAAATTTTTTATATACAAAGTCCGGCAGTGATGCGTAGACGAAAGATTACGTTCCTATCTGAAGATTATTCGAAAATATTTTCGTTTATACTGGATGTTCTGAAATTAAATGTCCGTTGTATAGATTTCAATGGAACATCCTACATATTATCAAATTAAATGATGGCCGTCGTAATACTGATTAGTTTGATATTATATACTATGGATCTGTGGGTAACACTTTCGTAGTAAATAAAATTTTTCGTCGATAAAATGGCTATACGGGGTGATCTATTTAGTGATCTATTTAGTATTATATATGGAGTGCTCATATTTTACAAAACAAAAATGTTCACTGGTATAATAATAAATAGATCGCCCTGTATGTCTTTAGATCATTGGAAAGCTCTTTTGACATAGTTTTTATTAATAACTACACGACATCTTTAAATCATGGCTGGTCAGATGGTTGGTTAGTGATGTTGGTTAGTAATCAATGTAAAATTTTTCTTTTTAATAACTTTGTAGGTTTTTGTCCTTCCGTATCCTCTTGTTTCTTTTGTCGTGGCGTCTTTCTGATAGCAAAAAAGCATATATCAATACAATGTTAGGCAAAACAAGTGTCTTAGTCAAACAATAACTGCAAAAAATTAAGGCACAGTATTTAACCGAAAAAATTCAAATCTTAATGTCATCAAAGGCTAACAAATGCAAAATAGAAAATATACGCAAAAATAATAAATAAAAGATCGTGTAAAACAAATTCTCGAATACCCTCCCTGCTATAACTATGCATAAGTTTAGCGTTCTTACATAAACTAGCAACGTTTTTGAGCTAATATTTGCAAAAACTTGCCGTATGCGTTACTTTATATTTTTTATTTTGTTTGAATCTCCGCATAAACTTGGCTTTTAACGAAATCTCATCTGTTTCCTCATTGGACAAGGAGCTCTTTAAGGTTTTAAGTATAGTGAGAAGGATCACCATCATGTTGAAATCAAACGATTTAGTGAGTCTTGCAATAGCTAGGATAGCGCATTTTATAAAAAGTCTAATAGACATTGCTACTGAACAACCTAGAATTCCTCTCTTACCTTAGCTATCCTACACTAGTGAAAAACTTGATATCTTGACAAGTCTTCAGAAGAAGTAGTTTTTTTGCTATTTAACGCATATAGTTTATTTTTAATTACATCGTCTAGCATTTAGTGCACACCCACAGTTTTATGCTTTCCATTATTCTTTGGAGAGTAATATACGCTAGAAGTAATGAACCAACAAATTTTATTGTTACTGATTGGGAAAATTACATACTTTGTGTAGGATTGTAATTAGTTTCTGGCAGTGAAATTTGCAGTCCCTCGTTGGATAAAATTTAACTTAACTTCATCGTAATTCATACTGTGGGGTTTTTGTTCATTAAAAGAATCAATATTGTCTGAATTAACGGTATTCGTATCTTAACTAAATTTTTTCATTAACATCGCTACTGTAGTATAAATTAATTACACTTATATATATTCTTTGAGGAAGAACATGAAAACTATTAGATTTTCTATTTTAAAATAACAACCTTTTGCGTTATTTCTCCCAGCTCCATTCAATTCAAGTCAAATTCCTTGAATTGAATTTTCATGCCTCATCTCTCATGGCAATTAGAATTTTCCTCAAATTATGCGGCGTGCCCTAAACTTGATTTCAAACTAATTCGAACACAGTAAAACAATAACTAGGAAATTATGTCCTATATTCCCAGCACGAATTCATTTATATATTGATATATTAAATTACGGTGTTTGTTGTTACATTCTAGAGTATATATCTTGTGTATTGCTCATATCAGTTACACTAAATTTTATTTACAGTGCTACAAAGTTTTAAAAGCTGCAATGACAGCGTTAAAGGGTAAACCTGCACCAAGCGGATATCCATTCGAAGCCGTTCAAACATACGTCATGAATCCTAAGTCGATTACAATGGGACAATTGTATGGCGAATTTGATTTACAAACACATGAATGGTAAGCTTATTATGTAGTAATGTTAATTTTAGTATTGAATTATAAAACATCTATTATTAATATCACTAATGTAACCGCAATGATTCGTAGCTTTTGAATTGTATATACATATATTATCCCTTCCTGAAACCGCATTTACTATTATTTCTCGGAGTTAATGGCGTAAACTAATTCACCAAACACATTATAATTTTAACCGCAGTGCAGGCATGTTCCTATCCATCAAATTACATAAATAATTAACACATACAATGAATTCCAAAAGAAGTGAAATTCTGGATATTTCAATAATTCGACAAACGTTAGTCCCGAACAACACATGACGACAACGACTTTTTCATGTGAGACAAAACATGTTTCTACTTTAAGTGATTTGTAGGCGAATACTTAATTTTTAGGTTGATATAATTTTTACTGAACAATTGAATTTATTTAGTAATTCACTAATGCAAAATCAGTTATTTAATTTAGGGTTCAGTACACATATAACAATTTTTTAATTCATTGATAGACTGTTGTGATTCCTGTAATAATATTATAATGCAAGCTGTACATACATCTAACTGGTGCGATCTAACTTGTACATGTACAGTGATGTGCATTAAAACTGACTTAAAGTGCCATAAAACTTTATAAATATAAGCCTTATGCACCATATTCGATTTATAAGGATAATCAACTGGTTGATTCCGTGCTAGCTGGCATAGGTTATCTTCCCATTTAAAGGAAAATTATTTAGATACAAACATTGTTACTTGCTGTAGGCTGAACGTAAATTGTATTAAAACAGTACATCTGTATTTGAAATTTAAATTATATATAAACATCGCATTTTATAAAAAAACGAATCATTTTTTTTCGCAAAACAGCTTGACCAATATGCTTAATACCTATTAATTAAGAAATATAACTGGGTACTTTTAAAATAGTTTTGAAGCATAGAAAAAATTAATATTGTGTTTATATTATGATAGATATATTATTAATCAAATATCTTAATATAGAAATGTCAATTTTCTTTATATTTACATAATGTAAGCTGATTTCATATTTTTTGATTGCAAAATATTTATGGCATGTAATTAAATGATCTTATATTTATTTCTAACATTGAAACTCAGGTCAATTCATATTGATTTACAGATTTAAGCTTCTTTGTAATATACAATATAATAAGTTTATTGTAGAGTTGCAACTAAATAGTTATCAATTGAAAACCTGCCTACTGTATTGAAAGATTCTAATTTTAAGAATGCATTTTGAGGCTAATCTAATTGGTCTACCTTCCACTCGAAATTGACAATTGAAAATGTGATTATGAATTTGAAAGTTAAAATATAAACTGATCTGATAAGAATATTCTATTATTTGTTAAATTAGTTTAACATTTTGTTTACAGTTTGTAATTAATATTAAGAATTACCAGTAGTTTTCAATTTACTAAGTGTTTTTTTATTATATAGTCTTGCATTGCTTTCGCTTACATGAACATTGTTTATTTTTGTTAATTATATAAAACTAAACTATCTGTAGTATACGAATAAGAAACAAAAATAGTCGGTATTTCAATTCAAATCATATTCCGTATACCTATATTATAGATAGTTCAATACAAAAAGTTTCACATTGCTTACATTCTATGATAGAATACTTAAATTCCAACATATATTTTCCTTCTCCCCATAGGCGTATATACATTTCTCTTACTAATCCCCTAATTTCCTCTAATTTGCTACATATGTAGATAGTCGAAAGCCCTTGACGGGTAAGTCAGTAGGTACTAAAGCACATCACTGTACATAATTAAATGGTAATGCACTAATTTTAACATTACTATTTCCGCATTAATATTTCATATACCTATTGGTCAAGTAAATATTTAAGCTGCTTAATAATAATAATGTAAAACCATTAGCGAAGCCGCTTTAAATCAACCCCTAATCAATTTATCCAATATGAGTAAATAAATTGATTTGAATAAACCACATTTCTTATTGACTTTCAAATATATAATGTGATCATCATACTGAACCTATAATATATACCTGACCCAATAAAAACAATCGTACAGTCGAGAATTATGCGCGACCCGAAAAACAAGAGCTAATTGATGGTTCGCCAACTATAACTTCTCATAATTACATGGCACTGTTTTGACATCTACACTACTGATTGATGCATATATTGTAGTACAATATAATATATGCGTTTCCGGTACAAATGTACATATGTATGTATGTATATACATACATATTTATATGCAATGAGATCTACTTGTCTCTTCTACTCATGTCAGCTATGTAATGTTTCTTGGAAAGATCAGTATACAGTTATAGGTGTCAAACGCACGATTTTGCGCAGATGTGGCCTTATACAAACATTGTATCTATCAATAAAAAAAATATGACATATACTTTTTGCAAGCTTTACTTGCACTACTACTGAATAAATAAATCCTTATTTTAAAACATCACGAGTCTAAACTGCTGATGGGTTGCAATACAGTTCTGCGAATTCATGTTGGCGAATACTTTATAAACATTTACACAACTTTCAACGACCCCTCGTCACTTGTTGTTACTTTAGGTCGGTCAGCTTCAGAAGAATTTTTAATTACACAGTAAATAGGTAGATAGATTAGAAACACGAGCTCTAAAGTAATTAACTTTAACTCATTTCAACAGCAAGTCAATTACTGTACGTCCGTTGGCGTTTTAGACTCGCCACTGCTTGCGGAGAGTGAGAAATTACATTTTATATTTACTTATTTAATTTAATAACTAGAGAACAAAAGGATAAATCCAATAAGCTGCTTATTTATAAATAAGACTAATGGCTTCAGGACAATAAATAAAAGACAAATCCTACATTACGATCTGCAATTATTGTACCTGAAATATTCAACCACATAAATACATCACATAAGCCAATTCTATATGAAATCTATGCTAGTTTGCTGTATTATATTCCTAACACACCGTCTAGATACGACCAAGCTATTGTTTCATAAGGCAAGATTTGTTGTATGTGTTAACCATTCTATTCAGTGGTAAAGTGCAAATGCAATATTACCAAACGAACCGATATTGCAGTGGTTAAGCAGCTGACTATCGTTCTGTCAGAACGATAGGAGCCAGGTTTCAATTCTCCGGAAAGACGGTGACATTTTTTCTTGGAGAATTAAAATCTGATCGACCTACCATTCGCTGTTGGGAGTAATGTGATTAACAGCGCGGCACACACTGATATAATTTTGTCAAAGCCATTTGAGGCTAGAATGTCAGTATCTGAAATTGATGCTGATTTGGTCTTCAATATGAAAAGCGCGAGCCATACGGAGTAAATGGTATCTTCTAATTTCGTATCCTAAGGGTTTATATGCCATTGTTGTCCCAGTAGATTCCAATTTAGTCAACAAATG
>CM043018.1:31190995-31232439 GCA_023690525.1 Holotrichia oblita | reverse complement strand
CCTGTACGCACTTTCATTTTTATTAACCATTCCTATATCTAAAATCGTTAATATCTGAGATATTTAATATTTTCTTCATGAAAGATGAGCTTTTTCAAAAAATAATTGTTAAGATATAAAATTAGCGATGAAAAAATGACAGTCAAAGACCATTAAATCATATATTGAGATGAACTTATTAAATACAAAACAACTACAAAATGTTAAACTTATACCGGTAATTAATATTTAATTATTCCAAGCTAAATGTTCGGGATATAACGGATTTCACAATAAATGTTCAAAATCTCCACCAAAAAGATCAAACAACGTTGTAACCATTCTTAGACTAATCGATTTGCATTTCTTAACATTTCTACATCCATTCTTTCAGTTATGAACGATCCACATATTAGTACACGAAAAATCTCGCACCAACAAGATATTAGTTAAACGGCTGTTCAAAGAATACTGTATAACAAGAAATTGCATCCATATCATATTTAGTTGCACCAACAGCGACAATGGCTTACCCCAGTTGAGTAGAGTTGCTTTTTGTGAATAGGCTCAATAACAAAGAGAAAGAGCAGTTACATGGCTAGTCCAATGTTCAGAAATACGTAAATTTTACTTTTCGTGTGGCGTTATGTGAAAGGCCTTGTATATCAAATACCACCAAGTACTCAAAATATGTAGAACAAAATGAAAGAATAATTTCAGATCATTAATATAGAAATGTTCAGAAATATCATTTAAAGAACGGCTACAATGCAACTGCATATGGTATAGATGCAATTTATTACACAGTATTCTTTAAAGAGCCTTTTGACTGATACCTTGTTGGCGCAAAATTTCTCGTGTATTAATATGGAGATTGCATGTAGAAATGTTAAGAAGTGCAAATCGATTAGTGTGAAATCCGTTATATCCCGAACATTTGGCTTGAATAATTAAATATTAATTACCAGTATAAGTTTAACATTTTGTAGTTGCTTTGTATTTAACAAGTTTATCTCAATATATGATTTAATGGCCTTTGACTGTCATTTTTTCATCGCTAATTTTATATCTTAACAATTATTTTTGAAAAAGCTCACTTTTCATTAAGAAAATATTAAATATCTCAGAAATTAACGATTTTAGATATAGGGAGTGGTTAATAAAAATGAAAATGCATACAGTATCTTTCCTTTTCTTAATATAAAATACAGGGTGTTCCATTTAAATAAGATGAGAAAATAATGCATTTGCGTTTTGAATCGCCCTGTAATAATAATTTTCGCAATATTGGCAAAATATCACTTTGCTATGAAACTGTATCAATATAAAAAAGTCATTCCAGTACAAAAACAATTTCAAGTTGTTTCGTGTGGAATACACAGGGCGTTGAACACGCAATGATTTTCAGACAAAATTGACCACAACTTCTAAAATACTCGGTATAATTCAATAAAACGTTATATCGAAGTAATGAGGAGGATATGCTTAATCTAAATTTGAAATAATATATAGTGTGTCCCATTTAAGAAAATGTATGTTTAGTTCACCTGGCAATATGAAACACTTTGTATATACGAAGATAATTTTAAAATATGTAGCTTAAGACTATTTATGATTTTTGTATATAACATTTTGTGATATCTTTAATATTAATGGATATAAAGAGCTTTGACGCACTAATGCCTCACCCTATATGTATTTGTTCTCTATATGTATATGTCCAGGTTTTGGACAAAATAGCGGAAAAAGTCATTCTTTTTATTTATCCCTGTTTTTAAATGTTGAAAGTTGTCCCAGATTGTTATATTTGATCTGTTGTTTTAAAAAACTTTCGCTAATCTTTCCTTATGTGAAAATTAAACTGACATTCGTACAAAATTGGTCTAGGTTTGCTTTATATTTTTTGTATTAAGCTCTATGATGTATTCTGATGAAATAATAAGTTCAATAAGTTTTAAATTTGTTCTATATTGTTTCATAGTTTCAACACTCTATTACGGAACGCTAATATTATTCCAATAAATGAATCCTAGAAGCAGCGAATTTTATTGAAGAGAGAAGACGGAGCGTTGACTATAGAATCTTTCGTTGTTAAACAGGTATTGATGAACAAACTGTAAATGTTCAAGTTGACGCAGTAACAATATAGATATTTCCATAAATAGTAGCTGGATGAACATAGTCAAAGTAAAATATCAAAGAAAGCCATTAATGCTATGCTGTTCAATGTTAATTGATTCCACATTCATAACTAGCCTAGATTTAAATTCACCCAACCTGAAAATGAAGCGATCGTAATTTAACATGCGTAAAATGGAAGCGATCAAACTTGTAGCACTCGTCAAAACTTTCAAAAAGAGACATCTTTGCTTTATTCGTTATATCTTCCATTCGTGGATTTTCATGTTTGAAAAAGCATATATAAGAAGCAATTTACCATAACCACCACCGGATATCCCCTCAAAATAACAATACGCACGTATATAAATAACGCCTAACGATATCGTATTCCAACCATAACTCAAGCATTGTTCCAGATAGTAAAATCTTAGAAACACATATTTAAAAACTTTTCTTATTTCGTCGTCTTCGTTACAACGGGCCGATTTCCATGGAAGCGGCGGACGGGGATTGAGATGAGATGAAGGAACGGACTGAGAGAAACTGTCCAACTTCTTTTATGTATTCAAAGTAGGAAAGAGAAGATACGACGACGGTATATCATAAATTTTTTGGGGGTATATGTAGTGCCTACAGTATGGTCGAATAGCGTCGAAGGCCTCACCGTATTTGAATATGACCCTATATCATGAAAGAGCGATGATAAAAACTTCTGAAACAAACAACATTAATGCAGATACGAAATGGCTCCCGGGCGGATTTAAGAGTATTCTATCAGGTATGGTTGCTCAACCTTTAGGATCTATTATAATACAAATATGTGATGTAATGTAAGTCGATCTGAGCATCTGTTACATATATAAACAAATAGCACCTGAAATGTTGCGTGAAGGTTGGACTAAATTTTATTATTTGGCATCAAAACTGGCAGATACTCTCGCAAACATTAATATCGATTAATTGCCACCATTAGGTACACCAATGAGTAGAGCTTTATATGTACATGGAATAGTATATGGAAGTATGAAAGAAGTATCAGAAAATATAAAGATGAGAAAGATATTTGAATTGAATTCCATCTGATTTTGTAACTCCAAGATCAAATGAGATACGATCATGAGTGGAACAACGTCATATTTTCTGACGAGAAGAAATTTAACTTGGATTTGCCCTAATGGTTTCAAATATTATTGGCAATATTTGCGCAAGAACATCGAAGTTGCGATGAGCCGGAACTTTGATAGCAGTAGCATAATGCTTTGGGCAGCTTTTACACATAACAATAAATAAATCCCCTATATGTCTTATTTTCACGAGAATAAATTCTAATTCTTATATAGAACTCTAAAAAGAGCTCTGATAGGCTTTGACGAACAATTGCCGACGCAAGCCTAGATATTTCAACATGACAATGCAACTAATTATAATACCAAACAAACAAAGGAGTGTTTTCATAAAAAGGAAATCAATTTATTACAATGGTTTGCTCGCTCTTCCGATCTAAATCCCATCGAAAAGAGAGGTGTATGCTAATAATAAATAATACGATAGCATCAAAGAACTAAAATCTACAATATTGACTAAATTAGTAGACAGTATGAAGACCCTAATGCTTGCAGTTGTTTTATTTTCTCCGTGTCGCCACCAAGTTTAAACGTCCTATGAAATTAACTATTGTGATTCTCTAAAAGCGCTATCATTAATTGTAAAAAAGTTCAAAAACATTCCATATATTTTTGGAAGTAGTTGTACTTAACGATTGACGGTATTTCCTTATATGTAAACGGTATTTCTAATGATTGCAAATACTTTTTGCTTCTGTCATCAAAGAAACCAAAATTATTATGGTTGCTCCTGCAATATTCTCACTAGAATTTACTAAAATAAAATACTTAACTATTCTTCACAAACTAAAGCTACCACCCTTAACATCTTAAAACTTGCAACAGTGCGCGGATCACAAATCATCATTACAACCCGCGCGTGGAGACATTAAAACGGCACATATTAGGCGCTAGAAACGGCCGGTCATACAGACTCTCGCGCAATTAATTATCCTGTTTTCGGTTCGGAATCCGCTGGAGCACATTACCACTCGCCCGTTATCAATAATGAGTGGATGAAAACCCTTGCAAGATTTACGGCGCGGAAGGTATTCTCGTTCGCGCCCGCGCCAAGGTATAATCATAAAATAAACGATAATTGCACCATCCAGCCGTTTGTTTTATTGTCGGGGATATAGCGTTGAGAGGGCGATATTTTACAGTTAGACGGCGGGCCCGGTATAAAAAATTCATCCCGCGGCTCGTCTCCACGGTAGCCAGGGGGTAACCGTGCGGATTGAAATCCGAATAAATCTGTCCTAAGTGCATATGTGCATTTTTAAAGGTCCTGCCGTCAAGATGGGATAAGGATATGGATAGAGAACGAAGCCAGGTTAAGAAATTTTTGTGTATGGAAGTGAAAAATGCCGCTGTGGTACTCATAAATGTACGAAGTGTTACTACACTAGTAACGAGTTTTAAGATGGCGGTCGAAAGATACATGTTTACTGTCGCGCGTTCCTTAATCCGCTTAATAATAAAACAGACACAGTACAGAACACAACCAAGAAATGTTATACAAAAACACCTTGAATATTTCCTCTTTTGCGTGATATCTTTCAAATGTATGTCCATAGACGGAAGAATTCTGGATGTGTACTAAAGTCACCCTACACATTTTTGCTCCCATTATTCAAACTTAAATAGTGCCAATCAAATTTTAATTAATCATAAAAGTTTTATTATTACTTATGACTGTTTGCCATGCATCAGTCAAATTTTCAAAACTTTTGTTATTTGTTATAAGTATTTTCGATGGCAGGAAAATACCGGCCACTTCGCATTATTAAAAGTATACAAATTTACTTTTGAAATCTATAAATTAACATTTTAGCGCCTTCTGGTGGTAGCAATCTCGTTCATAGCTGAGTTCAGTAAAAGTTCACCACTAGATTCACTTAACATTCAGGTGGTCGAGTATTATAAGGCAAATGTATGAGATTGGGCGAGTATTTAAATCCATTTGCGACCTTCTTTGAGCGTTACGGTAGATCTCCCGTATCACCAACATAAATCACAAATATCGCTAGAATGGTGACTAGAACATGCTACTGAATTCCCATCAAACCAAGGACGTGCTCGTGCAAAATGCATACCTATGTAGAGTATTTGTGTGCATGTGTGTACTGTGTGCGGGTTAAGACTTGACATTATATTGACTATGTATGTTGGTAGCACCGTTACTCTAGGTATTACTTGTGGTAGGTTTTTGTGCCTAGAGAAATGAAATTTCTAACGAGGACGTTTTACAGAAGTAACTTTACGATTTTTCAATGACTGCAAAAATGCATAGTACAGGCGTAAAACCAAAAGCTAACTTTTATCAGTATATCGAAAATTCTGAACCAAACGTCGCTAACCATATGAAGTTAAATGCCGTCAAACTACCTCATGTTTGACTTCATTAACGGTACGTTCTAAATTTAAATTTTTCAATTGTCTTATTGAGTTATTTTGTTTATTTTTCTGTAAATCTTTAACTCAGAAGAGCAAGATGCACCTGGCACCAATAAAACCACACTTTTACTGAATTATGTCTACAAAATGTAGGAGTCTGGCCTCTCTACAGTTTTCAACAAAGCCGTAGTGGTGTTTTCCTTAAAAGTAATGTAACTGGTAGGGCAAGTGGCTACACAAGTGTGCGGAACCATGATCCTTGTGGCAGTAGCTGTGCATTTTGCAGGTGGTTTGATTCTATCGGTTTTTTTCTTTCCAAGAAAAAGCTACAATTATACTTCATAGGTCATGGTCTAGTCGGTATAGCTACCGTAAAATGGGGTGAAACGCAAATAGTGTACCTACCAATCGCAAAAGTTTTCAGTAAAACATCGTTATATTTTTTTACCACTCTGTATGCTTTCCAGAAGGTTAAAATATTTTTATAGGTATCTGGGAACTTTACCTAATACTTGAAGCACAAAAACAAAATTTCTGAAAGAATGATATTATTATTAATCATCAATTTTCAATCAGATTTTGTCCCTGAGAAAACTTTATCTGACAAACTACCTTAACATTTAAACTTGAGGTAAAGCTCGATCGTTGATTGAAGGATACATAAAGATGCGCAACGTATGACAGTTGACGTAAATTTCAGATTCCGTCAAATGGAGATTTGCTTTGATGGGATCTGAAATTTCTGTCAACTGTCATAGGTTGCGCATCTTTATGTATTCCTTCAATCAACGGCTTGATAACACATGTCTTTGATACCTTTCTACTTATAATTTTACATTTGGCAATACCTCAACTCAAATGCCTGGAAACTATGAATTTTTAAATTTGATTGGTAAGAAATGGCGGAAAAGTGGGGTCAATCGCACTAGGTTAACGCCTGTCGGTCCGCCGCATATCACGATGTTTTATTTTTCGCTTAGTCACGAAGATGCCGCGTGAGTATAAGCGTAATCCGAGGGCCAGACCTTGCCGTAAGGTTTCAGAAGAAGTTTACGAAAAAGAGATTAAGGAAATTCAAAATGGTATTTCACTTAGACGGGCAGCAGCTAAATATAAAATTGATTATACAGTATTAAGAAGATGCAAAAATAAAAAAGAAAGGGGTGAAAAGTGTCTTCCCAAAGATGATCAAACTGTGTTGTCTGCAGAAGTTGAGATTCAAATTGTAAACAGATTAGTTCAGTGCTCCGAATTGGGACAACCATTGGATTTATATGATCTGAGAGTTATAGTGAAAAATTACCTGGACAAAATCGGCCGACGAGTTGACGGTTTCAAAACAATATGCTGGGGAAGGAGTTTCCTTTGGGTTTCGTCAAGCGTCATAAAGAGACAGAACCTCATTCGATGAGATTCTATCAAAACATCAAAAGGTCAAGGGCTGGAATAACTACTGAAAATGTCAGAGCTTATTTTGAAAATCTTCGAATCTCAATAGATGGTGCCAGTCCGTCCAATATCGTCGTCGTTACGACGAAACTAATTTGACTGACGACCCAGGACGACAAAGAGTAATTTCAAAGCGAGGGATAAAATACCCAGAAAGGGCAATGAACCACAATAAGTCGGCCACCTCCCTTATGTTGGGATAGGAGGGCCAGCAAGTGCTCGTTTCAGTTCAACCCCTTCTGGCTGGTTCGACAGCAACTGCTTCCAGGATTGGATTGAGAGCATTGCCATTCCGTATTTTCGAAACTTGTCCGGAAAAAATTGTTAATAGGCCACAATCTTTCTTCGCACATCTCTTTGGAAGCTGTAGAAAGATGTAAAGAGTACAACATATCATTCATGTTTCTACCAGCGAATTCCAACCACATGATTCAGCCTTTGGATGTGACTTTTTTTCGCCCATTTAAGAAGGCTTGGCGTAAGATATTAACCGACTGGAAAAAAGGCCCGAGCCGAAGAGAATCGGGCATCCAAAAAACCACATTTCCTCGTCTCCTCAAATTATTGTTGGAAGTCATTAAACCTAATGCGGCTAAAAATGTTAGGTCAGGTTTTCGAAAAAGTGAAATTGTTCCAATAAATCCAGATGAAATATTATCAAGACTACCATCAGGTTCACAAGTTCCGGAAAATGAAGCGGAAGCTTTAACAGATTCAGTAGTTGGTATTTTAAAAGAATTAAGCTACGAGAATCTCCCTAAACACCGAAAAAAAGTTAACGTTTTACCAGAGCGAAGTGTAGCAGGAACAGATTTTAAGAAAACCAATTCTAGTGATTCTAGCGATATTGAAATTATTTCCCTTCGCAGCGCACCACAAGAAGATAAATCGCTAGATCATATGGAAGATAATGAAGAAAGTCTTCCTGATTTTTCTTAAGGACTAAGCACCAGTGCTGTTCAATGAACACCTTTGCCCCATTGAGTGTTTTGTTACCAACAATGGTAAAACGTTTGAAGGCCTATTTCCAGTTACAATGTAGTCTATAAAAATAGACGATTGGATATTAGTTCAATTTGTTAGTCAGAAGTATTGGTAGAGTTCAATCCATCGATAAAAATTACACCGCGAATTTTTTTCAATTAATGCCTTCGATGAAAACACAGGCAAATAGAACATTCTTTGGTTATGCAGATAATCCAGATGTGTCCGAATTGAGTTTCGACCAAATTATTGGCAGAGTTAATGACGAATATTTCAAGTAGACGTCACCAAGTGGAAGTAACTTTGTACCTCTGTGTTTTTTTATAAAAATGAATATTTTGTTTTAAAGAAAAGAATTACATGTTAGTTTGTGTTCATAAATGAATGTTTAACTTTAAATATACGAATTTCAGTTATTTTGTAGTGTAAAATATTTTTTAAAAATATAAAATGTGTTGCTTTCCACCTATTACACAGTGTGAAAGCCAAAACACGTGAAATCAAGCGAGTGTTCTTGTTCACACCAAATGTGAGCTGAAACGCAACACGCCCTATTTAAAAAAAAAAACGGGCATTTACAAGAAAAGTAGAAAATGTTTGATTTGCAGGGATGAAGGTGAAGGTAAGATAAGAGTTTTTCGCTAAGAACAAGTTTTCTAAGTCAAACCGTTTTGAAGTTATACAACCGGAAATGTTGAAAAGTGTTGTTATTCACCCTATTTTACGGTACTGTTGCTGTCGAATACGGTTAGATATAGCAGACTGAATTTGTAAACGTATTACTCATTTCATGAAATTCTACTCATCAAAAGATCCACTCACATTGCTCTAATTGGACAAGCATACTTGCTTGCAGAGATATCCACATCAAAGCCATTAGCATTGGCTGCTTAATCGACAACTTTTCGTGTTGAAAGTTTGTTGTAATTGTATAATTGATATTTTCTACAAAGCCAAACTTAGCAAATAATTCTAATAGATTCAGCATCTGTAAGAAATCAACTCATTTTGCATGTGAGTGATTCCTTCTTTCGTAATTGTATGTCATTGCTCTCAATGTGTTCCAACATGTATTCTGTAATACTTTCAGTAACATTTTTGTGGCGCAGACAGCTGCCGCAGCTTGTCAAAACCACCGCTATCGGGCCTTCTGTATATTTTTGGTGTGTAAATATATTTTATAGCTTTGTTACATTACCTCACCGTAAATAAACTTATGCTATTAATTGTGTGCCGACAGTCGATGGAAATACTGACCTTCCAAGAACTTCTTGACATTAAACCGCTAAAAATTATCTCTTCTTTAGCAATTACGTATTTAATCTTTGTAGCTATCAATTTTAACAAAGAAATTATTGTCTGGGTAAAATAGAATAACCACATTAACAGTACATCTTCTAATATATTTTTATCCTCTTAGTCGAATATAGTATTTTCTAACAGTCAATTACATCATGCTGACTAACACCAAAAAAGAAGTTTAACAAAATCCAGTTGCTACAAACTCTTTCCCCACATAGATCAGTCTTCGACATTTTCGATGATATTACATAACGGCAGCTTTCAGATACATGCATTTACCCTCACACACATACATACATACACATAGATCCGAATCATCCGAAGCATATTGGGAAAAGGGATGTGGCCCTGCCCTTGAATTATAGTTTTCCGAGGTGTCATTTTATAAGAATTTCGATTTACGTCAACACAAGATGACGTCGACGGAGATGACGGTTACTGCATAACAGATATGGGAATCCCTCCAACCAGACGCCCGTGATCTCCTTCCCCCGCGTACATATGCATGTATGAAACCGGGAGGGTGAACGGCACCTTTTCCGATTGATGGTTACAATCTCCATTCAAAAATACGATATGAATTTGTAATATTTCATCCTTTCGCAGAGAAAGGTTTGATTTAAACTTCCTTCTGGAAGTGGGTGGCGCTAGTGTATGGGATGAGGTGGCTTTCGGCGTCAGACAGAAAACAGCATATTGAGATCGAATTTAAAGTAGATAGCGAAATGCCTTCAAGCCTTCATTCTGTTTTTAAATATAGAAACCTGAATAATGTCTATTTTTAGAACGATGCTGGTTCCAATGTGTTGAATATAAATTGTAGTGAAAGTTACCTCAGAAATCGCTTAAATGTGTCAATTCAACGTCAATTTAGCAAACCGTTATACAAAATTTTGGTCAATCAGCAGAAATCAGGGCAACATTGGCTATATATCTCTCAATTTCTATTTACACTTTTGCAACATATTAATGTTTTTTCTCCAATATACTTCATTACTAACTTCTCTGGCAACGTAAGCTGTTTACTAGGCTTGCCACTGTAACGTTTTCATTTGATAGCCTTAGGAGCTAAAAATTGCATTTAACGAATAAGAGCTTCAGCTTAATTATTCATTAAAGTAAAGTTTCAATCTTTAAAAGTACTGCTTGCTTATGTGTGGTCTTCTTAACAACGACTGCGTTATTACGACACGTTATATCTCCAGGACTACCATTTATATCAAGTACAGTACGCCAAGAGATCATTCAAAGATTCCATCTAATTAAATTAAATTAATCTTAGCTGTTTTCAGTAAAAAAAGCAATCAGACTATAGACACTCTCATTCCATATTTTGCAAAATTTTATGTATATGGGAATTAGTAGAGCGTCCGTAAATAACATATGTACAAATAACTCCAGTTATTCATCTAAAATAACAATGTCCCATAAATTTCCAAGATTTTATAACATATGAAAGAGCCATTATACTTACTTTAGAATCACGGTTTATTTAAATCACAATATAATACACCAACCATTTGTTTGTAATACATGTCAGATTAAGTTTGAAAACTGGCTGTAACAGACACCGCAAACTGTTTCCGAATTTACAAATTTCACTGTATATTTTTTTATCATTGTATTCGATTTTGCCAGCATAAACACTGTCTGCATAAGCGCAAGATGCCGCTAAGGAACGTCAACCCCAACCCCATTACCGGTTTCTTACCATCCAGCACCCGCAGTTGATAGATATACATTTTCTACCCCTAGGGTTAATTCCCACGGGGGAGCCGCTGTGATAGCAGTTAATGATATCTTCACGCTCTTCTTGGAGATTTTCACTATTTAAAACTTCCAGTTTTTTTCCCTTTGGTACCGTGCAGCTATGGTAGTAACCGGGGGCGAATTTCATCATTTTAATATTATGACATCGAAAGAGGATGATATACGAGTTCGTGCACAAATCGTGGAGAGAATACTAAAATTATAATTTTAAGTGATGCTTTAGACAGGCTGTGGATCAGACTAGGGTAAATGAATATACTCGATGAAAAATAGATTATCATGGAACTGAAACATATCGCATTAAATTCTTGGGTAGGGCTAAAAATATTAGTTTTTAGCTCTAACACTTTACAGGAGAATTTATATCTACTCCATATAGCCTGACAACTCGTCACCCATTACTTATAACATAAAGAAATCTGGTATATCACATGGTGTATATTTTAGACAATTTGATTACAGTGACTTATTTATTTTTTATTTATATATGTTACGGCTAAAGGCCGAAGTGCGGCTACACCCAAGTTTAGCCGGCTAGAACTAGATGCGGCCAGTTACAATTTGTTTAACCTAGGTGCATCCTATTTATGCACGGCTAAAACGAGGTCTAACCTTCATCATACAGGCTCCAACTAGATATAGCCAACCCTTGGTGGCTAAAACAAGATATAAAATAACACATAGGCAGCTAGCAGGCGGTTACTGCGTATTCCCCACTCGCTACCAATACCTAACCTAACAATATCGAGCAATTGATTTAGTGTAAATCATAACCACGTGTATATGCGTTTTACAGAATGGCGGCGACCGAAGAGCTACATGCAATGAAGTCGAGTTTTTACGAAGAGTTTGACGGGGTACTGGCCGCGAAACGCGGTGAAAAAAAGTTATATTAATAATGAAGAGTATTGGGAGTTATAGAAGATGTTAAAGCTGCAAAAAAGCTCCTAAACGTACAACATTACATTATCGTCGCTTGAAACGTTTCGATGTATGTAATATCGCTGACATCGAAAAGTTAATTGTTCCCGTATCTACTACCGACAATCTCAAATATTACGTCAAAGACGAAGATTTGTTCGAGGTTCTTTATGAAATACATTTATCTATTGGGCATACACCTACGTCCTTTACAAAGTAAAACTGCCGAGGAAGTGTCAAAGATATTACTTGATATATTTTGCATATTTGGATCACTTTCAATACTCCAGTCGGATAATGGTCGGGAGTTTGCCAGTCGAGTTGTGGAAAATTTGACACAAATGTGGCCAGGTTTGAAGATTGTATACGGGAAATCTCGTCATAGCTAGTCAGAGGGCAGTGTTGAACGTGCCAATCGAGATGTCCAATGTATGCTAATGACTTGGATGAAAGACGGGAACTGTGAAAAGTGGTCTGAAGGACTTAGATTTATCAAACTGATGAAAAATAGAGCCTATTATGATGGAATTAAAAGGTCACCTTACCAGGCTATGTTCGCTTGTGATATAAAAGTAGGCCTGCGATCATCAGCACTTCCATCCGAAGCAATCGAAGACATAGAAAACGAGGAAGATCTGGCAAACATTCTTAAATAGTTAGAAGAAAATGAAAACGTAATTGAAAATGACACTCTAACAGAAGTAAATGAAAACCAGACTGTAGAAGAAGCAAATTGTGAGCTTTGTGACAACAAAAATGGAAAATGTGACCTGTGCAAGAAAAAACAAAGAATAGATAGTAATAGAAAAGGCGCTAAAGACAATACAAGCAAAGAAAATGACAACTTTATCAAATGAAAAGTTTCCTTCGCGCAATGTAGGTGACACAGTACGTGTAAAAATTCCTGACGTTGATAGAGGAAGAAGAGATTTTCACAATGTTTTAATGGCTGTTCTTGAATGTCATGACAGCGGACTGTATAAATTGGATAACCAGTTTGGTACTATTCCTGAATTATTTTCTAGGAATAAATTCACTATATGTGATTCTAAATTTTTGAATATTGAAAATATTTCACCGGAGAAGAAATCATTACGCCAAATAGCTAATGCCCAATCTATATCTGGAGGGCAAGGATACAAAAGATGCCACTGTAAAACTAAATGTGTTAATAAAAAGTGCATCTGTAAAGCTGCTGATATATTGTGTAATTCCAAATGTCATTCCAGTTTATCTTGCTCGAATAATTAACAAAAATTCTGACGGTAATTATAAATATTATTTTATAATGTTTATAGATATATTTCATATATACATATATGTACAGTCTGTTTCAAATTAAATGCGAACCGAAGATATTGTGTGCAGTTACTCGGTTCGCGGTGCTGTATTGTGGGTGATCTATACTTTTCCATACATAGTGATGCGTAGTTCACGATTTTTGGCGTCTAACATTCACGTAATATCTCAATTTATACTTTTGCTATATTCGTTTTTATTATTTTAAATGTAATATATGTAATTGTCGTCATTTATAATGAATCAAAACATCGTTATCGATAGAACACAATGTATTGTAAAATATATCGTGTAACTGCACGTATTTGAAGGTAAACTTGAAAACTAGATACGTTCTTGGTTAATAAAAGTAGAAAAAGTGGTTTTCAGACTCGTATATATTATTTAAAATTAGACATATGAATACATTTCATATGTATAATTTATTATCAGATTTATATTAGTATAGCGAAAATAAATTAATAGAAGGTAGTTATTGTTCTTGAATTATAAATTTTGTTTAAGAATTAAGCCTGGAACTTGAAAACTCTAGGAAGTAAAGACGCCGCACCGGTAAAATGACAACTACTATCATACTCGTTCAATAATACATATGGTATATGTATGTAATATAATCTTGGCTGTAGTCTCATTATTATAATTTAATTTCAAATACTACGTAATACGGTTGATTCGCAATACATTTGATTATCGTAATTATCGAAGAGAGCATTATAGAGCTTCTCCGATGGAAAACGTGTGTTATTATTTATTACTATTAAAATTAAACATATCGTATGTAGGTATCTGCTAAGAGATAGTGGTCTCCTGGAGTAGCTTGCTTAAAGGCGAAATTATATTGTATTAGAAAATCAGCATGCGGATATTTGAATTGGGAATCGACGACACGTCATCCTTTAAAATCTCGAATACCTAAATAGTCGCTTCTTTCTGGTTACGCACAAAAGAATGCTTGCGTAGCATTTTCATATTATATAAAAATGCTATTATTTTAAAATGGTGTTGAGAATTGCTATCTTTAATAATCAAATGTGTCGTTTGATGTCTTTGTCTATCGACTAAATAATGAGATTAAGCTTTCTTTAAAAATAATACTTGGGGATAAGCTCTATTCAAAAATGTTTATGGATTTATATATTATGTTAAACAAGAATAATTGTTTTTGTATTTAAAACTCCGGATCATGCAATTATATAAGTGTATGTGTGCAGTATGTGTGCTATTCGCTTTTAATTTTAGAGAAAATTATAAATAATAGATCTCGAATGTATCTAATCGGCTACTCCCAGGATTTATTTCGGATTACAGTTTTCTATTTCGCACACGGTTAATCAATTTGAATGAAACCAGTTCAATATTTGTGAATGAAACTGCTTATATTATCGCATCAGGAACTACAAAAGACTATTACTTACCGATAAACCAACTTCATCGACCATTTCGGCTATTGATATATTTCTCTGCAGCAGTGCGTTTAATTTTCCTTTATCTTCTGTGGAAATATCTTTTTGTCGGGGAAGACGCAACATTTTTCTTCGTCTGCTGATTAATTAAAAGGCTGAATCTTAACATCTGAATTTCTACTACAAGAAAAAATAGTAGCGTAAATAGTGCGTCCTGGAAACTTTATGTTCCAATATGGTATTAAGGGAACAATATAGTATCTTCTGTCTCCAATTTACATCTGCCACAAATATTACAAAGACACCGCAAGTACTATTTTAGGCAGATAAATAAAGTTTTTCTACAGTAAGATTTCCTTCAAGCTTTCCGATCAAAGTGTTAAAATCAGGGAAATACCGAATTAAAACCGTTCTATTTCTAAATAAAATATACGAACACTACGAATTAATAATCAAATTGTTTGTGGTAAACAAAGGTATACTGTGTCGCATGAGTGGAGAGTATCTTTATCATGTGTGACACATAATTTCTTTTTGTTTACCATTAATGCGAAATAAATCCTGAGAGTAGCCGATTAGATACATTCGAGTTCTATTATTTATAATTTTCTCTAAAATTAAAAGCGAATAGAACTGCACATACACTTCTATAATTGCATGATCCGCAGTTTTAAATACAAAAACAATTATTTTTGTTTAACATAATATATAAATCCACAAACATTTTTGTCTAGAGCTTATCCCCAAGTATTATTTTTAAAGAAAGCTTAATCTCATTATTTAGTCAATATACAAAGACATCAAACGACACATTTGATTATTAAAGATAGCAATTCTCAACACCATTTTAAAATAATAGCATTTCTATATAATATGAAAATGCTACGCAAGCATTCTTTTGTGCATAACCAGAAAGAAGCGACTATTTAGGTATTCGAGATTTTAAAGGATGACATCGTCGATTCCCAATTCAAATATCCGCATGCTATTTTTCTAATACAATATAATTTCGCCTTTAAGCAAGCTACTCCAGGAGACCACTATCTCTTAGCAGATACCTACACGATATGTTTAATTTTAACAGTAATAAATAATAACACACGTTTTCCATCGGAGAAGCTCTATAATGCTCTCTTCGATAATTACGATAATCAAATGTATTGCGAATCAACCGTATTACGTAGTATTTGAAATTAAGTATAATAATGAGACTACAACCAAGATTATATTACATACATATACCATATGTATTATTGAACGAGTATGATAGTAGTTGTCATTTTACCGGTGCGGCGTCTTTACTTCCTAGAGTTTTCAAGTTCCAGGCTTAATTCTTAAACAAAATTTATAATTCAAGAACAATAACTACCTTCTATTAATTTATTTTCGCTATACTAATATAAATCTGATAATAAATTATACATATGAAATGTATTCATATGTCTAATTTTAAATAATATATACGAGTCCGAGAACCACTTTTTCTACTTTTATTAACCAAGAACGTATCTAGTTTTCAAGTTTACCTTCAAATACGTGCAGTTACACGATATATTTTACAATACTTTGTGTTCTATCGATAACGATGTTTTGATTCATTATAAATGACGACAATTACATATATTACATTTAAAATAATAAAAACGAATATAGCAAAAGTATAAATTGAGATATTACGTGAATGTTAGACGCCAAAAATCGTGAACTACGCATCACTATGTATGAAAAAGTATAGATCACCCACAATACAGCACCGCGAACCGGGTAACTGCACACAATATCTTCGATTCGCAATTTGAACAGACTGTACATATATACAGGATATTTCAGAATAAAGCACCCTAAGTTAGAATATAAAAAGTTAAAAATCATTTTCCTGTAAAACTCTCCGTTTCCATTCTACAGGATGACGAAGTGATGAATAAATAAATGATTGTTATTTATTGTATCTAGTTTTAGCCATCAAGGACTGGCTATATCTAGTTGTAGCCATCAAGAATTGGCTGTATCTAGTTGTAGCGTGTATTATGAAGGCTAGACCTAGTTTTAGCCATGCATAAATACGATACACCTAGGTTTAACCAACTGTAACTGGCCTCATCTAGTGGTAGCCGGCTAAACTCAGGTGTAACCGCACTTTGGCTTTTAGATGTAACATATAATATATATATACACAGTTGACTTTTAGAGACGGCAAAGAAAGATTCATAAGCCGTACTTCCGTCAGTATTAATATGCCAGGTAACCTATATCAGTGATTTTTTGCGGTTTGTTGGGCAACCTTGACGCGACGCTCCCAGACTAGTTTAGACTGTAAATTATACGAAATCATGCTGGAGTATTGTGTCTGTCACATGTAGATGTTTACTCCCTTCATGCTCTTGTCCCTTGTCCGTGCTTTCCCGACCACAAAAATCTGTGCCGTATATTTCAGGTTAAACTATCATTGAACACCTCTAAAACTTTGGTGTATATGTGTAGTAAAAGTTTGATATTCAAACCACTCTTTACCGTCTTTGATTGGCAGTTCTCCTAAAATGTTGCGTCCCATTTTATCTTCCTATTTGAAAGGACAAAATGTTATGAATTGATGAACATTGATAACTGCGATTATCTTAACTAGCACATGAAAGTGTTAGCTCTACCAGCACTTCCATAGAGGCAGCTGTCACTTGTCAATTTGATTTCTGCTATCTTTTTGTTGATTTTTGCTATTATTCGATATAACAAATACGTATATCATTTTTACTCCCAAATTTTTCTAAAAATCTGTCAAACAGTATTTTGAAGAAGTTTAGTTCATGAGCATAGCTTACTAGCTGTATGTGTTGTTAACATGATAATAAAAACGAGGCAAGTTAAAATCACCGATAGCAGCAACTTTGATTAAAAGAAAGATTTTCAGTGCCTCAAAAAAACTTTCGCGCATATTTTGACTTACATGTGGAGTAAGTTATACATGCTGAAGATTACGTATTTTCTATCTAAATACAAAAACGTAATTATTTTCTTTACTTAAATTAGTATTCCTTTTCAATGCTATTTTTGTAGAACTTGTGTAGCACATTTCTAATTTAAAGTTATTAATAAAACATTTCAGTTAGACTTCCGGTACAGATTATCAATATTACGTTGTCTTCTTGTTAGTTGAGTGGAACACATTTTTTTGTAATAGAAGTTTCGAACTTTTCATTTTCCTACCAATTACTCCTGCAGCATAAAATTAATTGAAAACATTTTTCAAGTAGTAAATTAAGCGACCTACATACCATTGTATGCATGAAAAAGTTTCAACGTTGTCGTTAAAGTTGGTGCACAGCTTTACAAACCTCGTTGCTTTTAATTCCATAAAACTATTAAACATCAAAAGGTCTATGATTTACCATTACACCAGGCACATGTTAGGCTCGAACAAAACGTAAACGTACACATACATATGTATATGGCCGTACCCACAAATACATGTATAGTAATAGACTACAAATAGAGAATAAAGACCCAAAAAAAGTTTCCCTAGTCAATGGTTTTCGTTGGAATTACCTGGCTTTTGTTAGCTTGTTTACAAATAGTGTGCTTTATTTATAGTAGGTACTATGTTGATTACAACTGAAATTCATAGCTTCTGAAAAGCTATTAACAGTATTTATGCAATTATTGGAGCGCTATAGCTTTCAAAATATGAGTGAATGTTAACTGGTTAGATTTTCACTGTATTCGTGGAATTTAAAAACGTGTAACTATTCTTCGAAAATTTCCGATTTTCAATAAAACAAAATTCATGTTCCTGTAAAATATATTCAGGTACAACTTTGCCCAACAATCTACTGTAAAGAAAAATTAGGATGCGACTGAAAGAACTGTTGTCGGAGCAATACGCCAGATTCATGATATCATCATACAGCACTGTTTATCATATCATCATAATCATCATACCTCAATAAAACGCAATCAAATTTGCATCCAAAATTAGCAAATTTCGTTGAAAGAATTCTATGATGATTTTATAGTTTTAACTATTTTAATCAACAATTTCCAACTTCTTCTTATTTCTTTCATACTTTTTTTGCTACTAAATAAAGTTTCTATGCTTACCATACATTTAATGTAAAAAACAACAGCCGACAAAGAAAATTTCACCTGAATAATTTTTTAAATTTATTATTGAACAGAACAAACCGCAACCAACAACAATTTTTTAGGAAAATTTAACGAGTACTCCGTCTATACCAAGAACTTATTAAGACAAAAGGAAGTGTTTCGATTTGGGTAGCTTAATTTTTCTATAAGAATTTTCAGTTGCACTATTATATGCGCTTAGATTTATGGACGGCCCTCCGAGTTAAACAACCCTGCTTCTAAACGGATTATAATAATCTAGGTTAATCTAAGAGAACACGAAAGTAATGAAACACTTTAAGATAAGCTTGCTTGAATAAGCAGGAAGAAAGATCCAATTCCAATCATCTAAGGCAATTAATAAAAGATTAGATAGAAATTCTCATTCCTTATCTAATAGAACATCTATCTATTTCTTACTGCCTATATGCAGTTACACACAGGTAGCAGGCACGTACTTGTTTATTGCTAATATACGTGCACAAATACCCGCCCTGAGCCTCGAACCACCTCGTTTCGCACGAGAAGATAGTATAGAACGAAGGGGATGTAAATATTTAAGAGCCGTCCTAGCGAAATCCAATTTCCCCTCAAGTAAAATTTCAAAGCCGAGAAGGTGTCCTTACGAGCTGGAAGCTCTCTCAAAACATAAAATAGTTAATATTATATTTTTCTCCTTTACCTTTTATTATTCCGGGAAATACTGAACACTGTCTTGCATATCTGAAGAATGGGATGTGTAGAGATGGTTTAAATCAAGATATTGAAATATGATTTAAAAGTGTGAATATGATGGAATGCGATAACGTAAGATAAGATTTAATTTGGATGTGTCGTTCTCTACATGTAAATCTAACCTGGTTTGGTACTTCAATAAATCGACTTCAAAGAAAAAAACAGAAATACTATTGCTTACCATGTTTGAGAATTCTTCTTTTCAAAGGTACTGTATGACAACATTCTATGAAAGAAGTGAAAGAAATTGCACAACATATATTAAAAAACCAACTCTTACAAATCTTCTATTGTTTCAGGTAAGCAAGCATTTGTATCAACTACTCTTCTATGAGCAACATAACAATTTAAATCGTAGATTATCGGTAAGTGACCCATTGTGTTTATAAATAGTTGTGTAATTAAAATCATCTGCGTGTAATATAAGGCCTAATAATAATTGTTATCGTTTCATAGCATGTGTTATTAAACCGAAGCAACATAACTAAACCAAACAAAATTGACGGATTAAATACCTTCAGTTAAGTTCCTTCTGGAGTAATGGTCGTGGAAAGGGAATTACAATAACTACATGTCACAAGGAAACTCATAAAATACCACCTCGAATATGAACTCATATTTTTAAATAAAAAATAGAATAGAAGCGAGAACAATATATTTTTGCAATATACTGTACTGAATTGAACTTTTTTACGCTACTGTGAGAAAGTTTTAAATGATTTTTGAGTAAATTCCTTTTACCGGTTATGGAGAAATATTTGCAATCAAGATAAGATTTTCTGCTCTAGCAGAACGGCGCAGCATGCCACATCTCAAACGAAACCTTAAACGTGAAAGACAACAATATACCAGTAATAAATGGGTTTTAAGCAGTTTTGATTAGTCTCCAATCCAAATTTTATAGGTCGATATAAAATCCGTGCTAAAAAAACATACTATTATTATTATTGGCTGCTAACCCCATTAATACTACGTCCACCTTCTTCTTCACGTTTAGCTATTATTATTATTGTTATCGATATTTACACTACATCAGGTTTAAAATGTTTGAGAATGCTGTTAAATTACACGTTGAATAATGATCCTCCATTAAGGTTTGTAAGTTTTCTTTGACATGGAATTCAAATTGTTTATATAATTTTCTTATGTAGAAATACTTTAAAACTTCTTCCTTTCAAATTCTCCAAGCTCATTTTTCATGTATAGACCTAAGGCAAACGAAACGTTACAACTCATAATTCTAGCTGTTGAGATTAATACAAAACAATCTCATTTATGTAAAGCATTACTCTCTATCCAGTCAATACAAACGCCCATAGATTTCATTTTTTTTTCATTCTTCTTGAAGGCCACTTCTTAAATTGGAAATTGAATGAAACAACCTTCACCGCTAACTTATTAATAATTCTTTGTAAGAACGCATACAGGAGATATTGTATTGGGTACTACCTCATGAAAGAAGCACTGATAATTTATGAAGTGTGTGCGTGGCTATCGTGCATCAAATTCATCATAGACGTTACCCACACGATATGTATGGGAGAAACGCGGTGCCAGCATTAATATACCATCACGGTATCCGACCATGACTGAGTATTCTCCCATGGTAACGTTTTGTATGTGTAGGTATGTAGATAATTGATAATTGTCGGTGGAAGAAGAGGCCCACCCGTTGTTCCAATAAGATACAGATACACAAGCAGCGGATATAATGACCGACATAGCTTGTTTAATCGATTGTGTATGTTACATTTGCTACGTGCAGGTAGGTATTATGTAGTTTAAAAACAGTGGAAGAACAATTCTACCGCGAGAAAATTAAATAATAGCATTTCATATCTGTATAAATATACATAACCTATTTTTGAAAACATTTAAATTTCATAATGGAAATCATCCACATGTGAAAAAATGTATATATTACTACTTTTCATTAAAATTATACATCGGTAATTCATCTCGAAATAAACCTCTTAGACTCAAACAATTCATGCTCTGGAATTTTGTGATTGACGAATTGCTTGTAACCTTAGCAACGCAGGCTATTATATTGTGGCGTATGCAGATAATATTGCAATACTCATAATAGAGAAAATGCAAGCATTATTTCAGAACTCATGTAAAGGACATCGTATCAAATAACCTCAAAGCCTAGCTTGGGACTGTTTGGAAAACCTAAGAACCCTGACCAAACGCAACCAAATGATTTTGGTGTGGGTACCAGGGCATAATAGCATACAAGACAACGAAATAGCTGGCAAGAAAGGGTCCTAAAGCAGCATTCACTAGGCCTGAATCGGGTCTGGCAATAATTAAACCCGCCTTACGTGATACACTAACGGAGTGAATCCCAAAAGCACATCAGGTACACTGCAATAACGTTGAATGGCAGATTACAGAGCAAACGGATAATAGGACTGCCATCATAGCATTTAACAGCAGATGTGCTGACTCTCAACCGAGTACAGCTTGGAACAGTGATAAGTCTGTAAACAGGACACAGCTCTCTAAGGAAATACCTACTTAGAATAGGTATTTTTAAGGACGAGCCTATTATATATGAAAGCATTGCAATGGAACGGCGGAGACTGCCCTGGCTATCCTATTCACGTAGAGAAATTCATTAGGCACGGAATAATACAATAGGCCATAGGCGGCGGCGTTAGTAAAGTAATAGTAAAAGGTGGCTCATATCCAGTTGTAATGGATTGTTCTCAACTACTTTCGTCACTGTGTCCAATGTGTCGGTGAAACTCGTGCTAGTTGACGGTAGATGTCCCTACGATGCTTTTAAATCATCTTGAGGCCAATTTCAAGCGTGTGGATAAGGTGACATTTGACGTTGAGACAACATTATTTATTTTAAACACTTCAGGTAGCAGAATAAAGTCGGAGAATTATAAGTCCAGGTAATTAAAATATTTACAATGGTTTTATTAACAAACATAGAATAGTTTTAGCACTATTTATACGGATAGAACAAAACAAAATATATACATTACGAAGCGTGATAAGATGAGGTTAACAAGGTACAACAGCATCTTATTTTAACGGAAGGCTTCTAAATAATAAACTAACAGAAAATAGCTTTGTAAATAATGGTACGGATGGTAAAACATATATACATTGAAAATAATATAGACATTCCTAACGGAACTCTGGTACTTTTAGGAAATCGAAAGCATAATATACAGAACGGTGTAAACAGAACAATGTTTAACAAAATACTGCCTATGTCGGTGCATAGCAACTTACTAAGACCTTTTGGAAGAGAGTGTGTGTTACAAGTGTCATGTGTCTCGGTACGTCGGGGCTATCAGAGAGACTCTTCTGCGACGGCTGGCAGAAGCGGCTATGTCCTCTGATAAACAAACGGCTACAGCGGCGGATGAGGGCCTTCCAAGTCCTGATGACGGCTGTGGCAACGGCAACGGTCTGGTCCTTGGCTGGCAATGGTCCTGGAGTCCTTCATCCTACTGGCTGTCCACGTCTGGTCCACCTTCGGGGGGTCTCTTCGAGTTCAAGAGAGAACTCGCTTCTTCGAGTTCATGGGAGAACTGTCTTATCTTGGCAATGCATGGCTCTTAAATACTGCTGAGGATACCCTTTCTTCGCCGCGGGGATACCCTCTCCATGCCGCGGGGCATGCGCGGAACGTTATTCAAATTGTACACTCTTCTCCAAAAGTCGTGAATACAGGCATGTTCAAAAGTAACTGTTCGGATTCTAATTCCGGATAATAAAACTCAAAATTTCTACTAATTAGCTCAACGTAATTACAAAAATTGAAATTTAGTTTTATCATATGTAACGGTTCGTTACACAGTGACAAACAAACAAACAAACCTCTCCATGCACCTCGCCTAATATTTTAACATACAGTCGAATTTTTGTATATAAGCCGTTACGTCATGAGTAATGTCAGTATGAATCAAATCATTGACAAATTGTAAATTGTGGCGGCATCTACATACAAGGTTTCCACGGCCAAGTGGTACATAGGGAGAATACATATAAAATCGGTTTTCGGTGAATATTATCTCCCTAATACTACTTCATTCAAAATTAAGGGCCGCATATTATAACTGGGTTAACAATGAACATCTCCACAATCATAGTACAAAGAAAGTCATTTTAATAAAGCCAAAAAATTATTATTTTTAAATCTATTGTTCGTGAATTCCTAATAAGGCTTTTAATACGTGAGTTAGTGCAAGCGTCCATGGCGCAATGGTTCGCGCGACGGCTTAATAACGCAAATGCACGGATTGTTTAGGGTTCGAATCCCGGCAGATTAGTTTTATTTTTTATTTTTTATCTCCAACAATAATGCTACAAATTCAATAACACTACAAAAATCAGAGATTTTGAAGACTATAAAATTTTTTGAGGATTAAGTGAAATTATGAATAATTTTTACAATAACAAAAATGATCACGTGCTATTATTCGATTTTTAATTGTTACTAACCACGAATCATTTGTCAAAATAAACAACAAAACTTAATCAAGATTAAAAAAAAATAAAAAATTAAATTCATTTCTCGGATTCGAACCCCAAACAATCTGTGCCTTAAGTTATTAAGGCGTCGCGTGAACGTCTGCGCCACGGCCACTTGCAGTAACTTAGATGTTAAAAGCCTTATTAGGAATTCACGTACAATAGGTTTAAAAATAATAATTTTTTGGCTTTATTAAAATGACTTTCTTTGTACTATGTTTGCGGAAATGTTCATTGTTAACCCAGTTATAATATTCGGTACATAAATTTGGATGAAGTAGTATTAGGGAGATAATATTCACCGAAAACCGATTTTACATGTATTTTCCCTATGTCCCACTCGACCGTGGAAACCCTGTATGTATGTTCAATCAGCAAAACTAACACTCACTAATAAATCCACGGAAAAGCTTTATATTGAAACTACTATTAACTAAGATCTTTATTTGAAGTTAGGTTTTGATACTACGCTGGGTTAAAAATCAGCTCCTGACAGTGCCCTCTAGAGATCAATAGATTAACCTGGATGAGCCGAATAACAGTAAGAAATGATAAAGCTCTTACATCTTGTTATATATCGATCCTCGTCACACTTCTATCCGACCAATACGACTCATGTGTCATATTAACATTTATCTCTAATGTATGTTAAATGTCGGCGATGAATATTTTACGTATATCTTTGCTTGCGTTGTTAATGACGTAACGGACAAGATCCAAAAATTCGACTGTATGTTTAATGATCCATTATCAGTAGAACAACATACATATATAACATTATAATAAACCTTAAGGATATATATTGATATTAATTGTGGTATTCGTACCGCCTACAGTAAATATTTTCCATCAACTTTTTTTAAAAATAACCTACCTTTTGGCCTTATAACCAATCACTTTTTTTTCAGAAAAGTGACGAATTCTAAAAACATCTTTATATCAATCTCGTCCATTATATAAACTTTGTTATTGAATACGAACTCCATATGCTCAAACTTTCTAAGGGCTTCCATTTTTCCATGAAATATGACAACAATACATTTTCAGACTTTTGGAGTTTTGACTACTTGACTTTACGGCACCTAATCTTAAAATCCTTGTAATGTTTTTCGTATTAACTATTCAATTTTTCCGGTACTAAATTAGAAACTACGGAATGAGCGGCAATTTTTATTATCACTTTCAGGAGATTCAAACATTTTACGACTTATTTTAATAACTATTAAGTATTTTATTGTTTTCATCTCATTTCTAATGCACACAGAAAATAAACCCCAGTTGAAAGCAATAATCGCCGGCTTTAAACAAGGAAATGGTAATAATAATGGAATTAAAAATTCTTGCTGTTCAATTATATTTTCACTATATTTTTCACTCTACGTACACATTTTACCAACTAAAGTAAATATTTTAGTAGTAGTAATACCAGTTTATTTTCTAGAAAATTAATTTGAAGAATTTTTCGAAATCCTAATTGAGAATTATTTTCCTTCCGGAAAGGAATAATCTACGAGAAAGTACGTTCCGAAAACATACTGACCCAATATACTAATGGCTGTTGAATTGCATGTTTTGCAGTAATATCTATAGCTTGCACACGGCTTTGATTAGAAAATAAATGATCCGGCATCGGTAATATCGTTCAAAAGGGAGATAGTGCTATAGAATTGATTTTCAGTTAAAAAGAGATGGAATATCTAAGTGTATATGTATGTCGCTCACTCGCTAGGGGTCGTTTGAATATAAATCGGCGGAGGGCGCATTATTGGATGCAAGCCGATGACGCGAGATTGGAAACTGATCAAGATGAATGAACTGAACAATGAACAGAGCCCTTCGCTGGAGCTGGCTGACGCCCTCGTTGCCTCCCTCACCCCCGTTGCCATCTAGAACGGTGAAGCAAGACATTGCACAGCAAGCAAAGCAGGCATTGAATAATGAAGCAATCGAGTCTTAGATGTGCGCGCATCTCTGGAACAAACGCGCGATTATTACGGCTATATCCCGGTTTGCACTGTCTTCGGAAATCAATCGTTCCTGTGATGTCATTTTGCTCCGATAGGGATAAGTGACGTGAAATATTTCTTGCACATATTATCCGATATATATAGAGATATGCAAAATGTATACCTTCGGCAGCTTAACATGTACTATATCACAACAAGCTATAATGTACAAAAAGAATGTTAGGTGTTGTTATAGATGTCCATTTTCCTATATTTACCTTGCTTTGGATGTGCATGGTAGTCAGGTAGCAACAGTTACTTACGTGTTGAGACATAATTTATCCACATTGGATTATTCAATCCAGTATTAATTGTGAAAACAAAGATAAAGAACTATAGGCTAATTTTATTTTGTCGCTCAATAATTTTAATGTTGCTATTGGAAATTCTTAAATTTTGTGATATTTTCAGTAGAAGTTGTGTACACTGTTGTATGATAGATATGCAGATGTATTGGCAAATCACTGCAACATTCTTCTTGATAGTTTTCTTTTGTTTATCTCCGATAATCGTGATTCTAATCTTACAATTAATTAGTATAATTTCATACCGTACCGAATTTTACGCAAATTAAAATGTTGAAACCGTATATCACATCAAAGAATAACTTCTTCTCAAATTATTTGCAATATTCCTATCAAAAATTTTAAAACGATAAATCTCGCAAACATAGAATTATCATCCTCGTCATCTAAGCATCTTAATTGGGATGGTACAATATTACGCCAACATCTATGTATGTCTTCTGGTTTTAATTTTATCCAAGCAAAATTCTAACGGCATTTCTTAACGTTAACCCACTTTAAGAAAGTTGTATTACATAATTCACACTCCTCCACACAGCATCGTTCTCAGCAGTTAACCATCGCGTCAACAACCCTTCATTGGATTTTATATGAAGATCTTCACCTACCTCCCAACTAAAGCGAAAATTGAAACCCGCCTAGAGCGAAAATAGCTTGTTGAATGGATATTGAGAATGAAACAATGGGGCACTAATTTTTATCACAAAATACTCATCTCTGATAAAGCTCACTTCCACTGAGATAGCTATGTTAATAAGCAACATTACTGTTCATCAGGGACCTATGCATTCTTTACAAGGGAAGGTTTGATGTGATCGTTGGCCTCGCCACATAATTTGGCCGTATCTTTGCAAAAAATTCTGCTGTGGCACTGCGGATTAATAGTGTTTGTTATTATGAAATGATAACCGCCCTTGTTTGCCACCAACAGAAAAGTGTTGATATGGAGGATCTTCACTTTCAAGTAGACGATTCAACGTGTTACCCAGTCAGCGAAACTGCACCATTATTAGAAAACACATTTTTAAATCGATTCATTTCTCAGTTTGTAGACGAAAATTTGTCGACAAATCACAATTGACTCCTTTAAATCCTCAAATAATTCCCCCTGAAGAATGTAACCTAACAACACATCACAAAATAGTGACCCTATGCCAAAACGTGCTGAAAAAGTTTGTTATAAAAGTTCACAACTACCACGGCAGTCCTAGAAGCAAGTTGCTAAATATTCTGATTCACGTGTTGTAATGGCAAACTTTGTTCGTTAAAGAATCAAATTGAGGCACAAATTTATTCGCTATTTAAAGTCAAACCTATTTATTTTTGCGTTCGCTGCAATAAGTGTTTCCTGTACATTACGTGTAGCAGTATGCTTAACTGGTCTGGTTAATTTTAAGTCTTTTTTAGCGAATTACAAATGTTGGGATGGATAGTAACAATTTTCTCATAACAGCGACATCTGCCAACCTAGTTTATCTAACAAAGTTTGCATCAACAGTTGTTTGTTGTCGTCTCGTAATTAATAATCACGATTGGTTGATTGGCAATAGAGTTAGTTATTATCCAAACATGACGATTGCAAAACGAAAGTGGTATAACTTTTTCAAAAGATTTACCACTAGAAGAAATTACAGAAATAAAGGAATTATGTAATTCCAACCACAAATAATGGGGAACACCAACACATCCTTCTAGTAGTAAACATAAACGCAGCAAGGGAATTATTAAATGAATTGTATTCAACAGATATAAAGTTAAAAAAGAGATATATGTATGTATGTGGTAGCCAAAAATATCAAAATTACTAAGCTACTAAAGCATGTTTACAATTACGAGTACCCTATGCTTCAAAACCACACGATAATAATCATTCAAAGGAGCTTTGTGGCAAACTATGGAATGAAATATGAAAAATATATTAAGACATACATGTTAGGCAAAGGTACCACAGTTCCTTAAGTTTTTGTATATTGATACTGGTTAAAATATAACAAAGAACAAAGTAGTGTAGATATCAGGAACGGTTCCGATCCCACAAACAAAGTTGTGGCTGGCTTTTTTGCTAATAGGTTAGCTTCTTCGTTGCCGTTTATTCCTAATTGTCATGGTATCCAACATAATGCAACTCCCAGACTAATTTCGAGCTGAAGATGTTAGAACTCAGCGCTATTATGGCTGCTTGACTATCGAAGAAAATTGCAGTGCTTTGCTTTCAATAATTCCTGTCAGGTTCAATTGAGCACATCTTCCAATAGCATTGACCGGAAGACGCTAGGGTATATTCCCATTGGCTCGGAAAATTTGCTTTCTGTCCCGAATACCCCATGCACCTGTTCATTTGTTCGGTTTTAGAACCATCCACATACCATTATTCGATAGTGTTTTTTAAGGGAATAGGTGGAAAATTCTACCACCCATTCACTCTTATTATGTACTTAGCTTCGTAAGTTCTTTTCGAAGCTGTATTTCCTAACCATTTTATCGTTCAGTAGACTTAGAAGTCCCTCTTGAGATGCCCAAGATCTCTAGGATGGAGTATCGCCCTTTAGTCTCCGCCCTAGTCAGTCTGTGCAGTGCCTAATACAGAATACTTGTTTCGATAACTATTTCCGTAACTTTGCTTATAAAGTATGTATTTATATAAATTCGTCTTCTCAATCGGCCTCAAAATAATAAATGTGGTCATTGTATAACCTACTTTGTCTCGAGCAAAAATTATTACATGTTTGTATGGCATTTTGTGGATTTTCATAAGGTGTCACAAAAATGCTGTATGTGGAAGCACAGAATCTCCTACTACACCACAATCACTTGAAGTACATATGTACATGTTTGCTTATTCATTGCCTTCTAATAGTTGAAATGCAAGGGTTACTACAACCAGCAACTAAATCTCTATGAAAATAAAAGGTAATCGTTGTAATCGTTTTAAATCGTATTTTATAAACCTATGGTGAATTTTACGAAATGTAATTCAAGTTCTTCAAAACAGACCTGTGTTCGAAAGACCATTTCATTGCATCCGTCAACTATAATAATAAAGGTAAAATGACTTTAAATAGAAACAAAATGTCTAAAACGCCCCGAAGTTCCGCTAACGACACCAAAATAGCTTCTAACTTTTCTATTGTCTCAAGTAGTCTGAACTAATTATTCTGAATAGAATGTGAACTGATTTAACCTGATTCTTTGAAATTTTGTTTCTTTATAGCTGTAGCTATTTAGACGGAATTAAAAAAATCTGACAAAATATTTAGCTTAATACAAAGTTTTCTGCAGCCAGATTTGTGAACGTGTAAGGATCAGCCGGGATAAGGGACCCTCTTCTACAAAAGTTACGAATACGTTCGCAAGACTTGTAAAATACTACCTTTATACTTGCAGCTAAAGCATGTAGCTCTGGATACAATTTGGAATAGTTTCTGTTAAGAGATGAAACGCATTTTAAAGCACAGCTTACACAATACACTACTAATACTGGAGCAATTACTAACAAATATTAATACTTGCTTCAAATCGTCCTAATGTGTCTTGTGCCAGTATCACAATTGTTCAAACTTAAATCAACCCTACAATCGTTTCTCATTGAACTTCGAATATATGCTCCTGTATTTGCGTGTTTGTTACAATTCTGCCATTTCCTACATTTGACATGACCATGCTATGCATTTGTCCACTCTTGTAAATCGTTCAAACTACATAACAATTCACGGTCACCGCGGGCTGTCCTAAAATAGATCACTGCTTTCTGGACAAAGTACGCGACTCTATGTAGATGATTTCCCATTGCGCATGTAAATAAACTGACCTACTTTGACTAAATTTTTCTTTTCTCTTAAACTTTTGGAAGCAAACTTACTCAAACAAAAGAAAAGTACGCTACCCTCTGTTGTTTACTCGGCCGATTTTTATAAGGCACAAATGAATTAGCTACGTTTCAAATTTAAGAGTTCTTACAATATACTGCACAATGTTATATTGTTAATAAGTCAAAGAAAACGGAACGAAAAAAAAAATCATTTCTCTGTTTATTCACTTAATTTTCAACAATAAACTCCGCATATATTTGTACCAGAAGGAGAAGAATCTTAATTGAAAACTTCGAAACTTCCTTTGTGATACATACCAAGGCAGCTCGCGTACCAGCCGCATAGCCACATCGGCGAGATTAAAACGACGTCGGCGAAGGAAAATTACGAGGAAGATGAAATCCCAAAAAGCCAAATACGAGCAACAAAAACGAAATGAAGAGATAAAAAAAGACGTAATTGTGTTACGTATTTTATTACTTCCTTATTAAAACTTTTCGCAATCAAACAAAGCATAAATACGCCGCTAGATATAATGTAATAGACTTCTTCTTCTGCGTCTGCTTCGCCTCCATCCACATACCACACCATAATGCAGCAACGTCAACAAATTGTTATGCAGTTTCCGTAAAAATTTAACGAGGTTTAATATTTTCCTTTTCCGCGGGGCATAAGGCCGAGTATGGTTTCCTTAAAGTACGATGTTGCGGTGCCGACTTCTTTTTTGTTCTAACAAAAGTAACAAAGAAAGGATGATTTAATTTCGTATTCTAATCCGGTTAGTTCTCGAAACAATTCGACTGGTCGCGGTGAATCATTACCGCGGTGAGTGCGAAAAAACCTCTTCTTTTTTCTTCTTATTACTTTCTTTCCTTGGTCGAGTCAGAATAACGTGACTGAACTAGTTGATCGAAGCGATAGATGTTGCGACGAATTCCAATTGTTTCCGATGTGTAATCAGCTTCTCACGCTCAAATCAAGGAGTTACAGGTATGTTAATTAAGAACAGGTTAGTATTTCTTTGAATACTAATAAGTGAGAAGAAGCAATAAAATATTTAAAAAAAACAAGTATTACAATACAACAGACTGCACAGACTCACATGAATCTAGATTTTCTTTAATAATTATCTAGAATAGCAACTTCCAATAATACTGTATAAGCAATTTTGGTAATAAGACGGTTAGCAATGATCTAGGATGAAATTATTAGACGTCAAAACCACAAGATTCATACTAATTTTGCAACTATATGCGACATATGCTCTAACAGAAAGTTGAGTTATTTCGAAATAAATCAAGATATTAACAAATACTGCAGAGAATGGTTCTCCTGATGACCAAACTTAAGTTCGAGGGTATTATTTCAAAATGAAGTTTAGGAAAATCGAAATATTATATAAGTATTATTTCTTTTCGTCTTTCAAAAAATATTGCTGTATTATATCAACAAAAATAGCAATTGGTTGCACCAGCATAGCCACAGGGACACAATAAAATTTGTTGATTTTATGATAAACTCGTTGAGTGCACGAATTTTTTCTCTCAGTGTAAATATCTTTTGGCAGTATTCACAACACACTAAAGACTTTTACATAATGTGGTTGAAAAAAAGCACAAGTCAAATTCTTCCGTATAATGTAATCATTTTTCAGAACAGTATTCTCATATACACAAGTTACAACATGTTTTCAGCTGGTAATACGTTAAACAACATTTAATAACACTTGAATTGCATTGCTGCTTTTACGATTTACAAGTTACATCCCAATTATCTAACTTCAGTCTCCTAAATAAACCTCCCACACAGAACAATCTTCAAACTTGTCAAAGCACAACTTTAGTACTAGTTTTAATAATAATTAGTAAACAGAAAACTTTGTTTGGAATATTCGAACTGAATGCTCAACTTCATTTCTAAATCCTTATAATCATTGAATACTACGGCTACGACAAAACAAAATCAACGAAAACAAACCGAAGCTCGCACATGGTTAGCTAATTCGAGAAAATAACGCGACTGGCGCTGCAGTACCAACAAACAGAGCGCTCTACCGCGAATGGAGAACTTTGAACAGCTGCTACGGTTCGCAATGCACACGCTAACCATGAACATTAAATATTGAATCTTGAAAACCGGTACAGATTTCACGAGATTCAATATGCACGGGGAAACCTAACCTACCTTACGCAAAGGTAAGAATAAACTAACATAATAATAGTAACATACAATGATCCGCGGTAAAGCGTTTTGTCTTCGATACAGACGTAACAGCATACTGATTATCTACCTCCTAACTGATTTATAACATGTGTACTGAGACATGCGACATGCTTCCTGGCATTATAGAAATTATATTGTAACTGTTTGTTTAGCAATATTTTCAAACGTTTGATTGGATGAAAATCTGAATAAAAGCAGTTCGAGTCTACCTTCTTGATTGTTAACTTATTAATTAAATTGCCGTATCAGTGTACAAACTGTGACGGAAAAAAAACCAAATTGAATGAAATATAAAAATAGTAATAAGAATAAATATAATCCGGTGGCTCTATAAACAGTTAACCACATTTTCTTGTTGAGTAGGTGCTTAACACAGCAAAATAAATCTAAGAGAATATTGTATTTAACAAACCGATCGATGGCTTGTATCTAAAGTCTGTTCTTTGAAATAAAATTTATATAACTTCAGAGTTAATCCACTTTTAATAGAATAGTCTATAACTTCAAAGGCTGCAAAACTTTCCCCGACGGATTTGTTTTGCAACTTTTATCCCAAATGAACTTAGTATGTTCTTTCTGGAGTAAAAGAGAAATAGAGACAAGATATAAGGAACATTGAGTTCATTGTCGGTATGGGGGAGGAGATTCATCAGCAGTAGTGCAACATCTGATTGAGAATGGCCAACATATTGAAATAAACAGTCTCAAATTATTAAAAGGTATTGATAGACAACAAGATCTAGACGCGTATGAACGTATTTACATGTACAAATACGAAAATCTCATAAATAGAGAACCGGCGATTCTTGGAAAATCGGTCTTATTCGATAGCTTAAGAAAGGAGGGACCTTTCTCAACATATGTTAGCAATTAGTTCAGTTTGGGTAAAGAGTAGCATGCAATGGTTGTAAATTCTAGTAGGAGAGATATTTATATAATTAGTTTTTAATTTTATTTATTCATTCGGTATTTAGTTGATGATGAGCCTTTGAAACATATGTCGCGAGTTAATCAATTTAATGTTGTGGTGCATTGGTGTTCCCGATTTTTATCTGTATAACAGAAGCTTTACTAGTTATTAGGTATAACAGTAGAAACAACCGGTAACGCATAAATTATGATAGAACCCTTATTACAAGATCTACAGTGAGGAAGTCAAATTAAATATATTATTAGAAATTGAATTGCCAAAAGGTAAACTTCTAATGCCAAGTACAAGTTGGTATCACCTGAAATGACCCGAATTATCGTTTGCAATTATGCTTTTCTCAGATCAAAATCGAAATTGTTTGAGTAATTTGTTTTTGCTCTCAAATGAAGCTACTTTTTACCTAAATAGATCAATAATTCACCACGATCGCATGTGTTTGGCACAAGTGAATCCTCATTGAACACAAAGAATGACGACACTCTCCATTTGTATATTTGGTATGCGCAAGATGGAGCATCTCCTAACTTCGTCGATTTCTCAACAAAATATTTCTAAACAGATGCATAAGGAAGCGAAAATCACTGGAGTGGCTGCCACACTATCCTAATGTAACACCCTTGAATTTTTTTCGCTAGGGTTATTTAAAATTCATCTTGGTCAATATCAGTGAGTTGCTGGAGGATCCTTTGACGTTATATAACAATTTTTGAAAGAAAAACGACATTCTAATTTTGTCAAATATTTCTATCATGTTTTAAATAAATTGTATCAATTTTTGTTGTAAAACTCAAATATTAACTAATGTATGTAATATGTATTTTAAAAAAATTACCTCAGTCTATAACCTTTTTCTGAACCATCCCGTGTATTAGTAAACCAGGCCACAACTTGCGAAAGAAAACAGAAAATCAATGTGGACGAACGATTTTGATTAGAATATTTAATGTGCTAATTATGAATTTTGTTTCGACTTTTATCATTACGCTGTATATAAAACATTACTGATTATAAAAATCTGTTTACATTAAAGTCTATAGTATAATAATTTTTGCATAACACCCCTCGCTACAACAGCAAAGTAAATAACACCAGCGCAGCGGTTATAATAAAACTAAACGTACCGTACCCTCGTTAGCACGTCGAATTTTATCATTTCGTTACTGCAAATTAAAAAGAAAATAAACACAATGAACTAAAAGAGAAAAGACGCTATTAAATCCGGGCTATCGTCGAGATCTACATACACACGAAGAAACGCATTAACGAAAATGTGCGCGAAAATGTGAAAAGTGTGACCATTTGGCTAACTATACAGCGACTAGCTACAGGTATATCCAATTTGCATACGTGATTGTTTGAGTATAGAAAAAATCTCCGACCGTATCGCAGCTCCGTAGTAATTATTACCTTTTTAATTATAAAACCCCTATTTACATAGCAGATTTTTTTGGCTTGTACGTGGCTAATAAAATTAGCGACAAATGTTACTCGCGCACTGTGGGAGCAGACATTTAGAAACCGTCGATGGTACCATCCAAGGGAGCTTTTTGCGTTCAGGAAGGGGTGAAAGCTTTTTTGCGTGATAAATGAATTCCACTTTCCAATTAAATACGTGGGGCCGGACCCGGCCCGGATTCACGCTAATCCAGATATTCTCATTTAATTCCAAGAACTTCGGTATCGCCTACGTAACCAGATTCTCGTACAGTTGGAAAGAAAGCTTAATACATTCCTATGTATATGACCGTGTAGAAACAGAAACGCTTCAAATTCATGTAAATTTATTACTCAGGTTTTGATTTGTGATTCAATGTAATGCCGAATTGTAGGTGTCTATTTGGGAAATATTACCCACAGTGTATGCTCTACATTCAAAGAATCAATATATATTATGGTATGAAATACTACAATTCACTTAATTTAATAAGAACTTGTATTTAAGTATTTTAAATATAACGATTTTGATGATGACGATAATATAATGAATAGTATTTCCAAGCGCTTCTTTCAACTTCTTTCTTGCTGTGTAGGCTAGAAAACTATTTGAAGTATATGAGGTCGCCAGTGTGAAAATGGGTTTGCAATTCTTCGTTCTCACGAGTTTTGCATTAAAAGTGCATTATATACTGGAACACCAAATAAATGTAATGTGGACAAGTTAAGGCTTTAGGTTGAAATAGCTCTATAGTGGTAAAACGCCTTCTAATAAAGTCAAAACTTATCAGACGAGAGGTCGAAAATATTAAATTTCGTTTCTGACATTCCGGTACACCTCTCAAGCTTCCATTCAGTAGTGGATGAAATTAACAGCACTATATCACTATTTTAGTACGTCCCAAAGCCACAAAAACACGTAGCATATAAAAATTACTTTCTAATAATGCTGTCCCAAAAATACTATGTAAAATTCCTATGAATGAGTATTAATTGATCCAAAATAATAAATAATATTTACTAGATGAGTGATTCAAATAAAAAAAACATTATTCATATACCTAAAATGGAAATAAAAATGTAAGTTACAAGTTATCCGTAGATATTATACGGAAGTTTTTATTATAAATAGTTATTACAGAAATTGTTCTCCTCGTAAAAATGTTGAAAGCATGGACATTGCTAGTCTCCTGCACCACGGTTAAATACAAGTTTACCACAAATGTTGTACTGTGAATACTTAGTATTCTTCTTGTAAAGCAGAGCTTTACAAGAGAGTGGTTGTTCGTTGATGTATTCGCTTTTATATCATGCATATTTAAATAGACTGAAGAATCGTGACCATTACAATTCATTATGAGTTAAAGATCGTAATTGAATAATGCAATTCCTTGCATGCCAATTTATATTATGATTCATACTACCACTTCGTCTAAAAATATTTTCACAACATTTTGTTATATTCTAAAGCCATATACATACATGTAATTCTATCAATGCTATTTTTTTTATTTGGAATGTTGAAAATATTAATTTTATTTTTTGCAAGAACTACATTTTGAATGTTATTTATTTATTAGTTTTGATCCAATTATTAGTAAGAAAACATCTGTAAACCAAACACTAAAATGTTAAAAGGTTAGTTTTACTGGCGGTGTAATTATAGCTATTTTCCATAAAATACAAAGACTGAACAATGATTTCTACTGCCTGTTTGTCTCATCACTGAGAATGTTGACCCAGAATGTATTTCTAAAATGAATACACTTTCATCTGCATTATAAACATTACATTTTTCAATATCAAAATTCTAACATTTAACTTAATAAACAAACCTGTCGCCTATCAAAACGAAATTCATGAACGTTGGTTTGAGTGGATCTTGTTTATTTTACGTAAAACAATGTAATGTTGTTTGAAATGCCAACATTATTTTCAACTTGCAGGGCCCACCTGCGAAAATTCATTTCGTGGATAATACAATATGCGGCAAAACAAAGGCAATTAAAATTACAAACATATTTAGAAAATAAATATGTAATTATAACATGTAATAATTAAGAACGACAAGACATATCTAAATGCGTCGGTAGAGCATGTATTCAAAATACGCACCCTCACGTCTTACACATTGCTCATAGCGATACTCTAGATTGTTGAATATGTTGATAAAAACAGGTTGTTGCAAAGACACAAAAAATGACTGTATCTTCTCCCGTTATTTGGGAATACTCTCAGGTGGGTTATCTGATCGGAAAACGTATTCTTTCAGCATGACCCGTATATCGCGTCGCCATCCGGGACCGTGGGATCCGCCGAGTAAGTACGAAACAGGATCTCCAGTCCACGGGAATTTGTGCGATCTCTAAAGTGTTGTTGCAGAAGAGGAAGTTACTCTCTCTAATGTATCTGTAGCGTTATTGTTAGCAAGTTATGTGCATCATAGGTATATGAAGTTGGGCGGTCCCATCTCACCATATTCAATCAGAGTGGTCTCAGGTATTAGTGCTGAATTTGTGCTAATTTGTGCTGTATATCTTATAATTTGTACTGATTTCGTAATCGAGATATTTAAAAAATTATTGGGTACGTCAACTTCACGCTGGACGGACCCTTATTACCAAATCGAGTCAAGGTAGTCTCAAAAATTAGTGCTCAATTTGTGCTAATTTGTGCTGCATAGCTAAGAATTTGTGCTCATTCAAAAATTAATGGATGCGTCCAACTTCACGCTACCGCAACCATACAGTCGAATTGAAGGTAAGTGGTCTCAAAAGTTAGTGTTAAACTTATACTAATTTGTGCTGTATATTCAAAATTTGGACTTATTTTATTATCAGAATTTCACGTTTCAGTTTGTATGTACAAGCAATAGCAAATTATATTTTACGTGATTCTCTGAATTTACTATAATTCACTGGTCTTTCCAGTTATACCTATTAAATTTTATATTTACCCACCTCTCTATTCTTAGGTAAGGTATTTTACACCGAATTCCTACAACTTTCACACAAATTTTCCCCAAACTTCCCCGTAATTACCATTCTTTGCATTTATTATTATATAGCTTTAGAATACGATTCTGGTTTCTCAAGATATGTCATCAGTACTATAAACCGTAATTTCCGTCTCAATTGTTTTGTGTCCCTTTTATCTGAAAATGTTATAATCTGTTAACTTCCACAATGTCCAAAAATTGTTATAGGTAGACCGACCTGTAAAGGCAAGTTTTGTTACTATTAAAAAGTTAGTGCTAAATTATTTATCAATCAGGCAACACGGTATTGGAGCGACCTATCTTCGTGTATCATGTGATAAATATAGTTACTGTGCTAACTGTACAAGTTAATCAAAGTTAAGTTAACTTGCTTAACGTGCATTTTTCAACATTCAACAAACAAACTAACACGCTATACTGATTTGCAAACTGTGGCAGGTCATCAGCATATTTTGGTCCTTCGAGCCGGATAGACAGTGATAACTCCAAACATTTAACAACATAATCAACAGTTGGTAGGTCCATTTTCTCATATCTTTCTATAATTCCGCAGTTGCTCATACGATGGCTGCCACTGATTTAAGAACATTGAACATCTAATTTCTTATCATTATCGTCATCTAATTTAACAGATCTGAAATTGGCGTACGCTAAACTTTTTCCGTATTAAGAATCATTTCAAGATGTACCATCTTTGGCAATTTAAATGCGATTTTTTTATCGGGGAATGTTGATTTTGTAAATAAAGGCTTTGCTTTAAAAAGTGAATTTAATTACTCTAAAGAAGTTCATTAAAGCAGTACTCTCTTTTAGAGAAATTAAATTTGCTTCAAAGTATAGCCTTTATTTAGTAAATGGAAACTCCTCGCTGAAAAATTCGCATTTAATTTGCCAAAGATGGTACATGCTACTGCAAGTGCTAAACATCGAAATACTAGAAGAGTCAGAACGTCAAGAAAAGGAACGTGCAGAGTTTCAAACCACTTATCTAAGCAATTTGTCAAATACAGGATTTGATAGGTAATTTAGAATCAAAAAGTCTCTTCAGAATCAATTTATGCTATCCGTAAAATTCATAAAACTGATGTTCCTTTAAGACTAGTTGTAAATTGTATATGATCACCAACACATTTACAATTTATCAAAATTTTTATTCAAAATTCTCTGTAATATCATACGAAATACGGAGCACAACGTAAAGAATTCGTGGGAATTTGTTAATTTCTTTAATAAAAAATCGGTGCCGCATAGTCATTAAATTATTAGTTTAGACGTTATTCATTCAATAAACTCTTCTATAGTTTTATGGGTGATGTTGATTGATGAATACACATTTGTTCTTGTAATTTAAGTTTTTATTTAACGAGATGTTACAATAGTGGTTATACCTTGCTGCAATTACAATGTGTCTTTTCTTCTTATTACATTTATACATTTCTTGGTGGGGTAACGCGCCAAATTCATCTTATCTTTATTATATCTTTATTTAAAAATGTCCGTACAGATTTAACACTAAATAGTATAAATAAAAAATGGAATTTAATTCAGAATTATACAAATTTACAAAAAAACCAATTCATGTTGGCTGCAAAACTTTGGCTTAAATTCAACATATTTTCAGTACAATGACACAATATATAAACAAATTTTCGGTACAACAATGGGCTCTCCATTATCTGCTGTTATAGCAAATTTGGTAATGGAGGAGTTACAGCAAGTTTCACTAAGCCAATTAAACTGTCATGTACAATTTTGTAAGCGATATGTAGATGATTGTATATGCTGCATATCGGTTGGTAAAATTAATCATATTTTACTGACACAAATTCAGCAGCTATACAGCACAAATTAGCACAAATTGAGCACTAATTTTTGAGACTACCTTGGATCGATTTGGAGACAAGGGTTCGTCCAGCATGTCGTTGGACGGACCCATTGATTTTGAATATCTCGATACTAAAATGGGCACAAATTTTGAGATAAACAGCACAAATTGAGCACTAAGTTTTGAGACTACCTTGGATTGATTTGGGTCGTCCAGCATGTAGTTGGACGTACCATTAATTTTTGAGAATATCTAGAAATATATAAATGAGCACAAATTCTGAGTTCTACAGCACAAATTAGCACAAATTGAGCACTAATACCTGAGACTACTCTGTTTGAATAGGGTGAGATGGGTACGCCCAACTTCATAGACCTGTGCATCATCATCGACGAAATAAGGGCCCGATATTTCGTATGCAGATACGGCCTACCAAATCGTAACCCCTGTATGGTAACATCAGGCCGGTCAAACCCTAAAAAACGAGCTGTTTGGTGGTTGATTACAGCCATATTCACGGCTTTTATTTGAAAACCGTACGTTATTTAAGAAACTTGGGTCCGCACAAATCATGGACAACACTCTGCAGCAATACTGTAACTGGGACCGCTCATCCATTTGAGTTAGACTCTGAGCAAGTTAAATACGGTATGCGCTTTCGCGAAGTCGTCTCGTTTGTGTTAATGATCCTTGGATGCCCAATTGTTCTCTTCCCTTGTTTGTTACTTGGTGACCTTCTATTAAATTGTTCCTTGAAATGTTCTCTAATATGGCGTAGACTCGGTCCATTCTAACGCTCAACTCCGTATAAGCGGAAATAATGCTCAACGATAAAAAGCTTCTCCTCTGTTATAAGAATCAAAATTATAACATAAATCCCAACATTAAACACCCATTGATTACTACAGGAATCTAAGCCACAAACGACCGATAATTTCAGTTACTTTTGTTTTGCCTGCTTCTGGTATCAGTGTTTACCAAGTGAGTTAATAGGCAATGTTTCATATGATGAAATAGTAAAAATTTCCCATCAGGACTTTGCAGGATTGCAGTTGTTCCTTCTATTTCATTAGCAACTTTCTCCTATCTTAAATCAACTGAATATTTGTGAATAGAGAAAATATCTCAATAACCGCACTACCAAGTAGTAAAAGACAACTGCAACTGAGTTATTCAACTTGCTTCCTTGTTAATCAAAAAATCCAAAAACGGACATCTATGATTGTATGATGGGTCTAAAGGTGTGACACACGTTAAAATTTAATTAGACACACAGATGATTCCATTTCAACAATTTTCCATTGCAGTGTAACATCAATAAAATAATATTGCTACCTTGTATGTATAGGTATACATACTGGTTACATTTATCGGTGTCCAAATGTAAAATGCGATCTTAAAATTGCATCCCCAATCGCATCTAAATTGTATGTAGCGCATACTGCACCATTTTAAATCGATTTCGTATAGTTGGCACATAACCCAAACACATACGCCCGCGGCACGATGAATTCCGAAAAAAAAACACATAGATGGGGGCTGTGGAACTTGGAAAGCATATAGGCCGACGACCAGTTTTATTATGGTAATGGATGATGTCACCACCACCGCCACGCCACCGAACGCAATGGATACTTGATATTTATGAAAGGGTGGCTTCGTACAGAATAACACGCCGCGGTGGTTTTGGTTTGGCATCATATTACGTTCTGCGGCTTTTCGATAAATTCTATGCCGGTAATACATGTACTGGGTACCTACAGGCATACGGGTCCGTTGTACGCAATGCTCGAAGGGGGCGATAAATTTCGCTGGATATAAATCAGTTCAGTAA
>CM043018.1:30953802-31190495 GCA_023690525.1 Holotrichia oblita | reverse complement strand
ATTTGCGAATTTTTTAACAATTATCCACGTGAATTTCGAATTTGGCAAATACTTCTAAATAGATAGAATATAAGCACAACATTTGATTTTATTTTATCCACGTGTCATTGGCAAATACTTCTTCCGATACTTTTTATAACTGCATTGTCGTGAGGAACCGCTACTGGAAATGGTTCCATAATGAAAATGGCCAAACACGATCACCGGTATACACCAACATAAGTATCATATGTCATGTACTTTACACCTCTGAATCAACCTAACGTTTACTTTAACATCTGCTTCACTAATCGGTACTAAACGATTATAGCAAATTGTACCGGGTTGTTGATACAGCAATTTTGGAGGTTGCTCATTATATAAAAAACTATATGTTTGCCTTTAGAACTTAATAGACTTTATTTATATTTCTAATAGCGTTTTGCATAGTGTTGTCTAAGTGTGTTGAACGTCTCTAATTTTTATTTCCTCGTACGGAAGCAAATTCAACATTAACTAAACATCATCGAGTACTACTACTATCGAGTATTCGAAAAATCCATATCTTATGTACCTACAGTAAAATTCTGAGAAACCTACACCCAATTACAATGCAAGATACATCTACGTTTGCTCTGACTTGCTGTTATTTTCCAAAGGTACTCTTGATCTATATATTTCAACTTTCAACTTTACCATGAACTGATAACACTAGCAAATCTATCTTCTTTGTTAAACCTGGGATACTCACACATTACAGTGCTTACACCCTCATACAATAACTGACATTACGAATTTCGGCTTTCACGTAAATAAAATATCATGAAACAGAAATTTTCGACAAGAAGGAAAGGAAAGTGAAAAGTGTCAAGTCGATACATGTACCAATAATGTAATCTAAATAATTTAGTACATAATATATATCAAAAATATTACTAAATAGTTTTATGGGAGTTGCTATCGCTACCCATACTTAATCATAAGAATTGAAATTGTTTGCAAGAATGCCACGCTTTCGTACAAGTTGAATACATATGCTATCTTCTGTTTTGATTAATTCACACTCCAAGAGCTTATACTCATTACCCAATGGGAAAAGTAAATATTAAGATCGATCCATTACATAGATTGAATTTGCGCATCCCATTTGTAAGTATAAAAATAAAATGGCTTGGAGTGAACGAAATTAGAGTTTGTATGTCTCAGCGTCAGTCCATTGAAGAAGTATGAGATTAAAGTAATTGCAAAAGCTGACAAATAGAATTACAAATCACTTTGAGAGAGTATCCGAGAATAAAACAACTGCTGCTGATAAATCATCAGGAGCAAATCCGACACTGCTGCGATTTGTAATTTAACACCAAGATAAATATTATATAGCGTTGAAAATTACGAGTAAAGGTGGTAGGTATCTGTACATACGAAGTAATAAATAGATACAACCTACAATTATGATACTGACGCCTATATTTATATCCAATGTAAAGATGATAATTTATCTCAAATATGGAGGCCTAAATGGTTCATTAATCACAACTTAATCTAGCATATACACTAGCAACTAGCGTTGTGGATTATCGTAACTACTTTAGCCAAATGCAAAGATACATATATACATGTTTATAGAAATAGAAGTACAACGGCAGATGTAAACTTAGGTATATTTTCAACAACTTTCCATCCTTTAGATAACCACACAAAATCGCCATATTAATGTGTATACATTAATTATACTAGGATAGGTTTAGTATGCACTGTGATTTGAGATGAATTTGTGTACAGAACCAATCTTGACGTGTCCTTCACTTGTTTACACTCTAGAAACTCCGTACTTGGCTTTTGTTTTATCTTTTGTACGAAAATATAGTTTTTCTACTCCCATACTTTAATTGTATTATAAGATATGCTGAACCTGTACTTTAATGATGTCCATTACGATACAGATTTTCATTACGATACAAGTTTATTCCAATAGGAATACAGATTTTTCATTACGATACAAGTTTATATCCAATAGGAATACGACATTCCAATATTCAATGTGGTCGTGACTATATATCTGACAGATATAAAAATTAATTAAACTTGACAGTTCTGTGTATCTACTTAAATATAGTAAAAATGAAAGAAATACGTATGATATTATGGGGTCGTAGAAAAAATAGTGTATGCAACTCGCATTTAATGGCTATTAAGACACTCGTATTCATTACAATACTCGGCTACGCCTCGCATTGTAATTTTCATACTCGTGTCTTAATAGCTATCATTAAATGCTCGTTGCATAATATACTATTACATTCACGATAATACATCAACAAATATAGTTATTACTGTGGGGTGCACAAGTAAGATACCACCAATGCACTATACAACAGCCAGAGGACCACACGGGATTCTATTTTAAACTGAATATTTTCTAAGGAGCGGATTAAGCCCACCCATGCATATAATACGTTTCTGAGCCAAAAATACGTTGTGACTAGCAGTAGTTGAATCCCAAACGGCAATACCGTGCGATAACCTACTTTGTACATTAGAAAAGTAAAACGATAACAAAGATCCAAAGTTAATGAAGCGCCGCAAATTACGCATTTGGTAACAAATCGAAATTAATTTGTTTACCATTTTCTGACAATGGGAATTCCAAGAAAGGGTTTCATCCATCGTCATACCCAAAAATATCACTTCACCAACGCGATCTATTTCTTGATTAAAATTCGACGAAATTGATAATGGACGACAGTTAGTCACATCTTATTTAGAACCCTTTTTGTACCGGGTGGCCAACTAAGAACATCGCTCAGCCAAACTGACCTACAGTATAAGGGGTGCCCAGAAAATGTTGTCAAATTTGACGAAGCAAAATATGAAAAATCTCCGTTAATTCAGATGGAACACCCTGCATATTATTGATCAGTAAAACGTTGAATTAAATATTTTACAACTTTGCTGTAGTATTCCCTATACCTAAGTTCAACAGTTCAACAGTAAAATAGTAAAATACATTACTTCAAATTTACTCCATTAAAAAAAACAAACAAAAATGTTCAGTGTTCCTTGTGAAAAAAATAATCCAACAAGTTTATAATAAGTTTTCGATAAAATTACAAGAGGAAAACTATAACGGTTGTTTGGACAAGAAATACATGCTAAGAAGCCGCTATAGCTGAAAGCACCACAAGAAATCATCATTACTTCCCCTTGCCTCTAAATTTTGCTCGACACACACCAACATCTTTGACTGTATAATATTTGTGGAATAAATGTAACATAATCAAAGTGGTGGAATGGGTGATTAGGTTTAGAATATTTTTGAATTTCATAGTGGAAGTAGTGATCAGGATTTTCATCTGACTCCTTTCATTAGTGCGTACGCGGGACCATTTTGGTGGCAGTAAATACTTGCATAAGGTAGTGTACGCCCAGTGCTTTAGCTAAATGATTCCTGCCACTATTAAACAATCAACAATCGAAGAAAGCGACCAAATACTTTAAAATTCCATATTATTCCATACCAAATATTCTCTTAGCTTGTCTACGGCAGTAAAATATTCTTTAAGCTACTTCCAGGTTAATCCTAAATTTACAATAGCTGCCAATGCAAATGATTTTATTTTATCTACATTTATACTCATTTCTAAAAATGTTTGAGAATCTTCTACGTAGAGCCCACCAGAATATTCAAACACTTTTCATTCAAGACAACGTAGACACATATCGACGGTAGAACTTTTGTTTTCAGATTTATTGTTTATCTTTATCTTTAACCCAAATAAAGTATTTCTCAATTTGAAACCGCGACAGCTCCCCAGAAATTTCTGTACCGGTTGGTTTTCACTTAAGACAAATTTTGAATATTGAATGTTAGCGTTCGGATAATGAAAGCTGTTGAGTGTAAAACTAGAGAGAATAGGTCCAAACAGATTGCCTGGCACTCCCAAAATCTTTATTACACTGAACATTGTTTGTCTATAGTAAAGCGTATTTTTTCTTAATATACATACATAGAAATCAAGGAGAAACGCAAGCGTACACTACGCTTGGTACCGCGTTAGATATAAACGCAAACACAATAAGCCATCCCCAACCAAGGCTTACTTGTACTTGGAGGCAGTCTCGCCTGTACATAATATATTCCTTTGATATTTGACATATCAGATACGATGACTTACATCTTTTAGTAATAAATTTACAGAATAGCATTGGGTGGAAAATCTTCATCCAGAACTAAAAGACATTAACAGATATTAATAGAGCTACATTTTACTTGTAATGATGAAGTTTGTACAACATGTAATGTCATTTATTTACAGTTTGAGATCTTGTTGTTAAACAACTTAATCTCTTGTTCGCTTTATGTATTGTTGAGGACTTCCACACTATATTACGTTGCCTCTACAACTTCCAAGTCGCTGTGTACACTTTGATAAGAGTAAGTGAAATTACTTTCGGTGTTTAAATTTTAAGTACTCCGACGTAGAACTAGGTTAGCTAAAATTCTCTAACACGGTATAGTGCATATATTTCAACGCACTATACGGTTAGATTGGTAAAGTTCCTTTAGTGACAGAATAATTGGTGATTCTATCTTTAGGACCGCATGCTTAGGTCCAGCCCGATTAAGTGTTTATATAACACTACTGTAATATAGTACTGCCGAAAATAGAACTGAAACTAAAATAGATCTGAAATTATTTAATAGCACGAAGAAAGCAATAAAATTGTGATAATAGTAGCAGTTATTTACGACAATTACACAAAACTAGATACCTATGCTGCCTAAAGAAAATTTTAAATGATTCTTAATAGAGACATCGTTCTCCATTATCTGCCGGTACTGCTGATATGTTGATTGTTTCCTTAATATCAACTGTAAATAAATCAGTCTGTCGACGCGCTTTCAAATAAACGTGTTTATTTTCACTAGAAGTCTACCTGCGGTGTATAGTTGTGAGCGTTACTGGCTTTTCTCCAATCTGATGTCGTTTTCTCGTCTCTTTTTTAATTGTTTACTATTCTTGTTCTCATATTAAGGTGCCTGTGCGTCTAGAAAGTTATTCGATGTCTATGAAATTTTAAGAAATAAATTAGAAAACATACAGTTAAGTTTCAAAATAAATTACATTAACCGTAAAATATTATGTTATAGTTTATCGTACGATATAGAGAATGCGTTTGTTAATATCTTGAAAGAAATTTAATCCTTGCATTATTGAAACCGCATCATGCATAACAATACTACCACATTTTAATAAAGTTGTATAACCATATGGCTATAAAATTTTCAAAAGCTTGTCTGCATTGCGTTAGACAAACTAAGACTAACTCTCAGCTATTTTTGCACCTTAGGTGTCTAATAAAATATGTACACCTTACCACAAGTTTTGATGTGCTAGACTTAACATCGTTCATATTAAGACGGTAATATTCTCGCTTACGAAATATGAATCCTTTTTTTTATGAACGCTTGGCATTTCAAAGGTTACACTTACCCTTGGAATAACTTTATGAACTATTGATAATTACAATATCTATCTAGTTCTTAAGCTGGCACATTATATAGGTATGACAGAGAATGTATGCATGCAGTGAATAAATTGAGCAGGTCTCAAATTCGAAACATAGAATTCCTAGCTTCATAGTTTGGCTGTTTGAGCAAAATTTGCAAAGCTGACGCTCCTCTAAAAAATGGCAAATTCGATTAAAAGCGATTCGATAAGTCGATATAAATTACATACATACATCAACGTTATAAGGATACCCTATATATCTGTAACATACTGTATCGAATACCTTAAATTTATTTTATCTCTGGACATTAATTGAGATAGTGCGGCACAACATGTTGCAGCGTTGCAGCTAAGTATATGTATATCCTTGCAAACTCCTCACATAGGTATTGTAACTAAGTTGAAAAAGTCGGAATAAGTCTGTAGTTATTGATGTCAGGAATATAGCTACAATGTCTCTTTTTAAAATTTAAATTGGCAATTAGAAGTAACGGTTGAGTAAAAATATTCTTCTTATATAAAATATAAATATTCTTTTCGAGAAAATCTTGGTAAGAATTCTAGTAGTTGTTATTGTTGGTGTATCAGATAGAGTAGACGCTTCACAGTATCGATTTCAGATATAAATAAGGCCCTGTTGTAATGGTTTATATCCACTTGCCCTATCATCTACATAATTTACATTTTAAATTAAAATAGTTTTAATTAGCTATACTGAGGAACGTTTAATTTATAACTAAACTAAATTCTCGTCCACTTAAAAGGTATAATTTTAGAAAATATAATATATGTACCATACCACAAGAATAAAAAAGAAACATAAATACGAAGAAAATAAATAACATTATTGAGACTAGCTATTAACGAGAAATTTTCCATTAAAAATTCCTGAGGTTATAAAAGTAATTTTGTAAAAGAAATTCCCTTAGATGTCGTAAAAAAATTATACTCTGCAGTTATTTTTATATCAACAGGCAAGCAATTCTAAGCCTTGGTTTCCGTCCAGTCCACCTAGTCAATGTATGCCAGTCGAATGGAATTGATCACCAACTCTGCTCAAATAGTCATAATCCTGAAAATAATTTTTGACCCCTATACTAGTGTATACATACGCTCATATGTAATGGGACACCTATTTACGCATAGACATCATAAATTGACAAATTACTTCAAGCTCAAACATACGGCATCTTTATTTGCTCACAAGAGATATGTGCGTGAAGTTCTATTTAATATGTTAAGACTGGTCCAGTTTGACGTTGGAGTTAGAATTAGGGATGAATTCATTATTCACAAGTGAGTACACCTCCACAAATCGTTGTCCCCTCATGATCATTTGCCAATCGCTAATTTCTGTGTTTAGCGTAGAAAATCGTATACGTTTTGCCTTTTCTTCACTTAATGACAATTTATTATCTGAGAAGCAAACTATCAATATCTGCAGTAGATTATTTAAAATATGCTCGGCGTCTGTATCAGTTGTTAGTATAAAATGTCATCTATATGTATTATTAAAAACTCATCAGCACACTGCCTAACGCAGAATGCTATGCCTGCCGTAAAATATATCTCCTACCACTACTTACCAGCGCTCGATTCTCGAAGAAGCGATGTGGCAACTTTGTTCATATATTAATATAGGATTATATGGAAACATAATGAGTCGATGTGAAATTTCCCTGTCTGTATATGAGATATTAATTTCAAAAACATCTTCATTTATGTCTAAATTGACAATTGATGTTGTTTGATACGTATGATATATATGATATTCCAAAATTACTGTCGTCACCACAAGAAGAAGTTTATAAAACCGAAGCACGTCGATATATAATGTTAAGATGATAATTATCATTTATTTGTTTAATATTAAGCAGCTAAAACAAAGACTATATATCATTGTTAAATTACTACGAACTGCTGTATACTATAAGGATTAACACATTTGAATATCGAATTTAATAATTTGCAATAAATTTCTGCATTGGAATATAATATTTTATTCATCATACACATATTAACTCAGATTGATTCAACCATTCAAATCAAATCAATAGTATAATGTGCAATCTTACATACTATTTGTAGTACTGGCGTAGCATGTGTGTGAAGCTTCAGAAGATGATTCCAAATTTTTAAACAACGGTTTTAACTGATTACTGAAAACGAAAGCATTTAAGTACAATCATACCAAAAATACAAATCAACATACTGATAAGCAAGCAATGAGAAACATTTTTAGGTATGTAGTTGATATATTAGCTTTCAAAATAAATTACAATATTTTTACTGAAAGAGAAGCAGTGTAGAGATAAACGATTATAGGATAGACTATTTTTTCCGATTCAAAACTGAAACCAATAACATACATTGATAGTAAACTGAAAAGTTATGAGTGTAAGATATGCCATTTTTACCATATCTCATTTATTGGTTTGAAGTAGTCGTCTAAAGTAATCTTTCAAACAAAACTTGAATATAGAAAAATTTACAATTGATGTTGTTGTTCAGCAATTCCTTACACTGTAAATTATTGACAGCCCTATATTTGGCGCGAGCCCAAAACTGGATGCTGAATTATTCATCATATTCGACTTTATTTTGCTTCTAGCAATTTATATATCGTTCAAAACATTCACAACATTATTATTTTTGTATCATTCATTCCATCATTTACTTCCGTTAATATAGATTATAACAACACAACTTCGTAGTAATCGTAAAATCATTAAATTATTTTGTTGCATCTTTGATATTTATCCCCACTAAGGAAATCACCACTCTTAAAAGAGCTTTGAAAGCTTGCTCTCAGAAAAATCTTGTTATCGGATGACACAGTGTTAATATAGTGTAGTTTTAACGGGCCTAGTATTCAACCGTGTAACACACACCAAGAGCTTTAAACATTAAATACTAAAACTAAAAGTTTATGTAATCGTGGTTTGGTTCGAGATCAGTAGAACAATATTTTCGTTATAAATAAATATTAAGAATTATTAAGGAAGCCCGATGCATTAAAACAGTTGGTACTACAATTAACCTCTTTTATAATACTATTAAATAAACAATATCGCGAGAGTACAACGTTCTACTTTACAAATAAATAAATATTTAAGATTGATTGAGATGCTTCGTAATTTGAAATAAGCTTGCGAAATGTTACCATTTCCAAATTATTATTAATCAGCGGTATTCGAACTTTAAACTCAAAAAGCAAACCGTAAAACTCCGAGTTTAAACTCGTGAATATAAATATAGATCTTTTCTTGATATCTTACCTAATCCACCACGTACACGAACTGCTGGATATCTCAGAATTTCACTACTGTATAGATGCAAATGGTACAAGAAAAGTTTTTCTGAATAAACACACGTTTCTGTCCTAAACAAATCAAAACATTTATCTGAACAAGTTAACCAAAACTTCTACTTCTTTTACCAATTACGCCAATGCGTGATTGAGATTAGATGTAATTAAGCGATTTCGCCTTCTTAATTTTCACGAATGTTATATTATACTCAAATGTTTCTTTCCAAATATCAACAAGTCCATTATTATTTACTTTCCTCACTTATTATTGTAATACTTATTTAGATATAATTAAATAGATGTTGCTTACAACAAATATTCACGGAAATTTTAATTTTTTAGTTTTCAATATTTATATTCTATGTGAAATTCACAGATACATATCGTCATTTTACGGGCATAAATTTTCGAAAAACATTCTCGAAGACACTGTTATATTCACGTGACATGGCTTGGTAAATTGGAACACGGAGTTGTATATACATGTAAGTGTAAGAGTATCCTGTTTGAATGTTTTTTGTTCGAATTGCGTCGGTGTCGCGGCGTCCCGTCGATGCCAGAGCTGACGGTGTACTGAAAGGCGCCTAACGTCGCCAGCGTCGACCAGTTGGTATGCGATGGGCGCGCATATTCTCAACCAACGCGATATATACACAAGAGATGCATGCAGCAAGCGGAGGGCTATATCCTACATACAACTTTATATACGCATAGTTCTGCATCTATGTTAAAATGTCTATCCTAGGTATATAAGTAATATATATACATCAAACATCAAATCTGCTATATGCAATGTATGAAGATGGACATCACTATTTTTGCCATACGTATTCCAGTTTTATACATAGAGGAAAGAAAAAGAAGAAAATCTGCGAGAATAGGGATACATCTAACATATATATGGAGATGTCATGGAAACTGACTTAGAATTCGAAAACTTGTACATTCGGTTCCGGACTCCGAAGTCCGCACATTGAAGTTTCTGAAAGGGTGAAAAGAAATGTAATCTAATTTAAATTTCTGTGACATGGATCCGGAGTCGGTCAAGAAACTAATTTTAGTTACGTAAACAGAAATAGAGAAAAGGTATAACGAAAGTCAAACTCGTTATAAATATGATAGTTATAGATTAAATATTGAAATTGCTTAAAAAATATCAGTCAAGTAAAAAAGTATCAGTTTATTAGCGACATTTGAAATAAATTGTTATTGTGAGCTGATACACCGATTTTAACCACGGGTGTCACAATATCTTTATCAAACGATCTGACAATTTTCATTATAAGAGTACTTTAGGTACAAAAAAATTAAATGTATATGCTAAACTACAAAACACAATATCAGCCAATATATGTATATATTCTTTAGGATACATTTATAAACATTCCTATATATTAGTTCTATAAGTCTACATCCAATTCTAACTTTAAAATTTCAAAAAGTTAATTAAAAATTATGAAACAAATAGTAATTAATACTGGTTTATGTGAAGCCTTCATGATCAACTCAGAATTCTATTTTTGAACCCCTAAGCGTCTTATTTGAAGGCGTAGAACGAAGTCATGGACGCAATAAGAAAACAAGAATGTGGACGATCTAGCTCCCTAGTCGCCCTATAGTTCTGTCAACATGCTGATTACCACAGAGAAGTGCCTACCAAAGTATACCACTGACGATTTCCAGGAAAAATTAAAATCATTGATGTAAGGGTTCAGAAGCAGAGGCGCATTTCTGAATCTGATTGCCTTGTTAATGATCTTATGGAAATATTTTTTGCTTCTTGAGGTTGTGCAGGCAACTCTATCTTCAGTATATACACAACTGCTATCATCACGAGACTTTATGTCTGGCCGGCCCCAGTGCCGCTACCGTATGCGGAAACGGTACAGCCAGTGACGCCAGCTGTCCGCTGACCTTCACCCTTCCTCTTCCCTTTCCTTTCTGTTCCCAGGTACAGATCGCCAAGCGTTGCGGCGACTCCGAACCGACTGGTCTTCTCATCCGGCTGGGGAGTAGGCTGATGTGAGCTTGCTCTGCCGACGAGGATCCGCGACGCATTGTGAGGAACCAGACACTCCGGGCCCTGATCAGGTAGTGTATGGTGGATGCAAGATGTCGGAATCTGCATTGCCCCGGGCGAGTTCCAGTCCGTCCGCATATTCCGGGATTGGTGAAGCGAAGGTCAGGCCTCAGGGAACTGGGGTAGGATCCAAGGATCCGAGGGTATACCCGCTCCTGATTTTTTCGGCCCGCCCCTCCATACACGAAGCGCTGGCGAACTACTCAACATGGCAACTTTACCAACAAACAAGAGAACGCCGAAGAATAGTACAGAAGAGAGCCCCAACGGTGCCTTCAAGACACCAACGGCGCAGCACGTTAGGTCGCCGATTACGATAGATCTGACGACATTTAACATCGTGCAACCAGGAGGTAGCAGTGACGACACCACATCAGCTCCAGATATGTCGTCGACAAAGAAGTTATCTGCAAACTGCAATGCCGTGAAGAGGAGCAATTGCAGAAGTGCATAGGTGTCATCAAGACCATGAAGGCAGCTATCGGCAGGCAGAAGAACGTGTCAATGGATGTAAAGAACGGCTTGAAGGAGCTAGAAGAAGCAGTGGAGATGATCTCAGACTGCAGGAAGAGATGGAAGAAGGCCGAGCTGCAAGCAGGAGAGCACGTGCAAAACGCTTTAGCGGCTTCAACTAAGACGCAGGCTACTTCTGCTACGGGCAACAAGAACGTGGAGAAGAAGGAAGCGCATTCCTCCGAGAACGTGTGGATGAAGGACCGAGCAGGTAGGAAAATGCAAGCTCAAGAAGAGAAGAAGGCAGCTGCAAAAGCTTCTGACAGCAAGCAACAGCAGAAGATAGCCGGTGGACAGAAGAAAGACGATGGTGCCGAAAAGAAAAAGCTGAAGAAGAACAAGCAGAAGAATCGGAACACGAAGCCTCGACTAGATGCGCTTCTCGTAAAACCTGCGCAGGGGAAGTCGTATGCCGACGTATTGCGAGAGCTGCGCAGCAACGCCAAGCCAGAAGAGACAGGCACCGAGATTAAGGCGGTGCGGAAAACACGTGCGGGGGATATGCTGTTGGAACTAGGACCCAGCACCAAAGACACAGCAGGCTTCAGCAGCGCGTTGAAGAAGATCTTGGGCGAGAGGGCTAATATTAGCACCTTAGAGCCCAAAGAGACGCTAGAATTTAGAGATCTAGACTGCTTAACGACAACAGAGGAAGTCAGCGCCGCAGTCAAGGCAAAGTTAGGAGTCAGTGACGCCGACGTGAAGATCAGCATCACTAACGCGAACAGCAGAGGGCTGAGAATGGCTATCGTCCAGCTGAGCCAGCGCCAAGCCCTTAAGCTGCTGGAAACACCGAGAATAAAGATCGGCTGGATAAACAGCAGAATTAGACGCCGGGTAGAAGTCGTCAGGTGCTTCCGCTGCTTCGGCTACGGACATCGACAGGCTTCTTGTCCGGGACCAGACAGAAGAACACAAGGCCTTTGCATCAACTGCGGAGAAAAAGGCCACCAACGGAAGGATTGCAAGAACAAAGCAAAATGCTTCCTCTGCACGGGAGACACCGCGACACAGCAGCCATGTCCCTGGTTCCGGCGCATGTCCCTCCTTCAGAAGGGCATTAGACCAGGCAAAGAGGAGCCAATGACCAGAATCCTACAAGGCAACATTCACCGAAGCAGAACAGCGAACGATCTACTCATCCAACTACAACTGGACACCGGAGTAGATCTGCTGCTTATCAGTGAGCAATACCGGGATAAGGAATGCACCGGGTGGTACAGGGACACACTCGGCACTGCAGCTATATGGATCCCGGACACGAACAGCGTCATCATCGACAACCACGGAGCCCGAAACGGATACGTGTGGGTAAAGAGCGGCACCATCACCTACGTGAGCTGCTATCTCACACCCAACGAGCCGATAGCGGACTTTCAGGGCAAACTCGACAACCTGGAAGACGACCTTCGAGAAATGGCAGGGTCCATTATTCTAGGAGGAGACGTGAACGCCAAAGCCGTGGAATGGGGTATGGGATACACCGATCCGCGAGGGAGGCGTATACTGGACATGGCGGCCAGACTCGGACTCAACGTGGTAAATGTCGGAGACACTACCACGTTCAGAAAACCAGGCTACGGAGAGACGATACCGGACATCACATTGGCCTCGGAGGACATTGTGCGGGACATCGCGGACTGGCGAGTCATGGAGACCGGAAGTGACCACCAGTACATAAGCTACAACGTGACGAGGCAGCAGCCGATCAGGCGAAATCCTGCTCCGCCCGGTCCTCAATGGAACGTAGCGAAGCTGGATGAAGACGCCCTGGCTCATGCAATCGCTTGGGGAAAGGATGCCGTCATGGAATGTACCGGTTCGGCGGAGACTATTGCGGACGCGACCATGGCCCTCATACGTCGCGCCTGCGACGCCTCTATGCCGCGGAGAAGGAAACACAATAGAAGATCTGCGTATTGGTGGAACGACGAAATCGCGACCCTCCGGAAACGATGCTTACAGCTTAGGCGGAGAATAACTAGAGTGAGACGACGAGATCCGAACGCGGCAGAACTAGAGTCCGAGGACTTTAGGAACGCCAAGAGAGATCTCAAGAACGCCATCTACAGGAGCAAGAAACGTAAGTGGGAGGAGCTGCGGCAGGACGTTGACAACGACCCATGGGGCCTTGGGTACAAGATCGTCATGCAGAAGCTTACGACGAAGACGGCGAATCCAGTCCTCGAACGAGATCGGATGCGGAACATCGTTGACACGTTGTTCCCTACCCATCCGGAGAGAACTGCGGAAATGAAGGACGAGCTATTGAACGACATCCCGCTTTTCAGCGGAGATGAACTGTCAAGAGCGGCGAACTCCTACAAAACCGGAAGGCTCCGGACCCGACGGAATTCCGACGGAAGCTCTCAAGATTGTGGCGCGCGTCTGCCCAGATCTGCTTCTGAACATGTACAACCGCTGTTTAACAGAAGGATCCTTCTGCAAGAGATGGAAGGTACAGCGACTGGTGCTGATAAGCAAAGGCAAGGGCGACCCGACCACGGCATCGGCATACAGACCGCTATGTATGCTGGACACGGCTGGAAAGCTACTAGAGAGACTGCTCAAAACGCGACTGGAGAGCAGCATAGACGACGCGGGAGGCCTGTCCGAGAGACAGCATGACTTCAGGAAGGGACACTCCACCGTCGGCGCCGTAGCGCAGGTAGTGAAACCTTCGAAGCAGCTCAACGGGGAAATCATTACTCGAGACCCCTGGTGATGCTCGTCACATTGGACGTAAGAAACGCCTTAAACTCGGCGAGATGGGACGTCATGTTGGACGCCCTGCAGAACACGTTCGACACGCCATCCTATTTACTTAGGATGATACGCAGCTACCTTAGCGACAGGAAGCTGGTTTACGACACAGCAGGCGGGCCGTGCACGAAGAAGATAACAGCGGGAGCGGCGCAGGGTTCCATACTGGGCCCCGACTTATGGAATGTGTCCTACGACGGGATCCTCCGAATGGAGCTGCCGCAAGATGCGTATCTGATGGGATACGCAGACGACGTAGCGGCAGTCATCCTAGCGCGTGACGAGGCGGATGCCCAGAGAAGGCTCAACCAGGTCATGAGAAGAGTCACCACATGGATGGACGAACACGGCCTGACCCTGGCAACGGAGAAGACCGAGGTCGTTCTACTGACCAGGAGAAGAATCCCTAGGGAGATCGAGATGACGGTGGATACGGAAGTCATAACTACTGTAACTTCCGTGAAGTACCTCGGACTGCGGCTCGACAGCAAGATGACCTTCTGGCAACAGATCCTGTCATCGAGCGATAAGGCCGCTAAAGTAACGACGATGTTGAGCCGACTAATGGCCAACGTAGGAGGACCGACGGCGAGTAAACGCCGGCTGTTAATGACCGTCACCCATTCCATACTGTTGTATGGAAGCGAGATCTGGGCTGACGCCTTACGGCAGGACAAGTACAGAAAGCGGATGGCTTCAGTACAGCGACGGGGAGCACTCAGGATCGCCAGCGCATATCGTACGGTTTCCGAACCGGCGGTGCTCGTGATCGCAGGAGTAACTCCGATAGACCTACTAGCTCTAGAAAAGAAAAGAGTCTACGAGACACGACGAGACGTCGGCTCACGACAAGCAAGAGCGGACGCTAAAGCGCTCACACGACAATGTTGGCAAGAGCGCTGGCAGAACGACACGAGAGGACGGTGGACGGCCAGACTCATCCGCAACATCACGGAGTGGATGAACCGAGACCACGGCGAGGTAAACTATTACCTCACCCAGTTTTTCAGCGGACACGGGTATTTCAACGCATACCTGGCTCGAATGGGTAAAGCAGAGAACGCGACATGTCAGTATCACGACTCTGCGGAAGATGATGCCCACCACACCTTCTTCGAATGCGAGAGGTGGAGTGACTACAGAGCCGCGCTACAACACGAAGTAGGACCTCTAACGCCGGATAACGTCGTGCAAACGATGCTGTCCGGACACGACCACTGGCAGAAGATCGCCACGTTCGTCGAGAAGGTGCTGAAAGAGAAGAAGAGAGAGACCCAAGCAATGGAGGCAGCCGACCGAGGCTAACTACGAGGTGCCATCCTGAAGTAATGCGACCAGCGGTTCCGGGATGGATTCTACACCTGACAAAGTGAGGTTTTTTAGTGGGTGCGAGCCCCACACACCGGGGACGGGTCTCGTCCCTGATGGTGCGTTAAGGCATTTTTCCTCACTTAAAAAAAAAAATCATCACGAGACTAAAACCATATGTGACTATATTAAAATTTATCCTGGTACCAAACCATATCAAAAGCTACATTATCTCAATGGCGTTCGGTATTACTTCTATCATGAATAAACGTGCGAGTAAAAGTAAATAATTTAATTTTTGCTTTATAGATTTAGGTATTAAAAATTATATGCTAGGAAAACATGAAACTATCAGCAGAAGTTCTAAAGTGCATATTGTATAGGTACGAGAAATTTCATTTATGTTTTAAGTAAGTTGCACATTTGAATTTTATTTTGCTTTACAAGTACTAATCCTTTAAAATCAAACGAAGGCATACAACGGATCATATAGACGCGGATTCACGGTGTGCAATGCACTGTGCGGTGACGTAAACATATATCCAACCCATACCATTTGTCTTACGTAAATAGTTCACGTGGACAATTCTAAACACGTTACCGCAAATGGCTACTGTGTTTATGTTATGTTTAACACTTGCTCTTCTATTTTAATGTCAAATTCGAATTAAGTTATTTCTGTATGTTAAGTAACAAAGACTTCTACTTTTCTGAAGGAGATCCTTCTTACAAGCTTTGTATTTCATACCACTCTAGTTATTTTATCTCATCTTTCTTACTTACTAATTCAGATCTTCTGTATATGTTTCGGCTAGGCAAGTTTGACCATGATAGATATGTATTTTCTGAAAATGATTTATTCTTCCGACGGACTAGATTCCTTTTCTAAAATTCCTAGCAAATCTTCCTCATACGAGCAGTGGATAATTAGTCACATAACTGGCGCACATCGTTTAAACGGAAAACGCAACAGAAATTTATTTTAAGAACACAAAATAGAAAAATATACTGTGATAAAATAGGTTTATATAATAGTAAATAGTTCGCATTACATATTATATAACAAACTCTCTAACAAAAGATGCATACATTTAACATGCAAACCTTTTCAGTTACGCTTGCTCATAAGAAATCAATATATTGGTAAATTATTGGTTAGCACATACCGTAAAAAGCTAGTAGTTTCGTGCCACACTACAAATTTATATAAAAGCTACTGTAAACACAGTGAATACCCGATATATAGAAATCATAAATTCTGGAAAAAATTAATAAATTATTATGCAATGTAAAACAAACTTCAAAATATTATTTACATGGTGTATAAACACTTAAACCTCTTTCGCTGTTAATACACTTCCACATCACACACATCTTCCATCACATGTTTTTCAAACGTTTTGTATCTGTCCTTGTATCGGCAATTATTTGTTGCAGATATGTAGATACACAATTATTGTAGATATTGAAAGTTAAGTAAGTAACTTAAGTAATTTTGGACGCATTTGAAATGAGAAGTATTTAATGGTGGTTGGATAGCTTTTATATAAGAAGAATTAAAATAAAGAATTGGAGAAAAGTTACGGCTAACTCTTTTGTAATATACGTAACTATAATCCGACAAGTAAGATCAAAATTTTATCAACCCAGTCGATAGTAAATTCTGGGAACTATATAATTAAGATTTACTTAGGAAATTAACTTTGATTGAGCTCCACTAATAAGTGTCCATACGGTAATATAATTGATAAAAATTAAAAAGTTTTTGTTGCTGACTATAATTAATTGCAGCATGTCAATTAATAAATAATTACAAGGTTAAAATGATAAGACACTTTAAATTCTAGTAAATTATTTCTTGCAAAGAAAACAATGTAAAAACGTAATTACTTAATTTTCCATCCAAAACATTAAAACCAAAAGTTCAGTTTCGTTTTTTTAATGTGTGGTGGGTGCTTAGTTGCAGTGACTGCGTAAACTGTATTACTTGTCTGGCTATCACTGCAACTCTTGCGGTGTAGTTTGGTGTGTGTAAGTTGTGTTTTAAAATATATAATGCTAAAATACTATTATAAAGGTAACAGAAACTTATATCAGTTTTTGTATGTATTTCAACTAGTATATAAATAGTTGCTGTACCTGTGTGGCGGGATATGTGATACCCCAGTCGACTTTGGCAACAATTAACTAACCACGCGTAATCAACAGACGAACACAACTCATACTACACACAGAAAAGTGTTTACTAAGAGCAAGTAAGACTTACTTAATTTAAGTTATTCTCATTCACCTATATAAGCAAGAAAGTATTGTTTTCTGTGAAATATTTCCATTCAATCGCACCGCGTCAATATAGGTACTACTTATGCACTATGCGGTGCATGATAACTAAAAGTTTAAAGTCAAGAATTTTTTTGCTTGACCTTAGAGATTTTTTAAGAAAAACATTTACTGTTGCGAAGAAAAATCATCGTCTCGTGTCAAATAAGTATTCTTGTTCCAACAAAGAACTTACTTCTCTGAAGAAAATGAATGAAGAAAGTCAACTCTCTTGGCATTAGACAACACTTGTCTCAGTGTACTGTCACAAACACATGTTCAAAGAAAGATACTACGAAATAATAATTTAAAACGTGTGGGGTATGTGATGTGTTCAGAAATTTATTACATCAAATGCCGATTAACACCATCAAATTTAGAAAATTTTATGGTAAAACAACTTTCATTTTGGTACCATTCACAGTAAAATAATTTTGAAATATATCAGGCAGGCGCTTTATACATAGAACCATTATAGTTTCAAAATTATCTAATTTATAAAAATTGAACTATCTACATATTTTGCTTATCTGAAGTTTCACTAAATAATCCTGTAATTTGATTTGCGCCGCCTCTTACCAAACTACAACTTAATATCTCGTCTGGCGCATCATATTTAAAGCAAGCTAGGAGGCCTTCTCCAGTTATAAACTAAATGGTAAAATTAATTTACTTATCTAACGTAAACATTGATTTCAGTTACAAAAAACAACAAAAAAAACGTTTATATAGCTAACCTATACATTTTCAAACCTATTTAATTACTTCGAGAATAAACAGTAAAATGAGAATTTGAAAATTGAAATTATATGATTATTAGTAAGTTTATACAACAGTAAAAAAAAGTTAGGTGAAGTACGATGGTAATTTAATAAAACACGATTGTGTTGATCCAGCAATGAATATATATACGTATTGCGCTTATTTTAAGCTCGTTATCCTCAAGAAATCCTATAATCTGTCATTTAAAATTTATGTAAATGTTTACATACTAAAAGCAAAGTACGTCTATAAACGACTTGCTAGCATTAAAACACATGCTTCCATTTCATTGTAATACTTTAAGTGTTGGCACTAATTAGAATGTGAAAATACCTATAATTGCTTCAAGCAGCGAATGGTAGTGGGTGGTCGGTCGATTAGATTTCAATTCTCCGAGAAAAATGTCATCGTTTTTCCGGAGAATTGAAACCCAGCTCTTATCGTGCCGCCACAACGATAGTCAGGCGCCTAACCACTACTGCTACCGACCCGTTAAATACATAGTATATCATTATTTTAGTGTATTTTCATAGTGCTCATTGTGTTCTCTCATTTGTCATTTATAGTGATTGAAATCGTTGATTTGTTATATTACTTCTTAACCTTATCAGGAGGTGGACAGCTCTAAGTTTAATTATTCGATAATCCTACATGACCTACCAAGTCAAAATAGTAATCATTTACAGATAGATGTTTTTGTACCAGTGTGTTTCCTAGATACTGCAAGCAGTTGTGCTATCTTCAACCACGTAGTTTCTTGAATAATAATATCAAAGATCTAGTAATTAATTAGTTAAATACTCACTCCAGTATTGGAAAATATGTGCGTAAACATAACTGCACCCTCATCCCTCATGTTCTCTCATGTAAGGCTAGATACACACTATAACTAATAAATAATGATACTAAAACAAAGTGCGTAGCTGTGCCATAGAAATTGTGTTTAAATCATAGCAATATTATTTCTGAAAATATTTATGAAAATTGTTTAATGAAAGTACCAGAGGAAGAAATACTATTATGTTTTTGTGTCTATAATTCTATAATGGCATTATAGAATATTTTATTTCTTTCATTGGAAATTTGTTTCCGTTTTGATGTTTACAAACTATAAAATACCGAAATTCTTGCATTTGCTGCAAGCACAATAATGCTTATAGTTTATACATTCCAATCGATTTACATATTTGCAAATTTGCCGTCCCTTATTAACATGACATATGTTTCCGGCACGTGTCAGATTCAGTAATGTTAATACGTGCATGATTAGAATTGTTTTCCGATCGCAAAGCGCCTGTATCATTCTTGGTTAAAGTTAATATTTCAAAGTCTGTCTTGCAAGCTTATATTCTTCTTGTAATTGCTTTAATAACTATCCAAATTAATAATAAAACGATATAATAACGAAATGATGGTGAATGGTGCAAGATGATACCCTACAGATCGGACAGTCCCTAGTTTAGTAATCCCTTCTTTGAAAGGTAGACAAAAAGCACTAGGAATACATTTTGTAGTTTGTTTAAATTGTTATAGCTTTACAAATTTTATATGATACTTAAAAAATATTGCACATTGCCTTAAAATGCCCCATAAAAAATCTAATAAAGATGAGATGTATTAGTCCGTTTGTAAAAATTAAGTTCTCATTAAATGTAGCATTCAAGTGTACAAAACCAATGATACCGATATACATAAGCTGGTGCTCAGTTCAACTGACAGTATAATTTTTATTTAATGTCAAGTCTTCTAACATTACAAATAAGTCGATAGTTAAAAACTGATTAAATCTGAGACTGTGTTCGTAAAAAGAGGGCTGTAATAACCTATCTTCTAAAAACCGCATTAAACGTTAGTACCACGGACAGTTTAATGACTCTTGTGGCCTCTTCAGTTTGAGTTTCATAATACCAGAAAATATTGTTTTGTTTATTAGTAACAGCGTTCTTGGTAAACTATATCAGCTACCCATCAAATTCCGCCTAAAAAGACAGGTTTATTTTCATACAGTTCCACTAACAACGCACTAAATCAATGATCGAAATCTGCTGGGCGTAAATATTAAACAGAATTCGAATTATATGAACACATATTTTTTTTTTAGATTTCGATATACATATGTATTAACACAACTAATGGCTGTGCTTCCGGCACTATATGCCTAATGGAAGAATATGAATGTAGCCGAATTACACCAAAATATGTAATTCTTCTTCATCGTTGATTACATCATTTATCCGAGACTTTTTGCAATCAAGTCTTGCTCTGGAAAATGTTCGTAGAAATGTAAAAATTAAGCACTTTTCTATTTTCAATGTATGTATGTATATGGCAGATCCTATTTCCATTCTATCCTTATTTTTCCCTATTATTCCTTTTTTGACACACGATGGTAAAATGATGTTAAAATGTAGATATCTGATCTGATATTTACACGTGAACGTCAAACTGACATACATACTATATCTAGTACATTAACAAAGCAGTTCTCTTAGTTTAACACGGCTACAGCTGTCTTTTCTATGTATAATTCTTGAACTCATATAAATCATTTCATGGAATTTACGTTGCTAACTACACTAAAAAATTTATTATACATATAAACTAGAATTCAAAAATGTAGCTGTCGTCTAAAAAAAAAAAAAAGTTGTGCCTGTTTGCAACTTAGCCGGAACTAAGAGAAGCATTAGCAAGTACCATTGAATAGCATTGGCATATTTTTTTATGTGTAATGGGTGCTTAGTTGCAACTCTCGCGATATAGTTTCGCATATGTAAATTGTATTCACATGGCTTTTCGGTAGCGTCATATCGCCTTTCATTATCGCGCGCTGTTAATCACTTTGTTCCCAACAGCGAATGGTAAGTCGATCCGGATTTCAACTCTCCGAAAAAATGTCATCGTCCCTCCAGAGAATTGAAACCCGGCTCCTATCGTCCCGCCGCAACGAGAATCAGCCGCCTAACCACTGCGGCTAACGACCCGTTGATGAATGAAAGCTATTTTATTGCTTTTTGGTAAATCGCATCTTAAAAGCGAAACCGTATATCTCAAGCCATTTGAAAACCATATTATTTCAAAATCAACGAACCTTAATGCTAGAAAGTTGTTCACATACGCATAAAAAGTTACCAATTATGCAATACTGGGAAAATCACTGGAAATGTTAGAATTTAGTCTCTTCGTAAAAATAAAATAAAGTTGCAATTTCTGTATCACTAGATATAACGTGTTTTGTAGACTGTAACCCATTTTCTGGAGATTCAAGCCGTTATTTGCAATGTGAGAGATAACGCAATTAATCTCGAACATATTTTTCTTTCACTCAATCACATTTTCATCAAATTAAACATAGCATTTCCACAACATTTACTTTTCGTCGTATCGCACAGAAAGGCGCGGAAATAGAAAAGATTAAAATGGTGGCCGTGGTAGTATACAAGAGGCTGTAAACATATCCTTTCACCCAATGAAATGGATCACATAATGATTGATCGATGACATATCTCTCTTTTACGATATAAGCTTTTCACATAAGTCTATACGAATTTTATTCGATAGCGCGTATGTGTGCGTTTCGTTTTCCTTTACCATTCCGTTGATATCGTTTTCTTATATTGAAAGTAAGACGATATTTAAAAGCACTAGATCGTAAAAATGCAACAAAGTGTAAAACATTGCTTCACTCCACAGCAATATGTCATACATACTGTTACATCGGCAATGCCAGGGAAGCCATGATAGCGATAGTTCCGCGTAATTAATGTTAACATTTATAAATGTTGTACATATTACCGACAATCCCTTTGTTCTTCAAACTGAAAAATATGTATCGTTGCCTTAAACTAAAAATCTTAGCCTACCAAAATATTGATCATGGCCGCCCAAATGTGTATGATTTACGAAATTTAACGTGCAGTTAGTATATCTTACATAGACAGAATTGCGGCTTCATCCACCCGTTATTAGATGATACTATCATAGTAGCGCCAGCTTCGTGAAACGCCAAGAAGTTTCCTTTCTCACAAGAGGCAACTTCTAAAATTTAATTTCAATATAACCATATTTGATAATACCAGCCAACATGATTTTTATCTCGCTAGTACCTATAATTGCACTTAATGCAGTTTTTATGGTGTTTTCAAATATGTATACATGTCCCTCGTTTGAATTACAAGAAAGAAAATGTTTTTTATTTTTCATAAAAAAACACTTTATCTATACTAAGTATAGCAATCACAAGAAATTAGTTTCCGTGTTTTAAAAGAGGTAAAAACGTTCAGTGCTGACACAGTAATGTGAATCTTTAAAAATCATCTAAACTACCAACAAACTGTCACTAGCTTACTTATTGGCAGTTGTCACGTTTTTGCCCAAGTGATAAAACACATCAAACCAATTTTTCGTTGAGCACAATAGCTACACACAAATTAGTATTGAATTTTTCAAATACCGTTCCTATACCAGCACCTAAATTTTTTGCCAGGAAATCTTAGCACAGTAGGCAATTAGCACGGTCATTGCAGCTGTAGGAAAGAGGTATCAAGACAAATGGAACCGTAATATACTAGTAAATTGTTATTGAATCGTCAAGAAGAGTTAAAATATTTGAATAGTGCGTAGTTAAGAATGTAGAAAGTATTAAGATGTTTTAATGATAGATGCATGTCTCTTAAAAAAACTTTGCATGATAGGGAATGGCCGATATCATATTTGAACTTAAAAAGAAAACTACTGTCAAAATTACATATTTTTAGTGTTGATATGGGTTTAACCTCAGATTCCGTAGCAGTAGCGATAGTAGAAATAACAGTAATGGTAATATGTACCGTATTATGTATTAAATGTATATAAAAAAGTTGTCTGTACAAAACTTCAATAGTTCTTGGCCATTGTAGCCACGTTTCCCGAGATGATAACCAAATTGTTTCTTTGTTCTTTCTTCTTCTTATATTGAAATCCAAACTAATTTTACCATTCTCTTGTTGAAATACCTCAAAATAATAATTTAAAACAAAAACAATTCTCGTAACCAAAGAAGCTAATTTTCACTGGAAGATGCCAAACAAAATCAAATGTGGTCACCAAATATATTTTTGCTATTGACTTCATATGCTCGATCGAGTCTTCCCTGTGTTCACCAAGTTAGCACCCATTAATGATTAAAAATATAGTAAACGTAGGTCTTCTAATACTTATAATATCACTCAATGTACAAAGTAAGATACTTAACGCTATTATTTAATACTAACCATTTTCTATTCATTTCCTAGTACAACCTACGCACCCTCAAATCGCATAACAATGGACTATCATTTTCCAAATAACAAAAAGAATACATTACACTTAATCGCCATTTAATAGCAGTAAGATTGAGACCCACGCAAGCTTTAATTGAAATGAATTCGTGTCAGGTATTTTGAATATCCCTGGGAATTATTTGGGACAATACAGCACTCCCACTTAATCGGTTTTTCGTAAGCCGCTTTTACATCTAAAGTATTGACGTATAATATTAGTTGGAAATTCGTAGATATAATCATAAACATTTTTACAGCGATGAGAGGGCATAATTTGATATTATATATGTATATACAGACAAACAAGCAAGAAAAAATATCACTAATGTGATATTTTTATTACTATTATTGTGATCATAGACAAGTCAAACTAAAAATTATGTCGATTTTGATGAAAATAATTTCTAGAGCTCTATAAGTTTTGTAAATATTGTGATTCTACTGTCACACATAAGCATATATACGAAAATCCTTTCACTTTCATGAGGTTGGTACAGCTCTTGATTCAGTTTTAATAATCGCAATTGCTTGTTGCACCTATAAGTGGTGTCCTCACCCCTATCTAGGTCAACAAAACACCGGTTCTCATCGTTATGCGTAACGGAATGAAAATATGTGCACCACCCATATACTTTTACATAAAATAGGAGCTATGCTATTCGTACAATACCAGTAGTCCGTTCAGCTTTGGAAACTAATTCCGTGACTGGCTCGGTGTCGTTAAAAAGCAAAATTTTGCCAAATGAAAAGCCATAATTTTCGTCTGCGCGCATAGCCGAAATTTTTTGGAAGCAATAAAAACGACAATACGGAGCATATGACGCCCGGTAGTTATCGTGAAATATCACAGGTGAAGCGGTTGGCTGAATGCGCGCAGTTAATTGTTGCTCGTTTGCTGCCTCTCGTCTCCTCTTTTTTTTTCGCCCTCATTTCTACGTTTGTTTTTGTTCTAATGAAGAATACCGGGGCAAACAAAAATACGGCTACAGAGTATTTTTGTTACACTTTCCGATACAATAGCGTGGGAATCGATATGTTAGCTGACAAAGAGTATATGTTCTGCACTTCATGTGTACTCAGTAATTCTCAATTTTAATGTAATTATAGACAATGTTACGATTTATCTATAGAATCACATATAACAAACATTATTAGTTAGTTAGTTATAGCTTTCCTTTATTTATTGAACTTAAATTAACGGAAAGAGGAACAGCAGGTGCCTCTACATTCTACTCTAATAATAATTGACAACAATTCTATAACCGGTGTTACTATTTGAAATAGCCAAAGTTCTTCAAAAATTCCATGAAACATGACATGTTACGAATTAGGATATTTCTAAGGGGAAAAGCTCCTCATGGAAAAGCTACATTCAAAAAAATAATGGGCGAGTCAACTATTTTCTCCTTTAAATGAAAGTAGTGGTTCGTTTTGCTGTTTTAACAAACAATACAGTGAGATTATTCCTTAAAATTTGCTTTATAATTGCCATGGCGTATTTTTGGTACTACTACCGCTAACTACATTCATGACAGTGGTAAATTCGATAACGGCAGCCATAAGTAAAGTACTATGGAATAGAACTCCCACTTAATTTGCACCATTTAATATCAAACTTATTAAAAACAGTATTTAGTTATTTAAAAATTCTCTTTCCTCTTATATTTTTTACAGATTGAAAGAGTCCATACTATTAAATTTTGTGTCAAATCTACGAATAAATCTAACGAATTGAGTTGTCTTTGATTTCGTGTTTTAAACGGAGTAGACCATTATTGACTATTACATAATTAAAAGGGTTGATACAACTGCCACTTTGTGAAGTAATAAGTGAAGTCTGAAAATGTGTCGTGTAAGCTTTTTTTAATCTATGAGGCCATATGGGTATATTTAAAAAATGAATATCAAATTACTTATCCAAATTTACACAAACCGTTTTGGCTATACATTTCGAAACTCGGGCTAGCCTTTCGAAAAATCAGTAAGTAATATACCCTTTTCATTATTTCCTTCAATTATAAAATCTATGATGAACAAAACATTTTTCTTTGATGTTAACATATCTTAGGAGGTATCTGATTTAAATTTTCAATTTTTCAAATCAATATCTTCAACCATTTAAAAGATGCGGCGGCATTATCTTTACTTTGATTAGCGTTCCTGCATTTATCTTTACTTTGATTAGCGTTCTTTAATCCCGCCAGCAATTTAAATTTATTAACCATTTAAACACAACACTAAACTCAGATGGTGGAAAATTAGATATAAATCAGATGGTGGAAAATTAGATATAAATCAGGATTTGCTTATCACAATTTTTATTAAACATGCGTATTAATTAGAAATAATTAGGTTAATATTAGGATTCAATCATAGTCCAGTTGATAAACAAGTTACTCGCATCATATCATTATTTTTCCAAATAAGTTATGATTGTAATGGAGACTTACCTTCTAAGAAATGCTGCTGTCGTAGCAGATAACACTACCAATATCACTGCATAATTACACAATGTAAATTAAAATGTAAATTTGTCTTTTTGTAGCACGATATTCACTAATTTTTCGTTCGTATGCACCTTCACCATTTTGCACGTTAAAATCAACCCGGTACTGATTATACGAACACATACCAAACAATATTTATGATAAATAGGTAATAACAATACCATGTAAATCGCGTAAACGCTGATAATTTATAAACAACACTAATACATAATAGGTAAACAATAACGCTGCCACAAACTAATTTCACACAAACACTAATGTGGGTGAATCAAATGGTAAGACGGGGACTGTCGGACTTCGCACAGAACTAGTATAATAGCGTGGGGATGCATGCTAGTTACGTCGTGCCGAGAGGTAAGGATGTTTTTTAAAACTTTTTATTTTAAAATGGTTTTTATAAACACATTTGTTTTGGTTTACGATTGGATAGAGTTTACGTAACTAGATATTAAGAGTTTTATTAGTGCTGCTTAACATATGTACATATATGTATATGCATTTGCTTTTATAATTTAAATTGTTTGAGTTCGTGCATTGGTTATATCGCAAATGTTTGACGTTTTACTCTCCAATAACTTGCTGACTCATACAACTAGTACTAATCTTTATTTCACAATCGACTGGTTATGCTCTCTGCATTATTTAAGAAAGCAGTAAAGTTATTTTCTGTAAATAGTTATTTTCGATTAGTATTATCAGTAACAATCAGTCAAACACGTATATCCAAGCAATTTTATGTAATCTTATAATCGAATCATCAAGAGTGTTTATAACACTATATAGCAAATTCGTATTATTACCTACAGCAACTTATTAGATATAAGAAAACTGAAGAAAAAAAAAATAAACTGTATTTTTCTTCCCAAGGTAATTTAATACTACCTGCCATTCCCACTTAATAATTATTGTCTGACTAATAATTAGAACGTGGAATATGGTACTTGGTGGTACACAGTGGAACAAAACACATACATTTATGGAAACCAAGAAAATTTTCGATATAAAAGTAAAAATATCAATGTTGACAGTTTGTTTATTTAGGAAAAAATACTATATCTGTTCCACAGTGGCCACACTGTCGTTACAGTGGAATATAATTTTTTCTTAATAACTAAAAGAAAACCACACTTTAACCAAATTAAAATTAAAATAGCTACTAAATCGTTTATTTTCTGCAGCAATCAGTAGTTGTGGTAACATGCATTTAATATCAGATTATTTAAGTGGCAACATGTTGATAAAATGAGAAAGAACAACCACCTAGTTGTTTGGTTTGGCGAAGAAAAGACATCTCGTAATTTCCATTTTTATCCACGTCTACAAAGATCTTCTCCGCGTAATTGAACAAACACAAAGTAATTATTGTTTGCGTCGCGTCAGTGCTAAAATCAAAATTGCCTGTATCAGATAGTTTATCTGCGGAACTACTCTTATATTGGAAGTTATCATCTTAAGCATCGGTTTAGTCATTGTCTTGTATAACTGTTATCCTCATAGTTGTGTTCCTCAAAAAGCTCATTTATAAGTGTTGAAGCCTTCGAGTTTTGTAGCTTCTGTGTCTCTAGCAAGTCCTCTCTAAACAAAGCATTGTTCTCTGGAGTATCGGTAGTAATGAAGCTTTTATCTCAGGGTTCAGATTTTTTAGTCGATTTTCGACGTTGAGTTTTAAGGTATCAACAAATTTGTGCAGCAATGAAGAAATCTGGTATTAGTTGAGGTTCATTGATAAATTTAATATTTTGCTCACCATCGCAGTATGTATGGACTACTGCTTTTTCGTGGTCTACCTCTGCTGGAGGCGGTATATAGAACTGTATTAGATCTGTTTGCTCTAAAATGGACATTTATAGCTCAAATATCGTTATCGTTATTAGTGAATTCACATGTCAAACATCGTTAAGGTTTCTAAAGAAGGCAGCCACACTGTGTTTGTTCAACGATGTAATTCTGCTCAAAATACATATCTCAATTTGCCGCAAACTTATATTTCATCTGATTTTTATAAAGGCTCTTAACCAATCAGCCTGAACTGTTTGAGAAATATTTCAAAATTGTGGTATCTTTTTTTATTTCTAACAACACATTCATAGGCCAATTTTCTGATATTTTATGTTGTCCGAACGTAGGCTATTTTACATGGGTAATATATTTCGCTAAAAGAACTTTTCCTAAACGCCAAAGGTATGATTGACCGTATAGTTTGGTTCCATTCTAATTTTGTCATCGACGTCTATGTCATTTTTGTCTTAACAGATCGTTCTACTACTACGACTCTACTGAGTTACTTCATAGCTTTCTTACTTGTGCGGCCAGTTTTCCCTTCCTTCTATTTCCTAGGCATCTGAGACAGTAAAATTTTCTAGTAAGATGCTACGTTTTCACTACTACTCCCCTGAAACATTATTGTGGTACACGGTAGAATGTGTGTCTAGTGTGTACTAGTTACAGTTCTTGCATTATGTACTAGACGCGACTTTTTTTTACCATATTTTTTTACCATATTCAATTAACAAACTAGTGTAGGGTTACATATTACATGATAGTGCTTTATTAAAATATAATAAATTCTATTTTATAATATTATACTACTATAGCAATAAATAGAAACAATTGTAATAAAAGTTTACTTCCTACCTACAGAAACTGTTTGATAAAAACATAGGCCACGCACAACGCACGACCTTTACCATTTTAATTCAAACCATAGTTCCCACTGTGTTTCACTGTATTGTGCTCTATTGTATACCACCCTCTTCTACATATAAAACGATATTATTGTAATTTTATCGCAACATCTTCATGTTGTTGTGTTATTCTTCAAGTTTTTGCCTCATAAAACTCGTCAATTATATCTTGTTTATGTAGAACGTCCATTTTTGTGACAGCTCGGTTGCAAATCTGTAAATGAAAACAACCCTAAATTAGTGTGATGTTATAAATTTACTACTTACTAACGATTCTGATTCATAATTAAATAAATGTATTAAAACAAAGGGATTGATATCACATACATGTGGTTGATACTAAATTAAATTTCATTGATTTTATACTGTAGTAAATTCAATTTGAACTATAAGTAAAGGTATTTGGGTAAGATTGGTAACAGTCATAGGTAGGACGGGTGTGTTTTTGTCAGTAGCTTGTGAGCTGTGCAAGGTGATTTTCTATGATCTAAAACTATCTCCAGCCAAAGAGAAGCTCAAATGGAATCCAAAAATACTAGGCTAATTGTAAATGTATGTGTGTAAGCTATTTAATTGATTTGATATAACAAATTTACACAATTAAATAAACCCCCTTAACAAAAATACAAGTTCGGGTAAGGGGATGTTAAGACGAAAATCATAGATAGTAGTGTGGCTGAGCCTGTATAAATTAGTAAAGACAGTTATTAACAAAAGAATGCCTCTAATGTATTTTGGAGGATTAGCAACAAGAACTCTTTTTCAAAACAACCACTAATCCAAGGTGTTACTTCATAAGAAAAAATGTCTAACAGCGTTTAGGCTTTAACGGTGGACTGTTGAGAAGCAAACAACATCCAAAATCATAGCTCATTGTGCGTAATGGCTTCACATCCAGTTAGGATTCTCTTTTCAGTTCAATATCTACCATTTAACATGTCCATTTCTTGAAAAAAATATTTACTATCAAATTTCACTTGCATTATATACAAAACCTAGCACTAGAAAACAATCCAAATTTGAAAAACGGTAAGACTAAAAGGAGAATTATTATCCGCAGCATCAAATTTCCGGTATTATTGTAGTAATAGCGTAAATCACGAAAACTGTTAAAATTTGAATAGCCAATTTTAGTCGTTCAATATGAACATCTGATATAAAAGAATCAGCATAACTTTCAATCCTTCCGGCCACTTTACAAACGCGGAACTTTCTAACATTACCTTTCATTATGCACGTCCTTATATACCAGTACGTAGGCAACATGTGATTCTCCATTATATTTTTAAATTGGAATCCATAGTTTCCACCTGTTCGCCGCCGTACACCCCTCACTACGACGTTTAAGGTCATTGGAATAAATGTAGCAAGGAAACGGAAGGCAGCAAAGACAGCGCAAGCGGATGCACAAGCTCACACACGTTCATCCTCACACATATATAGTACCGCGTACATATATCCGACGATAATCCGCACTCGAAAACACTTGTAAACAGAAACACGCCGATCTTGCAATCTTGTACATTTACTCAGTGGTTTTGTAGTGTCTTTCCGAGTTGAACGAGTACGCCAGACTATGTTTAGCCCTTGGAGAGAGAGCGAAGATATCCTTTTGTAACGAACAAGTTGCCGACTGGAGTTAACTGAAATCTTCTCCTCAAGTCACATGGAAAGGGGAACGTGTAGGAAAACGACGACGCAAACTTAATCCTTAGATGCAGATGTTTTCACGTTCATCGTAGCTAGAAGAAAAAAGAGGGGAAAAGAGCAACGACAGGAAACGGAATGCATTAGAGAGAAAATGCAAGTGGATGCAAAATCCCTAAGCTGCAACTTATGATGTTAAAAGAAGGCGAAGAAAACAAGATATCGCATAATTTTGAATAAATTTCAATTGATGTCTGAAACGATAGTCTAAATATGACGAATATAGCGAATAATTCGAATACTTAAACTAAAACAAAAAGCGCTTAGTAAAGTATGGCAATCGAATTTCTTTATATATTGTTTAGACCAATGTATGAGGACCAACAACTTGCGTAAATATGCAAGGCGTTAGTGCTTCAATCAATTTAGTATATTCAATAAATTATTGCAATCTACTATCCGGAGAATTAACACGGGCTTATAGTCATTAAACTAAAAAGATTGTTTACAACAATAAAAGATAATTGAAGAACAAGCTAATAATAATTTTATTATTATTATCTCTCTATCAGCTTAACTTTCTAATACCATTCTAATTTAGATGTTACAGTAAAAATCATTTCGTTCAAACACCACAATTTGACAACTATTAAATTTATTTAAGATCAATAGCACACATCTAGAGTTCCATCTGAAGCTATTATATACACGGTATAAATTCGAATTATTCGACTTCAACACACAGTACGACACTGAAAAACTAAAACTATTTATATGGTTTACATTGTTTGTTTCAAATATATTATAAACTAAAGAAATTGGTTAGCACTCCATCCTTTATTGAACTATATATAAAACAATAGATGCTATCTGAAGTTCAAAGACAGAATCTAATGAACTTTCGAAACCACTATTTCCTATCAGACCTTTTCTAACAAAAGTACACACAGAATTGAATTAGCCAGTTTCTTCATTTTCCTCGTTACCTTCACTTTCTCACTACTTTAGGAATCGAATGGCTGCGGTCAATGTATAATACGTAATCAGTTCTACGTCTAATGTGACCCAAAAACGGAGATTTTGTGTGAGATGCTCCAGCAATCTAATTTTCAATAGGAATCCTGTAAGTAGAAGTTAAAACAATTTCGAGTTCTCTGCCCTGTGGATTCGCCCGTTTACCGCCCACCCTTCAGTTCTCGTATACTAGTCGAGTCTGTTCCACTCAGCGATGAACTTGAGGCGCATAATTAAATATATAGATTTTCACATTCCCTTTACTCCTACAATGGTAGAGTGGCGCTAATAGAAGAGTAGGATTAGTACTTCGCTCTTTTGGAACGCAGAAAGTTAATTAGATACTGGGTTCGTCGTTATTAAGTAGATAAAATAGATGAATCCTTACTTTTATGTAAAACATTTGGTATCGTTTGTTGCCATTGAACATAATTACAATCGGTAAATGTAAATGAATCAGCTGATATGCTAAACATAGCTGTAGTATGTCTGATTTTTAATAATGTACCTTCTCTAAATCCATTTAGCTTTAACTGAACACAATAACTTTATTAAAGATTACCGATAAGATGAAACATCCTTGAATATTCGATAATTATAAAGCTTTTCAAGTACTAAACGCTACCAAGATTTTTGTTTTAGTAAGATGCGTTAAGTCGATTAATGTGTTAATATGCCTGATGATTACTGAGACAATATACATGCAAGTCATAATCTTAAGATCTTAGCAAATTTTAAAATGTAATAATTGATGTGAAAGATAGTAACATAGGAAGAATATACGAAATTGACGAACAAAATTATAATTAAATTGTGTTCTTTGTCTCTAGAAGATTCTAAAAATGGGCACACAATTCTTAACCAACTAAGTTTTTATGGATATTCACTTGACGTACTTCATATATTACAATATTTATCCTTTTTAATAGATTCCTAATATGCAGGGTATGTTGAATCTATCTAAAAATAACTTCTTCGTCCTGTGCTTGTACTGTATTTTACAAAGGTGTTTACATTAATAAAGTTTTTAAAGCCATTACTTCTGCAGGAACAATCGATTTCGTTTCATTTCATTTCTTTACAAAGCTTTAATTTAATGTGTTAATTAATAATTCAAAATCCTTTTATTTCTTTTTAAACGTTTCGAAGTTATGAATGTTTAAAACTATGATATACATACATATGTATAAGTGTGCCGTAGGGAAGACGTAGTAGTATAAATTTAGCTCAACTTTCACCACAAAATAGAGTACACTACAAGTTTACACTTTTTAAAAGTGTGTTACTATTTCAGACAGCAATTATTATTACAAAATTTCAGCACTATAAACACAACGTTTAGATTACTTATCCTTTGATTTTTTTTCGTACATGCTCGCCATTGTTTTCTAAAATTCAATTCGTCTATTAAAATCGTTTGCGGCTAATAGCAAATCAATTTAACGGGTCGATGGCCGCAGTGGTTAGGCGGCTGACTATTGTTGTGAGAGGACGATAGGTGCCGGGGTTCAATTCTCTGGAGGGACGGTGACATTTTTTCAGAGAGTTTAATCCCGGATCGACTTGCCATTCGCTGTTGGGAGCAAAGTGATTAACAGCGCGGCATCATAAAAGGCGATATTATGCTGTCACAACGCCATTTAAACACAACTTACACACACTAAACTACACCGCAAGAGTTGCAGTGATAGCCAGACAAGTAATACAGCTTACGGAGTCACTGCAACTAAGCACCCACATAAAAAAAATTGCAATGATTGCACACAAACGATGTAGCTTAGGGTGTCACTGCAACTAAGCACCCACCACAATATATTAAAAAGCAATTCTATTATACAGGACTGAATCTTTTTCTTATGCAAGTTTATTATGACAGGTAAAGAGTGATGATTACGCGACAAAAATATATAACAATCAATATAATTTTAATAGCATGACACTGTAGAAAACAATTAATCAAAAAGTTAATATGAAAGATTCTTACTTAAAACACATACACTGTATATATACTTTATTAATTTTTATACTTTAATGCCCTACTACATTTAGTTCAGTAGCCGTCAGAAAACATTAACCGCAAGAAATTAGATACTGATGTATTGCATGTTGTGCATTATGAAAGAAGCTTAGGGAATAAAATATTTTACCAAAATGGAAAAAATCGCTGACCTAGGTTTAGCAACGTAAATAGCTGAACAATTTCATACAAATCCCATGGGGACGATAGAAACATTAACAGCAGTCGAGGGCTCACTCAATCGTTATGATAATGAATTTTTACATGCTGAAAACAAAATTGAAATTACCCGGTAGTAGATTAAAAATGTATAACTTTCATTACACTACCTATATTCAACAAGGTAGCTTACACATCGTACGATTTCATGAAAAGTATGTCTCATTTCCTCTTTGTAGTTGTCACTTTTATTTTAAGAATCGTTTTAAGTTAACTTCACAGCTTGACATGTACAGATGTATATGTATATGGATTTATGGCCGAAGCACAGATAAGTGACAAACGTACGTATAGATTGACAAATCAATAATGGTAAGTCATGATTAAGAACATAACTAGATACCTAAAAGTTTACAAAATCAGTAATGATTTTTTTAAGTTTTTTTTTTTCTAACCACACGGGCGAGACAACCCCGAAAGGCAAACTCGGCCAAAACACAGACCTATTTTGCCCTCATGCGGTCTTATTTCTCTCAACCAGGTTGCAACCGGACATCGAAGTCCGCAACCTGGTCAAGAGTTAATTGAATTACATCGAAATCATCTAATCGATCGACCCCAAAGGATATCCACGTCTGGAGTTTCCTCCGCACTCCTACAGTTTCTACGCAGGGGAAAATTTGCTATGCCCAAATACATGCATGGTATCATGTATTTGTTCAGTATGCTCTAACCGGTTAAGGTCCAGGTTTTCATTTGGCCGGATCGTGGGAGTTTTACAGTGCTGCCATGAGAACCTCCACACATCGGTTCTGGACATATGAACGGTCTTTCGCTGACATCTCTTGCTAACTTGTTAGCTATTTCATTGCCTATGATTACAAAGTGGCTGACACCTATCTCAGCGTAGTGCTGTTATGTTCCACGAGTTTTTCGAGCTTCGTATGGAAGTCAAGTACCACCTCGGAATCAAACCTGACAGCTTGTAGTGATCTAAGGACAGTCTGGAAGACAGGTAAAAGACAGATCCGTTTACCTGCGGGCAGTTTAAAATTCTCTCCGATTTTCAAATTTGATATGCATATTGGTTCTCGTATGAAAACAGTTTTGCCTTGCCCTATTCGGGAATGATGACCACTCGAGCCTCTCTCCAGCTAGTTGGTATGTAGCTCGTAGCTAAGGTAGCAGTAGTAGTAGTAGTAGGGTACATAAGACTATAGGCAGCGGTTCCAGGCTTTTTTTAAGTTATTCAGCTCATAAAGTCATCAACAATTTAGCACTAGTGATCTTAAACCTTATGAGTTATAAAATATTACGCAAAACATGTGCCTTACAAGAAAATTCCAAAGAAATTTATCTAAAGATTGCAACAATACAACTCATATCAACTGCATTCACTATAGCAGAGTTTCAGAAACTTAAAGCTCTTCTTTAGCCTTTCTCCTAGAAATATTTTTTATTGCAAACATATGTTCCATATTAAACTAAAACCGAGAAGGTAGAAGAAAAATAGAAGGTAGATAATGCAGTTCTTTCCATTTAACTTCAATAACTGGTCTCCTTTGGGCGCAGCAACTGCATCGCCTTCCTAAAAACGTGGCGTTTGACAAACTGCGCTACATTGAAGATCGCTGCTCCATGGAGTTAATAGTATGACAATAATTCATACAACCCCCACTCCATCACCTTTCCCCCTGGCCTCTCTCCAGTGCACTCGTCGAAAAGTGTGAATCGCAACGCTCTGACAGGACGTACAAGACTTCGAATCCAGTCCCCCCACAGTCGTAATCAAATGTGTTGGCCACTTCATAACTAGCCCAACGCTGAAGATGTTAAGCACGGTCATCCATCAATACTGCATAAGAATAAGGCATTTAAAAAATTAAAGTAAAACACCGACTATTTCAGATGATGAATAAAGAGTAGCAAAACGAAGGCTAAAAGCATAAGTTGATACATCTCTATTTGCAGGAACCGGGCTTGAAGTACATAATTTACTTCCTTGGATCAATAGTGCAGCTTTACTCAGGACTAGTAAACATGCTAACAATATGTTTTAACCTCTAGCCGAAATCATTTCATACAGCTTTTTCAAATGAAATATTTTTCTTATGCCTCCACAAATTTTTATCATTTCGATTTATTTATATAATAAACCGAATGAATAAAAAGAATTCTATTGTGAAAACAACACAATAGCATATATTCATCAACATTACAATTCCCTATCTAAAGCGATGCGAACAAGTCTATACAGATAACAAGATTCTTCACTCACATTCCTCTCTTTTTCTAAACAGACATATTATTGTTATTAAAATTTCGGGAATGCTGGAATTGAACTCGGGGACATGGCAATATTTAGCGAGATGTGTAGCGGCGGGCCATAGCGAATGAACACAACCATGAAGACGATACGGCAAGATGCAAGTTTGCTATTTCATTAGACCTCGTGGGAATTTAATTTCTGGTCTCTCTCGGTGTTTTTGACGACGACGTGGAGCCGGAGCCGCCGCCTCCGAAATACACATATGCGAAAATAAACAACGCCATTGTCAGTTACCTATACACTACATACATTCGCATACACACACACAAACTCTTACGAATATGGTGTCGTCTCTCCGATATAACGTCGATATAGCGCTAGCATCCAAATAATGGAAATAATGAAAAACCTGACGAACAAAAGAAGTAAATATCTACCAGCTGCGGCTCATTCTATTTAGAGTGTTGAATATAAGCTGTACTCCTCATTTATACTAGGCGCGAGACGAGTAGGTTTTGTGTTTAACAAAAATTTCAATTTCTTTTAATTTGACGTTGACTGCCTTTTCTTCTTTTCAACAAGATGATGCAGAATGTAAAGTCGATAAGAAATCTGTATGTAACTCATGGATCTAGTACTTATAATAGCAAAGAAATCAAGTGGTCCAACGAATGAATTCTATCTGAAACAGTTAATGAAATGGTAAACGTAAATTTATATTAATTTCTCAAAGAAAACGTAAATCTGTTTCGGCTACTTATTTATTACATTCTCGTTTTTTTATTCCCAATAAATTTTATTATATATATTATTCTGGTACATATTTCGACGTGTGTGCTACCGACCTGTGCAGCCGTTTTGGATCCAGATTGAAATTATCAACCGCATTGATAATCCCAGAACCTATTTAATTTTAATTTTTCATAAATTAAACACTACCAAAGCGAACACACGTATCAGCAGCAGCTTCCGCAACTTTTTAAAATTCCCTACAGATACAATCACATCAATACTATTTCTAACACAGAAAAAATTGCAGCGCCAGTCTGTCAAGCAATACAGCTGAAGATGTCGTACAACTAGCATCCACCACAGATAAAAAAACAAACACAGATCCCCACGTAAAACGTAAAAAAAAATTGAACATGGTATAAGATGTTTAATCAACACATGTACTTTTTGGCGGGAAATAGTTTAGAAAAATGATAAAGCAGCGCTTTGTTGGAACTATTTTATGCCGCTGCAGAATTTTTATTTTGTTTAATGGTAATAGCAATTTTATTTAAATCATAATCATCATAAAAATGTCTTAATAACGGGTTGATAGCCGCAGTGGTTAGGCGATTGATTTTCGTTGTAACGGAACGATAGGAGCGGGGTTTCAATTCTCCATAAGAACAGTGACATTTCTCTCGGAGAATTGAATTCCGATCGACCTAGCATTCACTATTGGGAGGTACAACGTGTCACCTAGTGTCCTATTTGAACACACTTCTAAAACTTTACTTATTTGAGGTATATTTTAATCCCAGATAATCACATCCGGCATCACACAACTATCATATTGTAGGTTGACGATCTGTGATCGTGAAAACGGTCATTGGTCCAGTATCCCCATTAGCATTTCATGTTTATGCAGGGTCAATTGTCACTAGATCGAAATGACTTTTACAAAGTCCACAATTTCATGTAAATTTTATTCTACAATTAGCATATCTCTCTGTAACTTATAGATTGATTACGAGACTGTAAATAGAACGTTCTCGTCAAAATTAGATGTCAACCCAACCTTCGCATTAAAATCTGCTAGGCAGATCTTATACTTCCAGATACCAGTTATCGTACAATGTCATATACGGTAATTTTTTGTCTATACTTTTAATCTGACAATGCACAATATTTCATTACATTAAATAAAAACAACTGTAACGTTATTTCATTAATGTAATTAATGCAACAAACAAATTAATTACGACACGAAATAATACGAACAATAAAACGACGAAAATAATAAAATAAGATATTACAGGCATCTTGGAACAGCTCTCATGCACTGGTCAAAAATGTCGAATTAAAAATGCATCAAACATGTGAACTTTACAATCAATTCATATACAGTGGCTTCCTGTAAAAGTCATAATTGTCTTTATACCAAGCCTACATTCAATATATTAACATTATGTTACTAGCAAGTTAAAATGATCCTCTAAGTATAACCTGAATATTGCAATCCTACGTTTTCTATCATCATCAAAACTTACCGGGCATATACTGATCACTGTGGGGCAATAAGTGAAATTGGTTTTCTGTGGCGTCGCTTCTCCATTGACGATCCCATTAGGAAAACAACTAGCTCTTTTTATTCACGCTCGTTTCTCATAAGCCCAATCGAACCGATGATCTGTTGAAACAGTTAGCGACCACGAACGACCCAGTTGCCGAAGTTTCGGTTCCATCAGCAGGCAGTACTATATTAGATAGACACACATATACAAAGCCACGCATTACATCCCCGTCGTCATCGATGTCGCTGTAGTGATCGTATTTGTGGTAATTCCACGCTATTCGACTACTTCTCTTCTAATTTTCGTGGAAAAAAGAAATCGGAAAGCGAAAAGCAACTGTCTTGACATATTAAATGAACTCGGGAATTTTGACTTGCAAACCAGCGTATAGTAAACTACGAGAACTAGTGAAAGTAAGAATTTGATTTGAAATTAAAATATAATTTGTAAATCTCTAAAATAGGTGGTGTCCTTGCTATGTCGTTGATATAATAAAAAGATGTCAATAAATGTATTAATTTTTAAATTGATTTAAATAAAGTGTATTAATTACAATGAGATTTTGATCATAATGCAACTTGTTGATAAATTGTGTATGTTGTCACATTTTAGAAATTTTATTTTCGTTTTATTACGTTTTCTAAGTTCATGATCTTCAGCACAGCTCTCTAGAATCCCATATCAGTTTTGCTTTAATTATATACTCTTTCACGCATTTCCTCCGCATTACCTTCGTGATTTGTTTCCTGATATTTCGAACAACGATTATCAACTGAAAAACAGGTAGCAGTAATACCTAGTAGATTTCGCTTAGATCTAAAAGCGGATTTTAAAGAGAAACGTATAACAAACCCGCGATGTAAACTCATACTCATAATCTAAGAGATGTATGTAGATTGTATGGCTTCGTAAATATTTTGTCGCGTTAAATAATACAGTAAGAGCAAGCTACTTATGCAGAAGTATCCAAATCACACAAAAGCTATCTAATGTGCTCAAACTTTTTATCCTACCCAATACAGGCTACCACATCTTTTTACCCTCATCCCTTCAAATTTTTTTTTTTCAAATCGCACGCACTATTTTTTGGTGATTTTTTTGCTAGTAATCTTATAATCGTGGTCGTAAATCCTACAAGGAGGCACTCGCGACAATCCGGATGGCCATTGTGCCTGAGGATTATCCTGAGAGCTCCATCTCGCAGGAGCAGGCGGACCAGATCCGAAACTGCTTGTTGCTGGAAATAGACAAGATAGAAGTCGGAGGACCGGAACCAGGCTTTAGCGAGGTCCGACACCGTGGGGGTGTGCTGAGGGCGGGCTGCCTGGACACGAGCACCTGCTCGTGGCTTGCGGGAGCTGTCCGAAGCTGTACCCCCTGGGAAGGTGCCAAGCTGAAACTGGTGAGGGAGGAAGACTTGCCAAAACCCGTCAGGGCCATGGCTTGGGTCGCTGGCCCTCCCGTGGAACCTGAGAAGCTTCTGCACCGACTCCAGGTGCAGAACCGTAAACTTAGCACTGGCTCTTGGAGGGTGCTCAGCACCAAGGCTGACCCGAAAGGGCAGCAGGTGGTGTTTGCCATGGATGAGAGTCAGTGGAAAATCATCAAGGATACCTACGGTGGTACACTGCGTATCCAATTCTCCCTTGTACCGTTCCGACTTTTGGGACGGAGGGAGAAGGAAGAAGCAGGAACCACTGAGGACGCGGAGATGGAAACTGCCAAGGCAGGACCATCTGCACATCTGTCTCCGGGGCCTGATGGGGACGCAGACACTGAACGGGCTGTGGGTTCCCCACACTCTGCAGGCACTGCGTGTACCATCACGGACCTCCTTACAGACGCTCAACTGGTGGACGACCTCCTGCGAACTCCACCAGGCGAAACACACACAGCAGGACAGGAACATCAACATTCCTGAAACTGCTGCAGATTAACCTCCACCACTGTAAGGCGGCCTCAGCTGCGCTACAAGCTTTTGTGGTAAGTAAAAACATTGATATAGTTCTCATACAAGAACCCTGGATTGCCATGGGTAAAGTAAGCGGCTTAGGGATTAGGGGATGGACCCTGATATACAGCGACATCCCCAATCCCAGAGCCTGCTTGCTTATCAAAACTAACTTAAATTTTCTGATGCTTAGGGATCACTGTTCTAGGGACCTAGCCGCAGTAAAAATCCAGTGGATGGAGGGTACCGGGGAAGAAACCTAATTTTGGGGTCTGCCTACCTCCCGTACGACCAAGAGGGTCCACCTCCCACCCCGGAAGTGAGAGCACTGGCGGCCTATGCGGGAGAGAGCAAACAGGAATTCCTGCTCGGATGTGATGCCAACGCCCACCACACCCTGTGGGGTAGCACAGGCATCAACAAACGAGGTCACTCTAAATCACTTCGCTGCAAACGGAATAAGTATACTTAACCGCGGAAATAAGCCGACTTTTGAAACGGCTAGCCGTGCGGAGGTTATCGATATCACCGTCTGTACACTGCGCTGTGCGAAGTGGGTGGTGCAGTGGTATGTGTCGGATGAGCCGTCTCTCTCTGATCACAGGTATGTAAGATTCGATATTGAAATACCACAGGTAAGTCATATATCGTACAAAAATCCTAGGAACTGCAACTGGGACGCTTACCGGAAGCGCCTGACAGAGGAACTAGAGCAATGGCCCAAAAAGATAAGCACCGCTGCCGATATCGAGCTTTTAGCCGACGGCGTGCGGGCTGCTATAAAAACTTCTTACGATGAAAGCTGCCCCACCAAAGTCAAAACAACAAACAGGGATACACCATGGTGGACCAGGGAGCTGTCTGACTTAAGGGCGGCCACCAGAAGACTTTACAATAAGGCGAAAAGATCTGGATCGTGGAACGAATATAAAGTGTCCCTGACCAGATACAATTGCGCTCTGAGAAAAGCGAAACGTGAATCGTGGAAAAAATTCTGCCAGGAGCTAGAGGGAGTCCCTGAATGCTCCAGAATTCGTAAAGTCCTCGCCAAAGAAGGACCCTGCAGAATAGGGACACTGAACAAGCCAAACGGCGATAAGGCCGAAACAGAAGAGCAGATTCTCAAACACCTCTTAGAGGTGCACTTTCCCGGCTCTAAGACCATTCACACCCAGACTGGGGGGAATGTGTGGAACTGAGCTATGCTCAGATACCTAACTTAAGAGCGCGGAAAGAAGACTGGAACCTTGCACGGAAAATAATTCAAGTCCCAAAAATTCGATGGGCCATCGAATCCTTCAAACCCTTTAAATCGGCGGGCACGGACGGCATTTTCCCGGCACTGTTACAACAGGGCCTGGAGCCGCTGTCCCCAATTTTATGTACCCTACTAAGGGCTACCTTAGCTACGGGTTACATACCAAATAGCTGGAGAGAGGCTCGGGTGGTTTTCATTCCTAAACAGGGCAAGGCGTCCTACAGGGAAGCGAAGTCATACCGGCCCATCAGCCTTACCTCTTTTCTTCTCAAAACTTTAGAGAAGATAATTGAGAGACATTTGAGGGACTCCGTATTGGCAAAGCTGCCTCTAAACGAGAACCAATATGGCTATCAACCTGGAAAATCTTGTGAGCAAGCTATTCATGAGCTTGCCCGGCGAGCGGAAATTGCCTTAAGCAACAAAGAAGTCGCGCTGGCTACCTTCCTTGATATAGAGGGCGCTATTGACAGGGCGTCCTTTCTGTCGATGGGTAGGGAACTTCAAAGACGTGGAGTCGAGCCAACGGTGACAAGGTGGATCGACGCCATGATAAGAAACAGGATGGTTCATGTGTCACAGAACCTCTGCACCATAAAGGCGACCGTGGCAGCTGGCTGCCCACAGGGCGGAGTGCTCTCACCCTTGCTGTGGTGCCTGGTGGTGGATGGCCTTCTCTGCGATATTCGGACGGCGGGCTTTCACGCACAGGGCTATGCCGATGACATCACCATCATGATCTGCGGCAAGTTCGAGGGCGTGATATCCGAGAGGATGCAAGTCGCACTCGGACTCGTGGAAATGTGGTGCAAAAGAGAAGGGTTAACTGTTAACCCTAGAAAAACGACCATGATCGCGTTCACTCGAAGAAGGAAGCTTTCCAGACTTCAGTGTCCGACCATCTTCGGCTCAAAGATACCCGTATCCTCTGAGGTCAAATACCTGGGGGTGACTCTGGACGCCAAATTGACGTACAAACCACACCTGGAACAGGTAACAAACAAAGCCACAAAGGCCTTTTGGGCCTGCAGAGGAATGTTTGGCAAAACGTGGGGGCTGAAACCTATGATGGTACACTGGCTGTACACGAAAGTTATAGTACCCTCTATAACTTACGCAGCGTTGGTCTGGTGGCACAAAGCTAGTTTGGGCTATGCAGCCAACGCACTCAGTAAAGTCCAGAGGATTGCCTGTTTAGGCATCACTGGAGCCATGTCTTCGACGCCGACTGCGGCGATGGAGGTGATCCTTGGGCTTCCTCCGCTGCAGCTTGTTTTGTGGTCGGAGGCAGTTTTAGGGGCCTACAGAGCAAAATGTAGTGGATGCAGTGGTTTCTCCGGTAGAACGGGGGATCATACCGGCATCTTCACCTACATAGAGCAGACAGTACCACTGTCCATGAGGGCGGACCAGATCCCGCTCACTTTCAGTTTCAGTGGGGGATACAACGTAAACATCTCCAATAGAGAGATTGCCGAAACTCTCGCCCACAAACCGAGACGGGAAGTATCTCGCTGGTTTGTGGACCCCTCTAAAACGCCTAACGGCACGGGAATTGGAATTTGGAAAGAAGGTGAAACCGAGGGTGAAGCCTTCAGCCTAGGGAGCTCCGCGTCCATCTTCCAAGCCGAAGTAATCGCAAGCCAGACCTGCGCGGAAGGCATCTTAAACTGCCCGCAGGTTAATGGAGCAGTGGAAATTCTCTCTGACAGTCAGCCTGCCCTTAGGGCTGTCAGGTTCGATTCCGAGGCAGTGCTACACTGCCATAAGACTCTGGCGGAACGCCTCAATACAACACTGAGATGGGTGCCAGGTCACTCTGGAATCAGAGGTAACGAAATGGCTGACAAATTAGCTAGAGGCGCCAGTGAGAGACCACTCGTGGGTCCAGAACCTACATGTGGGAACTCCTATGGCAGCATCAAAGCCTTTGTCAGATCTGAACTCGCTGTTAGGCATTGCTCCTACTGGAATGCACTTGCCGGCATGAGACACTGCAAAATTTTCGGGATTCGCCCGTATGATGAAAAACTGCGCAAGGCAGTTTCCATGAGCAGGGTCAGGTTGAGGTTACTCACAGGAATCTTAACCGGTCACTGCGCACTGAACAAACACCTGCATCGCATGGGCAAAGTAAACTCTCCCCTATGCAGAAACTGTGGGAATGCGGAGGAAACTCCAATCCATCTTCTTGCCGACTGCTCGACAGTGGACAGGGAGAGGCGGAGTTACTTCGGGATCGGGCGTCTGGACGATCCTGGACTAAGAAAATTAACTCTCGACCAGGCTGCGGACTTTTTCGTCCGAGTGCAACCTGGCCAAGAGGAGTAAAACAGCACGGGGGCACAATAGGTCTTTCTTATGGCCGAGTTTGCCTTTACGGCTCGTCCGCCCGTGCAGTCCCAAAAAAAAAAAAAAAGTATCGTGGTCGTACATAATAAAATTGTTAGATTCATTCCAATTATATATAAAAAAAATACAAAATTTTATTTTATTCGTATATAAAAATACTTTAATTTTCAAGTAAACAGGTAAACAGGGTAAATAGATGTAAAACACTCTGTATATTATACACGAAACATGGTAATATAGTGTGTACGGTACTTATTCTGAAACAAGAAAATAGTTCCGGCGTACGGATTACTCAATTCCATGTCGACCTGACATGCAGAAATACGATTTTCATTTCCCTGTCATGTCTTAAATAATCAAACTCATGCTTCTATGAAATATAAAACTCATATAAAGCATGGTAAGCTAAAAATGTCTTTGTGCCATTTACCTTCCCATTCGTTTAATTCCGATTTCATTATACTTTTCTCAGAAAATGTAGCATATTCTCTGTTCATTCACTAGCTTATATTACTGTACAAAATCATTGAGTACGATGCATACATTCGTGATATTTCCCCAGTGTTGATGGTTGATCTCTCAAGCTATTCAACTACTATCTTCTACATCCCATATATAAAAATGTTTATGCTAGCGAATCTGCTACAAACAGATTATGCATGAATTCTTCGAATTTAATATATCTGCATTACTTAATCTTTAAAGGAAAATATTAGATCTACAGTATAGTCACGTAACCTATATTTATATTCAAACTCCAATGCGTTTCAGAATGTAGAAGAAAGACGCAGAAAAATATGTAACTTGTGACTTCTCAGTGGGAGAAGGGTATTACTCTTTCGTTCCGGACGAGAATCGTTCTTCCCATTTTGAAATTAGATCCGCACTCATTTATGAATATTCATGGGACGTACAATTTGTCAACTGACATTATGATTAATATCTAGTTATTAGTATACGAAGTGCAGAACAAACAGGAAAAATTCCAATAAAACTATTCTTGGAAAAGTTATATCGTCCGACGAAGTAGACGGCGGATGCTACGACAAATTCTCAACGAACGTGATACAAAGGAAAAACTTTTATAATAAATTGAAAAATACAGATTAATTTATTATTCCCTCCAGATTTCTACGACCGTATATTTCGGACGCTGTGCTTCTTCAGAGTCGACGCTAGTTAATTCTTCCCTGCGTGTAGATTTTTTCAATAAAGCTCCTTAATTTATATTAACTAGAGAATAATTCTAATTTATCATAAATATCTAACCAGATATAGATAACAGTTATAGCAATTATTAGATACCATTCTTGCATTTCTTGACGTAAAATGTTACTTTAGCACTTTGGATGCATTTATTGGACGGAAGAAATATATCGAAAAGTTGGAAAGGGAAGATAAAATTATCGAGAATGGAGAGCACCGCGTACCTGGAAAAATATTTCAGTTTAGGTCTGTGTTGAAAAATACATACATTGTCGGACTCTTACCTAATAATCATGAATACTACCACACTACTATATGATAACATAAAAACTATACAGTGGTTTGCCAAAGCTAAGCTTCTTTAGAAATTGGTTTACAGAAATGACATTCGATGCCCCTTGGAGGAAACTTTCAATTCGTATATAACACTATAGCAATGCATCAAGGAAATTTGCATTATCTTGAATTTTAACTGAATTTAAAACTCCGCCGAATGTGAAAGATGTGAGGTTACGTTTGTTTGTTGTTGTTACGTTTCTGGGATTAATTCCTAAGCATATATACAGAGTGGTGCAACCAAGATGGGGTGGACGATTGTAACTAAACGATGAGGAATTTCGAAAAACCTTTCTGGAATTAGATTGATGGCTACATGGACTATGTTTTGAAAATATTCTCGTTATACATATAAATATATACTTATAAAAAAATTAAGTGTATCATTGAATGTGCCATACTCTTCGGTAAAATAATGGTCTACACTCAACTTGAAATTATTCACCATTATACAGGGTGATCGAGTTTTGTAAATCCAATTCGAACTTATTTTTTTCAAATGGAACACCCTGTATATTATTTTTCTGTGTTAAAGAGCACTTTATCAGCTTTCCAAAAATGCCATACATGTCAACCTTTTGACTGACGGTTTTTAAGCAAATTGACCGCAAATGTAATTTTTTGAGATTTGTTACGTTTAAAGATTTAAAGTTATCAGGTGATGACGCATGCATATAATCCATAATAAACAAACAATAAAAAGTATGCACAAAATATAAAAATGTTAAGTAGATTTAATGATAATGAAAACCATTGGTAACAAAAATTACAATATTGGTAACTATTAAACAATACTACAATAGATGTTCAAACAATTCGCCGTTTAAATGCAGACACATTTCGAGCCGACTGATAAATGATAGCTTAACTTTTTGTAAAATGCGTTCCGAAATATTGTAAAAACTCCACCTTATTCTGGCCTTCATATTCTCTACTGTTGTAGGAATGTCTTTATAAACATCATATTTAACATGCCCCCACAAAAAAAATCTATTGGTGACAGATCGGGTGATCTCGGTGGCCACGCAATTGGTCCACCGCGTCCGATCCAGAGATTTGCTTTCTATACTTCATTCAACTTAAGAGTGCAGTAGTTGGCGCCACAATCGTCGTTGGTTTTACACTAGAGAATTTAAATATACCGCTCAATTCAAAATCGACATTGACGTAGGTTAACCTTCAAATGCGGCAAATATATTACAACGTATGTATATTTTAGCTAATAATGTCTATATAACATTATGAATCAATACATTTCTATTTTTTTAAGTTTTGTTAAACTTTTTTACAGGTTCTTATAGGCAATTAATGATAAGATTGATTTTTATATATAATATATATATATATTGTTATTCAGACTATGTATAGAAATTGTATATAAGATGTATGACTATGTTATATTTATTAATATTTAAGTATAGAAACACAATAATTGTATAGACAATGTATTTTTCAAGTTTATTGTACATAAGAAATATTTTTAAATATTTATATGATATACTCCTAATACGCAAAAATCCAAATCATACATCATATTTTCTTCTGCGATAGAATGTTTGATGCAATTAGTCCAGACTTCAGCAGTGACATGATTAACTCCATCCAATAATAAAGTTTTTACTTCCGCTTACTTAAAAGTTCTATTATTAGTAACATGATGCTTCACTTGAGCTCATATTAATTCGGTGGGATTCAAATTACAATGATACGGGGGCAATCATAATATTGTGCAAACACTTTCTGCTACTATTTTGTCAATAATGTATGTAATAGGATTGTCAGTAATATATTTTTTTAGTAAGTTCCAGTAATTTAACTTTTAATAAAGAATTATCAACAATTCCTTTTAAATTAAGCCATTCAACTAATGCTTCCTTTTTCCAAAGTGTCTCCGTACAAGAATATCTTGTCGCTCCATTAGCACACTTTCTCGGTTGTGTTTCACGCACATAAATCCTAATTTTCCATAATGTTGTTCGCTTAAAGTCTGGCAAATTCTCATCTGCATTAACAACCTACAAACATTAATTAGATCATGCTAATGTTAATTCAAATATATTTCGCTCAATATTTTTGTACACGTAGGTGACTCATTTTTCAAGAAAAAGGAATGCACTTATCTTCGGATTGCTGACCGCTGGCCTTCATCCAAATCTTTATTTGAAGGTGAATGAGACACACCTGTGGTATCTATATCCTTCACAATATTCTATACTGTTCTCTTTCCAAGTCCAAGTTGTTTCGCAGTCAATGTAATAGAAGCTGGCTGTGAATTGTTCTGCTTCTGTTGCAAATATAAATCATATGCCATTTGCCTCTGCCTACTACTTATATGTTTTCCTGAAGGATTTTTTTAGGATCCTTCAAGTGTAATAGTAATATTACATGAATACGGATAATAATAGATACCTTGAATTTGCAAGTAATACTGAAAAGAACTTTGCTTTTAATTTAAGGTACTTGCAAAATTTGAAAATACAAAGAAAAACGTAAGGAAATAACACAATACAGCAAATATATACGAACAAAACAGCATAAACAAATTTGACGTATCGGTTTTAACCTCAAATTTCATACGTGTAAGAACAGTATTTTACATAGTGTGTACGTGCCTCGATAATTGACCAATCACAAGCCGCGAAATAAGGTCCTATCTTTTCTAACGCTGCACTCTTAAAGTGAATGATGTATAGTTATCGAGATAAGCTCTTAGGTTTCTGTGGTAATGAGGGGGAGCTCCATCGTGTTGAAACTAAAATTCTTGCTCTCAAATTTAGAGTTTCTAGAAGTAGTGGCAACTCATTTCTAAGAAAATTTAGATATGCTTCGCCAGTTAACCGTTCTTTAAAAAAGCAAGGTCCTATTACACCCGAGCCAATTATTCCACCCCAGACGTTTATCGACCATTTCTTTTGATTGTCAGTTTGACGAATCCAGTGTGGATTTTCTACAGAATAATAATGCATGTTATGCCGGTTAACCATTCCATTGCTTTTAAAAATAGCCTCATCAGTAAACATTACATTATCGATGAAATTTGGATCATCCCAAATCTTATTTAAAAGTAGAATTGAGAATAATTATCTATTAGCATAGTCGCGATCGTAAAGTTGCTGGTGCAATTCCATATGATATGGATGATATTTATATTTTTTTAAATCCTTTTAATGCTGGTACGTTCAATGCCAGACACTCTTTCAATTCCAGAGGTGCTTTCTTGAGGATTTTATTCAACTGCTAATAACACCGTCAACTGATTTGCTTCATTTGTGACAGATTTGTTAATTACTTTACGTTTTGTAAATGCAACGTTTCCTGTTCGTTGATATCTCTCCAATAAACTTCGAAATGCATCAGGTCTTGGCTTTCTTTCGTATTCCGGATATCGGGATGCATATATTCTACTAGCCAACAGTGGGCATTTTTGGTATTCGCCCAGTATAAACACCATATTTACCAATTCCTCTGTAGTCAGAGTCATTTCTATTGAATAATTAATAATAAATCAAGAATAAATCACAAATAGTGAATTTAATGTTTTAACAGGGATGACAGTAACTGATTCACTTGTTAAGATTTGCAGCATCTTTATTAAAATACTAACTTGATGAGTTTTTTGATGACTTTAAATGTTTACACGTAACAAATCTCAAAAAATTACATTTGCGGTCAATTTGCTTAAAAACCGTCAGTCAAAAGGGTAACATGTATGGCATTTTTGGAAAGCTGATAAAGTACTCTTTAACACAGAAAAATAATATACAGGGTGTTCCATTTGACAAAGTAAGTTCGAATTGGATTTACAAAACTCGTTCACCCTGTATAATAGTGAATAATTTCAAGTTGAGTGCAGGCCATTATTTTACCAAAGACTATGGCACGTTCAATAATACATTTAATTTTTTAATATTCATATCCGCTTATAAAATGGACGGACATTGTAGCGTTTTTTCAACTTTAATCGCTTTTCTCTCCGTAATTATGGGTTTTAGACCCAACTAATGTTATATCAAATTGTTTGTATTAATTAGAAAAATTGATTGGAATATTCTAATACCGAGTGTTCCATTTAAAAAAATATAAGTTTGGTTCGTCACCGACTGGTTCGATCACCCTGTATAAAATAAATATTTTTAAAACGTAGCCCATGTAGCCATCAATCAAATTCCAGAAAGGTTTTTCGAAATTCCTCATCGTTTAGTTACAATCGTCCACCCCATCTTGGTTGCACCACCAGGTATATATATATGTATATATATGTATATTCCACTCAACTTGGTTATATATATATATTCATTGATAAGGTAATTATCTTATTATCTATAAGTATATATAGATAATAAGATAATTACCTTATCAATGAAATTCAATATAAAAATCTAACCAAACGTAATTCTGCCACCCCTCGAATATATGGTATTCCCGAAATACACAAAGATGGTTGCCCATTAAGACCAATTATTAGCAACTTAGACGGACACACTAAACATCTTGCCAAGTTCCTGGCTGATACGCTTAATAATGCCTTTATCGATTATAATGAATTTCGGGTTCAAGACTCTTTTGTCTTCTCTGAAAGAGTTAATGGCCTTTCAATCCCCCCAAATTATAATCTTGTTTCGTTTTATGTAGTGAGTCTTCTTACCAACATACCTATTGAGTATTTTATCAATATGATAGAAGATAATTGGGGCCTTCTTGACCCCATCACTCGAATACCTAAAGATAACTTCATTAAATTGTTAACGTGGGTATTTAACTCAGTATATTTCAAATATGAAGGGGGTTATTACCTTCAGATTCATGGGACACCAATGGGAAGCCCACTGTCGCCTATAGTAGCCGATATAGTGATGAATACCGTACTCAAAAAATCAACAGTCAAGTCCCTTTCAAATTCATCTTCCTGTATCAATATGTTGATGATTTGGCTTGTGTTTTACCTTCAAATGAAATTATTAATACTTTAAATTTGTTTAATAATATCAATGATAAACTAAAGTTTATTTACGAAGTTGAACAGGATGGTTGCCTACCTTTTCTGCATAGACACGATTATATAACTCATTTGAAATTTAGCCAATACCAATTACAAATTTTACATAGTTACCATGTATTGATAAGTGAATATACTCTTGACGACGTGATATAATCATTTTGGTGTTTCGCTTCCTCCAACAATATGACTTTTGTCATGGTAACAAGTGTTTTGAAGTTTGTTGATAAACGTCAAAAATATATTCAGCAATTTTCATAATGTTTTTTTCGACATGCAACGCTTTGGTATAAGCTCGGGGACTGAAATAGATAAAGAAATTGAAGAGTTGACACCGCAAAATACCGTTAAAACACATAAATATGTTTGGAAACAGTTCACCGAATTTTGTGAACAGTGAAATTACATAAACTTTGTGCTCAAACTTCTGTCGAACAATTAGCAAGTATTTTTAATTTCGTTAGTTAATTCTTTATATAATCGTAACGAATACCACTCGAGCAAACGAAAATAATCATTATATAGCCTCTTCACTCGACGTATATCCTCGAGCTACGCTCTCGTGGTGTTTCGTAGAATACGTCTCGTGACTCGAAAATATAATCGCCCTCAAACTCCAATAGATTGCTTAATTTCAATTCAGCCTGCCCCATTAAATATAAAGCCAATTTGGTCTTAGCTATGAAAAATCGCATTGAAAAAATTAGTCATAAAGATTTCATTAATGATGACTTACACATACTTCACGACATCTTGCGGAAGAATGACTTCCCATCACACTTTACCAAACGGCTACTTTTTTCAACCAGCCACAAAAAGCACGTTGCCTGTATGATCGATAATGCCGGTACTGCAAGCACTACTGACCATCTTAAATATAAATCTTTAATTTATGTACCCGGACTTACCGATCGTATCAGGCAACTATTTAAGAATACATCCGTCAAAATAGCCTTTACTTCGGTTGTTCCCTGTAGTAGGTTTTTCTCCAAGCTTAAATCACCCTTACCAACAGACCAACGCACCCACATAGTAAGTAGCTGTCAAATGTAGAGACTGTCAAAACTTTTACGCCGGGCAAACAACCCAACGCTGGAGGGAGCGCAAAACACAACATAGAAGTGACTCCCGGGTACAGCCCAAAAAGTGCGCCTTAGCCTCCCACATTAATAAAACTAAACACACAGTTGACCTTGACAATCCAACCTTTTTATTCACAGAAAATAATTACAGTAAAAGAATGGTTTTGGAAAATTTGGCTATAATGAAAATTACTAACAATTTGAATACTAAAGAACAATCATCCTTGTTATCTAACATTTATATTAATATTATAAATAACATTAAATTACATATCGAATAAAAAAAAAATTTTACCTCATTACTTTTCAGTCCAGCCTAGTATGGTCACAGTTGTTTCCTTTAAAATATTTTTCATTTTCAATAAATATATTTTTTGTTTGTTCTATCCTTTACATTCAAATGTACACCTACACGACGTGTGTTCTCTCTCTGTCGTGCCCAACTATTCGATTTATCATTTTAATATTTTAACTTGTTCGTGTATGTTTGTCTTGGTCAATGTGAATAATTTTAATTAATTTACAATTTCAATTTAATTCAATTACTGCACATTACTTCAGTTACAAACTGTGCATCTTTTAAGTATCAAAATAGGTACTTTTTCTTAACCATTAACGACCATGAGTTTTTCTGCTCTCAATTATCTCAAATGAATTGAAGTCTACTGTAAGTTAAAAAAAAATTATTTTTACTTTAAACTTTATTATAATTAACGATTTAATGTAGGTCTGAAGAAGGTGAAAATATACTCGCCGAAACTGTCACGTTGACTTAAACAGTTCTTTAATTTCAAATCAAACCCAAATTCTGCTCTTGTTAGCAGTAAAGAATTTACCTATATACATATACAGGGCAATCCAAATTAAGTGTTCACCATTGATAACTTTGTTATTATTCAAGATACAAGACTGTTTAAATTAGCAAACTTGTACTACTTTTAACGCTCTTTAAGATGGAAGAATAAATAAAACAAATGCGCAGCGCGTTTTCGAGTTTTGCCGAAAAATATGTTTTTTTCTCAAATGGAAACCCCTGTATATTATATCATTGTCTGCTAGAACTTTAATTTTTAAACAAAAAATCTTATAAGACATTTTTTACTGCGATTAAAAATACTTGAGTTATAATGAATAAACGAAAACAGCTAAATAAGTTTTATAAACTTTATTTTATACATAAACGTATCATTAAAAGAAAATAAAAATTACTGATTTTTTCATATAAGATGTTCAAAAATACCACCTTGTTGTTCAATACATTTTTGTACACGCTTTCGAACTTCTCGAATTGCTTAGCTGTTTTCATTTAGTCATTATAACTCAAGTATTTTTAATCCCAGTAAAAAAATTCTTATAAGATTTTTTGTTTAATTATTAAAGTTCTAGCAGAAAATGATATAATATACAGGGGTTTCCATTTGAAAAAAACATATTTTTCGGTAAAACTTGAAAACGCGCTGCGCATTTGTTTTTTTATTCTTCCATCTTAAAGAGCGTTAAAAGTACTATAAGTTTGCTCATTTAAACAGTCTTGTATCTTTAATAATAACGAAGTTACCAATGGTGAACACTTAATTTGGATTGTCCTGTATATACAGTGACCGGCAGAAAGTGCGCAGCATATGGGAAAATGGTTTACCTTTGAATATAGCAAAATTATGTTATTGCATCATATCTCGGCATGACTTGAAACCAAAATAGCACTCGCCATTTCTGCCGAAACTCTCATCGTATACGAGGGAGAGTCAAAAATACAAAATAACGCTAAGAGTAAAGTACCCCCATTTTTAACATTAGACTTTTCTTTATTAACCAATAGTTCTTTAGTTTTAAAAATCAAAGTAAAATATCGAGTTTCATTCACTTTTGATGAAAAATTTCAGTTTACTGTTTATTCTGAATTACCCTGTGTAAGAAATTGTGCGCGCTCATACAATACGCAAATCTTACTCTCTGTAGACATCGTAACAGAAAACCATAAATAATACGTCGCAAAAGTCAGCTACAAAAATAATATAGCTCTTGAAAATAAAAATTCAAGAATGTGAAATAATTTTGCTGCACACCATATTTTACGTTTTCAGAAGGCAAAAAATTTTATTTAACTGAAATTGTGTGATTCATTTTAACTTAATCATCTTTAAAATTGTAATATTTTTTCATAAAATTAGCAACATTTCTTTTTATTCAGGTTTTAATAATAAACGCTTGACGAGAAAGAGCGACAAAAAAGTTAGTCTCAGCATAATCGTCGACAGATGTTTTTTCGTACTGCATGTGTTTGATTTTAAAAAACATGAACTTAATTCAATAAATGTCATTTAGACATTTAGTTTTGCTATTAAAATGGAAGCGGAAAGGTTATCGGTACAAGAAAAGGTAGAAATAGTTCTAATTCGTGGAGAAAATTACTATAGCTATCGCGAATCAGCAAATATTTTTAACAATAGACACAATAAAAATATTCACGATTCTACTGTATGCCGAATTGTGAACAAATTTAAACAGACTGGTTCGGTGGAAAGTAAATACAAGCAAACCCATGAGAAAGGTGTAACTAATGAAGAAAATAGTTTAAATGTGTTATTATCAGTAAATGAAGTTCCTACTATGCCATTGTCTGAAAGAGAAGAAGTATTAGGTATTTCCGGAAAATCGATTAGAAGAATTTTTAAAAAAGACAAGTACTTACCATATAAACCAAAATTCACCCATACTCTTCAACAAAGAGATCTAGATGCTAGAATTGACTTTTGTTTTTGGTTCCAAGGCAAGAAGAAAGATAATCCCCATTTTGGAAGTCAAATATTATTTACTGACAAAGCAACCTTCACAAGCAACGGCGTAGTAAGTTCTCAAAATTGTAGGTGGTGGGCTAATCAAAATCCTAATTTTGCAATTGAATGTAAAAGCCAATATTCATTTAAAACAAACGTTTGGTGTGGTATATTGAATACTCAAATAGTTGGACTATATTTTGTCCGGCGAAATTTAAATGCAGGTAGATATTTACAATTCTTGCAGAATGAATTTAGCGAGTTGCTATAGATGATATGCCTTTAAATCTACGAGCGAATATGTATTTTCAATAAGATGGTGCTTCGATCCATTCTACATTGCAAGTAAAAGAATGGCTTTTTTTTTTTTTTTTTTTTTTTTTAATGTGTGGTGGGTGCTTAGTTGCAGTGACTCCGTAAGCTGTATTACTTGTCTGGCTATCACTGCAACTCTTGCGGTGTAGTTTTAGTGTGTGTAAGTTGTGTTTAAATGGCTTTGTGACAGCATCATATCGCCTTTTATGATGCCGCGCTGTTAATCACTTTGCTCCCAACAGCGAATGGCAAGTCGATCCGGGATTAAACTCTCTGAAAAAATGTCACCGTCCCTCCAGAGAATTGAACCCCGGCACCTATCGTTCTCTCACAACAATAGTCAGCCGCCTAACCACTCGGCCATCGACCCGTTGATTAATCAACAATTTCCTCAAAAATGGATCGGACGGTTTTCAGAAAATCATTGGCCTACAAGATCGCCTGACATTACCCCAATGGATGTCTTTCTCTGGGGTTACTTAAAGAATCAAGTATACAAACATCGACCATTTAGAAATCTGGACCATTAGGAAATACAATTAGGCAGTGTGTCGTTCAAATTAATCCGGTTTTTTAAGAAACGTAGCACAAGAATTTAACAACAGGACAATGAAATGTATAGAGAATGGGGGAGCTCACGTAGAAAAATAATGTACTTGTAAATAAATATTTTTGTTTACGATTTTGTTAATGTATTTTGAGTTTTATTTCCTACTATTATGTATCTTTACTATTATTATTATTAAAACCTGAATAAAAAGAAGTGTTGCTAATTTTATGAAAAAATATTACAATTTCAAAGATGATTAAGTTAAAATGAATCACACAATTTCAGTTAAATAAAAATTTTTGCCTTCTGAAAACGTAAAATATGGTGTGCAGCAAAATTATTGCACATTCTTGAATTTTTATTTTTAAGAGCTATATTATTTTTGTAGCTGACTTTTGCGACGTATTATTTATGGTTTTCTGTTACGATGTCTACAGAGAGTAAGATTTGCGTATTGGATGAGCGCGCACAATTTCTTATACAGGGTAATTCAGAATAAACAGTAAACTGAAATTTGTCATCGAAAGTGAATGAAACTCGATATTTTACTTTGATTTTTAAAACCAAAGAACTATTGGTTAATAAAGAAAAGTCTAATGTTAAAAATGGGGGTACTTTACTCTTAGCGTAATTTTGTATTTTTGACTCTCCCTCGTATACGATGAGAGTTTCGGCAGAAATGGCGAGTGCTATTTTGGTTTCAAGTCATGCCGAGATATGATGCAATAACATAATTATGCTATATTCAAAGGTAAACCATTTTCCCATATGCTGCGCACTTTCTGCCGGTCACTGTATATACAGGGTCGCTGATATGTACGGAAACGGTCGATTATTGGGTAAAATATACGAGATACCGGAAAAAGTTAAATACAAAAGTTTTAAGGTTTTTAAATGCTTATTAGCTAAGAATAATTTAAAGTATACAGGGTCGGTGGTAAAGTCGTGGCACGTCAAAGTTACATTTTTTTTAATGGAACCACCTGTATATTATTAGATAATTCAATTTCCTCTTCTATTTTAAGTAAAAATTGTAATACACATAATGTACCTAAATCCAACCGTTTCCGAGTTATCGATCTTTAAAAATATTACTTAAATAAAATCTAGGTACCTAAGTAGGCCATGACGCACCTTAAAAATGTCATAGCACCTTATAAAATAGGACTGTAAACCTAAATTTTACAATTACATACTTGTTTTTTTCAAAAACAAGCGATACCTAGATTTTATTTAAGTAATATTTTCAAAAGTCGATAACTCGGAAACGGTTGGATTTAGGTGCATTATGTGTGTTACAATTTTTGCTTAAGATTGAAGAAAGAATTGAATTATTTAATAATATACAGGTAATTCCGTTTCAAAAAATGTAACTTTGACGTGCCACGACTTTACCACCGACCCTGTATACTTAAAATTATTCTTAGCTAATAAGCATTTAAAACCCCTAAAACTTGTGTATTTAATTTTTCCCGATATCTCGTATATTTTACCCAATAATCGACCGTTTCCATGCATATCAGCGACCTTTGTAAGTAATACTTTCAAAGATCGAGAACTCGGAAACAGTTAGATTTAGGTACATTATGTGTATTACAATTTTTACTTAGAATTGAAAAAGGAATTGAATTATCTAATAATATACAGGTAGTTCCATTTAAAAAAATGTAACTTTGACGTGCCACGACTTTACCACCGACCCTGTATACTTAAAATTATTCTTATCTAATAATCATTTAAAAACCCTAAAACTTTTGTATTCAACTTTTTCCGGTATCTCGTATATTTTACCCAATAATCGACCGTTTCCATACATATCAGTGACCCTGTATATGTATATTAAATTGAAGTTCGGAATGATAAAGTTGCTGACACTTATCACACATATATGTATATATATATTAGCCTCCCAAAACTTATAACAATCTAACACTGGATAGCTGGATGATGAGAAATTCTGGTAAAATGATTTAAATTTATAAATTTGCAGGATGCTGCTCCTAAAGGGGCTATGACTCCTTCTGTAAGCATAGCAACATAAACATAGCAAGTAAAGCTAGTCATAGCACATTACATAGTCCATCACGTAACGCGTTTTTCAAAAACTTTCGTTGAATCTTCTGATGAATCAGAGGCTGAAATTAAATTGAAGGACTCCGACACCAATGAAGACTTCATTTAAGAGATGCTCTGTCCAAATGAAAGTTATGAGCTGGAAAACTTAGCTTGTGAACTAAATGTAGAATGTAGAAAAGAGAAAAAAAACTACTTTGGTACAATCATCACCTCAATAGAAAAACATAATTAATTCAAAATTCATTTGGCAAGGAAAAATATTAAATTAATGATCAGTTTTGTAAGCCACAAACTTGTGATGTTTCTTTAATTTCCGTAAACATTATAAAGCAAATTCTATTTCCACCAATATTTTGCAAATTTGGTTTTTTAAACGATAATTAATACTATAGTAACGGATGCAAAATTAATAGCTTCACTGAAAATCAGTCGCACTATTATTGTCCTCCATATATAAATATGTGGCACGGTAAATAGAAGGTCAAAATCTATTTATCTGTTATAATGCATTAATTTGACAGAGCATGAAATCTTCTCCGAAATACACTATTTTAACTGTTGTAGTTTTCGAATTTCACCAATCAGAAATGCATTACTAACGGCGCTATTCTTGCCAGTTCTATTTGTTTATCACCATAGAGTTACATGTTAAATACGTTTATTTATCTATGACAAAAGTATAGGTAGTACTCCCTCTTATATTGCCATTCATTTTGCTCTATGAAAGACGATTTTTCTTGACTTAGTATGATTTTAATCTCCACACGTTTTTTGTGCTATTACCGACCAATGCGCTGACTTCTTGCACGTGTTGCACATTCGACAATGCCGGTTCTGTGTCTGACTCTCTCCATTACTAACTTCAATAAAGCTTTTTGTAGGATGAATGAGAAAAATCTTAATGAGATTTCCGGTATGATGGAGTGTATAGGGCAAATGTTACACGCGAGGTAGGTACCTTTTTAATATCTAACGCGGCTCGCTCAAAGTGCTACAAGTATATGCGAGTTCTCTGAAGCAAATGTATACATAACATACGTCTTTACAACCTTACGATATTAAAAATTTTCACTGCAGATCCTCGCCAATAGCTACACTGTACGCTCATACGTTAGTAGAGAAAATAATTCTCAATATCCCTAGGTAGTGCAGATATTAGAAGTAGACATTTTTCAATATCTTTTTCCACGGTGTTTCGCTGTTGCACATCTAACTTATTATTCATGTAATATCGCACGACAGAAGCAAATACGTGCGTGTAGCATTGGTAAAAAATTGATACGAAATGAAATTTTTCTATAGAAATCATTTTCATGCTGATTCTTTATTTCAAGCAGGAATTTAATATCTACGACTCAAACAAAATTAATAACTAATCGTCTGCCATACACAGACCTACATAGATCTGTAATATATTATTTATAGGCTATCATTAGTTCACTATTTTAGGAGTACAAGTGTTTCAAGCGCAACATCATGTTTTCATCAGCAAGCACTGAACCCACTGATTCTCCTATGGTTAGGTATACAAAAACTAACTACAAAGAACACCTCATTTAACACAGCAAAAATTTGTGTTTGAAAATAGTTTACTTAGCGATAATTCTCTTGCTGTGAAACGATTGAGACTAAAAAATAATTTCTTAAAAACCAAATTAATGGATACGCATTTTTAATGCTCCGTAGTAATTTAGTATAAATTCTGGAAATCTCACCATACGTCGCGATAAGTTGAAATGGTTTCTTAATGCTGCATCCCGGTTTATTGGCCAGCTTAATGTCTCTTCTAAGTGTTGCGACAAAAAATCGTTGACGTAGCTTCAAGATTGAACTATGAACTAATGAACAAAATGCAAGTAACCTAAATAGCTTGTTTAACAAAAACAAAATTTAATTTAGTTTTGAATACAAAACATTTTCATAAGCTTCATATATAGAAAAACAAATGTGAATAATTGAATCTTATTATTACTATGATTTCTTCTTTACAATTTATCTTAACTAATAACTGATACTAAGACCATAAGTGAGAGGAAGTAATAAAAGACGGTAACTTTCGATTTTGTAAACCACAGAATTCATGTATGATTTTAACGGGAAAAGTTTATCGGTGTTTTATTCCAATTTTCACCACACGTATAGCGAATACCTCCATTTATGTTTCCAGCTGAAATAGCTATAATTCAGTAAGAGAAGCAATAATAGGCGTTGGGTCAGCCATATAAATTGTCTACGGAACCGTTATTTCTTGTATGCGGATGTTAACCTAAATGTATGCTCATTACTCCAATGTGGAGACATAAAAACCAGATACGAAACTTTATTAAAGAATTACAAGTCCAAGATGATAGAGTCCCGTTAATAAAAGAAAAACCATTTTAATATAAACACGAAGATTTAATCTTATTAAAATTCTCGCACGCGAAAATGGAAATCCATTTTTAACCAAAGATGTAAAAAAAGACATTTAGCTAAACGGTAAAACAGAGAAAGAAATATTTGCTAGTAATTATTTACGATAAAACGGCAAGGCTAAATTGAGTGAATGTTTTATGGTTACCAAAAATTGGAGGAAAATTATATTATTGGTAGTATTTCCAATCCACACACTCGACGGGCCTTGCTGGATCTAACACTGGCCCAAATTTGTTGTCCTGGAGTAAAGATATGAATATCACCTCTGTGAACTTGTTTTCAGAATCTCGATTACCACCTTCTGGCGGAAATTATAAGTTTAATTTCTAATTGTGAGTATTTTCAAATTCTTGCGCTTTTTTAACCTTCTATATCACTGTTATCTGGTCATTAAGCATTTGCAGGCAAGGGTTTCGCATGTGTGCCAGGTCTTGGATCTTGCATTACGATGATGCCTCTAATCACACCTGAATGTGAGTTAGGGAATGTTTGGCAGAGAAAAACATTCCAGTCCGTGTACCTCTACAGTCCAGACATGGCTTCATATAATTAGTTTTGTTTTCCAAGAAAATTTCTGGAGACTTATGGAGCAACAGATAACTAATTTTAAAATCTTCAAGAAACTACTACTAAATGTATAGTAATCTTATACAGGGTCCGGCAGAGGAACCTGACGGTTTTCTAATTTAAATTACAATAAACGAATGATTTGCATACATTATTTAATAAGAGAATCATTGTATGTATATCTCAAAGCATTTTTGTTACATTAATCACTTTTTGAAGATTACATTATTCAAATGGTGGCCCTCATTGTCAACACATTCTTGTAGTCGTGACGGAAAACCTCGTGGTACTCGCTATAGAACCCTGCAGAGACCCGGACCGCCGTCACAGTTCTAATATTTCGCTTCAGATCTGCCGTTGTAGCTGGTCGATCCTAGTACACCTTACCCTTGAGATATCCTCAAACAAAATAATCGTAGGCATTGAGGTCGGGCGATCTGATAGGCCGCTGAATGTCCGCTCGGTGGAGATCCGTCGGTCTCCAAACATCTATCTCAGTGTATTCATTGAAGGCCTTGCAGTGTGAGCAGTTGCTCCATCCTGCTAAAACCGAGTAGCTCCTAATGCAATACCACGTTGATCTAACTCAAGTGCGAAAAATGTTGTTAGCATATTTACGTAACGTTGCGAATATATGCTCACTGTACTTCCTCCTTTATCCTCAAAGAAGTAGGGCCCAATTAATCCGACAGACGCTAAGCCACACCACGAACTCCTGAAAGTTTGTTATCCACAACAGTATTGTATTGCGGCTTGGAACACGATTATTTTGACTAATGTTGGAATGCCCCCGAAACATGCGCTGATTGACGAACACTGATTCATTGTTTTTAAAAAATGTCTCCACTACAAATGCACGATGTTGTTTAAAAAACTTCGATGACGTTGCGTTGCGTATTTTGTTTTAGTAATTTTTAACGCATATTGATTGTTGTTTCAATTATACCATTCTCCTTAACTTATATGTCAAATTTATTGATAGTTAATTTGACTTTAATGTTTTAACGTGTGTATTTTGCTCTGAATCCGATCGTTGTTTATGATTGACTTTATAATCGATTAAATTCACATAAGCGGAGACAATTTGATAGATGACAAATGACATTTCAATAGTTTGACAGATCGCTGATCTACTCGATAACTTGACTCATACCGAGTGACTATAGATGATTGAAAATGTTTATTTTAAGATGACTATATCACTCACATATCTGTCAACCAATCACACAGTTGGAATTTCTTAGCAACAGCCAATGACATTCGTTTTATAGCGAAAACATCACGTGTGAATTTTAATAAGTGATAAAATCACTTGTGGTTTTATCAATACAAATGGAGTACTGTCAAAACGGCTCATTTTCACTCACAATGCTCGCAATTATTACACAAAGCAAATCTTGTTTATTTTTGTTGTTTCCTCTTCTTCTGAGTTACCAGCCAAATATATGGCAAAATGAACACAACTAAGAGAGTAAATTACGAAAATATCCGATAACTGCGGAAGTTACTAATAGCAAACTACCTACATTGCAACAAATTTTGTTCGTGATATAGTCTTTTTAAATACAACGCGTGACCAAGATTTTTCTTTGATAAAATTGATTTGGATAATTTGTTCGTGCTTGTTGATCTTAAATATTATCTCAACAAGCACTTACAAATTATCCAAATCAATTTTATCCATAAAATCTTGGTCACTTGTTATATTACATAATATGATAATTTGACCAAAATTAATATTGATTTACTTAACCAATTTTTTGTGCGATTGGTTGTTCTTATCAGTTTACCGTGTCCGCTTCCACGACGGTAAGTTGCTATTATTGGTTGTTATGTGTAACAAAACGATAAGTAATTTACTTACCGTTCACTGAGCGGTAAATGAATTAAACAGAACCACAAAATAAGGGATTCCAATCGGGCAAAAAACGTTATTAGCGTGTCCAACGTTAAGGGTTACCGTTCTCAAACAATTGTTTTCGAACGGTAAACATCTCTTACTGTTCTCCATACTTAATATACTATTACTTACGAAAAGATAAATCTATAAAGCTAATAACCAGGTAAACCAATTTTTCAGTATTGCCAAAGTAACATCTCATTCAAACATTTATAGTCACTCGGTATAACAAACCAACTTTTAAAATCGTAGAACTGCTAGAAGATTCCATCAAACCTCTTAAATCGATACCATAAACAGCCAATTCTGTCCACCATGATAATTGGTATCAAAATTTTGACCTACCTTATGGATATCTTCTCTTTTAAAGCAGAATGATGTGTGGCTAAAATCATCCAATTTGTATACTATATCGGTTTAAGTTAAAAAAGTCATTAATTTTACAACAAATTAATATTACATATTCATATACTTAAATCAAAGAACGTTTGAATTATTTTTAAAAATATATAATAATATATTCACAAATGTATTACTTATAACATTACCCGTCTAAATACGTTGCAATGTAACAAAAACTAGGATATACGGTAAAAACCAAACAGAAAACTATCGTGTAAACACATACAAACGTGGCTCATATTATGAATCATGCAATGCTAATATTAAAGCAAGAAACCAGCACCTTTTTTTTACAAAAAATCACATTAAACAAGTATTTTTTATTCATATTATTTCCTATTAAAAAGTATTCCCTACAACATTTTATATTTCTAACATTATACTAGTTATCTGAATTTGGAAGACTAAATAAATTATATGTATATATTCAACAGAATTTTGCTCAACAATTGCATAATTTATAAGGAAATATATTTTCTTTAAATCAGTTAAATAAATTCATAAAATAAATATTTAAGCAATATTATTTATAATAGTCATGATTAAAACAATAAATTCTTATTATTGATTTACAGCAAGAAGTTTTTACTATTTTCTGTTGTTAAATTAATTTTTCTTAATCAGTATAAGCTACAATTTTGGCAAATTTAACATATTTTTATTCGGTTACATTGTTAATAGATAAACTGGTAAAGTCCAAATTGTTTGTTTCTTATTAACTTTAGCTCGTTTTGCTTTTAAACACACGACTGTCTCAAACAATTGTAAGGAAGGAATTGCAATTAGGAATAGATACGTAGTAGATTGTAGTTCTTTTGAATTTATAATTACTTAATTTATTAGGAGTATATTATTTCATCCTAACATACAGAAACACAAACTAAAACTATATAGAGTTATGCAAGTTGTTAAGCAATCAAATAGCGAACCATGGTTGTGTTTCCTTTAATGAAACGCACTGCCATAAACCTTATAGGGATTATTATAAATTACGTTAGATTTATATAAAGATTTCTATTATCTTTAATACTGGAATCAAAAGCAGGATTCTAAAGCAATATTGAATTAATTGTTGACCTGGATATTTTAGCTGTTATCTATCTCTATATGTTTCTTATTAGTAAAATTTTGAGTTGGCTTGGACTTTGAAATGGAGAACAAAATTGTGCTGTTGTGAATTCCTCTAAAATATACAGGGTGTTCCATTTAAAATAAAGTAAGTTTAGTTTACCCTGTCTTTATTTGATATTCTTTATAGTTAAAAATATTTTTAGGTTATAGCCCTCCATGCCCTTCAACCTTTATCTTAATAACATTTTCTCATTTCTCTTATAATACAGAAGTAATTGGACTTCCTCGCACTTGTGCCCCATCCTGTAGGTATATAACTTAAGCCGATATTTAGTAGAATACACTACACATTGAATGTATGACATATTGATCTACACTAAGTAAAGTTAATTAGGTTTAGATTGCTCACTCAGAACGGTCTCAGTTAATTTTCATTTAAAAGCACCATATGATTGACAGTCCAGTGAAACGGGTAAATTATTAATAATATATGCTATGCAATAACTGAAGCTCCTTTTCAATTGCTGCGTGCGATGGCGTGGAATGTCAATTAGATCTTTTTTAGGGATATTTATATTATGAACATCCGTTCTGTAATTAATCTTATTCAATAAATATGATGGAGTATTACAATTGATTAATCTAAATTCAAAACAAGCAAAATAGAATTTTCTACACCCAGATAAAGCCAAAATATCGCACAACTTTACTTAAAACCTGAATCAAGAATGTGCCGATGCGGGAAAAGCATCCTTAAATGTAAACAGGCTTTTCTAATGTTATTTTTGGTATTTTGGCGAAATCGCAACCCTTTATCAATGATCAGACCAATGTCCCTAACGCATACGCGCCATTTCGATTTTGTTTATTTCTAGTGTCCCAAAAACTATGAACCAAGACTTTTCTTCATTACGAAGAAGACCATGCTTTTTAGAAATATCATAAAAACTTTGCAGATAATTATTTATTAATACAACAGCTCTGTCCAAATCCTTTGGACAAAAAGAATATAGCTGGGAAGCGTCAGCATACAGATGAAAAGTAGAAGTAAAATTTTTAAAATACAACATTTGAGATGTATAAGTTGTGAATAAAAGAGGCCCCAATGTAGAGCCCTGAGGAACACCAGGAGGCCTTAGAGAACTCAAGTAAAACCAGAACAGTGACTTTTCTGCAGTCGGTCGCCGTTGAAATATCATAAGCAATCGAAGCCAATGCAGTCGCACAACCATAGTGTGACCTAAAGCCAAATTGTGTTGCAGGAAGTATATGGTAGTTATTAAGATGCTCACGTAGCTGATCCGCCAGTGCCCTCTCCAGCACCCCCGACAGCACTAATTGGTCGCAAGTCGGTACAGTCTAGTGGTTCAGAATTCTTCGGGATTGGGACAACTCTTGCCAACTTCCACGCCTTAGGAAAAACACTGTTAGAAATACAAAAATTAAAAATATATGTAATGTAAGTAATCAGAAAAGGACAACAGTAAGACAGCATTCTAATACTTATATTATCCATACCATACGAGCGCGAAATGACCTTATCTATATATTTTGCCACCTCATCCTCATTTATATGCGAAAACTTCAAGGATCTCACACCCGGTCTTTTATGTAGGGTATAAAAACCAAGAACAGCATCATCCACACTGCAATCCCGACCAGAAATCCTGTTAAAATAACTACTCAAAACCTCTACGTCGCGGAGATTCACAGCTATGCCGAGCTTCTTTTACAAATATTTAAATCTTTCAAGTCGTTCTACAAGATATCCTATTGGAAACACGTACGCGATGACTCAGATATGCTTTCTTTTCAGCTTTGATTGCAGTCGTAGTATAATTCCTTAATTGTTTATAATAACCCCAATGACTAGGTAAGTTTGTGCGCTTAAACCTATGGAAAGCCCTATCACGCAGTGACATTAATAATTTTATGTTTTCTGTAATCCACGGATTAAAATGTTTAGTAGAGCTGATGGTTTTTTATGGAGCATGCAATTTAAAAAGGAAATTTAAGTTAGTGCACAAAAAATTAACCATTTCGTCTATACTATTCATGTCAAAAATAAAATTTCACGGAATAAGTTTCAATTCAGCAGTAAACACATCTCTGCCTAAGTATCGAAATGGACGATAAGTACGCAAGGCCCCAGGCATAGGTGGCAAGCCACGAATGTCAAAATTAAACACCACCAAACAGTGATCAGATATATTGTGAACATCAACAATGTCAATATCTCCCGCCTGTACAGCCTCGGAAGTAATTATTAGCTTTGTTCGCGGAAGAGATCCCGAATAGATACAGGATATACTTGGAAGATGTTCAGTACTTTTGTATTGCGCATGCGACTCTTGGAACACGAGAGGGAATTTTCTCATCCGCGAACACTACTCGAACGAGTTTCTGTTATATTCATTAGTTAACGTTGGCATCACTGTAACAAATTAAATTTTGACATACTCCAAGTTAACCTTGGTGACTTATAAATGGATTCTGTTGGTGTAGGTACTGATATGTGTATTTTGCGGAAAATGTTCAAAATAATGTTGATCTGAGACTTGCAGTACAATTTCTTCAAAAAAATTGGTGGTTTTTGGAACCTTTAATATCTGAAGAAGTTCTTCTAATTTATCATCACTTGATGTGAAATATTCAGACATCTAAATTTTTACTCAATTAGAATTGATTTAAAGCTCGTACAAACATAACATGTGTATTTCGATACATAAAAAACTTTCCTTTATATCGTACGTTTTTACTTTAATAACAATTTTAACCAATTTGTTTCCAACTTAACTCTGCTAACCATAGCAAGAAAGCAAGAACATAGCGTATTTTCACATCAAAATTTAGAGCGCATGCGTAGGATATAAAATTCTTGCCCTTGATTCAGGATCTACAGAACATGTGACGGACTACTTCGGAATTTGTAAAATGGATTGCGCGAACAAAGAATATTTTGCACCGGTGAGAAAATTCTGTTACCGCGAACGATCATATTTGTAGTGCGCAGGTCTTTCATCCCCGAATACGTTCAGAATGCCGTCCGCGAACAAAGCTATTATATCTATCAGTGTAGAAGAATCACGAGTTACACGTATCGGCCTGTTCACTATCTGAAAACCATGCATGGCAAAGATTAGAAATAATTTGGACAGTTTCGAACAACAATAATTTTTGGCCTTTCTGCACAGCCAACGTTAAAAAGACAAAATTTCTAAAGTTTTCTAATCCAGTGTGTCAGTTTATTTGCAGTTTTTGCTATAATTAAGGCCCAAATTCATGTGTGTAAAGTGTGCCGATGCTTGAGAACGCGATTTTAGGTAGACTAAGCAAAATCAATTCAATTGCGTAATAATAAAAGTCTCTACAAGCATTAATATACATATGTATTATTTATGGGCAAAGTGAATTTATAATCTCGGGATATATTTCTTTTAATTTTTCGCGGTATTTCTGTTTTTGAAATAATTTTAAACTATTTAGAATCATACTCAGTAGTTGAATTTGTTTTTGTCTAAATCTAATAACAAAATTTGTTTCGTTAATTAAACAATTCTCTAATTTCATAGCTCATTAAAACATTAAATTTAAAAAACTGCTGGTATTTTTAACATGAAAATTGTATTTTATTGACTTAAATATAATTGATGTTAAATAAACCCGAAATATTCTGCCAAATATTGTATAAAATATACTGTAGCAAACAATATTTTTCAGATAGATTTATATTACCTAATATACCTACTATTTTAAAGTATTACCACACGACATACATACCTACATTTCATCCTCTATAAAAAGGTCTTACAATTTTTTTGATATCTCGCTCTGTTAGAGCTGCCTTTGCGAAAATACAGAAGATTAGATCTAATTTCCTCTTCCGAACAGCTCAGTTTTAACCGCTTAAGATATTAGACAAATTTTAAGACCTTTTTATAGAATATGAAATTTTCTACAAAAAAATCGCGATAACACTTCTAATTAATATAATAATATATTTTCGCCTAATAATTGTTAATGTAGGACGTGGTGTAATATAAAAATAAATACCTATATTTCTAGTTTTATATTTTTTCTACTATATGTTTACGTTAAATCGAGACCGAGTATATCGCAAAAAAAGCCTATTAACTGCTTTTTTTGGAGACGAGTCACCCATACCTACTTTATTCCCTTCGGAGAATCTTATGTTAGGACAGTTAGTTTCGCTATGTGAAATGGTGAACATTACTATAAAATATATCCGCGTTTATTTGCATTAAATTTTAAGTGCTTTTCGGTTTTAATTAATTAAACGCTAAACATACGAGCGATATTACGTATATAATCGTGAAACTGAACTTTTTTTAACAAAATAATAAGTTCCTCTTTCTTTTTGTAAAATTTTGTGAGTGAAAGTGGGTGTTCCACAGCACGGAAGGTGTTTCATTCGGTAAGTCAAATTACTGGAATCTCTCTATTTTTTTCTCTTAATTTAAATTAAATCAGATAAATATTAGAATTTTATTTACAAAGTAACTGAATTTAGTATTACTGAATATAATATTTGAAAATATTAGTTAACCCTTGTGAACCTGTTGAAACTGTATTTTTATTGTTTTTTTAATGGCGTCCTAAGTCATTATAGAAACGTAATGGCGGGCGTTTTTGTGTTGTTAAAATACTGCATTTGTTCAACTTTCTTCCAACGATGTTTTTGATATTGCATTCTTTTATTTTAGTCACATAAATTTTATTGGACTTTCACCATAAAAAAGAATAAAATTTTGCAGATGATCATTTCGTGCTACATATTTTCACTTTAAAATAATTACTGCTTCCTATCAACTTGCTTATTCCAATGATTCCATTGATGTATTGGCGAAACAAATTTAAAACTATTTTGTTGAATTGTTTCAATTTTTGTAAAAAAAAAATAACAGCAACGTGTATGAAAAAGGACAATATTTCTAAAACATTAATGCATGTACAAATATAAAAATTTAAGTATGTTTCTAGGAAACTATGCTGTATCAAATATAGTATTATAAACTTTACTAAACCATACTGAGTGTTCGGAAACCCATTTTAAACAAACAGTAGAAATCTAAAGTTAACATTTTCGATGTATACACTAAAATCCTTTTCTCTTCTAGTGCCACAGTATTGGTCCAACATTGCTGCGAAATGCTGTCATTCGAAGAAGGGACTCGGCTAGGATAAATGCATGTTCAAGGTAAAACTTGCAAATACTTTTTACACAGCTTTCGTACTTATGTTAATATTTATTTTTTTCTTTCTTACAGTTCCGCAGCACTTGAACCCAGGTTAGTGATTTAGTTGCTTTATACTTTCGTATTTTCTGTTCGTATCAACGGGCGCAATTTGAATAAGGGTGTCAAAATCACTGCTGGCAGTTAAGAACTCATTCTTCATGTACCTTTTTGTAAAACTGTTGTATTTAGTAAATGTTGTGCCATTTTTACATCACCGTCTTACAGGATACACCACACCATTTCTGCAGATTTAAGGTACAATAATTTAAATATCACATCTGAAATAGTTTACTACATTGTTTTATATTGTTACAGTTGATTTGTGTCGATGTGTAGCAGTTCGGATGACTAAGAACGGCGAGAACCTCTAGATTTGCTGCATTAAGGTAGGAACTCCATTTATAGCATGAATTTTGCGGCTTACTATATGATACTTCTTGCGCATACTTGAAAATTTTTCGCGATGTTTTAAATGGGTACATCATTAATTCAAGTCAATTTAAGCGGTAAATGTGCTTAAGTTTGTTTTACTGTTTGTTACATATATACAAAATTTCAAGGTTTTTGTAATTAATGAAGCTTTGATACTGATTTATTTTTGATAATTTTGCAAGTCGTATATAAACGTTGCGTTTTAAAACATTCAATTACAATCTGCCAGCAGTTTAGTTATATTATCACCCTTCGCGTTTAGGTGAACGGCTTTAGCGTTACGTTTTCCGCGTTTATTTAGAAATGCATACATAAAGCAAGGAACACAGACTCATATCTTGTTTTCCAGAAAACAGAAACGCTTTTCTACTTTTACAAATTATTTCTATAGTAGATTGAAATTTAACGCTGAGTAGTCCATAAAATTTGATTTGCCTCCCTGATTTCTTTTTTCGACATCGCTCATTTTGCTGCTTTTGTTCGTCCATACGACGTCTCTTAAACAGCCTGATATTCAGGATGTTTTCATTGTTTGTTCCCGGTCTTCACTATTTATATTACACTATATACACTATTTTATATCAGCTCCTAAGTATTTGAATTAATCCACTTTTCGATTATCCTCTGGTTAACCTTCAGTTTGCATCTTACTGGTACTTTGGATGTATGAATGTATATATGTATGAACGAACGCAGAAAGAAGGTGTAGACATCTTCATGAAATTGCTTTATTTAAGTTCGTTTTATAATAGCGTGGGTACAGAAAATTAGAAGCAAACTAATTCGTAATGGTTTTTGAATAAATACCAATAGCAAAACATGCAATGAAATATGCCAGATCGTATTTAGTTAAACTTCTAAATAAAAAACAATGTGTATATTAATTTGGACAGTGACAGTCCTACCATGAAGATCGTTGGAGAATTCTGATGCTAATTTTTAGTGTTTATCTTGCATTGGTCACTTAGCTATGATTAATATGTAAGTATCGTTAGAAACCACAATCTTATTCATTCATTCACGAAATTAAACTAAATTGCATTAGATGTAAGGTATTGTATAGGTATTTTGCAATATATGAGCTCATGTTCCTTGTAAAATGTAACATTCCGTTTTAAATTAAATTCATAACTCAAATTTGAGTTATGTACTTAACTCCGGTTATAATTTTGTGAAAACAAGTGATACAAGTGTATTAGTGGAGCAGATGGTGACGTGTCGTAAGTATACCGATATACATATAAGGTATGACTAAATGAGGTATGTACATATATCAATCCTTGCAGCATTGCTCGTCCTAAAAGTTTGGTTTTAATAGTTGTCACGGTTTGCAAAGTTTATTGCATATTCGTTATACCAGACAAGGACGAAGATGATCAAGGTAAAAGTCTGAAATATTATACGTTTTGTATCTATATATTATTATCATATATCAATATTACTAATGCTTTGAAGTAGGTCCATCTTCGTATTACAGGTTTTCCACCATGTCCTCTATGTTGTATTAAGGTAAAAATTGAATCTAGCATGCGCACTATTTCACTATATTGTTAAATTGTTGCAGACAATTTACATTGATTTGAAACAGTCTCATTCTAAGGAACCCTCTAAAGACAGCAGGTGACCAATCAAAAGGAAAAAGCAGTGATGAGCAGCATTTAAGGTGAATAAATTTTCCATATTATCTTATTAATTTATTATTTGTAGCGGATATTCTTATGAAACGAGTTTTTTATACTACTTCTTTCTATTTTGCATTAATAAATTAATAATAAGATAATAAGTATCTCATTTTAAAGTTCAGTTTTGATTTTCGTGCAGCACTTGGTCACATTGGCGTTTGACATTTTGAATGTCAAGTGAAACTATCCACTAATTAAAATAATTAGATGTAAATATTTATTTCTTGAAGAAAAAGAAATTTGTTACCCAAAAAATTAAGCAAAGCATACGAAGAGGAAATATGCTCTCTTCTGACTTCAATCTGACTTCTGACAAGTCTTTGAAAGTTGTATAACGAAGTAATTGCTACATACAAGAGTTTGATATAATACCACACCAAAGTTTTATGGCAAATCAAAATTTGCCAATCATTATAATAGTTGATCAAGATACATTCGCAATAAGTGTATACCATTTACTACATTCTAGAAATTCTAGCAAATTAAATTTGTTAATATTATTTTATACAAACGATGTTTGTGTAGCATTTATGTGAAATGTATTTACATTATATACTAAATGATAGCTGAGGTTCGGTCTGGCTTATTTCTGTATTCATTCTTGTTTATCAATGCAAAATAGAAGAGAATACTTTTTCGTTTCACGAACTATTATTATAGTTTTAACATAAGGATTTTTGACATAGTAAAGTACAGCTAACTTTATTCGAAGAAATTAGAAGGTTTTTTGTCTTTAATGGTAGGCTACCAAATCCCCTGGTGATTGAAGCAGTCAGTCTGGAAATGGACCCCGATAAGGACCAATATAAGTTCAAGGTAAAACTATGAAAGACTTTTTGCAATACTTCGATATACTAATATTGTTATTTGTTTGATTGCAGTTCCGCAACACTTGAATGCAGGTTAGTGGTTAGTTTAATTCGTACCTAACGCAGGTTTGAACAGGAAGGGCGCTGGGGAGGGGGAGGGGCATTTCTCGCAGGAAGCAATCAAAGAGGTAATATAAAACTTGAATTATTTCTTTCGTAATGAGGGCGCGTGTTTAATTTTTCTATTGGATGGTTAAAAATTAAGAAAAGCAATTTCCAGGGCTTCGAAGACGACTTTCTCCAATAGAATTTTTTTTTGAATTGACGATTCAAGTTTGAATTGTCTCTAACACAGTGCTGATGTGATATTTTCGAGTGTTAATAAAGTGCTTGCATCGCAAGCAAGGTAGGTAATTTTTCCTTTTTAAAACAACAACGTTTTGGTGACGATTCAAATTTGAGTTGTCACCTATTGATTGTGTGAAATTGTTTTGATTTTATTTGACGATTCAAGTTTGAATTGTCTCTCTAACAGCGCTGATGTATCTAATATTGTTTCAGTGTTAAAGTGATTACACGAGTTTGATTTTGATCAAACCGCCAAGAGAAAGTAAGTTTTTAATTTTTAGCTTTTAGAAACGACGATTTAGTGACGACTCAAATTTGAGTTGTCTCTCATGTTGATCGTCTTCCAACTATCAACGAAATAACTTTAAATGTTAAGTAGGTGACTCCATTTTGAGTTATCTCCTTTGGTAAATGATGTAAAGGATATTTTGATAATATTAAAGGTGTCGATTTATTAAATCGATTAACTGTTTGATTCTTCTTTCTTTAGAAATATTAAAATTATGCTTAACTTGTTAAAAACGCTTAGAATTCTAATGAAACGCGGCCAAATTTTTCAGTCTGATATTTTTATTTTATTTGACGATTCAAATTTGAATTGTCCCTTTAATAATGCTGATGCGATACTATAACGGGTTGTACTTAATTTTGTAGTGACGACTCAAATTTGAGTTGTCACATATTGATTACGTTGCAGTTGTTAATGTAATAATGTAAATGTAATGCAACGCAGACGACTTAAATTTAAGTTGTCGCATTGTTGCAATGTCGATATTATTATAAATTATTATAAATGCTATTGTAGAAATTAAAATGACAAGTATCATCTCGTATAACTTGGTAGGTGTTGCTGCTTATTATCTGTATAGTATTGGTTTCTTGTATGTTTAGTTGCTATAAAAGTGTAGATCTTTAAAATGTTCTGTTTTCATAAGGCGACTCTAATTTGAATTACCTTACTAGTCGTGTCTATTTAACATTGACTGCTGCGCGTCTAACTAATTAAGTTTATTAAATTAGTCAAATAACAAAAAGTAAGGTACGTAATGAATTTTCTTTCTTTAGCAAATCTTGAAATGATGCCTAAACTCTACAATCTAACTGGTTTTTTGTTTCAAGGTACGTTTTGAGAGAGGTTCGGAGGAGTCACTTGCTTTGGTTAGCTATTGCGCCAGTTACACTCCTTAAAAAACAAACAAGTTTATTATTATTCATTACAATAATTTTTTTATTGTAATTAAACGACTCGAATTCGAGTTGTATTCTGAGATATTAAATTAGACAAATAACAAAAAATAAGGTACGTAATGAATTTTCTTTCTATAACAAATCGTCAAATGATGCTTAAACTCTACAGTCTAACATTTTTTTTGTTTCGAGGTACATTTCGGGAGAGGTTCAGAGGAGTCACTTGCTCTGGTTAGCTATTGCGCCAGTTACACTCCTTAAAAAGCAAACAAGACTATTATTATTGATTACAATATTTTTTTATTGTAATAAAACGACTCGAATTCCAGTGAGTGAGTGTCGATAAAGCAAGTTCCTTTTATATAACAGTGTGACCAGTGAAGTCCGCATCATATGGGATTTTTTTTTATTAATAGATTTATTCTAAATTTGAGTTTGGCATCAATTCCTGCTTCGATCAAGATGAAAATTAACCAAAAAAATAATAGTCACGTGATTCGCATTATCTTTGAAATTCAAATTTTTTTTCAAAAAAAATTAAAAAGTGAGGTTATTTCTCAAAATATCGAAAAAACTTATTAGAAAAAGTTTTTCTAAATGCAATTTTTAGCCCATGTGCAAAATTTCAGCTGCGTAAGATAATTTAGATTTTTTGTTAATTTTTCGTAAATTGCATCACTGTTGCGAAATAAGACTCAACGCAATCTACATAAAACTTCTTAGTTTTAACAATGCTTTATTCCAGACACATTTTCTTTAAGGCAGCACCATATTCAATGTGCGTTTTTCTACAAAATCTAAATAGGGCTATTAAAATTTGGTCACATGTGATGCAAAGTTTATTTGTTTTTGACCCTGTATAAGGTAACCTCATAAAATAACTATTTTTTTTTTGTGTTCTATTCATCTTTCTTTTTACTAATAAACAAACGGACCAAACAGTGGCGCTCACTGTAATTTCTAAACGCGCCAGTGATTTAGACTGCCAGTCCCAAGCCTGAATAAAGTGTGAAGGAAACACTTTTATTGTGAGTCTCATCCAAAAAAGATAGATAGGTAAATAGGAGAAATAAAATATTAATGAAAGAACAAAAACGAGAAAAACGGGATATTTAAAACTATATCTGATTCTGCTCAGTTATTTAGTAGACAATACACACACAAACATGTATGTGGTATGTATAAGCGTTTTTATTTATGCGCAAGCAAGTACCCAACTGCCTGTTCAATCTCTTACAACACAGATAGTATGCATCTAAGATCTTCTTCTTGAGACATTATAAACAAAACGAAAAATAATCTAGTAAATACTTAGCTTTCAGTTTTAGCAGTTATGTCGAAACTTATTTGTCAACATCAAAATAAAGCCTACTTATTTGTTTTATAAGCTTTATTACAAGTGCAATTTTACATACATTAATAAATCTATTCATAATTATCAAGGTTTCAAGATCCAATTAGACTACTGGTAAAAAAATAGTAACATACATCGGTTGAGAAGACTATTATTGCTCTCGTGGTTAAAAATTCTTCGGCGCTGCACGCATCGGGATTTAATCTCGGCACTCGGGCAATAATAGTCTATTGTTTACCAATTTATTTGTTGTCAATTTGATCATTATAGTATCTGCTTAACAAATGCACGTTTATGATGATCTATTATGATTAATATTTTAGTGAATTCGGTTGCGACTCCATAGCTGCATATCGGCAGGTTGGATGAGGGATTTTTTTTAAAATAATAATAATAATAGACTTTATCTACGACTAAACAATAAAGTAGGTATTATATTAGTTACTATTGGTTAATAATAGTACTCATAATACCCGGAGGGAATAATGAGCCATAACGTTATCATTATTCCCTGCATTCCGCCAATAAGAACATAATAATACCAACGTTATCATAGTAACGATAAACAAGTCCGAGTATTTAGTATTTAATTAATAGTGAAACGTCGAAACTTTATCGGCGTTTTTTAAATTTGTCGTGTTAGTGTTAGTTTTATCATGGATAGTGACGCCGATGAATCTAAGTTATGTACACCCCCAGAAATTAAACTTACCGCCGATGCAATTACGCTTGGTTTATTGCCCGAAAAATCCAAACATTTTTATATCAAAGCTTACAATAATTTTATGGACTGTCAAACCTTCAAACGCCATATCGATATAGTAATCTATTAATTGATATTTTCGTTTAATTGATTTGTTTTTTTTAGTAATCTTCAGTTAGTCGTAGCTAAAGTAGTGTATACTAACTCGCAATAATGACTATTATTCCCGCGAGCCGAGTTACTCCCTCGCCGCTTACGCGGCTCGGTTCATAAATTCAGCTCTCGGAAATAATAACTGTCATTATTGACTCATTGTATAAACTACTATTATTCCTTCAATTGAAATGTATAAGATAACAGATATAGATATAGATATAGATAACAGAATAGTGCAAATAACTAAGAAAGTAATGTGATAAAAATTATAAAATAGGTAACCAAAAACGAAGAAACCTCAAAGACGGGTTCAGATGCGCATCAAAAATGCAACCCTGTTTTTAAACCCAATCCCAGACTTAAAAAATATAGGAACAAAAAGAAAGATTTGCCTCAGATCTAACTTAAATCTAGTTTCTATGATGTGAACCGTAAGTCAAGTTACCTACTTATCATTACTCAAGTCGATAGCAATTATTGTAATTGACACAAAACGCACATTAACGATAATAAACGCCTCACGGTCAGAAGCTATGTTCCCGTGCTTTTTTACCGGTTAACCTATTAACCGATTATAAGTATAGGCTGGTTACTGGTTATTTGCAAATTCTTAACCGGTCAAGACTATTAACAAGCCATGACGGTTAACCGATCACGATTAAACAGAGAGGACTAGTCAAAGTTTTCACAGGGATACTTGTACACCTGCGGCTATAATAAACTGCTGTGGATTATGAACAAACACTGTTTTTTGAGATAACGAATTTTAAACGCTCATTTTAACGTTTATACCTACACTTGCTAAATTCGTTTTGATCTTATACATATATAATGTTAATATGGGAAAAATTCTCTACGTATTGAAAAACAGGTTTCGGCATATGTCATTTGATCACCACTATAGCGACAATTATAAAAAATTCATTACAAATTAACAAAAAGTGGAGGTGTATAATGAAATATTGGAAAATATGCTTAGCACAAAATAAGTGCTCGATTTTACAAGAAAAATTGAATTTATATATATCTTGATAAAAATTCCCTAGTAATAATCGAATTATTGATATAGTATTAATATAACTTATTAGTGCATATACATACAGTACAAATCGTAAGACCTATGGTCGGAGCTCAGTTGAGGGTCAGATTCATTCAGTTCATGTTTAAGGTTGGGCCAATGTTTGAACATACGATTTTGATATAAATGTCCTTTCAAATGTGTTAAAATCGCATGCTCAAGCTATGGTACAAACTTAAGCATGAACTATAATTTTTTACTTTAATCCCTGAAAACTTTGCTGAAACTTTACTGAACCTTTTTCATTGATACAACTTGAAAACTATAATAGAATAATGCCCTCCGAGACTTTCGTGTATAAAATTTCATACTCGAATAGCATGACGTTTTCTGTAAAAAAGTTTCGAAGAGTATTATTCTAAATGTTATCGAGTTATGCCAATGAGGAAGTTGTATCAAATGTTCACTATCCTTTGCAGTTTGTACTGTATATTCAATTGCAGTAACTTTAACTTAATTATTAATTTTTAGAACTATTATTTAGAAAAATGGGATGTTTATTGCGTGCATAATCGACCCCGTCATTTTGATAGATTTTCAGACATCAGTAAAATATTGGGAGCTCCGGTATGGACTTCAAGTTAAAGTGATTTCTCGTTGTCTATGCCTATGTGATACTAAAAATACTGAACTTCAACCATTCATTTCGTATTACCGATTGTGTCTATGAATTCATAATTTCATACCGGGGCATTTATACACTTTACCATAGGTATTTTTATCATTTTACATAAGTACGTATGTACACTCTCTTTAAAGTAATGTCTTTTCCTGCTGATGGATTCATATCAATAACACCTTCCACTTAGCGTATTGTGTTCATCGGACATCTTTGGCTAAGAAAGAGGCCACAGGGGATACAATACAGATCGAACATGTATAATTATAATTTTAAATCTCAATATGTGTATTTGTCTGCTGGCGGTAGAGCGATAGAGATTAAACCCTACTTTTATACTGTATGATGGTCAGTTTTCCTACATTATCTCAGAGGCGTATTCCTTTAGTTACCAGACTTCCAGACTTTTATTAGAGACAATTTTATTATATATTATAACAATATACTTATTTGAATATTAAAGTAATACTAATTTTATTGAAGAATACATTGATGGACAAATCTCACAAGAAATTCATCCCAACAAGAATCTTTTGGATAATAAAAAGAAATAACTGATATATTGTTAATACAAAAAACGTTAGCTAAAATGAAATCAAAATAAATTTCAATATAAAATAAAATGAAATTCTTGCAAATAAAAATAAATTCTGAACAAAATTGAATAATATAGAACATACAATACACATACCATAAGAGAATTTTACCAACTGAAAATACATTCCCAACAAAAATGAATAATACAGATATGTATATGTAGAGGGAAATTAATGGGATTGCAGCTATTGGCGTTAGAATTAAGAAAACGTGAACCTTTTTTCGTATCTAAGCTTTCGCTAATTCTTTATTAGGTTCTTCAGCGAACAAACTACAAATAAAAACAACAAAAGTTGTCTATTCTGCATAATATTCATACTCATCATTCGACCCTGTACAGTAGTTATGATATTGCTTACAGTACCGACATATACATCACACATTACGAAGGTATAGTTCGTAAATGCCCTCGATATTTCCCAAAATGACATTTACTAATTGGTTTCTCCAACTTTAATTACAAAAACTTTGTATGTTATTAGAAAATATATACTCATCTAAAGCTTAATATTCAAACAAAACAAAAACTCAAAAACATTGACAGTGTAGTTAGTGTTACTAATTGGACGTATACTGTTATGAAACTTTCTTTGTAACGTGAAACAATCGTGTAATTTCAACGAATTTGATTTAAATTCCAAATTGGTAACGCATGGCATTTTGACAAAAAAGCAATTGTTACTTTAATTTCTCATTTTCATAGATAGCTATATTACCTAGAAATTAGCCGTTGTATACAAATATAACAAAGAGGAAATCAATAAAATCAATTTAGTATTCGCGTTTCGTCGTTAATCCACCATTGCGAAACCGAAAAAGCAACCAATCGAAAATTCATCCTGTTTTAATTGTTTTTCGACTGCACTGTTTACACAACTGCAAAATAAAATTTACTTTTTAAACAAGCGTAATTGTTATTCGTACCTCAATCACGTTTTATTTCTTTTTCTGCTTTATATTCCTGTGATAATTTCAATCCTGTTTGCCATATAAAACAATGGACATATAAATTCGTCTTTCGTACATACGTAACTTTTGTAGCTGACGAAAGGTAAAATTCCTTCGCTAAATAGTTAATACAACTGTGAAAGCATGCATTAAACTTTTTGAAGGCAAAACCGCGACAAGGAAATGTTCTTTACGATTGTCGTAAACCCTATACGGCGACCGAAACCGGAAGAGACGGCAGAAAAGACATACAGAAAATTATAAGGCGCAGTAATAAAGCGAAACAATAATTTTACGGGCGGGTGACTGTATATAACCGTTCCGTTAAAATTAAATCCAATATAAATGTATAGTTGCACGCTATATGTCAGGATAATATAATAAACATTTATTCCGGTAGGTTATTTAACGCGAATTTATCACAAGTTCCCACCGGTAACGATTTTGTTGTGTGAAGCTTACACTGCAGTTGATTATTTAGGTCAAGGTATTTTTACAAAGTTGTCAATGTTAATATGTACCTCTGTGATGAAACTCCTTGTGCAGATCGAAAGATGCGTAGTTAGTTTATAACAGATCCGAGCTGTCTTGAATTAATCGCGGGCAACACAAAGCCACTTTGTATTTTTATATGATTATTATATCTTATCTTAGTTTTTAACTTGCTAAACGGTATACTTCTGCATTATACTTTTTTAATAGTGCACCCTTACCGGTACAGTGGCATTTAGTTTTCCAATTACAACTAATTATGACAACAACTATCATTTGCTTTTCGGATGTAATTGACAGTGCAACATTACCGATTTACAATAAGATAATGTTGTAACAAAGCTATGGGAACACATTTACACAGCAAGAGTCACAATCGTGATACCAATGATTCTATGTTTCTCATAAACCACCGAATTGTTCACATCTTTATACACTGTTCAATTCTTCTAATATATATTATTAGAATTTTTTAAACTATAGTGACTTTTACTAAGTTTCAATGAATCTCTGTCTGTGATTTCGTGCTGGTCAGTGATTTCTTCGTGGTTTGAATAATTTTAGTACTGATACCCTGCACGAAAAGAATTCTCTTGTAAAACACCGTAATTTCACACATTTTTTTTATTTTGAAATCTGTTATTTATCTATCTAAATTTATATTCAAAGCTTTAATCTCTCCTACTAGATTCATTGTCAGCCTTTCTTGTATGACTTCTCTGAACTAGAGATACCACACATAAATTACTTAGATACACCTGTTTTTTTTACCAAATAAAACTTCTTTATTATGTATTTGTATTCTTTTATATGTAAATAATTTTTCAAAATATTTTCAATTCTGACAGCTACAATGTTCTCCCGTAACTTGACTGATTGCACGAATACGTTTAGACCCATTCGACAATCTTAAGGATATGTTTATCCTGTTTTACACTGAATTCTCACAACTACTCATTGTCAGTAATATGTAGTACTCATTAAAACTGTGCCACTCATATTAGTCTTCATTATCTTACCAATTTGGCACAATATTGTGTAATTTGACCTTGGGTTTTGTACTGAGACCACTTTCACAAAGCAGTCTTATTTTACTAGCTAATTAACATGGATATTAAAATCGCTTGGTATAGGTTTTCACTAGTGCTGCGAATCGTAATCGGTTTTATACCAAACCGGTTTTGTGTTAAGCGATTAACCGCAATCAAACGGAAATCGTAATCGAAAAATCGGTTTTCAAATCGATTTTAATATCAAATCGAGGATTTTTTTTTTGAATCCGCTCTGTATGGCTTTGCAATTGTTTTATTAATATTTATAATACATACATTCACGATGATGTCTAGATAGAGAATGTAGTGCGTTTTGTAAAAAAATACCGAAAATATAATGCTTTCATTCATTTGTGCTTGTTATGCAAAATATATTCGTTGAGATACTAAACAGCAACACCTGTTATTTATCTATACCTCATAAAGCATGTGGTTAAAAAAAATAAATAGCGATAATATGAATTAATGAAATTTAATAAAACAAGTAAAAATCAGTATCCTAACGTATATACTATAAACAGACAATGTTGCTGCAACTTCTTTCCGCTCGAAAAAAAATATTTATATTGCGAAATCAATGTTATTGCTAAACTGGATTTATGTTTGACGATTTGTCGCCATCAAAACAGAAATTCTAATCGAAAAACTCAGTGTACCCATTTAAAAAACACATTTTGAAGCCAATTACAAAATCGATTTTAAACCGGTTTTGAACCGATTTTTTTTAAAGACCGGTTTCGACTCAACACGATTAATCGATTTTAATGAAACCGGTTTGAGGAAAAGTCAGGTAATCAATTTGTAATATTTGGCGATTTCCGCAGCACTAGTTTTCACCCTATTCTTCAAAAAATCATTCGCTATATTGTGGTGGATGCCCCGGGCACCACAGCATTTTTATTGGCTGCTCTTCGGTTCTCGGGTTCTCTGCCGTGTAGAAAGGTTGTGGTGATCGAAACGTTAAATAACACAACCTTTCTACACGGCAGAGAACCTGAGAACCGAAGGGCAGCCATCAACAGCGGCCGTGAAAGCCTGAAGACCACTTTAGCGTTTTTATTTTTGATCCAGAAATGTTCACTATAAGTTGTTGTATTACTTACAGAGATTTTGGGTTACTGATAGTAATTCTAGTACAACAATAAACATGCGTTTGTCTTTTACTTAAATATCTGGGTTGGTATATTTGAAGTTTCCCTGCCACTCACTTCTGTTAGCTTTCCTACGCGAGTATTCTTTGCTTATTCAGTTCGCGTCTCAATACTCAATACAGCTTGTCTGTAGCTCAGATAGATAAATTTAATATATGGGCTAAAAATTTTAGTTAATATTTAGAGGATGTAACAAAATTGGTAGGCTAGCTACATACAAGTAGTTTCGACGACTAAAAGTAAGGAAAACAGTTTATATCAACATTTGTATGTCCTAAAGTCATCCATTACAAACTTACAGCAGGAAATTTGACACAAAAAAAGTCAGTGATTAAACATATTTAAACTTTCATTGTTAGCTTATTATTTTCAGTCGCAACAGTTGTATAGGTTATTTAAATAACTAGTATTTTTTCTAATTAATTATACAAAAATGGCAGATTATTCTATATCTTAGAAGAAATGTTGGACATGCATATCATTTAACCAAACGAGGAAACATTCTAAGTACTCCATAACAGATTAAAGGTACACAAAACCTTTCAAACCGGTAGTTTAAAATCATGGCAAATCACGCACTAGAAGAACTATGGTAAGGAATGTAGGTAAATGTATCGAATCGTCTTAGAAAAATGCAAGTGATAGCACAGGTAGAATTGAAGTGTCGGAAGGTGTCAATCATATGAATTTGTAGTGGATTGTAAAAACCAATCAACTTTATTAATTAGTTCTTCCGTACAGGAATACAGAGCTTTAGATCGAACCACTAACCTCCACGAGAAACTTTTTTGCACGACTGTTACAAATATATGCCACTGATCGTCACTTTTGCCAACCGTGCTTTGTACTAATAAAGCTGGCTCAATAAGAGATAACAACTTCAATTTTCACAATTTACATCACTTATATCACGACAACGGCAATTTTCACTAAACGTATGGATAGAAATTATCCACAATTTCTTGATTGCTCCTTTTATGCTACCTCGATAATTATCAAAAAAAATATCGGTATTTTTTCCTCTTGACGTTAAAATACGCACGTGGTTCATACATGAAGATGCGCCGACTTACTTCAGTTACACAGCACGCGAACTTTTAAATACTGTATATTCTGGAAGGGAGATAACGTAGCCTACACAATCACCCAATCTAAATCCTGTCCAATCTGAACTGGTTTTTACGTATGGGGACATCTAAAATTCTAAAATCTATGACATCTATAATCTAGACATTGAGCATCTTAGACAATGAATGGAAGACAAATGCTATTAAATTCACGATACTTCAGAAATCTTAAGCGTATAAGTCAGTCCATGATCTGACGAGTTCAACGGTGCCCTATCCGTGGAGTTCGCTTTAAACATTTAGTACGATTTCAATTAAAAAGAGTTCATTTTCTGGTAAGTGACCTTTTGGATAAAAAACTAAAATACGTAAGTAGCTGTAATTCTGCAATAAACCACTTTAGGAAACAATTTTGTAACAGCCTGTTTTCTTGGCTCCAATTTAAAGAACAGTAGGAGGTAGGAGTATTACGGTGTCATGTTTTTTTATCTGTGTTGAGTGTAGTTGCAGTATTTTCCAGCCTGTATATTTTGTATGTATAAATCTGTTTTCAAACTTTCAATTCTGTTTGTTAGCTAAAAAAAATAATGACAACATTTTCTTAATCATATGTTTTACAGCTTTTCCAACTGTCTAACTTGATAAACAAAATATTATAACGAGTAAATCCAAAATTAGATTGGCTTTATTTTATAACTGTTTTAGTTAGCCTTCATTAGAAAAACTAAACACACTAAACTTACTACGCGTCTAACACAGTAAGTCGTATTCATTTAAAATCGATCGGTACGTAAAAACATACCGAAACATTAATTGAAGATAAGCGGTCGAAGTTTGTACAAAAGAGTTATGCCGCGTACCAAGCTGAACATTAGTGACACTCCTTAATAGTAGAAAATATTGCTCATTATTCTTCATGCCTTTCATTTCTTTCAAACGTAATATCATGTTATAAACGCTATATTTTTACCTCCAAAACATCTACTGATTTACTTGACGGCAAAGCAAATAAATTTTTTATTCCATCATTTTGATAGCGTATATCTAATATCTTACAGCTAATATTTATCAAAGTCGGTCGTCCCTTCGATATCCAAACACGTAAACACGTGAAACATGTTAGACAAGCATGTCGATATCAACCTGGTTGTTATTAGCTGGTTAGCGCTTCGTTTAGTTAAAGTTATATGGCAGCCAGTAGTCTAGTAATTGACAGCGGCAGTTTTATAATAACAGTGTGATGGTCGTTTGTCATTATGGAACGTTATTATTATAGCAGACGGGTTGCGCGTTGCCATCGTTAATTTGTCACGCGAACAACGAAGTTCTCCATCTCAGATTTTCCTTAACAACGTTACTTTCGCGTAGAGAACGAAGCCAACGCAGCTTAGAGACTCTTACCCTCTCATCGTAAAGGCTAACCAATATCCTGTCCACTGCGGTAATCGATATATAAAGCATACACACACATTACCGGTCGTGGGTTCCGAAGGCCCTCTTAAGTGAGATGAATCCTCCGTCGTTGCCGCCAATATTGCCGGCCACGGTTCAACCGCACCGCAGACATGAAAACTACGACCAAGACGAAGAACAGCTTAGTTAATTAACTGTATATATATTGTGCACAGGAGGGATGTTGGGACATGCTGAGGATATATGTTCCGGCAAAGGATGCTATTGCCAATGTTATTTGTCGAACGTCCATTCTAATAATCCTTCCAGCTGTTTTGCGCACGAGACCAATTGACACGATGATATTGGCGTGTATGTATTTATAAGAATACCATATTTCTAGATTAATGGTTTTTTAATTGAAATGTTTTGTGGGATTTGCTCTTATAATTAGTTATTTAAGAATAAACATGACATCGCGTATCAAAGCATATTGAAAATATCTACCTATTATAGAAAAAGGGCTGACAAAAATTATTGATGCGCACTAGAAAAGAAACAAAGCGGGTTTTGTAAAGGACGATGTATGAGAGATCATGCATTCGTAATTAAACAACGCACAGAAATAGGATACCAGCAATTGTGCTTGACATGATACAGTTATAAGAAAGAACAAATATTAGACAATGTAAACAGAAGAAATATTAATAGTCCTTTGCTCTCAGATACAAATAATTCAATCCTTTCGAAATTATTCTTTGCCACGAACGTCGGAGGAATATATACGTCTAGTTAGTCAAATTCAGTCAGTTAGTCAGTATTTTTATAAGTTCGAAATTTTAATACAACAAACGCTTAATAACAGCTGACAATTACATGAACAAAAATCGCTTTGCTACTGCTTTTATATCACATAAATTAAACAAAAGTTGTTCTAGTAAGTTCTGCTGTAACAAACGACGTAAATCCTTTGAGGACTCTTTTAAAGTCCGATAGATCTAACCACTTAAATAAAGCATAAAAATCAAATAAAAAGTATAAAAAAGATAGAATATGATACAATGAAACATAAAGCATATAAGTGTACATTTTATAATAGGACAGAGAAATTGCCATCGAAAATATAGCCAAACCCATGCATTCGCTAAAAACAAACTTGTTGGAAATACGGTAATCCACCCATAAAACTTCTTGTGGCCGTTTTTAAAACAATTTTTTTTATGTTTTATAAGCTTCGAATCGAAATAGAAGCTCTATCTACTACATCAACTATCGTATGTTCCGTTTATATATCGTGACATATACGTATATACAAACCTCTAACTGTATTCAGTACTACACAACTTAATAGTCATTTTAGGGATGCATCGGCGATGGTAGCTTGCCGCACACCGCCTACTACATGTATGTGTGTTGTACGCAGTGCAAATAGGACCACGTGACAGACATTACAATGGCAAAGTGGAGCACCGTTTATTGCTCTTCAGGTGCCCCTCTTTGGTAAACGAACAGAATTTAATTTCGACTGCGTTACGCTGAGCGTTCGCAATTTGCGTATATGCGACGGGGGCTGGATAATTAAAAGATTTTTCACTGTACGTGCGTGGCTTTGAGTGCTCTGGCTGTAGGCTAAACGATTGTGTAATTGTCACTTGCGCAAAAGTTAGAAATGTTGTTTAGCATCATGTAAATCGACGTATACAACATCTTCATAAGCGCAATTCATTAGATCGAACGATATCATTGGCGGCTTCATGATTCACGTTAGATTTAAAGACATCAATTATGGGTACTTGTTACGCAAGAATGCTACATGTTGTACCCATCAGCTACAGACACACGAGGAATATTAACCTTAATTAGTTCAATTAGTCCACTTCATTTAATATCTTTCAATTTCAGATTATTCTCAGATCAGCAACTGCGAAGTGTCTCAATTACTTCACAGTGCTCCCTTTTAATCCGGTATAAATATAAATTTATAAGGAAGCTTACCAGATAACAGTTACTTGGTACACCAAATGGAATTAATAAGAATTTTCAAGAAATTGTTTAATACTCTGGAAAAGATTGAGCCTCCAAATATGTAATATATAGTTTTTAGTTATAAATCGTGTGTGGAAGGATTGCATTATGCATAAGTAAACTCAATAATTTATTGGAATTAAATAAATAATTAGTGACTAAAAATCACATATACTATTATGGAATAAAACAAAATTTTTATAATAAATACATTGACCAAATTTGTGTGCAGGCAAAACGGGCGCGTTTTGCATGCACACAAATTTATTAGGAGCTGCTTCGGGGGAAATATTCACAATAAAACTAAAATCAGCTTCATTGTTTCGTCATAAGACCAAGGAACTACTAAGAACAGAATCCTTCGCACAAAAGGTACAAAATAATTTACCAAACTGCTTAACTATATCGCGAATCCCAAGAAAACTTATACATGGCTACAGTAAAGTTCTCGCGCTGCAAAATTATATAGAATATGTATCTCGCCACCGTTTGTGCTTAGACGCACTCATTACGAATTAAATAGAATCAATAATTAATATTTTAAGGTTTGAAAAAGAAGTCAGTTACAAAGTCTGTATGTATTACAGAAATTCTAACAGAGGAGCTGAATGTAACGCTGTCCTTAATAATATAATTAATTATTATACAGTCTTCCAGCAAAGTAATTGTTTTGTGTCCCTAGAGTCTTCAATTATCGCTTCACTGGAAATAACGATCATTTAGTGCGCTGAAGTGATACTCACCACCTTCCTGTTCATTACTTTTGAATATGCCTGCCTGTACATTTTCTTTTGACTTTCTTTTCAAACGTATTTGAGTAATTTATTTCCACAGAATTTCTTGTACATGCCTTATTTGCGAGACAAGTCCTACTAAATCTTTATTTTTACTTAATCTGAGAAAAGCATTTATTTTTGAGTAAATCCTATTATATTAAATAAACTAATGCTTAAGAGAAATTGTAACATCAATGACACAAAACAATTGCAGATGAATCAATTAAAAAAACTATTTGCATCCATGCTACCGCTCAGCAATACTAATTATTGCTAATTATTGTAATTGATTTGTCTAATTGAAGAGAACAGAAGAGGTGTGGATTAAAGCTTCAATTCCAATCATACCATATTTAATATGTGATAAATAAAATATATTCAAAGTAATCTATTTATTTACTATGTTTATATAATTAATTATAAGACTTTTATTTCATGTAAGACTCACTTTCTTGAGTCTTAATTAGTAAGTAGTAAAATCTTAACCAAAAAATCAGACACTACGTTTTTACAATATGGAATAATTAAAATTTATAAGTTGCTATAAGTGCCAAACTTTAAGACCAGAAGGTTAATTGTAGCTATCACATTCAATTTCAATAAAAATAAGGATATGCTATACTAACAATAAGTACTATTTATGTGTCTAATTCCAAAATCAAAAGTAACAACAACTTCAACTACACAAAGCAACCTGAAAATCCCACCAGCGACGTTTTCCTATGCAAAATCAATATTTTCCCTTAGCTGTATTCTTTCTTATCTACTGAAATAAGACTTTTCGGAGGTTCGGGCAAATTTTTCGTCAAACATAAACCATGGAAATCGCGCTAGCCGAAAAGAATTATGTAATGTGTTGGAGAAGCGAGGTTGTTTTTCCCCCGCCCGAACTAGGTCGCTGCCATTTCGACGGTCTGCGAAAATATGACCTTGTGGATGTTTTTAAGTTCCTAAGTTGGCCCGTTTTATCTCTTCCGCGAAAGTCTGATGGTTAAGTTTATCTCAGCAGCGGATCGTCCGATATGAAGCGAGGACGACAGTGTTCTCTCTGTGTGATGGTAAAGGTAGAGAGTGAACCAAAGAAGAAAAGAAGGCTGATCAATATTTGCGAACTGAATATAAATAGAAGGAATACGTGTACATGTACTTCATTATTATCTTTACAGAATATTATGTAACGTTTAATTTATCTAATAACATAGCAGCCGTTGATAATGCATCATTTGTACTAGTAACATGATCTAATTTGTATAAGTTGTAGAAGTTATGACTGTCTGAGTTTGTGGATAAGATTACCCTTAATAATATAGGAAGTGCTCTCATTAACTCTTTTTCAGTAAAGCAATTATTTCGTCTACTATAAATACGAATATAGATTTAACCAAATTGTTAGGATAACCATTTTGTAGAAACAGTTCAGTTAGACTAGTGTTAATGTTGTCATGAAATTGAGGATGGACAATTTTAATCATTCTATTACGTAAAGCGCGTAAAACGTTCGATTTCATTTGCATAGGATGAATGGAATAATAATTTAAATACCTACCAGAAAACGTAGGTTTAGTGTACCAATCGAGAATGATTTTTTCGGGGGTTCTATGTACTCTAGTGTCAAGGAATGGGATGGATCTGTTATTTTCAAGTTCAATAGTAAATTGAATATGCTGGTTGAAACTGTTAAAATGACGGAGAATATTGTCTTCCTCACCAAAGGGGATGGAACATATAAGGTGGTCCACATATTTATAGATGAAAGGCAAAGGAAAAGAGAGTTGAGGAATCACCTGTTCAAGAAGGTGGTCCATGACTATAAGCGTCAATATGGGACTAATGGGACTCCCCATGGAACTACCAAATGTCTGCTTGTAAAAGTTACCATTAAATGAGAAAGTACAATTTGTAAGTAAAAATTTGACAAGTTTAATGAAGTAATTACAAGGAATATCTGTAATAGGTTGTTGGATGTAATCAACAACTCTATGCAAACAGGAAAAGTTCCAGATGATTGGAAAACATCGTACATAACACCGATTCCCAAAATTAGTGGAACTAACTTGTGTGAAAATTTTAGGCCGATTAATACAGTTCCTGTATATGAGAAAGTGTTAGAACTATGCGTGAAAAGACAATTGGACAATTTCTGTGATAAAAATGGCGTCATAGTGCATAATCAATCGGGATTCAAAAAAGGACAATCATGAAACAGCAGTAGCTGACATTTGTGACAGATGGCTAAAGGAAATTGATAGTGGAAAAATGGTATTAGCTGTCTTTATTGATTTTAGAAGAGCGTTTGAAACGGTGAATCGTCAATTATTATTAAAAAAACTAGACAAAATCGGTTTGAAAGGTATAGTGCTTAATTGGTTTGGTTCATACTTAAATAACAGAACTCAAAAAGTGAAATTCAATGGTGTTGAATCATGTTCAAAAAGTGTGAGTCACGGTGTGCCTCAAGGAACGGTTTTGGGACCATTACTATTTAATTTATACGTTAATGATATGATCACAACTGTTAATAAATCAGACATCTGCATGTTTGCTGATGACACTATGATTTACATTAGTGGTAACAATTTAAATGAAATGGTACAGTCAATGAATAATGAGTTTGATTTATTATGTAAATGGTTGTATAGTAATAGTTTGAGTATAAATATCGAGAAATCCAAATGTATGGTTTTAGCTAGTATGTATAAACTTAATAATATTGATTTGAGTAACATTGATATAAAAATAGGTAATTTTAAACTGGAGAGAGTTGATAGCATAAAATATTTAGGTGTAATAATAGATAGCAATCTACTTTTTAAGGAACATGCTAAATATATAATGAATAAAATGTCTCAAAAGGTTGGATTTCTTAACAGGGTGGGTAAATATTTATCGACGTATGTTAAAACACTATTATACAAGGCTATCATTGCACCACACATAGAGTTCTGTACTACAATATTATTAAATCTCAATAAAAATGAATCTGCGCAACTCCAAAAAATTCAAAATAGAGCCATGCGAGTTATATTGAAATGTGATCGATATACTCCAATAGCTCTTATGTTAGATGCGCTGCAATTTATGAATGTTAGACAAAGAATTTACTTCAAAAGTGTAATATTTGTGCACAAACTGAAAAACAATATGTTGCCACGGTATCTTAGTAGAAAAATAACAATTGTCAATGAGATTCATAACTACGAAACTAGAAGTATAAATAATTTTTATATAAATCATTATAATAGAACACAAACTTCTAAAAATGTATTTATTCACGGACTAAAACTCTATAATAACCTACCGCATGACATTAAAAATGCTATGAATTTCAATTTATTCAAAGATTTACTGTACAGATACACATTGGCGCATATCTAATGTAGTAATTATATCTATTAGGCATAATATACTAGCATAAGGTGAATACAATTTAGTAAGAAATATTTAGTAATTTATATATGTATTGATCTATGTATATGCTAATAGCTAACGCTAAATAAATAATTTACAAGGAATATTACTTATTAGTTGAAATGTCATCCCAGTGAATCTCGATGACCAATACGACAAGATCTGAAGGAATGCAAGTGAAGAGGGATACCACATCTAAAGGGACAATCTGGTAGATCAGGTAGAGAAATATTTCTTACATTGTCAGCGAATGGAAAGGTATCCTTGATATTGAAGTTGGTTCTAAGACTTAATGATATCGACAACACCTCAGAAAGTTAGATCGACAAATTGTAAACCGGTGACCCGCAGAAGGAAACAATCAGTCGAAGAGGACAATTGATTTTGTGAACCTTAGGTAGACCATAGATTTTTAACAATTTAAAGATAGGTTAGCTGAACGTATCTTAAATTTTCAAATTTCTATTGCATTTAATGACATTCTGTACATACAAAATTGTATAACATCTTGTAAATCTGATCTTTCACATGTTTTACCCATACATATAATACGTGATTTGGAATCACGCTTAAAATCACGTTTCAAATACAATTTTAATAAGGTTAAAAGGAGTAACATCAACAAATTCAAAAAACTTTTACTTTCACATAACAACTTGCTTAAAATTTTATCCAATCAAAATTGGTTCGTCAATCTTTCTGACTGTGCTTTTCCGGACAATGTATCCGCATTACTATCTTTGGGACATAAATTCGCCATCAAACCTTCCAAAGGGGATATAAATATCGGTTCTCTTCTGGCTGATACTGAAGATTTACTTACTACTTTAAGACTAGATATAAGAAATGAAATGAGAGCTAAATTCACTAATGTTTTTACTAATTATTTTTATCATGATTTCACTGATAACTTTATTGATAATATTCTTCGCAACTATTATTTTGAGACTAAGAAATTCCTCAAACTTAACTCAATGTCAACCGACGCGGTTATTATAACCAGAGCTGATAAAGGGTCTGTCACTGTTGCTATCAATAATTCTGATTACATTGCAAAAGCTAACGCATTACTTTATGATAACAATACCTATCTCATTTTACCTAAGGATCCAACTTCGTCCGTTCAATATCACAGTAATAACTACATACGTGAAATGAAAAGGTTTGGTTATATAGGCGATCTTGCCATGCGACGTTTGCCTTGTTACAACGGAGTCTGTCCTAAATTCTATGGTCTACCTAAGATTCACAAAATCAATTGTCCTCTTCGACCCATTGTTTCCTTCTGCGGCTCACCGGTTTACAATTTGTCGATCTACCTTTCTGAGGTGTTGTCGATATCACTGAGTCTTAGAACCAACTTCAATATCAAGGATACCTTCACATTTGTTGACAATGTAAGAAATATTTCTCTACCTGAAAACTATCAAATTGTATCTTTAGATGTGGTATCCCCTCTTCACTTGCATTCCTTCAGATCTTGTCATATTCACTGGGATGATATTTTAACTAATACAGATATTCCTTGTAACTACTTCATTAAACTTGTCAAATTTTTACCTATAAATTGTACTTTCTCATTTAATGGTAACTTTTACAAGCAGACATTTGGTAGTCCCGTGGGGAGTTCCAGTAGTCATATTGGCGCTTATAGTCATGGACCACCTTCTTGAACAGGTGATTCCTCAACTCACTTTTCCTTTTCCTTTCATCTATAAATATGTGGACGACCTTATATGTTCCATCCCCTTTGGTGAGGAAGACAATATTCTCCCTCATTTTAACAGTTTTAACCAGCATATTCAATTTACTTTTGAACTTGAAAATAACAGATTCATCCCATTCCTTGACACTGGAGTACATAGAATCCCCGAACAAAAAATCATTCACTAAACCTACATTTTCTGGTAGGTATTTAAGTTATTATTCCAATCATCCTATGCAAATGAAATTGAACGTTTTAAAGAATTTGCTTAAATCTATAGTGTATCAGTCCCCCTCTAACCAACAACCTACAATACTCACCCACCCCAATTCACCCTCCCTTTCTAATAATACTTCAAACATCCAATATAGGTATGAACATATTTAAATGCTAAAATTATTACTGTCGCCTTGCGATAATTCATAAAATAGTGTTCACTATTCAGATTACATGCATACGGCAAAATTTATCACTTTGTATGTTTATATTTATGTATGTACACATTTGTATTTACTTTGATATGTTCCAAAACAAACCAAAATTCTTTTGTCTAGTTTAGCGTCGCAGTAGAATAGTTGTAGGGATACAGTCAAACGTCTCCGCCGACGTAATTCGTCTAGTAATTAAGTGTAGCTCATTGGTACTCGAATATGAGATTACACGATGTGACGCCAGATATACATACATACATATACCTACATACAACAATCTACATACAACATTTACATTATGTAGTACATGAATGTTATACATATACGGCACTAGAAATTAGAACACAGACGCATGGTAATCACCATTACAACGAATGAACTCCCTAATGACCCGGTAATAACGAGGCCCGTGCATTCAGCTGCCGCATCGCGTCCTGTGTACAGTTCTCCGTGCACAGACAACCTCGGCTGATGGCGTCGACGTCGCTACGCTCCGCCAAGTTGATCCGTCGCGTTTACCGTATAACTTTCGAAGCTGTATGGGTGAGAAGATGCAGTCGGTCACATTATTGTACGTAGATACGAATATCCACCAAATAGAAGAGGACATGCAAGAGAGAGAAATGCAAGTAAAAACTAATTGCATATTGTAGATAATCCCTTTATAATTGTTGGCTGCTTGACAATTGTGCTGAGGCGGCTTGGACCAGTGCCTATCTTGCAAAAGGATCCTAAATTATCCAGTACTGGAGGCCAGTTATCGCATCCTAACGATTATTTTCAGCTATTGTCTTTTCTATTGTAGTTACTAACCAAATTAAAACTTCTATTTAGGTTCGATTGGTTGGTTCTTTCTTTACACTAATCACTTATTAGTGTATAGTATATATATTATCACACACATTAAGTAATTTATGTTATACCACAAAATTAATAAAGAAGGAACTGCTAATGTTCATACGAAAATTTACTTAGAGTAAAATTAGGCAACTGGCTGTGTTAATTATATTAGAAACATAAGTAAAGAGAAACATGACAAACTGATTACCAAAAGTTTTTAATTAAAACTGATACTCATAAACCACAAGTTCTGCAGTCCAGAAATAATAATTAAGGTCACATCGCTACAAAACGCACTTGTATGTACACCAGCTTCGTAGATGTGACCGTCCTGTGACACAACAATTGCCGAAGCTATCGCTCTTCCCCAGCCCCTACACCTTCAATGATTTTACTATGAGCTATTATTGATATACATATTTATTTTACTCTCAACCAGTTCATGAAGCGACCCCAGATGTTTGTAAATTACTCCTAATGTTAGGCCTAAATATTTGTAATTAAGATCGACACTTATGCAAATGTCATTAAAAAGACATTTTATTATAATTTCTTATTAATGTTGTTTGTATCTAGTAAAAGTAGTAATAACTTTTTTTAAATTCATCAGTGGTTAGACAACAACATTTTTGAAATTGATCAATTCTATAATTTAACTGGTGAAACAGTCACACTTTTGAGTGGCTAATATGAACTATAATTAAAAACGTTCCTAGTTATATATGTATGTTCTTATTTACTGGATAATTATGTTAGTCAAAGATAATTTTCATTGAAGTGTGTTGTATGGATAATACTTTATTTATAATATTACTTATGTATGGAGTTATTCAAAGAAATTCTACCGGAAAATAGCAATTTCTTAAATTAATAGAAAGTGTCCATTAATTGTTCTGAATGCATTAAATATTTTTATTTCCAATATTATTGTGGAACTGCGTCTCAAAACATCTTTTACGTATATTCACAATCGTCGGCAATGTATGTACTTGAAAGTCATAGAACCCTTAAGCTTCTGCAACCAACACATTGAAACTGAAGCTATATTTTGTTCGCATTCCCCAATGAGAGCTTTGAAGATATGAAATATGCAAGGTATCAATAGCGGAATATATATTTTCAATGCATGGTTCTATTCGTTCTACTACAAGAAATTATATATGACATAACGATAAAAATGACGCCCTGATAAGGTACATATATCTATCTATACCTCTTGCGCTTCCTGAATATTGGTGACATAACTTAAACTAGGTTCATGAAACGTAGTTTCTACACTGTAGAATCTAGAACGGTTTATACTACTAACACCGGGGAAAGAGAGAGAAACCGTTTTCAGAAGTAATCCGAATCACTGTGAATCCATTAAATTACGGAGGAGTCCGAAGAGTGGTGCAGTGTCGTATTCAATACGGCGTGTCCTATATTTCTGTCAAATTTAATTTGCGGTTTTCTTGCATTTTAGACTCGATTCCGATTCACGCTCTCACCCAGTCGTGCTCGGCCCAGCCCGGCCAAAACAGCGAACCAAATCGTAACGCCACCCAGCGGAGATAGGGCTGACCTAGCGACACGAAACACACAACGTCATCTTTCTGCGGATTACGCCATTTACGTTTCGCAATTTGCGGGATTAATATACCTACGAAACATTAATTAATTTGTGCGAAATTCACTCGATGGTGTGCTCTACAACTATAGTTGTATACTAGAGATTACGAGAAATTGTAACATCGATTTCGTTGCTGCGCCCTGAAAGCGCATGGGATGGGTAACGATTTAAACTGCATTAAATTTTATCGCCTACGGTCCTGTAATGATTCCGCCACGAACTCCGATTCATTTTTGGTTTCAGGTTAAATGTTCGTAATTGTGTACTTTAAAAGGAGCATTCATTTATGCCTGCTACACATATTTTAGAGTCAGCAAGAGTGACAACGGAAACTTATAACTAATGATTGTTTACAAGGAAGTGCTAACAGTCAGATATACGTAATAATGTCCAATAAAGATCATTCAAACCATCATCAACACCTGTCCAATACCTACCTATAAGGCGCAACACTGCAGAGTACATTAATTTTTGTACTCGTCTATCTCGGATTTAATTTATTTCAATAAACTTAGCGCATACATCTATTAGTCCATCTTGCTGAAAATGTAAAAATGTTCTTTTATCTCATACTCATACTTAATACAATGATTGCTGAGTCTTCCACATTCCACCATATTCCAACTTTAAATATAATAGGCTCTGCAACTGTTACCTCTTTAAGCAACTTTTTTCCGCAGTATATTAATAATTCTGAAGATAACTTAAATAACGTAGTCTACAAATATCACTAGAAAATAAATATCAAGTAATGCAACTTAAAGCTCCCAATCAGCGTTACGAGTGTGCCAATTCTAATCACCTTGCGAAGAAATATACCAGCACTGTAGCTACAGAAAATGTTCAAGTTGACGCAAGTTGAATAAATCTAAAAATAACCTTCCATAATGTGTAACTCACGACAACAAGGTATCGCATTGGAAAAATAATTCTTACAGCTCTTAAGGAGACAGTAACGCAATTATAATATACACTCTTTAAAATTTGTTACAATAATTAAGGGATTATGTTACCAAAATTTAAATTAAATATATTCGATTCTAAGATCATTTAATTAAAATAACATACAAATCTTATATCTAGAAAGCGACAATTTGAATATCATCTAGAGATGTATTTTTTTGTTTGTGGTGGGTGCTAGTTGCCGTTCTTACTGTGTAGTTTCTGTCTGTGTAATCGTGTTCAATAACCTTCGGAGAATTAAACCCCGACTTCTAGCATTCTGTCACAACACTGAGCAGCCGCCTAACCACTGCGCCTATCGACCCGATATTATAACTAAAATAATTTTTTAAACTACATAGAGGACCAGCATATAAATCATCATAAATTTGTCTTATTGTGATTAAATGCGAATCTTTACTTAATATGCTTTACTATATTTGACAAATTTCCCACTATTTGCAATAATTGTACCAATAACACTAAGATATTTCGTAATTTTTGCAATTCAACTAGTGGCTGGTCAACTAGTTCAAGTATTTGTTTCAAATAATTTGTAAGTCTGTTTCAACCTAGCTAGATTTCTTGAAAGTTTGTTTTACTTTTTTTGATGACTGCTGCTTGTTTCAAATTGTATTGTAAAGTTATGGACTTTATTTGAACTTTTGTTACAGTCGAACGAAAATCATTGGAAATGTATATGAATCTCGACAAATTCCAATCATTTCTATCGACACCTCTACTGACATCTATGCAGAAGTGAAGTTCAAGATCTATAGAGCCTTTTTCGTAGTTTAGTGTATGTTAAATGCTACACCTAATTTCGCCTGAGAGGATGAAATATTAGCTGTATATCTCCATATTAAATGAACTCAAAACCAACTAAGGATCTAAGATATGTGTTTATTGCAATATTAAATAACTCATGCCAAAGCTTGTGCATATCACATGTATGACACAGCAAAGTAATGTATATGTATCTTAAATTATTTAAACAAACAAATATGACAAGTTGAAAAGAATAAAGCGAGAAATTAGACAACTATGTCTTCAGATGTTACTATTGTAGCTGCTTGTATACAATCGCTAGAATAGAAAGATGTGCAATTGAGTTAAGTTGCATGACATTTTGTTTTCTAGAGTCCTGTAATAATAATCTAAACATTGCGATGAACCTATATGATATCGTATATGAACTATAATCTACCATAACAAATTTAAACTCTCCTTACCATCTCTTTTTTTTCTACATTTGTGCTAGATAGTATGTAGGTTGGAATAAAAAAAACAATTTTTGAAATTTCAAAAAGCACATTATGCAAAAAAATAGTCAATAATTCAATTTTCAATTTTTTCGATTTTTCAAGAGTCAACACTCAAGATGATTAAACATCCATATTTTGAAATTTGTATGTTGCATTAGATTATGTGCCTGGTTCATAAAAATCGACTCTGACTACTAAGACGTTGATGTTTGTATAATCATAAACACTGGTAAATTTCCAAAAAGACGTACCATCATACCATACTAGAAAATTTTTCCGTGCGAGATGAGTTACCATCACAAATGGAGCGTTAAAATTTGAAAAACGGAAAAGTGTTTGTAGTAGGCACTCATAGTATATTGTTGGAAATCAGCATGCAAAAAAGTGCAATAAAAATAGGTCAAGCATTCTATCTATTTTTATTGCACTCGTTCGCAGGGTGATTTCCAACAATACACCATGAGCAATGGTGCAATACAGATATTCTTGGGTTTTTTATATTGTAGCATGTTTCGACGTTTTCATACCTTAAGACTTTGCATATCTTGTACAAACAGTTACATTTATCTTGATACAGACTTCGGTGTAATTCGTAAAGTATAATCCTTTAATAAACCCCCCAGACAAAAATTTATAGCATTTAGTAAGCTTCAAAACATGACAAAACAAATTGTGGTTACAGAACCTAATGTTTATCAATATCAATTCGGCGCAGAATTCACTTCAACTAAATACCAAAACTAAACTTTTCTCTATAATATTATATTAATTTAATTTATTGATACGATAACCCATCTTGATACATCAACTTTCGTTCTTTATGATGAGATGAAATAGCTTTAAATATGTATTATTTTGAATCACACTACAACTTTATAAAATAAATTTCACTTTTTGAGTTCTTTACACATAATCCAAGGAAATTTTAACGAAACTTTTTATTCCACTCTACTGTATATTCTAGGTATCGAATACTATGTTCTAATGTTATACATGTATAGCATGACTCCTTTAAACTACTTCGTTACGTCGTCAAATAAATTCGTTCGTCAATTGTTACGAGCATCCCTTCAACCTTATGATACATATATCATTCAGCCATTCGATATTATACCGTATAATAATTTACCACAATAAAAATAGCCAGTCTAAACGCAAAAAGAAATAAATGAGAAGCACCTTCAGCGTTTAGAAACCTCAAGCACATTTGAAAAATCTCACCGAAAACTGAGAAGAGAAAGAAGCGAACTATAGAAAAACGAAAATTTAAAAGCACGCCCAACACAAACAATGGCTGGTAAAGAACGGTACCGTAGAAGATGAAGAAGAAAAGAAACAAACGAGAAGAAAGTTGAGGTCAGACGCGCGCGGTTGTCGGTCAATACGAATGAGATCATTGCGATTCGGGACAGCGGCCCGGCTAGGCGAGAGTTAGTGCGGCACTAAAATAAGATGTTCGACGGGAAAGGACGCGTGTTCGGCGGTCGGCACTGCCCCTTTGGGAGATTTACCACCCCGAAGGTGTTCCACATACATATTTACACGTGTGTAGCAAGAGGGACAGCTAGAGCCTACGCGCGATACCTAACTCCCGACGATGGCCGGACGAGAAATGATTGTATTAAATTATAATCAACTAATGAGGAAGAACGACTAATTCGGGCTAATTAACGGAAATTATGACCGAAAATGAATTAGGACGTGTATATGTAGCTGAAACTACTCCATATATATTCAACACCAAAAAGGTTCGTGGTGTCTGAGGGTAGCATGTTAAAGGGTCAAAGTTCAAACCGTAATAATTAGATCTATCTAGCTTAGCCTTTTTAAGTATGTATGTAAATGGAATTATAAAGGACGAGAAAATAAATATAAGGCTCGAAATAACTGCAACCATACACCAAACCAATATACACATATGTATATACATACCTATACACAAGGTAATAATTATTTATCTTTTGATGTCTGGAGTATGTTTTTAAACATTTTTTATTATATTTGTGGAAACTACAGGCAAACCCTTATATGCAACATTAATTTGTTAATATTTGCAGATTAGCCTCAAACAAACAAGTTATGTATAGTATAATACAATATTAATATATATTGTAATGGAATGTGTCATGGATCATTTTTGTTTGAAAAAGGTATTAATCAAGTATTAAAGAGTTACGTGACAGTTAGAGAGATTGATAGTTGGCCACAACATATTAACGTCACAGTCAATGCAACAGAAAAATGTTTTGAATAGCATCCATACTTATATCGCTTTCTGTCTGCGTATATTTATTGTAATCAACTCCTACTGTATTTAATGTTCTTTGTTTGGAAACAATAGATAATTATAGGAATAAGAATTTAAGCGAAGTTAGATCAATATTAGAAAAAAATGATTTAAAAGACATCTTCATAAGAAAGATGAATAAAAAAGACCCAACAATAATTTGTAATGCGAACAAGCCAGAATTGTTTTCTGTCACACCAAGAAAGTAAATTTTTGATAAACAAGGGCTCATCAACTCTCTACAGTTTTATTGCCAATGATGATAACCGTATTAAATGTCAATTCTACTGGTATGGCAGCCGCTCCAATAGTAATAAATATATAAATGTAAGCAAATACCTCCACATGCATCCAACCAAATACCTTCACCATAATCAAGTAAAAAATATTGAAGAAGTTGAATAACTGAGCAAACATTATATGAGCACATAGTGGCAATAAAATTTTTTGTCGATAGCCAGGTCAAATATTTGGCTGGATAGGACTTAGCTAGATCTTAAGATATCTATGTTTTGATATTATGAATGATAGTGATCGCATTATGAGAATATTGACTTATTAGAATAGCCACGTATCATGTACTAATTATCGTGTTGTAGCAATAACTTCACTTTGAGTTTAAGCTAATGTGATAGCTGTTACATTACATATGGTTCTATATCATCAGTACTGTTTTCTATTTTAATTATATATCCATCTATACCGCGTATTACTAGATTTGTGTGTAAATGCTTTACTGGATCTCTCGATATAGAAATTAAGCACAAAATCCAGACAACTTAAAGCAATATAAAGCTGACGACATTGTCATTAACAAGATGATAGTAATATTACTGATATTATTAAAACATCAGATTAAGTACTTTTTAGATGAAATAGTGCTTTTTCTGTTTAACTTATATACCACCACCGCAGTGAGAAATTTAAGAATAAAAAATAGTAGCTTTAGATCTATGTTGAGTGAACATTAAAACTCCAAATTTACAACTACCTTTTTTCTCCACAATGCTTTAGTTTCTGATTTATAACGAACTACCAAACTGGGAAAGTAACATATATCACAGCCATATGTAGCTAGCTACAAAATATCATATACAACCCTAGAACGCATTCAGTAGCATAAATACATTTGCATCCCATATATGTATATGGTAACGCCCTGGCGTGCTCAGGAGGTACAGAAGTCCGGATGTAAATAGATAGATTTTCAAGCACTACATACGGTTCATCAGAGTATACGGCACTTAAGGGAGCTGCAAAGTCAATCAATGAATATTGACTTTTTGGATAACTTTCTGTATACGTTAAATTTAGTAATAAACCGAAAAGGTATCTTAAAAATATAGTGCCTTTTACATATATCGAAAATAAATTAGGAAGTGGATTTTTCTCCCGCCCATGTTGGATAGAAAATCATATTATACAAGCATGGAGCAGCTAATTTAACTTGATAATTCGCAATTACTTTCCAACATTATCTTTTGGTTGTCTTCAATATGTAACGTTAAGAAGATAGTTACAACTTAAAAGATATTCCAAAATTGCTTACATCCGCAGTATAATACACAAGAAATAATTGCGAATTGTTCTATAAAGTGATAAATATAGCTACCGCAAATTGGCGGTAGTCATTCTTGATAACATGTATACATATAAAGAAGGAACAAGCTTACCTGCGGCAAAAATTATTTACAAAATTGTATAACTGTAATTTTTTTGTTAACGTAGACTTATTTAGAATTTGCAAAGCTTTTGTAGATAATAAGCGATATTAATTTTTAATTTTATAAACACTATTTGTTCGGCCGGAAATGAATAATCACATACATTTTCTTATATGCGTCAAACAAAAATCGACCTATCTCGACGTATATTGCTATTTCTTGACGTTTTCGACTTATTTAAGATGAATCATTTTCATTGGTACGTTCTGTGTAGTTATTTGTATAATACACAGAATAAAATATACGTCTTGGCATCACTATAACTGGTTGCATTTGACTGTCCAACTAATTGCATTCGCAGGCATACTTCTTGGAACCATAGACTTTATTTTAACACCGAAGTATTTCTTGGCGTATACATGTATGTATATAATGTAATTTTTGACCGCGCTATTAAATAAGCAATATTTTTAAATTTTTTAAAAGTATAGCGTCTGTGCGTGGAATCGAACCACCAAGTTTGCTATTGCTGCATACCCATGAAACCTTCATGCCACTGACGACTCGATTCCAACTGTTATCTTCACAAATATATGCGAACGAGATGTCTTCGGCGTTAAATTGTTGCCTATCCAATGCCTTAAACATCTCGTTCTCATATATTTGTGAAGAAGGAGTTGGAATCGAGTCGTCAGTGGCACGAAAGTTTCGTGGGTATGCGTTCGATTCTACCAGAGTCCACCATGCATTGCTTGCAGCATTTTACGTATCAAGCATGATACCACTTTCTTAGATTCCCATTCTGAACTTTGGTTTTAGATGAAGGAACTGACATCAACTTAATGCTAATCGATAACTAGTTTCTGTTTAGCACATCACATCATATTTTATAAAATCGAATTACAGAATTTCTGGAGTAGAAATCTCCTACTTCAACAGCTTTTAACTGTCTTCCAGTAAATACATTATTTTCTTCTTATTATGTTGGCTGCTTCACCTTATCTACGAACAATTAAAATTTGCTGGTCATTTCTGTGAACTTATTTTTCCCTGACATTGAATAAGTAAATGCTTGTCCATCTCAGATAATCTATCACAGCCTTCCTATGACAAGGACTGTAGAATATAAATAATAGAACATGTACAACTACTTAGTACACTGCAAACTTTTTACTATGTCCTCATAACCAAACTGTTAAATACAAACAACTATGGATCCTATCGATTCTATCGTTACAACCTTACATACTTTCAAACGCTTTGTGTCTGTTATGCAATAACTTTGTATGTTCTGTTAGCTGACTACTTCCTGTCTGTCATTTAATCGTAGTCAAAGTTTCCTTTGATACTATATGCAAGCGAAAAAACAATTAGTGTTGTAACAGAATAATCCCGTTAGCTATGAAGCTTGTCAACTCGCTTTTCGTTAACAAAAATAGTGCAGCTGTCGGACCCCACAGAAAATATCGCAAAGTTCTACTAGACGAAAATGCACTGTGAATGACATTGTGCAGCGAGAGATACGGTGGTTTGTGTATATAAAACGAAATGATAGTACGGAGGTAAATGTGTAGAAAATTTAAAGTTACAGGTGTGTATATACCACTTAAATGTATTACAGATATATTTATAGCTATATTTCCATTAATACACTATTTCATAACAGTGTCTTGTATTGAAATACTAAACAAGTTATATACATGTACACTAACTGTTACAATTTTGTTCGCTTTTCTGCACGGATAACACCCCTTATAAACTTGCTCCGTGAGGTACTCTTTCCAGTTTTTTAGTTGTTATTTCTTTTCATTTAGTTTATTCTTAAGAAATTAACTTGTTTTCTTTGTATTAGAATAAAAATATTTCATTTTATTGTTTTGTCTGAACATCTTCAGTAAATCGATAAATCCATAACCCGCAAATGTAGCTGTATTAATTTAGTACAAACACTGAGTATTATTCAACCTAATTTTATTCTATTACGCAATGTTCACAAAATTTTTCTTCTAAAACGAAGCTCTCTTGTTCTTGCATCACCAAGAATACATCTACAGCCGGGACAAATTCAGTCGCTTAATTTACCCAATAAATTTTCTCATTATGGACGTACTGCATCAGGACCAAAAACCCAGATTTTCCGCTGTAAGTTATAATTACCTTTTCTGTGCCACGGAAATACAAAAGATATATAATGAGAATTTCGCACCGCTCTCAAAGGAAAGCCAGACAGAGATGGAGGATGTGAGAGCTCTAACTCTGAAGAGTCTTATTTTTGTAAATCCTCCGTAATCCCGGTTAACAACCTGAAGTGGAAGCTCCACGACCTTGACTAAGGAAGAACAGTTGAATCGGCCGCCCGAGCCCGTTTAGTTAAGTGATGTGAATCTATTTGCTTGTATGGTTCACTTCGACTACCTACTACTCAGCAACTAACTCTAGTACTACTCCGTTTCGTATTGTAATCCGACGCTAATGAAATACGAAATGAAACGTCTTCGGGAGAAAATTAGATTGAAGTGGATTAGGAGAATAAGGAGCCGGTGTTCTAAGCAAAATAATATAAAGGTAATTTGTTTCATATAATTAAACCCACTTAATTCAACGGAATTAGAATATTTGATGTAAGCAAGTGTTACGACAAACAGGATAAACAAGAATCTACATATAGATTAGCAAAACAAACGCTGCATTATACACAAATAAAATGCAATTATATAATATATGACGACTATAATTGCAAAAGTAGATAAACATAAAGCTACAATTTTGTTAGATATTGTTAAATTTATATTTCGTAGATAATGTATAAAAATAATAATAATAAATACAGTTTACTATTTAAAATGCAAAATTGTGGTTGAAAATTAGTACTTACTACAGATCTGGAAATTTATCTATACAGAGCATTCCAATTAAAACGATTCACCTTAAATACATAAGTCGAAAACGTTAAGAAATACGAAAAAACGCCAAGACACGTCAATTTCTGTTTGAAGGGGGAAGCTCTTTCACCAATAAGGCAAACACATGTCTCGCCTCCCCCTCTCCCCCGCCCCTCTCACTCACCTTAGACCCCCCATCATTGATAATGAATAAATACAGGTTGTCCTACATAAAAGCTGCTGCAAATAGTATGTAGAATCCAAAAATGTAAGAATATAACGTACTATTTTAAGTTTTAAACCTAGATACTGAGAGGGTAAGAGTGAGGGCGGAAGGGAGAGGGAAGGGGGGCAAAACATGATTTTGTTTTATTAATGAAAGAGGTTTCCTCTTAAAAGAAAAATCGACGTGTCTCTAAAATTATAATTTTAAGATTTTTTAGAAGTCGTTATTCAATTTTTTTTACCGTAATTGCATATTATTGAGCATTCAAAACACCACTATCCTCTATTTTATTATGTTATTTATAGAAATAATTACTTTCAGTCGCATCATTACCAATAATATACTTACTTACACAGATAATTAATAATATTCGGTTATTGAAACTAAAACCCCGTCGCGATAGGAAGAATATTGCGATAGGACATTCTGCCCAGTATGCAAAACCAGATAAAAAAGTTAAAGCAATTCCCTAACATATACGCGACGGCAAAACCTTCAAAGAGCAACTTCACTAAAGAATTCTCTTTATTGTGCATGGAGCGTGCGGCGATTAAATTAAACGGGGCATGGAATGGAGAGGGGGGTGGTCGTTACCCCGTTTTTAAAAAATCTTACAGCAGCGGAAACAGAACACATGCGAGGTTCTGGATTATATGAACCGTGTACACTCTATCCCATATCTACGAGTTTGCTGATTCTGATCGTATAAGTGAGCGTGCATCTCCCGATCATTATCGTATTTACTAATTGCTTTCCGCCCATTTTAAAAGTACAGTGGAATCGCTGACACGAATTAGGCAATGAAAAAAAAAATTAAATTAAATCCGTTTTGAGACTGGACAAAGGAGGAATAGTAGGAATGTTTAATATAATACATAATAACAGAAAAAAAAAGTGAAATGTTAAAATTAGATCTTTTAGCTTATTTCTGTGTTTGTTTATACCAACAAAATCAATAAAAACGTTTTTCGTATACAACTACTTCTGCGTACGGAAACAATATTTAAAATCGCTTCTTTTAATTAAAAAGGCAGAAGAAAAACATACGGAAAGCAATAGGAGGGACGCGTTACCATTTGGAATCATCCCCTCGAAGACTACGGAGGTAGCCGACCTACAGTACACGCTCTTTTAAATATATGTATTGCCGGCATAGAACTTGTTTCATATTTCTTTGGTCGCTGTTGTTGCCTCTGCATAAAGTTTTAATTAACTTTTCAAAAGTTTTTGTTTTTAATTAAAGAACGTATACACAGCGGGTCGAATGGTTTCTATTTTCCGCACGAACAACAACAGGTATAGCGACAAACTGTGCCCCCTACTTGTTGCGAGAGAATAACACAAAGTCAACGTATTTGCAAAGCAAGTACGTATAATATTTTATTACTTCCACTGGTAAAAGATAGTATTTGTTGCAAAAAAAAAAGATTATTTAGCTAGTGAACGCTTCCTACACAAACCTTTTATAGTAGTATTTACTACTACGTGTTGTTACTATATCTCTGTATCGGATACATTGTCAATGTGAGCCTGTTCTTGCGGTAATGCAATATAGAATCAATCCGTGCAATCAATTGTACATAACTAGCTCCAGTCATTTTCCAAAAATCAGTTCAAGATATTGCGTCTGATCGGATATTAACCTGATAAGAGAGAAAATCATACTCCATCATAGTCACAAGCCCTAATCACAAAGTATGCCCTCTCTCTTTTCTATTAAAATTTGTGCTATGTATTTAGTATATGTAGTATTAATAGCGCTGACATGCAACTGTACAAATAATTCTCACAACAACAACGGAAAAATATGATATTTTCATTAGCTATTATACTATATTATAGTCAGAAGATAAATTAATTATTTAGAAGTCTAAATAAAAGGTAATAGATATATACTTATCCTAGAAATCAATGTTTAATATAACACTTATAAACCTGAATAAGACTTACTATTTGATATATGACGAAAAAAATCTCATGAAGGTCTGTAAGATGCGTCGATTCTGCTCTAAATTCAAAATTTTATTTTAGTTTTTTGAAAATAAATAGTTATTTTATGTTAGCTACTTTTGGTACCCTGAATGAGAGTACCAGCCCACTTTCTTATGAGATTCTACATAGGGGTGTAAAAATGCCGTTCAAGACCATTTGTCAATCTAAGTCAATCTAATTCAAAGTCAGTGAACCCTACACACTGACTCAATTTGGCTTTCTTTTCATCATAACCTTTCAATATTACGTGTACGGCGCTAATCTCAACGTAAAAAGGCGACTTCCGCCTCGTTTTGACCTGATTTTCGTTGGTTTTAAGCTGATTTTGATTTGTTTTTAAGCTGGCTTTCACCTGGTTTTCGTTGGTGTTGAGCTGGTTTCGATCTGGCTTTGAAAACTGCCTACCTGGATTTGGCCTGGTTTTCGTTGGTTTTGGTCTGGGTTTGAAAACAACCCACCTGGTTTTGAAAACAGCCTAACTTATTTTAACCTGGTTTTGAAACCAGCTCGAAACCAACGAAAACCAGGTAGGCAGTTTTCAAAACCATGTCAAAACCAGCTCAAAACCAACGAAAACCAGGTAGGCTGTTTTCAAAGCGGATATCGCTTGTATACCTTGAGATTCGCACCGTACACGCACGCATTGGTAATATTGAAAGGTTATGCTAAAAAGAAAACCAAATTGAGTCATTGTGTAGGATTCACTGACCTTGAAAAGGACAGACGCATTTAAGGACAAACATAGCGCAATTTTTGGTATTCATTCCGGCTTCCGGCAGCGATTTCCCGACATTATTATTCCATTTGACTATCATACTTGTTCAGGTTATGATTTATTAAGAAAACCGAGTCTGATTCAAAGTATTGACGCAATATTAGTTCTGACATTATGTTACTGTAATATTGAAATTACCCAGTCTCCAATTAATCTTATTTTCGCTATCAATATTATTAGTGGAAATAAGCCTTATATATTATTTCCTTTCCGACGTCAATATTCTTGCTCTTGAGACCCGAGCACAGGTAAAAGTAAATTCCACTTAAGTTTTATTCTCTTGAGATATTTTTGCTTCCACTTTATCAAAATTCGGCCTTCTACCGCTACGACCAGTAACTTCCGCTAGGATGGTAGAAACGATCGTTCGAGCTATTTTCCCGTTAGCTTTTATTTTTTTATGTACATGACCGATTCTCTTTAGGACGAAATTACTTTCCACACTACGCGGTTTTATGCAAAATTTGTTCTGCAATCGGTGTATTTCCTGTTGTGTTAATTTGTTCGTATCGTCTCGCCCGATAGTGTTAATTTTTTTATGTAAATTCCGATACTGTAAAAGAGATGTGCCCGTCAAAATTACTGGATGTTTTTAATACACACCTGGTTGTTAACAGATTCATACTTACTGTAGAATGTATAATGTTAGACCATCCCTTATCATGACCACAAGAACTTTGTGGTAAAGGTACAGGTCTCATGGTTATTGGAATTACTGGACATTTCATTTGACGGAGTCAAGAGAGACGTAAAAGTTTTGGATAAGAAGTAGAATGTTAATAAATCTAGAAAAATTTGCAGTGAAGTAAGCAAAATCAAAATTAAATTAGTAATATAAAAGTTTACTGAAGAAAAAGTAATATTATATTATTATATTCTTTTAGAAAGTATACATATGAAAATTTTTAGTTTCTGCCAGCAAGTTTCTTGCAATTAATAGACGGCCTATTAAAATACGAATACTAGAAGCATTTTATAAATCATGTACTAAATGTACGTTAAAATTGCGATTCAATAGATACTCACAAAGATGATACTCGTAAAACCTGCAGGAATAAAAAATCTGTCTTTACATGTTACGCGTAGCTATTAAATCAAAATTTGTAAAAAACTATTAACTGAATCACTTGATTGCAGTAATATTCCGTGACATAACTTTTACGTTGTATGCCTACCACTACAGGACGAACTGTAACATGTCAACGAGGTCTATGTTATTTAATTTAATTTCAAATTCATACAAAAAATCAAAATGTACCTGAAAGGGACACGAACACAATTGCCTGGGGTATTTATACTGTAACAAAAACACTTTCCAATTTATTTTAAATGAAACCGTCTGAAACAGATTTTTAAATAAGGGGAACAAGAAATTGAAAAACTTGAAGCGTTGCCCTACCGGAAATGATTCCCTAAACAGGAACGTTTAAAGGAGGCTTTACTCTAAAAAGATAATGGTTTATAATTAATAACTGATTACTATCATCAGTCAATTAGTCGTGCTTTTTTAATATAAAAATTAAAACAAAAGCTTCTTTCATAAAATATTCACAAAAATGATAATAAATACTTAATGTGTTTAAAACGATTTTATATTTAATATATGAAAGTTTTGGACAACATCATTATAGTTTGATATATATACTTAATCTTTTTTTAGTCCTATACCAAGATGTTATACTAAGGAAACCACATAAATACAAAGACTAGCAAACATTGAAGATTTCAGTTCAGTAATACTTGAAATACATACATATTATGTTATATATATAACATATGTACATACTAGGTCGGTACTTATTAAGGTTTGTTCTTTATCATATCGTAACGGTATCGGCAGCAACAAATACATATATATTGTATGAAACTCGGGCCGTAAGTAAGTCATTTTATAGTCACGGATGCATTACAGAGCTCGGTTTAACATTCTCTACCTGCACACAGCACTTACTTCAATTGAAACATTAAAAGCGCTTCTCCGAGAAGCTTTATCTGTTATATTGTTATATAGCGTGTATAATCACAGTTGCTAAACGTTTTATGAAACAACGTGCGTTTATCTTAGTTGAAAATTCCCGTTCCGATTTCTGTGTGTCAGTATTTAATGCAGATTTTTTTTATATAAACCACACAGGAAAGTGCCCGTGGGGTTTACTTAACTAGACGTAATAATAATAATAAAATGGCCGACAACAACATCCAACTATAAGAATTTTTTGAGAAAACTTTTTTAGTGTACAAAAGATGTACAGCAGCGCTTTAAAGACATTAGCCAAATAATCAGAGAACCAGGGAAAATATTACCACCGAAATAAATGATAATCACTTGGTGTCTGCAAGTTTCAATAGGATTTATGTTGTTGAAAGATCGTATTGAAAGGGATATAGATTCAATGAACTGGCTAAATAGTTGAGGGAACTGATATTGCAGGACTCAAACAACTACAAACAGAATATAACCTTAACTTAATTGAAAGTGTGCCTCGTTTAACATTCAACATATATCATTTAGGCAAGAAACCCAAATTGCTTCATAACTGAAGAAATGCTGAAGGGACAGTTAAGGATCATATTTATATGTAGTTCGTACTTGAGGTTGTGGCGATGTTCAAGCATGTGATTTTGGCACATATGTAATGACATTTACGTCAAAGTTGTGTGCTTGTGCATTGACACAACCATAAGGATAAAATATAAGTCAGAGTGTAAGCTAAGGTCCAGATTTATCGTTCATGCTTAGGGTTGTGTTGATATATAAACACGAGACAACCTCAAACATTAACTATTAATGTGATGATGACTCTATGATAGCCCTGTTAGATGTGTCGTATGCTGGAGAGCTATAGCTAAGATGTTTACAAAACGTAAGTACCACAAAACAATACTAGAGGAACAGGAAAACTGCCTGAAACAATAAAATTGAGAAAAAATTAACCATATTACCACATCAGTTCTCAACTAAACATCTATGTACATCTAACATGCAACGGTCAAATAGCACCTAAGACTAAGAAAGTGAATAAGACGTCGTCTACCGCAATGAAGGTATTACATGTTATTAGTGATTAGTTTTATTTTAATTCATTCAAGTATTGATTCTAATAACTAATAGATTAGCTTTATCTAGAACGTAAATTTGAAGCTTTTCGTAATAATATAAAACCCAAAAAATGTGATTTCTGATACAAATCGTAACAGTCTGATCTCCATTGGGAAGAATTGACGACTTTCAAATTTCTAAACAAAAGACTCCGGAATCATTCGGATATTTAAAGTAGTCAAATCCTTAAAGCAAATGCTTTACGTTTTTCGCAACAGCAAGATAGTCAGTAATAATTCCAATCGATACGATGGATGAAAATTAGATAAGAACAAGGTCCAGGAGACTGATTAATTACTTACAAGATGAAGACAGAAACGTAAATATAGAGAATAATCAATTAAGTTAATAATAGTATGTATGCTCGACAATAGATATATAAACAATAAAACTTTTCGCTCGTATTAAGAAAATCAACCTAAACAGTATAAATGTGGGTCCTACGTATGTACGTAGGACCAGATTCAGTACAAGTGACATTGAGGTAGGTGCAGATAAATAAATTTCAAATAGCTGATTCCTATCGCAATAATTAATCTTCTCTGCTGTTGATAAATATGGAGTATAACGTAACGTAAAGACGGGTACCAGCGAAGCTTCGCTATACGCAACATAGATATAAATTTATATTAAAATAAACGTCCACAGTTAATTTATTACGCCTGTGTGTTGATCGATACGGCAAGATTAATTATTTACATAAATGTGTACAGGATCAAGCTATATTCATACCGGTGCTAATGCTTTATATCCTTCAAGAGAAATCGACCCACTCTAATTAAGAACGTCGTCAGATATTAATGCTAGATTCTTTCCTTGCCAGATTGTGGATGACTTTAAAGTTACAACAGCTAAACTATTATTAAGTACATGAACAGTAGTACATTATGTACCATTCCTCACTAATGTTTGAGATGAAAGAGTTTTAATAAAATTTGGTACATCCAGTGTTTAATCGAACTCCGATTCCTATGTTCAAACATCCAGACAAAACTAGAGATAATCATTTAGTGTGACTAGACTAGACATACATTCACTCACACAACATTCAATAAACTCTGACATTAAAATAATTACAAGAGAAGCCCGAAAGGGGCAAGGAGTACGAAAATCCGCTAAGAAGTGGGGTCGCATATGAATCTATCACAGCACTGTGGACTAGATCAGACTAGACTCACTTCTTAACGAATTTTCGTTCCCCTTGCCTCTTCCCGGCGTTATTTATCCTATTTCTCAAAACGACCGGTATATATGTATATGAAATTAAGGAAAGAGATATTGGTATTAACGGCTATTACTGAAAATGATAATTAAATTTAATTAATAATCACTGTCATGCATCACCACATGCAGCGACGCGTATAGATAAATATATGTATATATTGGTTGCCATGGTTTGTAGGAAGAAAACTGCTATAAATTACGCGAATATTGTTACTTCAGACATCTCTTCAACTTTTCCCTTATTTTAAACGTGTTTAACGAAAATTTAATGAAGCTTTAATATAAAATAGGAATTAGTAAAAAAAAATTAAAAAAATCAATATGTTGATTAGTAAAAAATAGCATACAACAAGGTGTCAACTAAGTCAGAATAATCCATTATAAGCAAAATTATCAAATTAAATATCTGTAACTTCTCAAAACTCTGACCTATGCTCGTATCATTAGTTTTTCTTCTTATAGGCGGCGTAAAGTGCAATAGAGCAACTTAGCCTCTCAGGCACCTCTTAACCAAGTAGTATGCGAACATTGAAGTCTATAACCTAGTTTTCCAAATTTAGAGTTGTGTAACATACAGTCACCTTCCTGGTAACCAGCTCGCGTTGACATAAGCTTTGACTGAGCTACTGCTGAGAATAAGGATAGTTAACTAATTCTTCACCGAACTAAGGGCAGTCGGAATCTTGTTGGCCTTCATGGATAGTCGCACAGTTCATTCGAAAAGCTAAAGATGTAAGTGCAACATCACATTTTACCACAACCTCCGTTACATTTTACTAATAATAGTGGCCGTCAGCGCTGTGGTCTTCACCCCCTCCCGTCCTGCCCCGTATGATCCTACCAAATTAATTTTATACACGATACTGCTTAGCTTGAATGGATAGCCTAGATTGGCTTTACGCCATCAAGCTGGCAAGAACTATGTTATGATGCATCACTGTAGAATCATGGCCCCACGTTCTTCTACTGGCCCAGTAAGCTTCAGTGCTTTTATTCCTTACGTATTCTACATATATTTACTACATTCAAATGATATAAACTGTCCTAAATAATACGGGATTTAGGTACTGATAGAAGATGTCAAAAATGTCTGCGTCAATTTCATTCCAGCATTTTACCTTCATTAATACAAGTATCGTAGAGTCGAAAATTGTCAAAAAAAAAACAGCTTGGGACTTCTTCTAAGATAATAGAATCATAGTCGATTTTTTCTAGAATTGATGTCCATTGGTCCGCCGCATCTACGCTAGGGACTCAAACCTGCCGCAAACCGTGATGGTGAAAATCTCACGGTAGTCTTCTGCGTGAAATACCTTTACGAAATGACCGGACAAAAAGGCATCCATCTTAAGGCAACATATCACGGGTTACAATGTTACAGCCCTTGTGCAGCGAATCGCTACTGTTGCCCTAGTGATAAAGAGGCTTATCGCCATGTAAATATCTCGATTCTTAATTGTAGTACCAATACACCTATAATCACTTAACTCAACAACAAATTTCTGCACGTCTGATCTTGTGATAGAAAAGGCGCCCTGCCAAAATTGCTTTTAGAATGGAGGAAAGTGGTCAAAGTAACCAATAGCAAGATCTTGAATCGCTGGTAAGATTGTTTGATAAGCATGCTAGCTCTTACATAATGACAATTTTGCTGAGGCTATTCTCTTCTATGCCTACCAACGAAGTCTTCTTCATCGGTAGTACTCAAAATTAGTATCACTAAAGAAACTGTGGTAGTAATAATTCTAACAGGTTCCTACTGTGTGCTACTTAGCTAAGATATTTATTCGTTCACTATAACCGAAGCTTAAAAAATTCTCTATTATCTATGCTCATCTCTCTTAAATTTTTGCAAAATCTCTATGTAATACGTCGACTGGCCTATTAATAGCTGAAGCTGCTCAAGGTGGCCATTTAGAAAGGACTGATGCTGTGTGTAACCATACTATCGGCTATATATACAGTGCATCTATAACAAAGTACATCGTAGCATCTGACGGATATGGTTTGTCACTAGGTCATGTAGGTACACACATATGTTATTGTTTCTCACGGAGAATAAGTAAAGGAACTAGTCGACTTTAAACTATAAAAGAAGCAAGTAACTATAATTTTATGTATAGTCAGAAAACCATATTTACTTGTTACGATAATTAAGTTTACATGCACGAAAAGCATTATACTTGACTAAAGCAAGGTGTGTCGGCTTGTCAATTTTAATTCAAAACTTAAATTTATCTGTGGATGATTCTAGATAAACAAAAAACAACAAAATTTCTGTGAAAATACCAACATAATAAATTCCGAAGAAATCTATACGTTGATCATTCATTTAAAATATTACAAGACTAAACTCAAATCGGTCGCTGGTTTTTAGCAGTGTATCAAAAAAATTGTCTAGGAAAAAAAGGAAATATAAAAAGAGACAAATAATGACAAACAACTTTTTCGCCTCTCCGGATGCCGCTTGCCTTGCGCACCATAAAATTGATTGAGTTTTTATGTTAATTCAGTTTCAGCGAACATTTATAAATCGTCATGTTTTGCCTAGCGTAACGCTGAAACGACATTGTTTATCGCGTTGCCGTATCAAAACCGAAGAAAAAGTCGGAGCAACGTAAAGCTGTAACGATAAAAATAGTAACTGTCTGTATGAGAAAACATGAAGATGGAAACATAAATTATCTACTTATTTACTATTACTATGAAAATATGTTTAATATTTTGTTGACTATGTACTAATGTATTTGTTTCTCATCAAAGGATTACATAAATACGTACTTCGAGATGCTCACGGAGACACATACCGATAATTTCCCACCGACGATAGGGATGTAGATGTCTTTAAATTTCCAATTACACATCAGCAGAATTATAGGTAGGATGCAGAGTTTGTGGTTACTGCATGCGATTGCTATGTAAATGCAGCTACCACCTTTAGTTCTTCTTAATTACAAAGTGATTTCAGTTATAACTTATTACAATACCCTTAGATTTCACATTGCTCTTCCCATAATATGTATGTATATTTGTATTCTTAAAATTCAATACATAAAAATAATTTTACCGGCATATGGTATGTAGCTTTCCTGATTCAGAAATTAATAGCCATATAAGGTAAGGAATATATTTTTAATTGCGTTGACAAAATAACTCGATAGTCGTAGAAGTGAGAACGATTAACGATACGTACGGCAGTGCGTACAGTCCGCGGTTCGAGTCTTGTCGATAAAGGTTTGCAACACATCTTTCTAGATCGGTACTCCGGCTGAGCTACAAGCTGTGGAAACATACTTAACAACACAAGATTATTTACGGTGAGGTAATATTCTAATGGAAACGCATTTACACTCACAATTTATGCACCAAGACCTGCAGCTTCACAAAATAAATATTGCTACAAGCAATTCTATAATAATATAATAATTTCTATAATTACGTGTCATACCTTACTTAATAATTTGTCGTTATGTATGGAACAAAATGTTTTTGTAGATGCTCATTAATTCAACTTCATCAAATTGTAGAATTGTTATTGGAGGCATACAAAAAGTTCTGTATATTGAAATACGGGAAAACATTTTCTTAATTTCAAATACTTTAATAAGCTCTAAACAGCTATTGTATTATTTCAGTCTTATATTTTCACATACAATATTCGCGACATTAAATACATGTATACATGGCTTGATTACATTGATTGAACACACTATACATGCTTCTCTTATCGAGTACTAAAAAATTAAAGATATACGCCACCAACTTCTAAAACACCCACCGGAACTGTTTCCTTTGCGTATAATGCGTAGAAGCACTTAGGCACTGAAGCAATTACAGCAACGAAACATAAAGACCAAATTAATTTACTTCGTTAATTTTGACAAGCTATTCTGGCCAGCATCCTCGTAACTAGTGGTCTGTCCGTAAGAGACCTTACGCAGGGATAGGTCGAGGGATGATTTTGTTTGTATCCTCCGCCCATCTCCAGTCCACAGTACCCTCTCCTATGACCTGGTTGCCGACCTACTGCCGCCTCATCGCCCTGCACTCGTTTCCGGATTCATGACGAAAGCTTACAGATAACGCACCGAAGGTATATACCTCCGCTACACATGGGCGAGCTTCTGTAACAGATTACGTTTGGACACAGCGAAGGATAGAGTTCGTTATCCGCAACGACAAACGCATGTTAGAATGTGCTTTATGTGCTTATAGACAGACGTTGAATACTAAAGGCATACAAGCGTGCGAAAATTGTGAAACATTTGATATTATTATAAAACATCTCCATATTATTATTATTAAAATTTTGAAATTGCTACTTACTAAATCATAGCCTTTTATGAACTGGTAAAGTTAACTCAAATATAACTCTTCATATCTTTTGAAGCATTGGAAATATATTGCGATGAAATTTCTTACTTTCCTTGTTAAAGACAACAGTAGCCAATACGATTTTTATAACTAACTTAACGATCAAAAATTTTCATATTTTGTATTGCTTTGAACATAAAAGCTGTATTTTAACATAAGGTATCACGTCACATATTTAAAATAATATTTTTATGTTTTCACTAACGGAAACGTCAACCATGGTTGGTGGCGGGAAAGCATAGTCCTATAACAACTATATAGAATTATCATCATTAGCTGTTGTGACAGATTACTGGGTACGGGGTTCAATTCTCAAAGGAGAGGGTGACATTTGTGTCGAATAATTTTAGGCCGACCGAACAACTATTCGCTCTTGGGGGGCAAAACACTTAACAGGGTAGCATTATTAAGGACGAGATAGTACTATAACAAGACCATTAAACACATTTATACACACAAACTACGCAGCAAGAATTGCAGCTGTAATTAGATAAGAAATGTAACTGACTAGGTCGTTGAAAAATGTTAAATACGTTCATTTTGGGTTACAATTTGACGAAGCGCTGTAACGAAGTCCAGCAAGAAATGTTGTCCTTTAAAAACTTTCAAATTGTCAATTGATTAACGTATTTTCAATCTCAAAACAGTATTTGTAAACTTACTAGGTACATTTTAAACACTGAAATTACGTTTTCGTTGCTGTGTTATTAAGCGCATCAATTTAAATTTCGTCCGAGATTTTAAATTCCAAAACATGAAGGGAATATCAAACGAGATTGGATACTAGTATTTCAGACTTTTCTTGGGGTTATTATGATAAATAACTTACAGTGGAAAAAAAAACGCCTATTCGTTTTGCTTATTCCAGCGTTTTATTCATATTACTTGCTTACATGGTGGAGGATTGGCATTTTCAAATTTTCGAAGCACGTATCTAGAATAGATTAGTAACACATTGGTATGGATTGTGCAAACCAAATCTTGTTATAACGATCAACACCTCCTTGAGAATAGGAACCACAACTACATCTGCAGACACCTTAACCAGATACGAATGTAATGAGAATAAACTGCTTCAGAATTATCATAAAATACACTCCAACTTTCCAAATAATGTCCTTTTACGTATTATCTGTTCGTGTTCGTCCCTTGAGTATATCCACCTAGCTTTCGTTTTTATATCCTTACATCGAAAGAAGATTGCCTACGTTAGCGTCTAACAATGTCCTACCAATACAGATGACCATCGCCGCATTCATTCTCATCTAAGTGCCGTCCTATAGAGAGCAAGAGAGAAACAAAAGCCATCCTCATCCCGCAAAAATCTCCAAGGGGATAAAAGGACGACTCATGGTCCTTGTTGACATTTCCGGCTATAATGTTTTTGTTTTTTTTCCTTTCTTGTGTGTGCCGTTCGCCTCTCTTCCACGTAGTTCTCTATTTTTTCACGATGAAGATTACATATGTATGTATGAGAGGCCTTATTGAATTATATTTGAAACATATTTCCTGATTTTCCTTCTGCCGTTTGCTATCTCCGCTTCAACTACTTCGCTTTCGAAGGGAAACCATTCCAATCCATGCGTGTATTATGTAAGTGGAAATATATACACATACGGCTGGGAAGGGTAAATAGACTGTAACGAAATGCTTCGCGTCTGGTGGTTTCTTTCCCTTTACGATTATGACGTTTCAGGTTGCAATTTCCACGAAGCTATGGAAGTTTATGAGACTTTGGACGTAGCAATGCAACGAAGACATAATTTATACAATCAGTTGTAAACGAGTTGAAATATTACATCTAGTAAGTAGAAGGAAGATTAGAAAATAAAACTTTATTATGAAATATGCCAAAATGTACGCATATATTATTTTGTTGGTCACTTCTTTCGTGATAGAATAATATACTAGGCTGGTTAGATATGACATAATATCTTTGTTACATGCAATGAGCTTTAAAGTGTTGATACCATAACTAAAAATATAGTAACATTCAGAAGATATTATACCTTAATGATCATGTTAAGGGTCAAGCATTAACATCATCGAAGTCAGACAATTTAGCACAGATATCCTGCACACAATGCACCACTGCCTACTTTTCGAAAACAAATTACACAAAACCAATATCTGAAATTATTGTCATCATGGCAAAGTTACCTAGATCTAACCAAGTTTTTTTGTAGATAATCGCTAGTTAAAACACTAAATTGGCTTTTACAAAGAAATTATAAGTGATAGTTATAGTGAACTTTACAATCATTTAAAAGAGAAATAAAATTAAAATCGAATGACGATGTTAGATAAGGGAGTTCCATTTAAATTGAGCATGTTATTTAGCATTAATGATAGCATCTTTATTTTAGCATTAGATGTAATGGTCGTGCTAATGAAACAATACAACTTAAAACACATAACTTAAATACGTACAGCAGGTACTCATACTAAATATTGATCTACATTTTCAAACATTATTAAATATCTCAGAAACTGTTGAATTTAGATATAGGGAATGTAACAGTAACATGCCCTTATTTAGTCTGCGTCATCGAAATATGCAATAATATACATGGTGTTCCGTTTAAATTTTGATTACTTTGTGTAACTATCTTTTGGGACATTGTATGTATATTTCAAAATAACTTTAAAACGTGCTCCCAATGGACCTGCACATGCTTCAACAAAAAGATTTTAAATATGTGTTACCGTTTTTTGTATATCATCCGAGGCGAATGTGGTGTGCTTCTTTATAAGTGTGATTTAGGCTTCCTACACATTTGTTTCGTATCGACTTAGATAACTAAACCAAAACCCATTGACCTCCTGTATGTCCTGTATGTCCTAAATTTTACATCGAAAATCTACAATCGATATACGATACTTCATTCTACGCGCAAGCCACGGCACCACACCCTGTCTGCAAAGATTTTTAGAGAAACCTAAGGTTTCAAAAAATTACGCAGCAGCCTAACTGAAAGGGAGAATGCTGTCCAGTATGCTCAAATGTCTGCTGCGCTGCAAGACACTCAAGAAAAACAAATCAATTTATTGTCTAACATAGAATAAATGCTCCACGTGTGGCATGTAACATAGGACAATCGCAACCCCAGCAATGATAAGATGTAATGTATGAGCATGCAAATTGCTGCCTCATTGTCCAACGTCACTATGGCTTCCACTTCATGGGGATTGAAGTTGAACTGCTGCTACAACATAACATAAAGGATATGAGTATCGGCGTATTCCTGTATTACACCAGTAAACATTATTATAACTGTTAACAAGCGTGAAGAGAGACCAACTTTGATGTTTTGCTGCGTGACAGAAGCACATGTCCCTTGAGTACTAATTATAGGGAATGTGTTATTCCTTTTGCAATTATAACTACAATTGACCAATTAATATTGAGCACTGTATAGTTCGAAAGCCATGTACATATGTACAACAAGGCGTAACTTTTCTTAATTTATTTTGTTTGAATGAAATGTATAGTATCAGTAGAACATGATAAATGATAATTTTCCATTGAATTTATTTTTTCGGTTGTTTTCTTCATTTGTGTGTACTGCCATTACTGCGATAAACTCTTGAACGATCTTCAGATTACCTATCTGGCGATAAGCGGTAGTTTTCGAATACTAGAGCTTTCAAAGCTTGTTATGCTTATATTCTGAGGTATACTCCTCCTATACAGAAAAATACCAATTAGGTCGGAAATAAACTGAGGTTCCTCTACTCTATGATGTAGAAATTCAACAACTTTTGTGCTTGTTTAAATGAAAAATCGAACATATAAGTAAAACAAAATCAAGTACCTTCCGAAACACGGATTTTCGCAAAGCTCAATAAATTTTGCAAAGTCCAACCATCAGCAACAGGAAATGTCGACATTTCCACCGAAATAATTAAGCAAGATTGACATTGAACATGTGCTCTACATACTTAAGCATCAGAGTAACTACAATTTAATCAAATTTATATGAGTGCTTATCCGAGACAAGTTAGACGCATACAGTCATGAAGTTCAAACGAGAGATACATCTACAAAAATTTTCCCATAATTTTGTATACAAAAAATTTCTTTGCTTGCAATCTTTTGCATTCGGCCAAAAATACGATCTACGGGAAGCAACTCTCATTATTATGGATTAACATCTTGAGCTGATTTTAAGGTATGTAGAACAATATTATTATTATTATACAATACAAAGTAAACAATAAGCACCTTTTTAAAACTGTAATTGTTTTAAGTCAACACAAGCAGAAAAACATTGTTGTTCGAGTGTCTTGCTCACTACCGAGTTAAACTAGTTTGCAAAGAACTTGTGCATTCCAAGGTATGAACTACGATAGCTTGACAAGCCGCTGCCACCATTTTTCAATTTTTCTGCACGACTCATTCTTCCCCGTTCTCTTAAGCAAACATTCACCTTATAAAGAGAAAACGAAGTGTGGTAAGGAAAATGTCGAAGCGACTGCTTGTTGATTTGGCGTGGTTCAAACCCTGGCTGCAACATGATTTTTCCTTTGAAGTGTTGCTTATTTTTATATAAATTTTCCTGTAATATCAAAAACTGCACACGTCTGCAGCAGAGCTATAACATCTAATATTAAACTAGTTGTCTATTATAATGCGATTTTGGCATTTTTTATCTGCTAATGGCGTCAATAATAGCTTGATATTTAAAAGAAAACCCTCTTAACCTTTACAATGGTTTTTATTACGTTCTAAGACATGTTTCTGCTCATTTCGATCAGCTCGAATCTACGTAAAATATAAAGAAATAAAGATATTACAAATATTATATTATTTATATTTTATGTGGGTTATAGCTGATGATGGAGATTAGCCGAAATATATACTAGAACATAATAAAAATTATTGTAAGGATTAAGAGGATTTTCTTTTATTATTTCAATTATTTGATCTGCCTTACAACATGTATTATTTACATCTAAACATCTTTAACGTGGATGTTTTGTCAATCTAACTCGAACTAAACACCAGCAATTTTTCCAAGATAGAAACTTATAATCGTTACGTGTTATAGAAAGTCGATTACCGCATGTCACACAAAACTCCACTATTGTTCCAAATAACCTCGCTCGTCGTTAGCATATATTACTTTCACGACAGGTGGTATAATGTGACGCTATTTTTCCGGTTCGCCAGTCTTTGCATGTTGCAGCAAAGGACGAAAGGGAACGGCATCAACGGGAGATTAATTTAACAAAAGTTCAGTACTCGACCGTGCGCGTATTGACGTAACATAGCGAACACACAAAGATAAACGAGACATGCAGTATGCAGCAGAATCACCTTTGTACCCTGGCGTTGATTGTAGCGCACCTATGTGTATAACATGTCGGCACGATGTCAGCAGGAGAGACGAATTATCTACGGCAATTTTGTTTCAGGACGTAATTTAACTTTAACGTGTTTAAATACCTAACGCAAGCTCATTGCTCTATTGTGTCTGCAGTATTAATTCTAAGAATCCAATTAACTGAAAATCGACAAGTTAATTGAAAATTTACCGTGCGAACATATCGATCCTGGACGTGTTTCATATTTAATTTTTGCAAGGTAATGAATATCCGTGCTACTGTAAAAGGAGAAAGAAGGTATTGTCGCGTATTTAATGCCGACTCTCAGTAAATTGGCCATTAGCGACTTACAATGAGTTTATACACTGTTTAGATAGGAAATTACAAATTTATAAGGTAAGCATCACGATACTTGTAAAATATGTTTAACTAATAAAGTTACTACACTTTTGTGTATCAAGCTACAGTACAATTCAACGGAACTGAATTCAACCCGAGTTATTATAATCAACTTATATTAAAGGTGGAAGTAAAGAGATGTTTAATAATTAATTGTTAGAAAATAACATATTAATATGGGTCCTATCCAACTGATAAGGTACTATTTCTCCTACCCATCCCCTAGACTACTAATATAAGAAATTTTTAGGGATTCAAAGATCCCATAGTTCCAATGACACTCTCTCCTATTCAATGACTCTATTTTCGAAAGTAGGAGCTGAAACACCAGTTGGCCGCAATCCACAAACAAGTAATTAAGCACAAAATTATTTAACCATCCATATGATAAAGTTAAAGTAACAGACATCATAAACAATTGCTGTACACATATGTATGTATATTCTAGGTTACAATACAGTACAAACCGCGTTAGTAGGCTACAACATTATGTTCTATAAACGACTTATAATCATAATACGAACGAAGCTTTTGAATAAGAAATTTAAAGTTTACAATCTTGCAGAAATACTTTGTAATTTAATTACTTCGCTAATTTATCTCGAATCGATTTTAGCAAGCTTTACAGATTTACTCTCTGACTGTTGTTATCGTAGGAAATATACTTTAATATTAAATTCATTTAAGAAATTCTTAAGGAAATGAAGAAGGATAATGCAGTTATGTATATCCCTCGAAAATCTATTAACTGTGAAGATCGTTTCTCTGGACTTGTATTAATAGTTTTGGGGCGGATAAACATCTGAGTACTATACATTAGTATTTTGCTACGTAGACATATACTTCGTTTTATTATGAACCAATTTCATTGGGATATTTTGGACCAGATACCGGACTGTGTAGGTTATTATTATTATTAAGTGTCAGTAGTAAGTTCTGGAATTATATGGTTCGTGTTTCACTTCTGTATTTCCTGAAATCGTGTATGTAAGATTTAATGGCGGACTATAAATTTGCTACTAATGTAACAAGGCCAAGTCTGGATCCTCTCAGCACTGTTTTAAGAATGCGTGGCTGCGAGGTCACGTGACACGTGGGTTAGCAAATGTATAGTTGGTGACTTGAAACAAAAAAGGCATTTGTGTGTGGACACCTTACTGACTGTACTTACCTACCTACAAACTGAACTTGAAAGAGATTTTTAGAATGAAGAATTTGGAAAAAAAAAATATAATTTCAATCATTATTTTAAATTCACGTATCAGTTGTTGAAATAAACCTCAAAAATTTGATCTGGAAGGATTTAACATCCAAAGATTTTACAAATGGTTACATTTATTACTTAAACTTGTAATAAATGTAATACTGCAAACCACAAGATAACTAAAATAAGAGTAATAGATGTTGGAAAAATTAGGAAGAGCATATATTGAAAATTGTCTACAACAAATACAAGTGCATTACATATACAGGGCGAACTTTATGAACATGAATTACATTTCCTTATTGCGAAGGATTTAAAATGAAAAGGTAAATAGGATAAATGGCTACGACCAAATAGTAATCACAATTCATGGATTAATAAAAGAAATTTATTATAATAGGTATTCCCTAAATTAAATAAAACAAGTAAGAAGTAAAATGAATATATGCTTTTTATTCATAATAATATTTAATTGGTAACATGTCTAGGCTTATATACATCTTCATTGCATTCGCTCGCAAGGTGAATTCCAACAATATACCATGAGCGCCTAGTATAGGCATTTCTTTGGTTTTTTTATTGGCATTTGTCGACGTTTTCATATATTACGTCATGGTAAGCCGTATATGGAATTCACCATTAACTGCTAGCAGATCGAGACATCTAGCGGGACTCACAACCCACGAGTTGTGCGAGCTAGATCGGTATCTGCTCTATACCGACTTGTGTGTAGCGTCCTTGCAGTGTACTACTTTCTGCCTTGCTAACTAGATGGCCCGAGGTTGGAATTAGTCCGCTGTATGGAGTATTATACACATAAGTGGACGGCGAAAAGCGGTGAAATTAGATCTTGCATTCGGAGTAGCGCTGATGAGACCTGGAAGGTCGAAACCACGTGGTCCGCTTCTAGTGCTTGATCTATTTTCATTGCATCCGCCCGCAGGGTGAATTCCAACAATATACCATGAGCACCTAGTATAGGCATTTCTTTGGATTTTTTATTGGCATTTGTCGACGTTTTCATATAAGAAATGAGTTGGCATACGAATCTTGATCATTATCATCTTCTTAATCATCATTGTCATCGTGTTTACAGATTAACTTGCAGCTAAATGCGTTGCCCCGTTGCTCTCAGTTTACTAAATACATAATTGTTAATTAATTAATGATCAGAATAGTCGATCTTTCTCACGGTCCTCAAGAACTTATTCTGTATACCTTTCTGCAAAGCAACCCAGCGAAAACTTTCATGTGGTTGCAGCTTACTCAAATTCAGCGATGGCTTAATATTTTCATTATGACTTTAATTTAGAGATGTGCTTAGTTCTTTTCAGTGAACTAGTTCACGCTAACTATTTCACTTCTGCGAACTAGTTCAGTGAACTAGTTCGTGAACTCGTAAGCAAAATAATTCCTTCCCATTCGCGCATTCACTCGCTTGCCTCTTTCACCAGAAACAGAATTGACTCGCAGCGCCCGTATCCACATGTGTCCTTAAGCATTCTCATAGGCCGCTATAACGCTAAATGCGGTAAACAGATGTTTATATACAATCATAATACTTTGCAGGTGTTCAAGAACAGACTAAATAATAGATTGAAAAACACTGGCAAACATAATAACCCACAATATCTAATACACAAATACACGTAATCATTCAAAACATCAGAAATCACAAATATTAAACTATAGGGTCTATCAATCTACCGATACATGTTAGGTACATGCGAACTGCCCGCTTTATGTGTTTTGCTGTTTCGGCATGAAACCTTAATAGTTCGGCCGAACTAGTTCATTTCGAATCTGTGAACTAGTTCTTTTAGTTCAACTCAAAGAATAGTTCTTTTTAATAGTTCGTTCACGAACTACACATCTCTACTTTAATTTATTAAGGCTTTTATACAGTTTTTCATATTAATCAAATTTATATGTGGTCACGTGCATTGTTCATGTATAAATAAATAATTGTACAAACAATGTAAACCACATAAGTAGTATTTCTCCACACAAACTCTGCCACCTTACCTGGGGTTGGATTTTACAACGCCGCAAAACGGGTAACATTATTTGTGTCAAAGAGCACTAATACACAGTTCCAAGTAAATTTCACAACACAAACACTATTACTCAGACAAACTTTACTACCCCCTTCAGCCCCTTAGAGCCTGAATTTAGAAGACACTGAATCATTTATTCATTCCATTAATTTTATCAAAGAGCATTAATATCATGTTTTAAATAAATTTGGTAACAATAATATATCTTTCAATTTGTTCATACACAACATTTGCCACCCTCTTTTACACCATTAGAACTTGAATTTAGAAATACGTGTTGCAAATAAATTTAACCATCAAGATGTAATTTTTTAATTTTTGTATAGAAAAACTTTGCCACCCCCTTTCACTTCGTTAATGGTTGAATTTAAAATACTGTCAAAACAGGTAGTTCGTTAATTTTGAAAATTATTACTAACAATAAGTTTGAAGTAAATTTGACCAAAACATTCTTTATTGTAGAATCTTTATTACCCGCTTAGGGGTTGAATAAAAAAAAAACTGAAAAAAGTTAGTTCATGTTCGGTTTCATCCATTCTGTTAAAGATCATTAGGGTCTAAATTCAACTTCGGCCATAGAAATATTATTTACTACAAAAACCTTTGGCACCTTCTTTCGCAATCTTTCATTTCGTTTCACCCTCTGTGCGATTGAATTTCAAGAAACACCAAAACACGTTTCATGAGTTTAATTAATATATTACAACATTAATAAGTTTTCAAACGGGTCGATGGCCGCAGTGGTTAGGCGGCTGACTATTGTTGTGAGAGGACGACTTGCCATTCGCTGTTGGGAGCAAAGTGATTAACAGCGCGGCATCATAAAAGGCGATATGATGCTGTCACAAAGCCAATTGAACACAACATACACACACAAAAACTACACCGCGAGAGTTGCATGATAGCCAGACAAGCGATACAACGGAGTCACTGCAACTAAGCACCCACCACATTAAAAAAAAAACCATAAGATTGTTATTTCGATACAAACTTTTCCCTCCATTTCACTTAGTTAGAGGCGAAATTTTGAAAAGTTGCTTCTTAGATGACGTGTACAATATAAAATCAACATCGTCGTGAAATTTCAAATTCCCACACCCAGTCTGGATACAGCCTTATACTTTTTCGCATGTGTATTTTTCCCGAAAGCAACCTTATCAGTTATAAACTGCAACTTTAATTTGATGAATACGAATGATAAGTTTCCATCTTTCCGACCTAAACTGTAGAAAGATGTCGTTACTCATGGTGCCTGACAAATCAAATAATTAATTAAGCCGTTGATATTTCTTCACGCATACGCCAGAGCTGCGGTCATGTAATTCGTTACACTAGTCTAGTTTACAGTCGACTGTAAATACATTTTTATGTATGTATATGATTACGTAATTTCGGAAATTTAGCAGTTATACTTTTAATGCTCATATTTTACAATATTTATATACTTGATAGTTATTTTTTTATTCCTCAAAACTGAATTATTTTTATACCAATAATTCAGTCAACTTAATATGAAGTTCTTTATTAAAGCCAGCACTATTTAAGTGCTCTATTACTAGGAGCAGCTTAATTTCAAAATATTCAGTTTTTCTGAATGTGAAACCAATCAACTTCCCATGAAGACCCCCTACAGCAACTTCTTGATAAATTTATTAACTTCATTAATATTTCCATGTTTCCCAGACTTTCCCTTCGCTCTGTATTTAAGTTTAAATTGTGTGTTTAAATATATGAACCATAATATTCCCTGTACTCTTATTTTAAATTCTTTGAGTCTATATAGACTTCATTGGGACAATTTTCAAAATAAAATTTTTAATCTATTTTATCATCTAGTATCATTTTACATTCCAGAATAAAAACAACTATTTCACAATTTTTCTTGGTATGTATGGAACTTGGGTGAAATGTCATTACTGCCGTGTTTAAACGACAAAATCAGCAAATTATAGCAAATAGAATGAATAACACACTAAATTGTTAGATCAGTGTTAACGAATGTACTATCTATATCTCTCAGTCTATCCATCGCATATGTGGTGGAGGCGCCGGTTAACTCGAGTTTAAATTAACAGTATTAAATATTATAACAGCTCATCTATGTACATGAATAATGTAACTTTAGGAAACGGTAGATATATGCATATATAAACATTACTTAATTATTACTAATATCTCAAGAACTCAACGGGTCGATGGCCGCAGTGGTTAGGCGGCTGACTATTGTTGTGAGAGGACGATAGGTGCCGGGGTTCAATTCTCTGGAGGGACGGTGACATTTTTTCAGAGAGTTTAATCCCGGATCGACTTGCCATTCGCTGTTGGGAGCAAAGTGATTAACAGCGCGGCATCATAAAAGGCGATATGATGCTGTCACAAAGCCATTTAAACACAACTTACATAAACTACCAGACAAGTAATACAGCTTACGGAGTCATCTCACCCACCACTTGTAAGTTAAACGTTGCAAACAATCTTAATACTGCTTTAGTAAGTTGTATCTTAATACACTGGAACCTCGTCTATATCCGCGGTCGGGAAACGTAAACATTCACTTACATCCTCTCGAGAGGAGTCCCCACTCTTACCTGTTAGCGGAGAGAAAAGGCGGTGCTACGCGCTGATTGGCTCATGTGAATACGTGCACTATCGGGCGGTGGATTCCGAGCGGATATAAATGAGCGCTATTGTGAGGACATAAGTGAGGGTGGATATAAATGATCGCGGAGATAAGTTTGTAGTGTACATACAAATATCGGACCAGTATTCGAAGTAGTCAGAAAAAATCTGTGAGATACAAACTTGCGGATATCTAAACGTGTTGATAGCGTAATCTTTTTTAAATGTTATCAAAGAAGAGCAAGTGTTAAACCTTCTTAGCTTAGACTGAAATCTTGCTAATATATAAATCTATTCGATAGATTCGATTGGCTGTTAAATACTTTTCAAACAACTGAATTGTACTACAAGGCATTTATGATGCTGTTTAACTAAATATTTATTAAACCGCTTAAGTAAACCGCTAATAAAATAAAGATACTTGAGAATAAAATTAAAATAGAAAGGATGTAAAAAGCAACAGGTATGTCTACCGTTTTTAAGATATTAGAACAACACAAATATGTGGCGTTGGTTTATGTACCCAAGCACTCCAACGAATAGCAATGATTACTAAAATTAAAATTCAATAAGTCGAGAAATTGACATTCTTAAGTTATCGTGTAAAATTTATACATCAACGAGACGAAAATTTTATCGAAATGAACTGGGATACACATCATTGATAGGGCATGCAGGACATGTAACAGTAGGTTAGAAAATGCTAAAAGAATTTAAGCAACATTAGAAAAGCAAGTGGCAGTATTGTAATATACGATACAGACATGATCAAAAAGGTGGTCAGATAAATTAGGAACGAGGAAATGGTGTTCAAGCCATTAATATGATTTTGAAAATTTATTGAATTAGTGTGTATGTTTATATAGAATATTTGAAGAAACAGACGTTTCTAAAATTGAATTTGTTGGCAAGAACAAAAGCTTGGACAAAATTAAATTGTTGATTACAACTATGACGGTATTCAACCAGGGCTGTTTTATTCGAATTATCTAACTGTCGTTTTTGTGTTGATTTTTGATTTTGATGATTGATTTTTCAACAACTTTGGTGTTTGTGCTATATATGAATTGCACAAGATATATTGCACATAATATCAGAAGAGAGTAGCTTTTCCATACGGTCCTTATACTAAGTAAAGATACCATACATAGAATTCATGCAGCAATAGCGACGATTGATTTTACGGATACTAGGATCTTTCTTTTGTTGAATCCTTCCAGGCAAGCGGTTGCGTCTTTCTTTGTGCGATAGTCGATTAATCTATAGGTTGGATGTGCTTTATTCAGTCAGAGAGAATATTTAGATCCTTATGGCAAAACAAAATTAATTTGTAGAACCCAGTTATTGATTACAAAAATGAGATATGCAGTCATTGGAGTAGAAGTTATATCTTCCAGAAAACGTGAGTTTGATACACCTCGCCCATATAATTGATTAACGTGGTTGTCAAATAAATTTAGTGTTCAGGAGAGGAACAGTGTGATCACTTTCCTATTAAACAGTAAATTGTAAAGTAGAATGAAAACTACCAAATAAAATTAATACGTCTTCAGCATAATCTTTAGATAGCGCGGGAAGCAGGTTATCACAGTACTTGAAAATCAATGGAAATATTAAATTAAAACCGCTTCCAATAGTTGATTCATGCATATGAGCTACAATAGACTCGGAAGGGCTTGTCATTGATGTTCCACCTTTATGCTTACATAGGTTGGGAGAGGATGGGGGGAAGGAGGGAGTAGTAGTTACTTTCGTCATATGTTATCATTTTTATTTTATAATCTAGACAACCAGTTGTAGAGGTATGTTGGTGAAGGGGAAAATAAACTGAAGAGAGATATGTAGATATATTTATTAGATAGTTATTTTAGATATTAATCATACAAATTCAAACAAATCAGGAAGAACCATTATATCCATGAGAGCCGTTAATGAGATCTTATGTTGACAGTTGATACATTGCTCATAAAAATCAGTCAGATATATGAATTTTAGAAAGATATTAGTATCTTGGATTAATTCCATTAAACACACCAACTCTGTATAGGTTACAATAGTATTATTATTAGTGTCTTAGATTATATTCTCGTAAGAGTTTATTGAACTTATTTTAGGGGGAAGGTAGAATGAAAATTCCAGACTCGTTGTTGTCAGCCATCATGACAACAAGAGAAAACTAAGAAAAGAAATTGCAAAAGGTAAAATACATAAATCCAATTATCTAGAGACTTTGATTCCAACTGCTTAGCCCAAGATTGCTTTTGGATTTCTTCCATTAAATCCTATTATGATCTCACGGAATCAGCCCCGTACTGCGTTTCTCTCTAACAACAACATTTTTCTGGAATTCGATAAATAAGGTTGATAGAATCAAGTACATTTGTTAGATAATATGTTCTTCAGTTTTCACAAATAGTTTTTGTATCCGAGAGAACAGTGATGAATCTCCTATGCATGAAATAAGTTTTGCATTTTTTTATAACGAAGATGCGTCTATAGCGTGCTATAATAATAAAATTAAATGGTTTCAACGAACTTCGAAGTCCATTTAACATAACCAAAACAAATAAAATTTACGTTTAATAATTTTTTTCTAAGAAATATTATGCCGAAATTATTTTCTTTAAATATATACTTTTACTACATCAGTACCATAAATAACTTAATATAGTTTTGCCGCTCTTTTGTAAAACTTCTTGTCCTGCAAACAACACTTAAACTTTTTCGTATCATTTAGCGAAAGTTACTACAGATATTTTGTTTTTTACGCACAGATGAAAGGCGACGCAAATATTACAGTTCGATTCCTGGAATAAAGACTGGTCGGCATCCGGGCATTTGTTGATTTATGCTCGCTAACGAGATATCGAATGAAATTATGACTGCTGCAACGTAGAATCTGACCATTACTAATGATAAAAAGAATGTATGGCTTTGAAGTAAACAAAAATATCAATTCTTTCCCGAGAATAACTATATCAAAGAGGATGTTTGTTTGTGATGATATACAAAATACTAGCCAACAATACCCACAAATCGTTTTGTTTGTATCCAGATTAAAAAAAAAAAAAAAAAAAAAAAAAGGGATTTGAAATGTCGGTTATAGTTTACAAATTATATGTGACTGCTGGGAAAAAGATGTCGAATAAGTTTAATGGAATATAGCAGGTACAAATATTAACCAAGATATAATCATATGCTACAGAAATTCAACTATAAATTGTCCGGAAAGGATATCAAAGTAAATGGGAGATACACAATCTAACACACTAGAGATAGAAGATTCATGAGTATATAGCTTAACAACGTGATCCTATTCCTCAAATTAAAGTCTGAAATTTATTAACTAAATTATTAGTCTTGAAGAGAAATTGGGAATTGTTTGTGAATACGCATTGTAGACAAAATTTTAGCGGGACCATGTATATGATCGTCATTTACTTGTTGCTGTTATTTCTAAATAAAGAACACAATACATCTTGCCAAAAGAGTTTCCAATTTAAAATTCCATTACCGAGAAAGAGAATACTATAGACTGGGCTTCTGCCGGTATGTAACCCACAACCACTACATCCACCCAAATCCAATGAATAATAAACTTGAGAAAAACAGAGCTTTTTTTGCGTCCTGTGTACTCGCAAATACAAAGGAGCATTAGGTAGTATATAAGTATAGTATCGGCGGCAAGAAAACTAAACAAGATGATGTCGCTTTTAACGATAGTAATTCGCTAGCACGCCCTCAACCTCATAATGTAGCAACCAGTCATTGCCTATGTTCCCTGATGGCTCTACTGAAGGGCGGTGCGACAATGAGAACTAGTAGTACTTTGTGCGGCCGTAAATAAACACACATTCCAGACGGTTGGCTGCTCTGGGTGTATTTGTAGGACTTTGTGTACTTAACAGTTTCAATTACCTTATGAGAGTAGCGTTTCAGTTTCTCAAACAAGTTTATAATATAAAGGGGGTTTCAGTGTAGCGGTAATTATTAATATGAACTTCAAGTAGTGTACATGGTTCTCCCTTTGGCCGATGGAATTGCAAACTCTGCATTTACACAGGGCAGTGTGTACATATACGAAATGAATGAACTGACATTGTCACAGAATTCACAACCATGATGGTATCTACGAATCTGACAATTGTGGTGGATTAGTATATATTTTGTATAAGATTACTACCAGTCGACAATTTTAGTACAATAAATAATGATATTGTAGAACTCAAGCAAGCTTTCGTTATTCTGCTTTGCAACTTCAGCAAGATATACGGGTTTAATTTTGCAACCCTACATAATAACTTTAAACAGGATCCACAGTTTAATATATTTCATTGTGAAATTATGCCAACGATTACGTATACTATTCTACTGTACATTTACTTTTTGTTAGTTGCTTACAAAGACAACTGTACATACAGGTACTTATACATACAGGCAGAAGTGTGCCGATTACATCCATAAAGTAAGTTTTTGTTTACATACATAGAGTAACATTTTACACAGTTGTTTTTGAATATCATTAGAGAAGAAAAACTATTGCAACTAGTTACTTTTCGTACTCCTCTGCATACAGGTTACGGCACCTAGTCATTTGTCTCCAAACTTATACTTCACCATACAAAGCTGCCTCTACATTGCCCCTTATACGTACATATACGGTCGCTGCTGGTGAAGGTACTATTATTTCATAGCCAAGCATAAATGTAGCACAACTTACTTCTCGACACTTTTTATATAGAGTGGCTAAGGCACTTCTCAATGGCATAATGTCGCTTCTCAAAGCTATTTAAAGCAATAATCGATTAGTCCTCTCTAATAATTTTCCAATACTATACTACACACTTCATTTGTTTACTTTGCTTTAGTGCTTTAGTCATAAATGTTGCACCCCTTTAGAAAGACATAAAAAGCAACCTCAAAATCTTTAACTAAAATTACTGCGTCCCAAAAATATTTAAGTATAGAAACACCAAATAGGTTTACTTTCCTAAGTTAAATTTTACGTCTAAAAGCCCAGCGGCTAGCAGTGGAGAAAACCTTGATTCAAAGATGATCAAAATACTTGCGCCACTATGTTAAGATAAACCTAAAACAGAGGATTGTCGATGTTAAGAAAAACTATCCGATAGATATAAACAATTAACTTACCCATAATAAGTTTAAATGGGCCTAATGAAGAATTTAGAAACAATTGTGTGTATTTCAAATGTAATCAACAAACGTTGCACACAAAACAAAAAATTTATATATCATATACAGAGCGTTAAAAAATATAGACCAATCCGTCAACCATATATTCTTTGAGCTTCACTCATGTCACTAGAATTAATAGAAAAAATAGGGAGTGTGACATCCTTTGCCCCTCCATTTCTTTTTGGGAAATGCCTATCGAACTAATGACCATTTTTTATAGTAAGTTGATGGTTTATCCGTTTAAATAATTGGTTGGAAAACAAAATCGCATAACATCTAATCAGCTGTTATCACATTTCCGAAACAAAGATTTTACGTCTTTACACTAAAGCGTGCAGATTGTGGAAAAAAGATGATACATCTCCATTACGAGCATAGATTATATAAAGAATGCCAAACCTTAAAACTTCCTAAATGTCATAGAAGAACTCAAAAATTCTTGATAACCAAAATGAGTTAAAACACTTTAAGAATGTTTTAGAAGGTTTACCAAATCACCTACAAGAATCTGAAGAAAAATAAAAGAAGTTCTGCATAGCGAAGACCTACCAGGAATAACTCATATCCAATTGGGCAAAACAAAATATATTTCTACATATAAGATCGTCTGTAATAAGAAGAGGCCTAAATGTACACATGCTCTACAACAGATACCTCGCCTCGACTATAATGAAGAAAAATACTTACATGCCAAAAATTTTAACTCTGAACTGTTGAAGATATTACGAAAACCGTACGGTGAATGTCAGAAATCAATACAGAGCTATGTAGAAAGACGTACAGCATCATAAGCTAAGTGGCTGTAGTCGTATGGCGGCCGTTTTCTGGCAGTGGCAGATCAGAGTTTTGGGAAATTCCTGGCAGTGGGGTTATGGCACGCCTCGCAAGGATCGCTTTCGCGGCCAAGTACTATTCGCTGCTGAGAAATTATAAGCAGCCCAATATTACTTAGAGCGAGGTACTCGTAATGTTGTACACAGCCTAGAAAACACATTTGCAGAAAATTAACAGTAAGAGTGGCGGTGACAGTACCCATCGTCACCAATTGACATTCGACCGTCTTTTAAATGTTTATTAATCTGTATTTTATTGAGAGAGAGCGTCGTCCTATAAAATAGAATGAGGAAATAATAGACCTGAATTGTAGAAAGTACAATCTATTAACCATATATTATTTCCATTTATATCTGCTTTATGGAATATTATAATGTGGCATTGAGAATCGCTCTCCATATATTTAGAAATGTGTAATATGTACAAAGTTACAAACTTAAACATATTCTACAAATACAAACTTTTTCGCTATTGTCTGCATAATTTATGTAACACATAAAATTCCTCAGGGTAAATAATGTAGTTTTGCTTGTACAATGGAAATTATTAAGTACCTGACCTAATATTCATTTGATATTCTGTATTTTGTCAATATTATCGCTAAAAACATTCCAATTTAATTAAGTAAGAAGAAGCATCCACATCCGTTAATCAAACAACATAATTCATATTTGTATAATATAGCAATTATCTATGAGGGGAGAAATTTAACCGAAAATTAATTCGAAAGCTTAATACGGAGACGAGAAACTTGTCTACGCTTAAGCGAAGGGGATTAGAACCGCCGAAGTTTATTTCGTTTTAATAAATTTACCCCGGATTACCAAATAATTTTCTAGTTACGTGATCTTATATTATACCGTAAGTAAGCGGTAACCACCGTACCGGGATTAAGATCCGAATCTATTTTATGCGCTCTCCGATGCAGATACATATACACACACACGGACTTCCTATAACCCACTCCCTTCGATTTCTCCAGTTAAATGTAGATTTAACTACGTAATTTATAGTTTAGCAGACGTTCACTACACGTTCCCTGCATACCCCCGAAGACATATTTTTATGGTGGTTCCGAGTTCACTTAGGTCGACTCTGAGCGCGAGAAAATCGTAAAACTAAAAGCCTCTCTCGCCTGCCTCTCCTACTCTTCGGGCGCGCGATATTGCTAAAAATTCGACGCACCTAACGCACTCTAGCGTCACGTCTAAATGTCGAAATAAAACTCCGGTAATGACATTCAAACACTGGCGTTTTCTACTCGGAAGGCGACGGGAGCAGCTTTATTCGCCGACAAAAAGGAGAAAAGGGGGCTCGGTAGAAGTGAGAGCGCGCGAAAAATGGGGTAATATACTTTTATTCGTCTTGCATTATTTCTTTTCGAGTTGCTTCTGACAGGGATACGTACTAAGAGGAAATGGAAAAAAACGTTATGAAGAAATGCGATTTTGAAATATTGAATATCAGAAAAATGCACGTTTACTAAAACAATAAAGATGAAATTATTTTTAAATAAAAATTCAGAGTAATAAGATTGACAAATTAAATTTAATCTAGAAATAAAGATATTACATTTTCCAACTCGGCTGGATTTTCTGCATTATTCTCTCAAATGAAATATGTTAAGCGTTCATTTCTTAAACAAATTATTTGATTATGTTATTGCACATATTACTAACAATAAAATAAAAAATAAATCTTTTTATTATAAAGTATAAAGTCTTCTGTAATACTTTTGCTCTACATCTAAAATGTGACATTAATTATAATTAAATTTATCGTTGTTTATAATAAAATGTCTGGAATATACTGTAACGTTATAATCTTCTGTCTAAAACTTGTTTTGTCTAACCTATGTATGTATCAAATTGGTAAATGGCATTTTTGTTTTAATTCCATGGTTTGGTTTATGCTCTATTCTCATGTTATACAGGTTTAACCGTTGTTGTAAGTTTTTTCAAAGATTATCAATCTATGATAAAGAACTATATGTTCGTTCTTTTTTGGTTATGTCCGTTTGTGGAATGTCTTCAGTATTGCGTAAATGCCAAATTCTTGCATTCGTTTATTTATTACTAAATTTTATATAACAATCACAATTTCTTTGAATTTCCTGAATACGTCCAAGAACGGTCCACTAAATTGTTTATTACGTCGATTTCCTGTTTTAGTGGTGTGTTTGATAAGAAATGAGGTTATCTAACTGAATCTGTACACTTATCTGTAGACTTTAGATACCAATCAGTGTGAATTTGCACCTCACTATGGGAAACAGAAGAATCTAATTGAAATTATTCTATACATACTTTTCAGGGTAAAATGAAGCTTTGGATGGAATGAGTTGAATTCACTAATTATCTTTATTTTTATATATAGTAAATATACAATCCGCAACCTATCTTTAATAAAATGAACTGGAATATTGGGTTAGCTTAAAATGGTATATCTTAATTCTTCCTACTAAGTTAGGTGCACAATACAGACTTTGTCTGTTTGTCGTGGCAATGTATCTTATATTTATATTATATCTGTTTTATGATATTTTGAAAATCTATTTGCGATATTGTGGTATTTGATCGTAATTATGTTTAAAATATTCAAAATAGTCAAACAACAAGACATTTAAAAAATGTAGGAAGATAATAACATAAAAAAATAAAAAATAGCCCGTCACAAAAAATTTAAAGATTAATCAATAAAGTAATAACTCAATGACAAGAGAACCACATGATGATATTGTTATCATCTCCCTACATTGTTAAAATCTCTTGTTGTTAGACTATTTTGAGGACAATTATGATGCTGGCTTTTAGAATGCATAAGTAAGCATAGTTTTTGACATTTTTTGTTTTGTTTCATCGATAAAAAGGACAATTGGACTAAATTTGCGTTTGTTAGCATATTAATTTTTGTAGTTAGTAGTTTCATTTTGAATATTGATCTCCACATTTCATACAGGAACCTCGCTACTGAAAATTAAATCTGCTCTGAGAAGTACATATTTTCCTATTATTTGTACTAAAATTAAAACATTAACAGAGAAAAAGTAGAATATTCTCAAGTATATTTTACTAGTTAAATTTTGTATCCATTAAATACAAAATAAAATGGAAAAATCAATACAATAAAAAAGAATCACAAATACGAATAACAAAACCGAAATAATAATAATTAATATTAGAGCATGGACTATGCGTTAGCATCGTCGAACTGCTTACACCAATTACGTTAGTTATTATTACAATGGCGTCTGTGGACCGACTTAAGATGTTAACTTCTCCCTACCTTGTACAGGTATATTCACATAATTATAGACAAATAGATAATCTAGACGATTATATATTTGTCTATAATTATGCGCCTAAGCCACATTTAACGCAAAAAATTATTATCTAAACTTTTACCTTTCAGATGTCTCACAAGAAATAATATGAAGTCGAGAGCGCTTTTCATATTCCCGTAGGCATCAAGCAAATATTAGCAATTGAATATTGGATAGTTAGAGTCTTTCTTATTGAAAGCATAATATTTATGCAATGTCTTCGCAGTTCAGTTATCAAAACATTAAAGGAGTATGGATGAGATAATATATATGCGTTTGCAACAAAAACGACGTTAACAGCTACGCCGTAGGTATTATGATGGTAGATCAAAAATTATCTTTAAATTATTGCTCCGAATTGACGTTACTTTGAACACATCCATTCAAAACTAAACTGCAGCAATTTATTATTCCTCAAAACCTTTCCATACTATCAAACGTCCTCTTTTCGCAATAGTAAAATCAACATAAAAACTTTTCTAATGTATTCCAATTGTGCCACAGTCTAGAGTTTAACAACATATTCACCACCGGCCATTATTTCTATGTGCTGATTCAGTATGGAAAATATTTATTAGTACAGCTTAACCGCACAGTGCACTTTTCTGATTTGTTAAAACCAATGTACTATCTATCTCTCTTCGTGCAGTAAGGGAAGCAGAAAGAAGTTTGGAACCGTATCGACTACTAAAAACTGTAGAATGAAAATATTACCTATGAGATTTTAAAATTTAAATATTGTGTTAAAGGAAATGTACTGCATAAAAATAACCAAATACCACATTTTATTCCAGCACTTATATAAACGTGACTTAAACTAAAACTCCAATTATCTAGGCGACACACGTTCGCTGCACTCAATACCATCAAGTATGCAATGAAACCTGAGCAGACATTGTAACTACAGCACCAGTAACAGTGCGAACATGTGAAAATCTTCGTAGCAGTCGTCTCCATCGCGCTCCGCTTTTATTTCGTACATTAAGCGCATAATTCTAGCCCGTTCTAATTCGCGCTTTGCTAATTGCACACGTCGCCATCACAGGACGTAACCTAACCTCCTTCCTTTCTCGTTCTCATGAAGAACACAAAATTGGCGGGGTAGGACTACCGAACTTTGCGCGCACGAAATTGTTATGTATGACCATTTCTAACCAAATGTTCATTTTTCCAACCACAAAGGAGGAAATGGCAGTTATCGCCACATCTAAACGCTTGCTTCTAAAAGCTAGTGAAGCTTTGCATACTAATACGGCACCACCCGCCCCTAATTTGCATAAAAATTTACATTTATGTTTCATTCCGACAGAAGATGTGGTGGCCACCTTCACCTCAACCACCTCTGCCCGCCCGTCGCACTCTGTCTCTCGCGACCGGGTCATCCCCATCCCCTTCATCGCGGCATTCCATTTACAAAGAAATCTTTATTAAATTGCTCGCTCTGAGAAATTTCGTTAAAATTTCATATTTTCTGCGAAAGCGTTTAGTATATTTTCTTGTATAGCGGATATAGCGCACACTTTGCTTGTTTTCTTTAGTTTCCCTTAAGGATATTTCCCAGTTATTGGTGAAAGTAACTCCTTGCTTATTATCTTGTTTCAAAACATCTTATTGTTCTCCTTGAAAAAGTCTAACGAAAGCTTATGAATAATAAGAAAGTTGAAGTAGAAACCAGCAAAAATTTGATATAATTGTTAGGAAAATTTTAGTTGAAGTTACTACTTTTAATATTGAAGTCTCTAATTTAAATGATGTAGTTTTAAACTAAAAAGTATCCCACCCCCTTTATCGAGCTATTGACTTTTGCTTAGTATCAAATGTAATACAAAAAGTGATTGAGTATAATCTCTTAAAAAAATCAAAGTAAATATGACAATTAGATATTTATCTTCTTTGATCCAAGCTACAAGTGCAAAAATCTAATACCTAATCGATTACATTAGAGTAATCCTTAATTCAAACCTTCAGACCCTATATATTCTCACAAAAGCCTTCCTGGCCGTAGATAGGTTTTATTCAGGGGTATGATTTTCTATCCCTGTGCCCGCTTTCAATTCTGCGTATTTATCTTTCCGAAAGCTGTACAACATATGGTTAAAATTACCTCTTCAAACTCCCTAATATGAAAAATTCTTATTTTGGATTGGATATTTTATGGGGGAGGTGTTTATATGCACTTGAACATAGTAAAAATGAAGATACAATTAACACACATTCTCATGTGACTCAATTTCTAATATTTATGTTGCATACCATACCAAAATTATGGTTTCTTAAGATCTTCAAATATATTTTAGAATTTAAGCTATTATTTACTTCTTGGCAATTATTTTAATAGTCGTACCTTCACTTTTTACTTATTTGATTTGATAAAAAATATTGTTTCGAAGACATCCACAACTTTAACACCCATCACGTTTTCTGATAACGAAATACTGCTTCTGGAAATACCCAGACAAGTAATAACTTGCCAGATGTTGCATCGTAGATACCATAATGTATACCTACAATTCAACCCGATATATCTACAGAGAAACAATTAATTTTGGATGCTTTAACTTTTGATATTAAAGAATTTCAAAACTTTAATTTATAGTAATTTTTTATATTAACTATTGAAAGGAAGAATTTATTAATACGTTGGTGTATTCCAATTTACCCATAATTAGTACAAACCCATAATTATTTAGACTAACTTTTCTGCCCGCAGCTTCAATCGCGTAGACTATAAGCTTTTTACAATATTGATTTTAATCGATTTTAAATGTTTCCATGTCCATTATTTATGTATAAATTATGTAGCAAACCATACAAACAGTGTATACCGCGAAAGTATTACCCATCCTCCGTGTTTTATTAATTACGTCAGCAAATATTAATACTAAGTTGCAACTACATATGACATTTGACAATAAAACTATTATTTTTGTATAGAAAATTTGTCACCCGCTTTCACTTTCTTGTGGATGGAATTAAAAAAGGCCACTGAATCATACATTTCATTAATCGTGCAAAGAGCATTAAAACAAAGTAAATTTGATCATAAAGATGCTATTTTCCACATAAACTTTGCCACCCTCTTTTATCCCTCCAGAAGTAGAATTTGGATAAATCCTTTCTTAAATGACGCCTGTAATATAAAATCCACATCTAATACATAAACACTTAGTTATGTGCAACTCTCTGCGCCTAGCCATACGTATGTACATACATACGTACATATGTACCATCTTTGGCAAATTAAATGCGAATTTTTCAGCGAGGAATTTCCATTTACTAAATAAAGGCTATACTTTGAAGCAAATTTAATTTCTCTAAAAAAGAGTACTGCTTGGATGAACTTCTTTAGAATAATTAAATTCACTTTAAAGCAAAGCCTTTATTTACAAAATCAACATTCCCCGATAAAAAAATCGCATTTAATTTGCCAAAGATCGTACATAAGAGTACATTCCATCGCTCACGAAAGTTTAGAAAGGAATGTTTAAGATACAATAAATTAAATCAATTCACTCGCTTTAAGAGTGTGTATGTTACTGTATAATTATCTTAAATTACGTTTCTACGCAACTAAATGGAAAAGAATTTCAGAAAACTATTTCAGACATGAATTACAGATAAACATTTTATGAAAGAAAATTTCCGAACGCGATTTTAAAAAACGGTAGTCGAATGCGAGTAACCTCTTTATTAGACCACCTTTCAGCCATAGAGTATGAGGTTCTTATAGATGCAAAACGCAACCCTAAACTTAGTAAATCAAAGCTCAGAGGTTCTTATAGAAATACAAAAATAAACGTTATAATCAAACGCAACCCTAAACTTAGTAAATCAGAAGCTCAGATAATATAGAAAGTTATGTAAACCAAGTTTATATTCTCCAGTAATTCAATTGCTCGTGAATAGAGCATCATGTATTAGCGTGAACCTTTTTCATTATTTTCAGCAGTTACAACATCAACTGTTCCAAACCTAACCTAACAAAATTCTGCAACTGTTATAAACAATTTAAGTTAATTATTTACTGGACCCACAATTTACTGAAATTTCAATTTTTTTTGCTTTCAAATCGATTCAGTTGTACTTCATCTAGGGTTAGATATACCACGTTGACTTCTAATTGTAGCAGATTTGTGGTTATTCCATTTTTAGACCGTTCGATAAGTTCGTAAAAGTTACAATTAGGATTATTATTTCAATAATTTGTTGTATTTAATTAAAAAAATTGTTTATATTCCTCGTGACAAAACGAAGTGGTCAATAATTTACACACTTTACTAACTCTTCTAATCCATCGGATGCGACGATACATTCCACATTGGTCGATTGTATATTTTGCCAGCAGCATGGCTGCCTCAAACCCTGTTGGTGGCCTATTTACTGGCCACTTGCTAGCTTTAGTTATCATTCAATATTCGATATCGCTGAAAGTTAAAATTTAATTAACCATGGTTTTATGATTTTTTTATTATCATCAAACATTACTACATGCCGAAATGGGTAGCAGGTAACAAATTAGTACTCTCAATATAGTCATTCTATATTTTTTTCGGAAGCCTTCCTTACTTATAGCAGTATCCTAATAGCTCTAATGTATGTAAAAAAAGATAGAGAATTAACTGTATGTATGAGCGTCGCGTAAGGGTGTTGTACACCAATTAATTATGTGACAGATAATATGCAAAATATGAGGAATACAGTATGTAATCATCGTTAAATTCATATTATTGGAACCAGTAAATGTAGAAACGAAACTCGTAATAATTTTGTCAATAGCAATTTCCGAAATATCATAAAATATTAATTTATGGTATGCATTAAACTGAATATTCGATTTATAGAAATCAATAAGATTCTAGTTGTTGATATTATTTTTAGGAACAAATATCTATTTAAACCCACAGCATTTGACAAATCCTCAAGCAAGAATCAATTGTCTTATGCCATATTTTCTGAAAACCTTTATGCGATATAATATGTTGAAGAAAACTTATTTCCACGTTTACTCGCTAAACTAGAATAATGATGAAGCTGTTTATAGTACTTCCTATCTTTGCGATGCTTAGATTTCATAAATTTTACAAGGACGCAAGTCATCCTAGAGCCTAAATGTTTGATAAATTTAATTTGATAGTGTGTGTATTACTATTAAATGATTAAATAAATCGGAAGACTTTTTTATTTTGTCAGAAAAATAATCAAACCAAGTAGCCAAATATAATTATTCGTATATATTTGGCGACGCTCTGCTCGGGAACTATAGCTGTATTGAAATATGTATAAAACATATTTTAATACATAAAACATATAATAATAATAATGGAAGTTTATATAGCAATAGCTAATATTTTTACATTTAATTTACATTAATACTTATCTAAAACATACTTAATAACTAATCTCTTAAATTCATTTTTCACTATAAATTCTAATTCATTGTATAATGCTAACAAAAAAATACTTTTAGTTGTTTTTTTCTTATTGTATGGTTATATGAAAAAGTTGTTTGTATTCGTTTTGTAGTGGTTGTGAATTTCACCAACATATTGTATCCTATTTCCTAAATACTCAGGTACACTACCCAGTTTAATTTTATTAATAAAATTAATGTCCTATAAGTTACTAGCTGGTTAACATTCATGATATTTAACGTATTCAACATGGTGTTTATTGGTATATATCTATTACATTTTAATATTACCCGCATAGCTCTATTTTGGATTTTTTGTAATTGCTGTAATTCACCTTTATTTAGCATCCACAAGACAGTTGAACAAAATTGTAGGTGTAGGAACAATCAATGCCTTATATAATCTAAGCTTAATATATACATACATTTGTCTTCCTATTCTATAGAGAAAATTTAGTTTTTTAGTTATTTTGTTAGTTATATATTTTACATGTTCCTTAAATTCTAAATGTTTGTCTATTATCACACCCAAGTATTTAATATGATCTACTTTATCTATTTCGATGTCATTTATTTTTATTCTAAATGTATTCAAACTACTTAACTTACATATATCACTTCCAATACACATAAACTTTTGTTTATTAATATTAATACAAAGACTGTTTTTACAGAGCCATACAAAGAGTCTTTCTAATTCGTCATTCAATGTATTTACCATACTTTCAACATTGTTTCCACTAATGTAGATCATTGTATCTTCAGCAAACATACATATATCACAACTTTGAACAACCGACACCATATCATTTATGTAAATATTAAACAACATCGGACCCGACACTGTTCCCTATGGCACTCCATGTTTTGTTTTTTGTTTATCCGACGCATCCGTTGTATTTTACTTTTTGATACCTATCTGCTAAATAACACGAAAACCATTTTCTAACTGTCCCATTAATCCCCATAGTTTCTAATTTTTTTATCATTATCTCTCTATTAACTGTCTCAAAAGCTCGCTTAAAGTCCAAGAAAACCGCAATGATGATTTTATCTTCGTCCATTTCTTTTAACCATTTATCACAAAGGTCTACTATTACCGTTTCACATGAGTAATCTTGCTTAAAACCTGATTGATTCGCCACCACTTTATTGTTACAACAATATTCAGATAATTGGTTTTTTACAGCGATTTCCAAAACTTTTCCATATACTGGCAAAGTGTTAATAGGTCTAAATTCTTCACACTTTTTAGTTCCATTTATGTTTTAAGGAAACATCAATGACTCTGACAGAACTTGCATTTAATACAATGATTTTAGCGTACTACAACTACTTTAAAATACTTTTCAAATAACGATAGTCGATATGTGTAGGAAAAGTATCTGCGATAGCTTTTCTACCAAATGCTGACTTTATTTATTTTACACGCTTGAGATCCCTTTATTGTGTTGGATTTATGTGTCCGTTAATATATTTAATTTCCCTCTTCTCCATAAAGCTTGCGATATAGATTCTTTTTTGAGACCAGAAATCCTTTCATCGCTATGTAATCATTTATAGCATAAACATCCGCCGTTAAAACAGTCAAGCTTTACGTACATCAGTTAATGTAAATATGTAGATTCTAATACAAACTACTATATGTATGCGTATATAATTATCTGTAACTAAACTGTTACTCGTTGAAGGTCTAATTATTACCCTATTGTAATAAGCTTTTCCTGTAACTTTAGTTCATAGAAATTAGATCGTTAGATGCTTTATTTGTGTTTGTGTAATTTTAGGTGTTACATATTTTGTGGCTTTAATCTGCTTTTTGGCACGGAAATTGTTTATTCTGAGCATAGTTTTAAGTGCAAATTTTCGTTTTAGTTTGGTTTTAATTGTTTGATGAGCACGTATATGACCATGTATATGAAAATCAGTTGCTGATATATTAATTACCTAATTACATGATGTCTTCTGTATACAATTGTACGTGCAATTATGTGCCATGGTAAAACAGAACAAAATTTTCAGTTTAATCCGACACGTGATTTCAGTAAAAGCTTCTTTTAATCTATTACACTTTAATACAAACAGAACTACATGATTTGTATTTGATATTTGAATAAACGTTATGATTATCCAAATACTAAGTTCTTGTAATTTATTCAAGATCCAAAGCTGCAATCTCACTTTCAATTGCATGCATCACTTTCAATTCGAGGTTTATTTATCACAATTGCCCGAGAAAAATAATAATTAGGTACTGTTTAATTCTAGTTGTCCTTGGAACGGATTTAGAAATATATATAATAAAACCACACTCTATTATCATTTTCGTCATATTAGGATAAATGCGAATTCATATTCATTCAATATTCTTTGGTTCACCCTTAGTTCGTTATCTGTTTAATATGTATATTTAACAAAATTCAGTTTGCTCCCTGATATTGGTCGATACTTCAGGAGAAATTATTACCTCTCCAACACTTCTTAATACTAAAAAACGTCTTTTAGAGGTTTAGGATGAAAGACCACCAGCAACAAACTGTAAATATCCGCAGGAAAGAACAACCAATATGTCATAGTTAAGATAAGATTATTTATCAAAAACGTCCTAGTAGTGTAATCTAAGTTTCCAAACACAACTCAATTCTACACGACGGCTCCGTCTAAATAAACCTAATTTGCAATCTCTAAGATATCGTCTCATACGGTTCAGGTTTGATTTGAACAAACAAAAAGTGCATGCGTTCTAGTGAATGTTAATGATTCCTTGCTGTATATTCGATTCATTTACACCGTCTGTCATAACTCTTTTTCTGAGTTGATGGCATTTTGCTTATCGAGGACTTACACTTTGCTCTAAGAGCTCTAAACGGTTTATAACAGTTTGTTTTTGGTGATTCTTGTAAGGAATTGGAAACCATTTCTTAGCATAAGTTCTTCAAAAGATTAGAAAGTTTATGATTACAAGATCTTATTTTGATTCGTACGTTAGAGAACTTCGAGTGTATTTGGAGGCCGTGTATTGTTTCTTATTTTACATGCCTACTTATTCTATAACACCCAAATACAATTTATTCGATATTAAGCACTTGGCGGAAGACGTCTTGGTCAAAAATTCTCACTATAATTTGAAACACGTTTTACTTACCTTTTAACGTACCTACCTGTGGCAACTTTATATTTCTTTAACTACATATAGTAAATGATTACTAAAATCATCCGGGTACCTATACATTTCGAAATATAGAAAGGAAAATGACACAGACTCGAAATATGTTGACAATTATTTATTTTCAACAAAAAAAATATCAAGAAAGCTTTTACTATAATAGCAAATAGATAAAACAAGACACTAGTATTGCTTGACTAGACCTAGTATATTTGAGTCGCTTTTCCAGATTTATCTTTTATAAATTGTACAAGTATAATATACAACCACATTATAATTATGTAATACTACTTTATTATATATACAAGTAATCAACCAGGAAAAGGAATAACTACAAGGGATAGGCACAGAATTTATTATTTTGGTATTAACTTCTGGTTAACATTAAGATGTCAGTATAGTACTATAAATTGGTATGTTGTAAATATCTTATTATTAATACAAGATTCACCAAACGCTTTTATCAATATAAGATTTAACCCTTTTGACTCTATTGTTTAATATAAATTTTTCGCCAATACAAAATTAGCAACTTTATTATATATGTATGTACTCGTATATTTGCGTGTAGTAGCAAAACTACAAAAAAATATTATCTGGAATATTTTTCTTATTATAATACACACGGATACAACTTCTTGAATATTCACATAGAACTTGAAAACACCGAGCTACTTATTGCCTTAATCCTTTAATTATAAATTGTCGTGAACAACATACACGTTTACATTTATTTAAATATATATTATGATACAAATTTATCATATTAATTTAGGAAACATTTTGGTGTGATTTGCACAAATTGTGATCTAATAATAATTATTTACGTCATATACTAAAATCAAATATTATTTACAATGAAATTCTTTATTCATTGTCTATTTGTTAAGTTTCCATGATGGAATACATTTATGGAATGATTATTTTGGGTCCTTTTTTGTTTAGCATTAGGAACGATAGAGGAGTTTAACACATCATGCAGTTGTTCTCTTTTTCTAACACATATTTGCATTTTCTAACTGCTTTCAAGTTTTATATTATGTTACCTAGAACATATTTGCATAAATTGTGTTAACATCAACTACGCTGTTCTATCTTAATGCAATACCTAACAAAAGTGAGGTAGTAGCTTTCCTTCCTTTGCTAATAATGGTATATGCTACATAAATATTATTAAATAAAATCAATATACCTAATACTTCAAAGTTTTTGATGTAAACATTTTCAAATATTGAATGGCGTTATAATAAAATAGCAGGTACGAGTGGATCAGTCAGGACAGCAAAACAAATGTTCTACTTTTCAGTACAACTCTAAACATTTCATTTCTAAACAATTCTAACAAAACTACCTAAATATCCGAATTCACAATAAGCTTGCAACCCAACGGAAAAATAAGTGATAGATATAATAATTTCTTGTCAATGTCGTCACAAATTCATGAAAACATAAACGAATAACAAGTATCCTGACTAATCACATCCTACCATTATATTTCGGCGACTTCAGTATAATAAATTTAGATACGCTTTTTGTTTTGAAATGCTTTAACATTCACAGTTTTGAAGTTTCTTCTATTTATTGCGAAATAAAAGGACTGGTTATTTGTTACAAGTTAAGTTGCTACCTTAATTTTAAGCAATTCGAATTTACCATCTAATTTGTCATGTGACTGTTACAGCATCTTTACTAGAGTCATATTTTCTTATAGTATGACAAATCACACGTCCTGTTTTTGAGGGATTTTTACAAATGGTGTTAAGTGGCAGAAATTTTATAAAAAAAAATAGGAAACTCACTAGAACCGTTAAAGCTACTCCGAAAGAATCAGATAACGAAATGGAGGAAAAATAAGAAACTTGATGAGTTGTCATGCGTAAAATTTGAGCTTTCACTCTTTAGAACTACTACTAGTAAAAGAAAATGTTATAAAAGCGACAAGCTGACTCTCATTAGAAACATTTGGAGCAACTATGTTCAAATTTGTTGAACACATCGTATTCCTTCAAAGTGTGTCACAGTAGACGAATTAATCTTCAGTGGCAGAGCGTAAGAAACCAGAGAAACTACAGAATTATGATGTTGTATGACACCCACTAAAATCTTGCTACTTGTAGTAGTAACGGCTAAAATTCAAAGAATTTCTACACATATAACATGGACAGTGTTATTTCAACATAATATCTTTAGAAACACTTATTGGTGCTAAATCCTTGCTGTTAAATATAGTTTTGTGATTACTTTGTGTCAAATTGCTACCAGTGCTAGCAAATACTGAGATTATTACATATCACGCACTAAAACACATACAACATTGGTCACAGCTTGAGTGTTACTATACTTTTTATCATAAAGAAACAGACAAACTAAAGTGCATTATCACAGCGTTATTGCATTCTGATCCGTCTAATATATAAATTTGATTTGTCCATTTCTGAGTGAAACAGTATATCGCAATGCAAAACATTGACATAATTATGTATCTATGAACGACTAACAGACACTTCTACAACGAAAACTCCTATCAGTCGGAACAGTGCTCCCAATGGCTCCTTTCGCCACTAATGAATAATCTATGATTTACCTTAGGAAGTTTGTTGATAAAATGTGCTACTAGACGACTTTAAGGGTTGAAGATGACCAATCCAGAATATGGACATATTACATACATATGTACATACCACAATTTGGTGTGTTTCTATCCTAAGCAGTACATAAACCTCAGTTGTTCCCGGAAACCAAGTAATTACTCTGTCAAACCATTTATCTATGCATATTGATATCTCAATGACTGGATGACACTGTTGCAAGTGAAGTGTTCTAAAAATTACGCCTTCTGCGGTGAGTGATATAAATTAACTTGCAATAAAAATAGAATGCGACTAGATTCATAGCGACTACACAGGGTGCAGCGTCGAAATCGCGACAACTGTTAATTTGAAATTCTATAATATTTCACTTTCAGAGGGACTTAGCAGCCAAACTTGCCTGCTACATGTACTATACTATTATAAACTTGAAACAATCGCAATATTGAATGCATATGTGAAATATAATCGAAAAACCGCGACAAAAATCGTTGCGGTTCTTCAGTCACTCAAAAGCGACTATTTATAATCGTTATCGTTGCGAAATATAATAAATTAGTGAAGTCCGTTGGTTAACACCGATGAGAGAAAATTTACTCAAAAGAATGCATTATGAAGACATCTTAAGTAATTGAGAGTGTCCAGGAGCAAATGTTCAAGAATTCAAGATTTGAAACCCTTTGGAAACTGTGTCGTCTGGATGGTATACCCGCGTCTGTTGGTGCAAAATCAGCTGTAGAACAACGTCGACATGTTTTAGTCGAAACTCAATATCCCAGATTTGAATCGATTACGCTATAACGTACATAGCGTTGAAAGGGTCACTAATAAGTTTGCAAGACATCAGGGTAGCATCATTGCAGATAACTACTGAGGTGACTTCCACCAGCCTGAACTGTGATGCATTAAAGCGATCATACGGCTGCTTCCCACTGAGAATGGAGGTTATCATTCAAAGAAATGAGGGCTATGGTGCACAGCAACGCTGTGTCCGCAGAAAATGGGAGTTTAGTTAGCTGTTTGACGGAGAACGATTCTTCGACCTGTATTCTTTAAGGGTATGTTAATTAGGAATACAAAACAGTAGCAAAAAATCTTACACCTTTTAGCAACATTACAGAATGGAAACCCTTTGTAAATATATTACCTGATGATGAATTACAGGTAGACTACTTCAAACAAGCTTGCGGACATACTACCAACAAAAACATTGTTTTTCTCATACTATTCATATTTTGATATTCTTTCTCCAGGTTAATAAGATATATTGATGATTGAAAGATGGTTAAATATCTTCAGACGTGGGGATATACATAGATCCTATGGATTTTGAAAAGACTTGAGAACGACATCGTGAGTTCACCTATCGTTTAAGTTGTTTATTTTACAGAAATGTAGTTTTTGCGATTACGTGACAGCTCTCTATAATTTTGCTAGCAACCTGACTTTTCTATGTAATTTTTCACTTTATGCGATCTTTAGTCATAATGATTTGCTGTAACATTCACATGATATACATATATACCAATATATCCATACCCATCAAACCGAACCAGAGGGCAAGAGAGAGTTCATCACATTTATATGCATATGCATGTGGGAAGTTACTTCATAGCAAATACATTCAAAGTAATGATGAACCTACAAAAATACATTTTTTATAAATGAAAAATGTTGTAGAGTTAGAGAGATAACTGTACAGATCAAGAAAGTAGAACTATGGTTTATTCAGCGAACAGATTGACTACTATGCAATAAACAGCTGCAAAATTATAACGCATTCTGGAAAAGTCTAATCTGCAAAGAAAGAGCAATTTGCATGAATTATGTTCTGCTACCAATTTTACCAATTATAGAAATATTGTGCTTTTATGTAGCTATATATAATGCAGTTTTGTCACTCTCTACTGTAGTACAGTAAAATATAAATTCCATGATATCCATAAATGTAACCGATCCAACTCCAAAGAAAACTCAATTGCTTTTCTAAATTCAAATTTCAGCAACTTAATTTGTAACATTAGCCAACTAAATCGCTAGTATTGTCAATTACAGTACAATTACCTATTTTCGAGAAAAAGTGAAACGTAGCACAAACCAAAGCTTATGCTAGCTTAGTTATGTATATAACAATTACAATGTAACTTAATTTTCTATCGCTTTCAATAGTATTGTTTCTCAACATACAAAACCGAATTGTATAAATATAAAAATGTCACCCTTCACATCCACGGTAAACAACTGGGAGTCAAACACGCCTCATTACGGTGGATGAAGGGTAAAGAATATCTTCCGTTTCGGCGTCACTTCGGACGAGGAGGTGGCTGGGGTGGCACACTCCCCGGTGGTAAATTCCTGCTGGGAACAGGAGGTGGCCTCAACGGCCGAGTACCCGATAATTGCGCCGGTATACCGAAACCTTTCATCCCCGGAGGAGGCGCTGGTGGTGGTACACCAGGAGGTAAAGCCGGTGGAGGATACGCAGGTGGACCTCCTACAGGTGTGACACTTCCAGCCTCAAACATTTGCTGAATAGCTGAAGCTGGTGTTTCTTTTGTGGGTTGAGATTCATGTTGTTGTGCTAAGTGGTGTGTAGGCGGTGTCGGCGAGACTTCTTCCCTGGGTGATTCATGTGATTTGGAAATACTAGGAATATTGAGCATGGAGGGTGTGGCACTAGGTGGGGCTGTTCTCGCTATCTGTAGCCGCTTTTCAGTGCCAGCTGCTACGTAAGAAAAGACGCAGAGGACAGCGTAGTTGATGTGATCAGCCTTAAATAGAAGTAGTCGACATATAATAAAAGTATTTTATTAATTTTCATTTACGTAATTTTTGGTACTAGTAAACCTTTAATTGAATTGTAAGTATTTTTTGAGAAGCACGAATAGTATTTCTACTGTAATGCCATCGCGTACAATTATGATCAGTCGAACTGAATTTTGATAACACTTTAGGCGACATATGACAAAGCATCAGTCCGTAATGAAGTAGTCCTATCTGATGCTGCCTTAAAGATGTAAAAGTTAACATCATCATAGCTCTAAAGACTGTACTAGTTATTGGTGGTCGCTGATCGTCTATATACACATATGTATATAGATATAGTCTTTATAGCCTTCCAGTAGCGCACTTTTCTATGAGTGGTCAGTCATTAATTACTACGTAGAGCTGTGGGAGTAGAAAAAAGAAGATAAAATCCAATAAGATTTTTTGCATCCTTCAGCCATAACCACCCCAATTGTATTATGTGTACTCTGTGAAAATAAATTCTAGTCTGATAGATCATAATTTTATACAAAGATTGGGAGAAAAGTCTTGCGTAAAGTTCTTTTAAGATACATTGCAGTAGCAAAACCAGTGTCTGTTGAAGTAAACTGCAACAATAGTAGACAGTAGGCAAAATGTACTGCTAAATGTGATTTACACTGCCGCCCATATTAGTTCGAATACTTAGTATTACAATACTCGAAATTGTTATGAGGAGTAGAATTGTTGTTTATCAAGTAAAATACAAACAAATAGAACCGAAGTTAGTACATAATAATATCTATCAGCAATTGCTACACTTGACGACAGTTTACAGTGTTTCTAAGAAAATTCGATAATCTCTTTATCTTCAAATGTAAACAAAATAACATGATTTATAATTCTCACAGTTTATACTCCAGGAGTTATTAGATTTCACTGGCTACCCTAATAATTGCTCAATAAGCCTTCTTCTGCGCCCTCCAGCAACTTTGTTTAACAAGGAACTGCAGCAATTCTACGTCTCAAGAAAAACATGCTGTTAGCATTGCTTTTCATCGGCAAGATTATTCAGTATATCAAATCGCGATAAAACTCTACTGTGATATCGTCTCAAGATATCAACTCATACCTACTATGGAGTGCCTAGGACGTTTTATCATTTAAAGATAACAACCCCAACGGCAGTCGATAAACGTATCAAATTATTAAATAATCACGATAGAAACTTTCCATCGCCTGAAGTTACCCTGGAAATAAAGTCTTCTTGGGCGTATAGCTATAGAAAAAGCCTTACTTCGGCAAAACAAGTAAGAAAGACTTCTCCTGGATCGAACACATACAGATTGCCTGGCGAATGACTTCAAAAGCGCATTATGGAGGGACAATGAAAATTGAAAATATTTGGAGAAAAGTAATGAGCAACCTAAAACCGAAAGGATACTACGCCACTGTGTTGTTCCAACCAGTAAGCAAGAAGTAACTTCTATGCTTGTTTACGTTTTTTCTTGTTGTGTTGGTACAGAACAAAATTGCGAAATAATGAAGGTAAAAGGAAGACCATCTCCAAGTATTGCAGGAAAATGCGGTATTATCAAGCGATTGTATAATCGACAACAATTTAATTGTCATCCATGATAAAAAAGCATAATATAGAGCACTAATATGTATAAGAACTATTTGAATAGTCTGCAGGAAAATGTGGCAACCAATAGTGTGGCTATCCCGAAGTCCAGGCATTGATCTCATTGACCACTGTCATACAACTTAGATAAAAGAATTCAGACAACCTGCCCTACGCCCGCAGCAACAAATCTGTGGAATATTCTACAAGAACAATGGACCAGTATACCTAACACAGATCTGGAATAACTAGTATACTAAATTCCCAGAATTGTTCAAGCTGGTTTTGTTATTTTGATTGTATTTGATATTATATTATATAAATATGTCTTCATATTCGTACGGTTTTCTTTACTCCTTTTATTTTAATTTAACCTCAATATTCAATGATTTTCTAACTGTTCTTAAGTGTTCGAACTAATATGAACGGCAGTGTACATGTATGTACGTATGTAGGAAAAAAAAGCTTACACTAAATAAAATAAAAGAGGTCATGCTGACGGTGGCACAAATTCGTGTATTCTCTGGGCCATGCACACAGAAAAAATCCGGTGTATAGTGTATATCATCAGGTTAGCCTATAAACATTAATTAAACACATGCAGAATCTGATTCCTTGGGTAATATACAGAGTGATATAAAATTTAAATAAACTTTATATAAACCATTTTTTATTTCATATAACCACTACCTTTGTTCTAGATTACACATGTTATTCTGATTTTTCAGATCACTCTGTAAGTGTAGGTATGTTTCGGGTGTAATATATTTTGAAATAAAAATAAGGTCAATACTTACCATAGAAGATTTGTACTTCCTTTGAATGACTTGCCTAGTTTTTGGATCTGTAAAAAAATATTTAAAAAATAATATCCCTCATTTGTTGTATAATTAATGTTAATAATCATGTTGATTTAATTAAATTAATTCGTTATTATACGCCTACCATCACAATATATACGAATATACATTAGAGAAACCGTAACTTGTTTATTTCCATTCCTATATGACACATATGTATGTAGCTTGTGTTGTACACCGTTTTTTTGGATGTATACATTAATAGCAATATTTAACCCTTAATTTACAAAAGGATCTGCGATTGTACGATTCTGATCTAATAAATATTGGTTCAATTAATGGTAATTTAATAATACTTATTTCAATTAACTTGAAGTCCATATAATTCACTAACGCTTGGTTTCCGTCCACCGTGTTAGAGTAAGTTACTTGAATACACTGACGTGCCACAATAAGTCTGAATGCTGCGGTGCCTTACCGCTGGCCATAGTTGCCTGGCATAAAGGAAAAATATTGATCCTGAAAATTCGTGTTATTTTTAAATAAATATGGGTCAATATTAAAAAGCGTGAAAAAACCAGCAATATAGATTATATGTTGATAATATGCTGATGAGGTACTGTTTCTTTTTTGAGGGTTGAAGTCCGAAAACCTCGTTGAAATCTTCTTTACGACCGGAGGGGTTGTACTGCCCGAATTCTATGTGAAAAAATCGTTACAGCAACTGGTAGATAAAAATTCAAATAACAAACAGCAGCTGATTAGAGTGTAGACCAGCTCAGACTATAAAAATTATAGTCAAGAACAACTTGTATAGTTCTCATGTTTGTGAAGCAAGCATGCTATCGTCGCTGACGATATACAGTTTTGACAATTGGATTGGAGCTCTGCTATGTATGGCAGTAGCATTAAAATTATAAAATCCTAGTGAATTTACCTTAGAGTGTTAGTTTGTAAAACTTCCAACCTTTTTTACGTGTTTTGAACAAACAAACAACTTGATAAAGAATTAGAACACTGTATATATTTTTTTAATTTTTAATGTTCCGTTACAGCGCTGATTCTAAAAGTACACGATAAGTTGTTTAAGTTTGATACCTGGTGGACAAATAAAAATAAATTTATTTGCGTTCTTAAATTAACGCATATATTCATTTTTAGCTCAACAAACAGCTTAGACAACTGACAACAAAACTAAATTCTGCAAATATATGATGGACCATAATAATAGAAAACCAAATTCCTAAAATAACGTTTTATTTTCTCAGACTGCAGTTTTATTGCCTCAGCTTGCAGTTTTCTTCGAACAACATACATGTTCGAAAACGCTAGGTGCTGGTCTAATAATTATCACATACCAACTATAAGTTAACGTAGAGGTCGTTATTATAAGGAATAGAAATATTGGTTGATATTTCCATCATTATGATTTAATAGCAAAATTAAATTTACTACAAAATACATTAGTTTCTGAGTTGATTCAGCAGTTTCCCGATATCCATATACTCAATAGTTAAGACCGCAGCATCTAGTTTCGACAGGATATTACACTGCCACATTTCGTTGTAGCTTTGTTTGAATTTCTATGTAAATATAACCATCCCAAATAAGTGAATTAGAAGAAGGGATGAAATGACTCGCTTAAACTCCTACTGTGTTAGTTGTCTTTTTAAGGGCTTATTTAAAATCAAGGGTGTCTAGCAATAGTCCAGATAATATCGATAAACTAAAGTAGCAAATCAGATGAAAAATGTATAACTAACCGTTATGCTGCTGTACAATGGTGAAACAAACTTATTCCCGAGTAGGTAATTGCCCATTTATCCTTGAACAATTTGATGTAGTGTAACTTAAAATTGTAATTTTTGTTGTTTTCTTAGTTTGCTTCCATTATTATGTAAAAATAGAGTCAATAAAAATGATAGTTTTGCAAAAGTTTGCCCTGGAATTTCCGTCAATTTCCATTATTTAATTTAAAACGAATGAATGGGAATGAATTTATCGATAGCAATGAATTTGTATTTATCTGCCCACCGCGTGTTAATTTTAAAATTAAATACATTTTATATTGCCGATATTCTGTTTAATAAAATCAAATACTGACGTGTCCGGCAAATTTCCATCAAAGTTGTCTATTTAGCTAAAACTAAATGTATGTGTTACTTTACCGACGCACTATATATGAGGATCTTTATGTTGAAGTCCGGTCCACTCAAAAGCGATACATCTTGCTACACGTGGCCATTTCAGACATATATTACTTGAATATCAATCTGGTATCAAAAACCATTCTCAGATATTTGATGCCGTCGCTCGACGGAAGCTGGACCTAGACAATACATATATTATCAGAGAGCATCGTATGTTTCCTGAAGAAGCAACCGAGCGGATAGGAAGCCCCTACTTTCTGAACCACCCAGTAAAACTGTCAGTGACTAGTATCCACTAGTAGCAGCACTGCTACCATTACGCCATTGAACTGTGTATAATGCCAACTAAGTTTGTACTACTTCTGCAGCACTTAAATCGCACTTTTCAGGTGCAGTCCTCCTGAATTAAGAGATTGGGTTAAAAGCCGATTGGTGGCGGACATTTCAGAATCGAAGAAAATATACTTCAAGCAATATAAACCATAAGAAATGTATTTTTGTCATCAACTGAACAAAACCGTGTATAGATGTTAAAATTTTGGCTCTTGGGACCATTGTAGCGTGTAGTTTTTAGCTCAAACTTATTTTATCTCATAAATTAATAAATGCTCTATTAATACTAAAAGAAGAAAAGAAGAAGGACAAAAGAAGCATAAGCCATAGTTCGAAACCCATATTAACAACTTTTGCAATTAAGCAATTAGACAATTTCATAAACCAAGTCAAGACTACAAATTACAAACGGACTGGATGCATGATTGGAAAGTATGTGATGGACCGCAATCAAACCATGTCTCTCTGTTTCTGAAACTGTAAATGCCGCAGTTACGAAAGCATAAATGGATTCGCAGGCCGTATAAAATTACTTCATGGATCGAATGCAATTTGAAACCAATTTCGTCTAGATACTGCTATTCCTAAACGATTTTAGAAAATTTGGAAGAATGTAAAAACTTTTTAAAATTTGTTTGATAGTTTAAATAATATTGCAAACCTTTCCATTGTACAATATTTACGTAAACAGGATTCTAGAAAAACTTTCCAGTAGAACATTAGGAGGAATTTCTAGATTTTTAATTGAAGTTCCTCTTGAAAAAGCTCGTAAAAAACTTGCATGTCAAAAAAGCACACAAAAGCAAACAAATACAACTATTGTAATTACCTCTACTTTATTTTATTGAGAGGTATCCTTTCTTTGTATAAACCTGTTTAGGATACTAGTAACAGTACTAGTGAAAGTCCTAATCAATATACCAAAACGGCATACAAGTGCAATTAAACATACACTAGATGCGTACATATAAAGAAGAGACGTAAGTTAGTGGATGGTCAATGATAATAGTAGATGAAGCTCAACTGATTAGAATAAATATTTAGTGTTTAATAAATAATTCGATATCTAAACCTGGTTCTACCTTTTGGCTGTTGACTTTCTGACAGTTAAAATGTAAAAGTACTAAAATGTGGATTCATAATGTTACTCTTGATGGAACCTAACTTGCAAGCAGTATTGACAAAAGTGCTGCTACGCTTTCTGAGGAATAACATTGGGACCAAATATTGTCTCCGGAGGCTGATACTGGATTGCCATGAAAAATAATGCTTTAAAGACTAGTTTTTGAACTAAATGTATTTGGAAAACATTTTTAAAACAGTAAGGTTTGAGTAATGATTTTTTAATATTATGTTCCGGATTTGATAATCAGCAAACTAGATTGGTGTACAAGAAGATGCACTTGATCCAATTCACGACATGTAGGAAGAGTACATTGCAAATTGTACAAGTTCGTTTAAGCCTAAAACGTACGGCAGTATCGATAAGGTCTTACCCATAAATACTGCCTTAGAAAATGCCTTCTAATGATATGCATTGTTTTCGTGTAGCGATTAAAAATCAGGACTTATATAAGATACCTTCATATAAACAGCAATAGTCGCCGTGCACAATTGAACACAAAGACATTCAATTTTTTATACAGTTGTACGGTTGAAAACTGTCTATATAACTTACTGAATTCTTCCAGAACGAATATGCCGCCTTTCTGCGTGAAGCACTTCCGAATGTGGTCGATCCTCACGAAGAACTGCAACATATCACATGTCAAAAATTGTGAAAATTCCGTAATTTGAAAAGCGCTACATCATGTTAGTATATAGAAATAAAGCCAAGCAAATTAAATGCATAGAGAACATGCCATGCGTGTGACATGCGTGAAAAGAAGCCGTAGGCAACTTTAGAGATGGTTTGTTCAATGTAAAATGATGGGCCTACTCTAATAACAATAATAATTAATATAATAATAAATTAATGAGTGTACATATGTTTATGTTGCATTAAAAAGAAACCAAATTAAAACAACGTAATCTATGTATGTGTTTTTGTCTTCATCTTATATAAAGAAAATATGTGCTATTCAATATATGAAACATGGTGAGAAATATTATTATAGATACACTATATTATGCCATGCGGTGTTTCGCAAGAAGCAGCAGTCTAAACTACGACTAAATGCGTAAACACCGGTAGGAGCGGATTGTGGGATAGCTCTATAAATGTGTTTCATCAATATTACTTCTTCGTCATCTATAACGCACTCCTGAACGGTACTTTTGTTATTGAACTAAAAAGAAGGACATAAGGTATTCAGGGTGAATAGCTAGTGTTTTGTTTTGAGTTACAATTTTGTGAAAGATTTCTTTAAAAAAATATGGAAAATATAGCAGCAGAAACTACGGGAAGAAGCACTAAAACTAAACAAAAAACTAATCGCTAAAACTAAACGATCATTATCAAATCATCAAAGATCAAAGATCAGATTATATATATGTATAAAGTATATATATAATTTTTATTATATATATATTTATTAATTTATAATATATTTAATATAATAATACCTCAAAATCCTGTTATCATCGCAAAGCGGCCATCAAACCCAACGTTGGACAGATTCAACACAGGAATTAGAGAAAAATCAAACAGAGAAAACATAACAATTAGTGAACGGATATCAGTGCCCCCAACAAGGACCATCTCAAAAGTTCCCCTAAAGCTTTGCCAGTTTGCGGAGGTAGTCCTTCCGAACATTAACAATCAATATGCTTATGTCATTAAAATTAGAATCTTAATTGGATATACCAACGCCACGGTTGAGTCGTCATGTCGGAAGTACCAGCACTTCGCAAGAGACACAAAGAAACACGACCACTCACATCAGCACGTTTTAAAGTCACGTTATTTGACAGCAGGAACATAAATCTCATGTATTCTCATGTTAAGTATATACTATGTATAGAAAGAAAGGGTATTATATATGGTATGTTATGTATATTGTATTATATTTTAAAATAGAGAGAATAGATAGATAGAGACAGAGAAACAGAAGCATCCAACATACAATCTCAATATAAAATTTAAAACTAAACAACCTCGAACGAATAGCTCAAAATGAAATATTTATTCGAATATAATAATCTGCACATCAATGCTGCATGCATATTCAATAATCAAAAAAGAGACACTGATATATGTATATGTAATGAATATAGTCATGTATGTATATGTAGAGAAAGAGAGATGGAAATAGTATATATAATAATAACAATAAAAAAATTACAACAATAATATATTTGTGTCCGCTAAAGGTTAAATACACAATATGAATTCTACAGAGCATATTGGGCTAATATTTTGCAACAGAAATTGTTCAGGTACCTATAATAACAGATTATCTTTGTTTTCTCTTCGTTTATTCTAATTATATCTAACCATACTTTGTTGTTATTGTTACTTTAGTTAAAAAGTGTGTCTTTCAATTTTACTGCCGCAAAATGAAGCACGAAGTATTTGAGTACTAATTCATTTTCCTGAGCTAAAGATAACATCTAATTGTAAGGGGTAGAGAATGGTTGTTTTCGTCATAGTTAGCGGAATAAAACGATTTAAGTATGTTAATAATTTTTAAAAGTGCATGATAGATTAGAGATGTTGGCTCAAATTTATACTTTTAAAAGGTAAACTGCGATAAGGCTGTTTGCAATACAACAGTCCATTTATTTCGGTTTATTTTAATATAGGATTTATAAAGACAATGTGCTAAAAAGTTTTTGATTCGACATATAAACCAATAATATTTTCGATAAAATCTTCTAATTTATGATTTACCATCTTACTTTATATTTCATTAAATTATTTCGCTATAATTGTTTTGAGTATGCCGTCATTAATAATTCTTTTAAATGGAAAGTTTTTTAATCTATTCATTCAATTCTAATAACAAGCATCTTTTCATTTGTTTAAACCGTTGGAATTAATCTTCGCCTAGAACAAAGGTTGCTTGTTTTAGAACTAACGCTCAACTGATGTATTTGACTATGAAACATTAAAACAAATAGTAAAGCACACGATCATACAGAATCTAAGCGAAAGCTATGGCTGTCAATAAAAGAATCTCACACAGAAATGATAACTAGATGATAGTAGACATGAAAAAAAAACCTTTAATAAATCCAGATCAAACACACAGTGGTTTTCGAAATGTTGAAATTGTCGTAACATATTCAAATGAATATGTAAATATTACCTTCACTACAGAGAAATATTCCGATAAAATTGTTTTCAAAAAGTCGACTATAGGCTCACAGAAAATATACTTAAGTGCTACTTAAGTTGAATCAGACCGGGTTGGCAAACCTTCAAAAGGAATTGTTTCATCCCTTTACTTAGAAGAGATTCATCATCTATGGCTAGAGTCTTTCGTACATACATTCAATTTTTTCAATGGCTGTTATACGCATTTGAAGGTGAAGCTCGTTTTACTCCTAATGAAATTTTTTATTTCCATAATCTGTGCGAATGTATAGATAACAGTTTGCACACAGTTCAAATTAGAAATCATTAATATGGGTTTTCCATCTGTGTCTGTGTTGGAATTGTATAGAATGAATAGGGAATCGTATAGAAAAGGTGACAGTATAATTTACGGGGAAATATATTGTTCGAAATTTATTTTATTTATTTAGACATGGATGGTTTGGAGAAGACCTTGTAGGTGACAAGTAAGATAACCAAATTTAGCTGCGATAGCTCTGTGTATTTGAGGCTATTTGAAAAACTGACAATGTAGTATGACAGAGAATTCTAAATGTATATAAACAACTAAACAACCAAAGTATGCCGGATATCAACATTGTCTACAAAAGCAAGGCCAACAATTTGAATAGTTTTATCATAATTTGAGGTGCGCCAAATTATTACTACCATTCCCTAACATTAGATATAATGATATCCATGTTTAAAGGCGGTACCTGGACACATTTTAGACGGACCAACAAATTACACTTCAGGTCGCAAAATAGTAATTAAAGACTGATAAGCACATATGGTTTTGACAATACAAGTTTCATTCAAATGTTATCATAAGATCACAGTAATACAGGACAGGTTTTTCCTCGTTCTTCTTTAAATACAAACTGCAGTAAAAAGCTCAAAATTTTATAGTAATATCCCTGAGTAATATCAATTTCGAGCAAAAAGAGAAACTACTACAAGCACCTAAATTGGACCTACCGAATCTTTAACATAGACTTGGACAAAAAATGCAAAAAAATTCTTGCAGCGAATCACAGGAAATTTAAAATCCTAAACAAAATTGACTACAGGTAGTCAATACAAGGTACTAGTGGCTCAAGAAAGAATATTGATAATGATTAAGAAAAGAAAATAACAAACAAAAATTGTGAAAACATCCTTCGGAACGTTTCAATTAATATTCAATCAACACCTAATTCATTTTTATTGTTTTCCTCACAATAACTTCTATAAAAAGAACATAAAATAGATAAAAAAGAACGTATAAAGATACCCACAATCAGAAACAGAAGCATTACTGTCATCGAAACATATGAAACTTCCAGAAAGAATTGCACGATTTAAAAATGATGCTAGAGACTCAATCTTAGAATTCTACCTTTTACAATCTTTAAGTACAGCACACATATAAGCATATAACACCAAAAGCAATACTGTTAAGAAATTCTTCTAATTCCTTACCCATTTAGAAGTTTAATTCTAAACGTTGCAAACCTTGGTAATTAGCACAAATTCTTTTGAATAAGGCCTGATTAAAATTGCAAGGATCGTGGAGGAAACAAATAACGTTCAAATTTGAATTAAATCTACAAAATATAGTTCATAGGTGATATTTGATGAAACTGGTAGGAATTTGTACGGAGTGTACTTTTCAGAGCAGAAAGACTGTCAAAGGAGTTAAATACAGATCTAGAAAAATTCGCGATGAACTAACTCAATTGGAACAGCGTACGGTTTTACTTTATAATAGCTGGATATTTCTTTCGAAGTAAATTTTATTTTTCGCATTTCTACATTAATTTCAGCACAATAAGAGAGTATCTTCCAGTAAGCAGTGTGAAAACTGTCAGTTGATACGACTTGACCTAAAGTATCGTTTATACAAAAACTATTAGGTAGTTTACACTTTAACCGACTTTGTCTAAGACAGTAAATAGTATGTTTTCGGTAATGAGTTTAATACTGCTGCTCAGGATAAATAATAAACTCTAACAATATGGCTCTTCGACTGGTACCCGAACAATATTTGCACCTTTTCTCGGACACTTGTATATTATAACAAACGTAATAAAACCTAAAAATAAAAAGAGGGGAAAACGAAATAATAAAAGAAAGCGTTAAAATAAGAGAATATATATTTAAAAGGATTTACTACTACCTGAAAGGAGAATCGGCTTCCAAAAATGTCGATTATTATTGACAAAGTAGGTTACATTCGTTTCGTATGCATAACGAAGGTATATAAAGAAACCATATACCAATTATACGATTTCTCCTTTAAAACAAAGACAAACAAAGACAATAACATGAAAACAAAAGAAAATGCATAACAAGGATAATGGGTATCGGCGAGTGGCAGAGCAATAAGAAAATTTGAGTGGTCCTTGCAAAACAAATGCACATATCACAGCGCACCCAACAACATATAACAAATATCAAAAGAGCTTGTGTACAAAAGTAAATATTTATATATATATATATGGCGGAAAGCAAAATGCGCCTACCTTTTTCTTTGGTATTATTCACCGTTTTTTTACGTACGTACTCAGAAAGAAATATTTATATTGATTACGAATACCATTTCTTGATATCATGGCTTATATCTGATTTATTTTTAATAAGTAGTTGGTATATCAATTATATCACTTTCAGACAATGATATGGGGATGAATTTTATTTTGAAAGTATCACGTTACTGAATAAAAAGAGCACAAAGGGGTTGGGGCGCATTTTGTCCTCCATATCCAAAATGGAGAGATCAACATCTGTCTGATGGTTCTGATTTTACGGAATAAGTAGTATAAGTACTATTAAAAACTAATAATATCACGATATCGACAATAATAAGAATAATAATATGTAGACTACTACTTGTGTTCTTGTAGCTAAAAATGCCGGAAATATGTATCTACGGCTCAAAAAATTCTATGTCATTCTAATAACAAACTGTATAAATATTGTCTTGTAGAGTAATAGTATTAAGTATAGGTATTATAACTCCAAAAAAGAATGTATGTAAACAACAGAAATACGATAGTAATAGGATTCGAAAAATGAGTACGTATTTACTTAAAGAATTCAAATAGTCCACAAGATGTGTACCTTGCTATGGGCGAATAGCAATCCCACACCTTCCATGCAAACCTGCAGCAAACCGCCTTCACCTGAACTCATGTCTTGTACGGGGAATTCCCCTCCTAATTCCGGTGCTGAACCAGCAACTCCTCCACGTTCCATGGCCTCCTTGATACAGTAGTAGAGTTGTTTGCACTGAAATTAAACGATAATACGTAATTAATCTGAGTATAGCTTCATGTTATAGTTTAGATCATATATGTACATCCAAAATCCCTTTCGCGATAAGCAATCTATTTTAGTCAAAAAGGATCTACTTTCTGACTTGGCATTGAATTTAATAATTCAACATGTATGTAACGGTAGCTATATGAGAATCAACTACGAATTGTTGTCAACAAGCACATTTTGAATGGATGTTTTAATATATCGAACAAATGATGTTCCTAGTCTAGTAGATATCCATAAATATATTGTATAGACATGCTGCGTACCATATAAAGAAACACACAAGTCACTATATCTATGCCTTTGCATACCTTTTAGATTCACACCAATATGTATACCTAAGTGATTTATATTCGAAAGTTTTAATTTTATATAACTTTTATAGTGGTATTGTTGTCAGAAGAAATGAAGATTAAATAGGAAAAAAGCACAAAATATAAATTTACAAAAATTTCCTTAAAATATATAATATTATATTATTCTTACTTTTTTCGTGTAGTATTTGTGCAGTTGTGTCTGTTGACCGGATCTCCGCCACAAACACAACACTTTATTCTTCGGACTATAAGTCATATTTACAAGCCTTTCATACCACCATCTCTCGACAATTACGCCAGACACTGAACGAAGGACTAAGCCATCATCGCGAACTTCCAGGAACCGCAGCTCTCCACCGCCATCCACACCCTGATGTACTGTAAAACTTTGCCTGTGTAATAGTCGTGAACCCAAAGGTTTCAAATCAATATCGTTTCCATGCTAAAATAAATGTCATTGTAAATGGAATTTTAAAAATATACAGGAACATAACGGACATACCAAATTATTTATTTGATCCAAAAGTAAGTTGACTTCTTGACTGTATATGAGACCAATGTGACTTTTCCCAAGAAGTCTTCTGATCTTTCGTTTAATCTCGACCTTATTTAGGTTTAACATGACCATAATCGCTGTAAGATTATACAACATTGTTGATAATAATCTATCTTCTTCGTGTTCTAAGCGTTTACGTTCCGTTTCACTTAAAGCCTTATACCTCTCCATCATTTCTCTTGGTCCCTAAAAGAATAGAATAGGTAGTGGTCACAGTTCATATCATTGAGGTACACAAACCTGATCCATTCCAATCATATCTCTTTCTTGGGAAACAGCATCCAGAAACGCATCTTCCCAGAATTGCATTTGATCCCACAAGGTCGATCTCTCCTTTGAAATTAAACCTTCAAATAAGTAAGTCCTAGGCACATCTGGAGAAGGTGTAGCGGCCGTATTAACCATATGTCCGCCATGGTATCTGAATCCCGTACTAAGAGATGATTTACTAGACCATACACTGGCTGTCCGTTGCTTGGGGATCTTAGGGAACTATAAGATCGTTCGAAATCGGTACCACAGTATATTCCAAAGCGAAGCATGATAAAAATACATACACTAAAAGCACACGACATAACTTACCTGTAAATTTTCAACTTCCGTATCTGAAACTGTTGATCTAAAAGATGATTGTGGTCCGCCCCTGTTGAGGCCGCAAGCCGGACCTGTTGTTATGGAGCCGCCCGGTGAAAGCGTACCACCTGAACTATGTAGATTGGCCTCGGCCTGTCAGACACAACATAAAATTCAGGCATATTCGTTGACGATTAGAAAGGGATACATAGATACAGGGATTCGTAGTCCGATAACTTTTGTCTTCTACAAATAAATCCGTAAATAATACAAGAATTGTTCATTATAAATATCGACCCTAGACATTTCCAATACCTACTGGTTCGTAATTTAAGAATCAAGATGGTAAATAACACCATTGTCTTTTGCGTTGAAATTTTCAGCGTATTGTCATGTAGACAAGTTTGCACTTGACGTTTAGCTAACCATGCTGTCAGCTTCTTCAGAAAGTTTCTAAAGACGGACTTTCTGAAGAACCTGGGAAAACGATCGTTAAACCTACTTAACTATCATTGTTTTCTGTCACGGTATACAAGTGTCAGGTACCTATGTGACAAGAAACGCTTCCATAAGAGAAATAGACTGTAACAAGGAAATCCCTAAAACTTGAGTCCACCGAGCATTACGAAAACTTTGATATCTCTCATAGTCCTTATTAGCATATGGTTCTAACCTACAGAGGCAGAGAAGCTGACCCATTTCCACCATTGCATTGGTACAATGAGCAAAATAACTACATTGTTCTGTTTTAGTACAATATACTGCACTCTGAAGAATGATTTATTGAAGATATATTTAATACAAATAATATTCACGATTGTCTACAAAAAATCTACATGTTCTACTTGAAGTAGGAGATTAAGTTCAATGTATAGTGCGATATTATGAGCAGCAGTTTAACAAATTTAATAAACGCTATTTCAGTTTACTTCAAGATGCCGTAGAAGATCTTGTATACAATATTGCCCTTAACCTTTTCATGAACATGTGCAACAGGGATACCATCACAAAAAACTCACATTATGGCGAATTACATAGATAATAGATTTGGTGCCTAATCAATCAATTAGTATGCGGAATTATAGTTTCCAGCCTGTACCTTCTCTAAACCTGATCCCAATGAATTTATTTCTTGATCAAAAACATTTACCTTATGCTAAGAAGGTGCAAAACTTATCTATTGATATATGTTATAAGAGTAGGGTAAATGAGATCAAGAATCGTAACTATGTATTTCATGAAATCTACGATCTAACTTAATATAACAAAGTATTAATCATTATGTAATGTTACATATCAACATCGCTATAAATTAACTGAGTAAAGTAAAATATGCTGTAATCACAAAAGATAATTCACTTCGTATTTATGTACCCCTTACAACCACTAGAAACGAGAAAGCCGAATATGCCTGAGCGCAACTTGATTTAAAAATAAGAAGATAAAAAATAAGGCAAATTTCATGCATGTGGCATTATGTGACACAATTTATATTTAAAAAAGATAATTGATAAAAAATGTGGGAACGGGGTGGAGTTACAACACCAACGAAACAATGGGTAATGAGACAAAAACTAAACTTTCATTTCATTCTTAAGAATCTACCATTACTACACTACTACTACGATGTCTCTCACTCATTGCTATTTCTACATGCATATCTAAAGTATGTATATTATAATGACTTACGTCTGAATCAAATGATGTCAGTTTACTCAACAATAAATTCTTTTTCTGGTTAATCATATCTTTGAACATATCTGCAGTTGATTGCTGGTCTTCATGGTCTTCGCCTTGTATAAGTCTAACTTCGGGAGTATCTAAAATTCAGCAATTTAGAATTAGTCAGAGAACAATATCGTAATCTGATATTAAACCATACCTATCTGAGAAGACTTCCTTGAATCCCACTCGGAAACCATGGATTTTGGACTTTGAGGTGATCTTGGACTCGAACTCTATAAGAATTACATTGTATAGAACAAAATCTGCATTACAATAATAAACTTACTTGAGTCGTAGTCTCTGTTCCAGAAAGTTCTGACAAATCTTTTGTCCAGTAATGAGTATGCGCAATTTCATTCAATTGAAAAGCGGAAGCCATTCCACCTAAACCGAAATTTCCATAAGTAACTTCAAGTCCATGAACAACAGCTAGCAGAACTTTGAGCATTCCTTTCCACACAGCTTTGGACACGCACTAGATTATGAAATTTAACAAAATTGAAACAATTTTACGAAAGCATACATACAACATCGTCGATATGATCATCCGGAGCAATTTTTCGCTCTAACGTTTTATTTAGTTTACTTAAAACAAAATTCCTGTATGATTCATCTTCCATAAGTTTCTTTAACCTATTTAATTTTAACCAGCCAACTCCTTCACCCTCAAGAACTTGATTGACAACCTAAAATTCTCACATCAAATATACATTATCTAAACATTAAAACCAAAGCCATACATCCTTCAAGAAAGCTTGGTTTTCAACATTAGTAGTGGTTTTATCTGTCGATTGTTTTCTTTGGATTTCTTCCTGCTTCCTAGGACTGTGCTTAATTAATGGACTTTTTTCGACCAAACCTTTGGGTCCTCTCGGGAAAGGGCCAAATACTCCTGATTTAGTTTCTTTAGCCTTTTGCTGTTGCATGTGCTGCTGATGATGGGCTATTTGATGAATCTGTTGTGTTTGTTTCTGATTCTTATTACTACCAAATAGATCAGAAAACATACTGGATGTCGTAGCTGCAATACCATTCAAATCGGAACTGATATTTGAAAAGAAATCTCGACTTGTTCCTGCTAATAATCCGGTACTGGCTTGTACTAAAGAAGTACTACTTACTGAATCCCTTCTAGATTCCGGAGACCTCGTAAATGAATCTCCCTATTAAAAAAAATGCCATGTAAATCATCTTCTTTTCGTGAGAAACTTACTAACTTACTCGCATCAGTCCTTTTTTGACCACAGCTTCCTTAGCACTTTTAGTTAAATCACCTATAGTCGATTTTCCAACATAAGTAAGATCTTCTAAAGTATTTTTGCTAACACCTGCTGCCGTTTTGCTAGCTTCCAACGCTGATTTGCTAGCCTCTTGAACACTCTTGGAAGCTTCTTCAGCTGCTTTCTTTGCTTGACTTGTTAACTAAAATAAATTTTCTCAATATTGTTACCACAACGAATTTTGAAGATTCTTTTGACTATTTCTCCAATTGCTGTATACTGATAAAAATTATATATTTACCTTGTCGAAAGGTGCAAATATATTGCTCTCTTCGTTATCTGACAACTTTCCACGAGCTTGCAACTTTAACTAGAATAGACCTCCTTAGTACTTATATAATTTTCAAAAACAAAGATACTACCTTATCCATTTGTGCTAGAATTCCGTCTTGACTGCTCTGCCTCGTTGTCTCCTTAACCAATTCTTTAGCCTGAGATGCAAATTGTTCGAATAATGAACTTTGTGAACTCTGCCTCTGCACTGCAGTACTACCAGCAGAGGAAGGCACTGAACTACCACTTCCAGATGACCCAAAACTTGACGTTCTTGCTAAAACATTTCCAACACTTGGTTGCCTTTGTAAACAAGGGCTAATTGGAGGAACCTTAAAAAGAAAAACTCCTATTAGAATGAACTTTATAAAGAAATTGAATCATACTGGCGTTATAGTTCGTCCAGATCTAGTTTTTCTTGGAGTCGTTGGCTTATCAGTATAATCACTAGCAATACTAGTTGGCGATTCTGGTTTAGTAGCACTAATTATTGTCTTAGGTGTCGTCGTAGAATTGGAGTCTGATTCATTTTCAATGCTGCCGCTTTCTTCTTTATCCTAACAACAACAACAAATTATAAAGCGAACTGATTTCTTCCAATTATCTCATTTTACTTTAGGTAACATTTGTACTTCATTTTTTTGCCGATTAGGGAATTCCAGTTCAGAATCTCGATTAAAAGAAGGAGAACTGAGGTCTGATTGGCTACTGCTAGTGGAAGATTGTGGAGAATCCGCTCGATTAATATCAGGAACATCGCCATCAGGATATTGTAATTCTGAAGGTGGTTTATATACTGATTGCGGATCCAAGTTTGACGATAATGACATATGTTGAGCAGAGGCCTTATGTTCTTGATATGAAGGGCAACCTGAAAATTATAAGAGAATGTGTAAGATGCTTTCTATAAGTAGTAACACCAATCATTACTCAGTACCTGGTGATAAATCAGAAGACACCATCTCAGAAACAAAATCGCTTAAAGAAGAATAACTTGAGCTAGTACTTTCTGCATCATCGGAATCTGAACCACTTTCATCAGTTGGTTGACTTTCCTGGGTCTGTATACTTCTCAAGGCACCATTCAACGAACTTCCATCATCCCAGACTACGAATTTTATCGACTCTAACGTATGAAAATACCATTTAGGTTTATCTCCTATTTGGGTAGGATCCAATACCCCGGTCTGAACCCTCTGAAATGCTACATTCGTAGGTGTTAAACACCACTCAGCCAGAAACTCTACAGCTTGTGTTCGCGCAAATTTATTTAGAAACTGAGATGTTCTAGGTCTAGATCGCAAGAAACTGTTGATCTGCAGTGCAACCACCGGCCTCGGATATAATCGTAGAGTTCTTGTGTGTTCGGTGAAGTTGGCAAGAAGATTTTGTGAGTTGAAAAAACGAACCTTTTAAAATAAAAATATAAATTCAAGTTATCACACTTACAACTGAAGGAACTCACCATAGCTACTCTAGTTGCCACATCCACAGAATCCACATCGTTGCCATATATAAAAGGCGCAAATGCTGGAGGCGGTGTTGGAGACATGGAATTTCTTGGTGAAATTGAAGGTGATCCTCCAATAAACATACGATTGTTTAGATTTTGCAGTACCGGAGAAGGAGAAGGTGACTGTTCCGGAGATTTTCTAGCTGTTGAAACGCTACAAATGGAATAGATCATCAATTTATGAATGGTTTAAAGTGAAATGGAATTGTAGTACTGATACTTAAAGAATGAATAGATTTTCTAACTATTATTACCTTAGAGTATTAGGTACTGGAATACTTTCTCTTCTTGAAGGTAAAAGCTGTTGCGCTGAAGCCGATGGTGTTGATAGACTTCCTAAAGCCTGTAGAATGCACCAAAAACGAAATAGTTCTTTAACTTCATCTTCACATTAAAAATAAACATAAATAATGTGATCGTACACTACTTTCTTAATTGCAACATCTACAAGCAATCTAATACAATTAAAACAAATCATCGATTAGTTTCAGCACGAAGTGAGTACAGTGCTAACAACGTCTTCAGGATAATCGTAATACCTACTTATTCATTTCATTTTTTGAATTAACTATTACAATTTGTTTTATGGTGTGCGGTAGATTGGTAGTAATCCCATTTTATGTATTACCTTCATATCTTCGCAACCATCTGTGTATGTAATTACATATGCATTGCCACATAACACAATAGTGTACGCTTATTTATTATGGCCAGATATAAAAGAAAAACCTATCAATTTAGAACTTTTTCCAAAACTAAGAAAATGATCCCAGCTATGAGTATCAAGTCATCATCAATTATCATCTAATCTATAGCAGCTAATGAATTATTTCAATTATTTTCTGTGAGCTACTAGTACCTTCTTAGTCGATTAAAAAATAAGTAATGAATCCCGTAAGCAGAATAATAGAGAGAATGGAAAGGTGAATACCAATGTTAATTATATATTACATATTTTCTTTTTTCCAACATTTTGACTTCAAGATTCCTGTACAAATCTTAAAAGTAACTCGAAAAACCTTACCACATTATGGATGTCATAATATGCAGCTTGCTACAAATACAGTTTGCTGCGAATATTAACAACAAATTATGAATTGGTCCCATTAAAAACAGCAGCTAACACGGCTTGGTATGCCTTGTTAAGAGCTAACAATAAGTGAGTTTAACAATGTATATATGAGATTTCTAATTGTATGTTATAGTGATTTGTCCATATCTTTATAATGATATTTATTTCATTATATTAATAAATTAATGTAACATGCCATTTAGTGCGTGTGCTGACTAAAACCCTAAGCTCGACACATATTTAAAGTGTAAAAAACAATAGTACGTTACTTTACTTAACTTTCTCGCGACAAACAGTTTTGAATACGTTCCATTTCTTAAGCGTTTGTGTTTTTTCGCTCCAGACTTTCAGCCGTAGTCTCTATATTGTCGTGACTACATCAAAGGATGGCACAACACGGACTTATTACTCGAAATCTATGTGAAGCACACGGGTCTACTCTTGGTGATACCAAATCTAATTTATCTTAATAAGCTTAGTCAGTCTGTACATATATCCTTAGCTTTTAACTCAACTTGCTGACGATACAAGCTGTTGTTCAGTGAATGCGATTGTTGATCAATGACGGATTGGTGTTGCTCACTTTGAATGGAGATAAAACCGGATTACTTCAGTTCATACTATCCCAACCGGCAAATGATTCCATTGCAAGTGTTCGGTTTCTGGATTTGGTTACCGATTGTGGTCTAAGGTTTGGTGAACATTGCGCAATGTTAGATGTCGAATCTAAATGGCGCTACAGAATAATTTTCTAACGCACGTCGTTGGCAGTGAAGGACTTTTTTAGTTCAAAAGCATCCCATTCGGTGTATAATGGGATATTCTTCACATCAGTCATGCCGACCACTATTTGAGCCTTTAAGTTACCACAAATATTTCATTCATGCACTGCATATTCAAGCTCTACCAATACAAATTTAAAATGTTCATGTTTTCTTTGTACCAGCCGACTAAGCCACATATACAAATTTATTGCTGTTATGCAAAAGCACAGATATTAAATCAACTTCAGAGAAATCAGTCAGCAATCAATGAATTCTGTTATGGTTAGGTTATGTTCATTATCAAATGTCTCCATAAGAGAAGATTTACAAAAAGACCAAAAAGCCATATTCTTCGGAAATATGGTTTTAAAATTGAGAATGACGATCGTGATAAATACATATCTTATTCTATCGAAGGTGATCCCATTCTTTTAGCTAGGAATCATTTCAGACAGTTTTCTGTTTTTCAAACTTTCCTATAAAACTCGTTAAGATTCAGTAACAACAGCACAATTTGGTTCAAAAGTTCCTTACATCCCTCTGAATCTGAGCTCTTTACATCTAATGTCACATGTTCTAGCTTCTGGTATGTAACTTTAGTATGGCTAATTCGTTGCAGTGTAAAACTGATAGGATAATTTAAACAAACTCACAGACATATTTCGACCTGCACAACAGTATCAACGCTAGCATTTGAGTTCATTTGTTTCCATCATATTTACAAAGCTCAGCAAGCTTTTATTTGACAGTAAACTAAAAAACGTTTTAAAATACATAATAAAAAATAAATAACACAAAACTGTAGGTGATGGATATTCCGAATTGCGAATACATATTTGAAAACACGATAAAAACTGCATTAAGTACAATTGTTAAAACTTGTGGGACAAGAATAATGTTGACCAGTGTGATTATTTATATATAATTGTAATATTTTATATGTAATTATGTCAGCTAAAACTATATCTTTGCATAGTTCGATTCGGCGCAATTCTTCAATCAATATTTTACCAATCCGTGTTTCAAAGTCATAAATGCAGCATTGCTGTCGTGATTATTTCAACTACATAATTACCTCTACAGATTAACTTAAGCAAAATTGTGAGAAAGTGCTTTTTGGCACTACTTCCAATAAAGTATTATATATCAACGCATTATAACTACTTGCTTTTCTAAAGCTTCGCGATATTCTAATAAAATTTACTATTTTAACAACGAAGAAAGTCCTACGTGTTTAAGCAAGAATGAATTATTTTGAATATATCCGTCATACAGCTAAAAAACATGCTTAGATAAAAGAAGCATGCAATATATCTATTAAACTAGTGCAAATAATCAAAATATTTACTCCAGTGCCGACTTGATCCATAAGTTGCATTGCCTGCGTATAAATTCGTCAGTCAACTTAGCGAAATGCGATAAAGGAATTAAACTTATAGTAATAATGAGAAAATTTAGAAAAATGTCAATCAATTCTGTGTATTGTATGTGTAAGTATAAGAAGTTAAATAGTAAAAATGAGAATCCAAGATTTTTTGATTTGTTAGTGACTCACCTGACGTAAGTGATTCTTCAAAATGGTTCCTTCTGGTTCGGGTAACGGCGGTATCTCACCTTGTGCTGTTAATTTATTAGAATCCAGATCGACTAACCAAATATCATCTGGTAGCCTAAACAAAAATTAGAATTCAATTTTTTTTTAATCTGTAGGAATATTTATTATTCTAACTCCATTACCTGAAATTCTTTTTTGTACATTAAAAAACTGGCTGGTAATCCAATTACGAATGGAGTAGGCGCCAACAAGAGCTGTGAAATGTTAAAAGTCAACACAAATTCAGTAAAGATTTGTATGAAACTTACTTGCTCCGCACAACTCATACAGGTGGGTAATAGGGGAATCACCGGAAACATATATTCTAAAGGATAAATCATAGTTACAAAGGCCATCACAGACATAGAGAGAGCATTGTAATCCCTGGATTGGAGGACTACCTTATTTTCTAACAATATTAACGTTAATACTTTTAAACAAGTATCAACACCTGAAATAATAAAAAAGAAGGTTACTGTTAAAAAACCTTTCGTAGAGATAAGGAATCACTTACCTAATAATTCTAAAGGCAAATGTAACGGAAAATCAACTAGAGTAAATCGGGTATGGTCGGGTAAGGCAAATACTAACGGCTGATAAACACTTGGAGAAAGAACCTCTATTTCAACTCTATAAAGTAAAAATTATTATTAACGTACTTGAATTATACATAATATACCAGAGCAGATACAACTACGAAAGCCTATTGATAGGGGAAGGTAGTGGGAGGTAAAATTAAATGTATCCATTTTAGTATTGTCAACTGTTTGGATGACAGGAATGTCAGTTGTTATGTCAAATACTATGGCAAATTATAAAACCACTTTATAATTTGCACTTTTTCATTAATTGTATATTTCTAGGATAAAATTTGATGGTTCGGTAAAGTAGTTGACATGACCACTGATATTCCTGTCATATAAAAAGTTGACAACAGTAAAATGGATACACTTAATTTTAACTCCCACCACCCTCTCCTATCAATAGGCTTTCGTAGTTCAAGTTGTTAGCCTGTATATTATGATATTTATGACAATTGTACCATAGAAACATGTTTAGAGACTTTTAATATAACTTATCGATGGCGTTGTTGATTTTAATAGATAGCTTCCAAGATCTTGCTCTCTCTCTCTCATTCTCTCTCTATTAAATTTGACTTAATTTATATTTTAGCGGATGAATTTCGCACGATGTACAGTCAGCACTGTTAAATTAGGGACAAGTAGCATGAAATTAGTTGATTGTACATTGCATAAATTGAGCAGACCCCACACCTAAGGGTATAAGAGGTTGTTTGATTATATAGGTACACTAGAAGCTCGCTTATCTCCGCGCTCATTTATATCCAGACTCATTCATATCCGCACTATAGCCCTCATTTATATCCGCTAGGCATCCACCACCCAATAGTGCATGTATTCACATGAGCCAATCAGCGCGTAGCACGGCCTTTCCTCTCCGCTAACGGGATGAGAGTGGGGACCCCTCTTGAGAGGATGTAAGTGAATGTTTACGTTTCCCGACCGCGCATATAGACGAGGTTCCAGTCTATATATATATATATAACGAAATTTGTCCATTTCAACAACAACTGGCCTATTGTAAGTCACTTTTTTGATCTTTACATTATTTCTAAGGTGTAATTCTATGTATCATGTCACATAGGTCTGAAGATGGAGCAATAAACTCCGAAACGTCACAAAGGCTAAAATAGTACTTTACGTTATTTTATTTAAACAAACCCAATTCTGTTCCTGCAACAGTAAAGAAGGGAATTAATATTCCAAATCACATCACAATACACGAAGGATCAGCTTCAGTAACTGATTTCAGTCTTCAAAATTCTAGTACCTATATATAAATGTATATAAATTGAGCAGTAGTAGTAGGTACGGGTGACAATCATTATAGAAATTGTCATAAAATTTGGTCATGATGTGTAGGTGGAATGGCTATTTGAAAGCTAATAGTATACCTGTTGATGGCATACATATGTAATAAAATAAAATACAGTAAATTGTGTTAATTATTAAGAAAATGTTTATTTCTCTTTGTTTCTGTTTGGATTTTGTGCATTACTCTAAAATATAACGCAAAATTTTAAATTTATTTAGTACCATTCATATGGATGTGCGTTTGTCGTTTCAAAAGTAGATACTAGGTAGAATAACAAAAAAAATAAGCAATATCGAAATAAAAACCTACCATACCCAGATGTACATATATAACTTCGCGTTCAAATAAATGTAAATATTGATGTATTACGTCCGCAGAAGCATAACCATGTTTGACCTTTCTGTATTATGAAGACCTGTGGCGAAAAGGGAAAGCTGAACCCATTAAAAATACATTGCTGAAAAATGAAAGGAACTCTGTTAACAAAACAATTGTTTCCGAAACGTATACCCACAGCGTCGAAATCAAAAGAGAAACTTACAATACAACTGTGTAGTACTACACCTATCGAAAAGAATAAACAGGAAAATACTTTTAGGGAGAATAACGGGAACAGAATACTTCCCAAATTAAATGTAAAATAAAGTACTTAATATGATGTTGAAAACACAAGAATGATATGCTGAATGGAAACCAAGAAAAGTATTTATTTAATTGGTTACACTCTTTGAATATATAAGATTACACTGGAGATTACAGATGTTAAACCTAGACGGTTTCCATATTTTTTTATATTATATGAAACTATATAATGATGTTTATAAGAATCTATACACAACTTCTTATATTTATATAACTACATGGTAGAAGTAGTAAATTTTTGGCCTAACAGGCTGATACAACCTCAGGTGTGTTCAAACACTGTTATAGTGATAATTAGATATGCATATGCAGGGCCTACAATGCATGTACTACAGGTGTAAGAAATTCACTAGACCATAAAAATATCTCGGCTTACAAAAATTGAATACTGCGCAGTCATTAAATTTTTATCAAAAGAAAGACATACGCCTTAAACAGCTTCTATGCGCTATTTATGGTGGACTATCTCCTTTATATTCTAATGTAAGAATGTCAGCAAAATGTGTCCGTTTACAGCAAGAATCTCTGAGGGAGACGAGCGCTTCCATCAACCAGTTGAAACAATAATGGCTCCATAAATTTTAATTGTTGAAGGAATGCTGTTGGAAAATTGTCGTTTAAAGATCAAAACATTTCAGCAGTACATCTGTAATAATTCCAAAACATGTGTTCCCCAAATTCTTCATGGCCATTTGGGTATGGATAAGATCATCAGACAAGATGAAACTGTTGTCCTGTTTTATGGTCTGTTATCCAAACAAGAATCAAGGAAATGGTGGCGATTCGATGAATCTCGTTTCAGAAAAACGACCATCGTTCACTGATCAAAAAAGCAGCCACAATATTCTGGGATTATAAGAGCATTTGACTCTACTCTTGCTTTAAAGGGAAAATTGACAAAACGTATTCGATGAATACATGACAATGCACCTATTCACCTATTCTGGCCATTTTACAAAAGCTGTCATCCACCGGTAGGTACGGCTTTCAGGAATTAAAACATCCATCGTATAATCCAGACATGGACACCTAGTAATTATTTTTACTTTCACAATTAAAAAAACCTTAGGCAAGCCTGAATTCTTGGTAGAATCATATAGATAATTAAGAGCGCGAGGTTTAAAAAAGCAAAATTTAAATAATTACTTATCATCATAATTCAGTGAATATTATTTAGGAACTAATATATGTATTTAGTCACTTACTTTGTTTTGCCTGGAATGGGAACCGGTGACGACAACAGCCGAAGTATCCAGGTTTCTATTTCTCTAACATCATGTAGGACAATAGACGGAGTGGCGTCACTTGCTTGATTCGTAATGACACTCCAAACAGTATCCCTTTAAAAGAATACACATGCAAATAAATTCTAATAAAATAACGTCACGAATGGTTTCAAACTTATATCTCTACATCTCTCTATCAACGTAATGAAAACTGCGTGTCGCCATAGCAATATAATATAGCATCAATAGGTACTCACGTTAAAAATAACCTTGTTAAAATAAAGAAAAGAAAAGGACAAAAGTTAACCTTCCAAATTATTCGACTCTCGTTTACCTTCCAATTTGTCGAGAAGCTCCAACCCTCCGGGGACTCGAGGATTCGTTACAAGCATCGATCAACTTCTTAAGGATGAATAAACACTCCCGAAACGTCGAGAAGAACGGATGGTGAGAAAGCAAACAAAGAGACGTTAGTGAATGGTTGCGTATTCGCTGGAATCAAATCATCTATGGTAATGGATGCGATTTCGTATTGCCTTTACTATCATATAAACTACCTGTCGCCTTCTGCTTGCTCTAGGGGAGGGTGAATGACTTCCGCCACTTTCGGAATCGTTGCTGGGTGCCGTTATTCCCAACCGTGGAGGAGGCTGACCAAAATTGCTGTGCCCCAGGACGTCGGAATCCCGACGACTAGGACAATCTCGCTCTGAATCGCTTGGTCCTATATTACTGCTTCTGTAATCACTAAAACGAAAACGTTGTCAGTGAATGTAATGCTCAACGGAAACGCCGTAGAAGGAAACGTCATTCTGATAAAATACAAGCATTAATTACGCTGTAGTCGTACTTTATATGTATATAATGAAATAAATACACTTATGCAATCAAATTCTATTCTAAGGGTCGTTTTACACGACACTAATTTTCGTACTAAATTGTATACAAGAAATTAGAACAAGTTCTAATTTCTTGTATACAAGTCAACTAACTGTGCGCGCGCACATCTTGTATACAATTTAGTATACACAGCTCTAGTAATATATTGGTTTCGAAAGTACATATTTAGTTACTTCGATATTCTACCTTGAAAATGCGGAATCAGAACTTTTTTCCATACTCTTCCTCCAGGAATCCCTCCTTAAAGTTGAACTACCACGTCTTCCACCGGTTGCGGAATTTGCCGGACCTCGTTCTATAGGACGATAGAAATTCACACAAATGCCATACCTCGTCTTTCCGGAATCTTTATCAGTTAACATGAATACGAACGAGGAGGCTTCCCGAAGTGCTGTTCTTTTTGGACCAACTGAAGAGCATCCTTCCGGTTGACAAAAATATACCATATCCAAAGGCATAGGAAAGTCTTTGTGATCTTGGGTAGGATAACGACGAAGTAGCTCAGGGGCCTGCAGAAAGAAAATGTTCAATTTGCAGGTGTGAGTCCCAGTCCGTCGTTTTTAAATAGATATTTTTGATGACAATATGTTTAAATACTTTTCTAATTTACAGAAATTCAGTTAGAAACTTAGAGCCATTATATATGAGTTTAGGAAAGACTATATTCAATTTAGGAACATTTAGTAATTAATATATTGCCACGGCGCTCCAATATATGTAATAAAATAACTATAGTTTATCATATTATAAATAGAAAGTCACAGTGGCACAGTGACAAAGAGGTGGAGGTGCCGGTTACAGTTAATAAATATTCAGTAGTGTATTTTTATCGAGAAAGGATAATACCACGAAAAGTTCTATTGACGTAAGTACTAATATTAAGACAGGATAATTGTTCGAGAGTTGTTCAGAATCAGCATCTAGAAGATAGGAAGCATTAGGTATTGAACGATAGTACGAAATTTAGATATAGGTAGATATGTATATGTAGTTTATAATAAGTAAATGTTATTAGAGAAGGATTTCTTGATGTCTCTTGAAGTTACTTCATTTGCTTCAGTTTTCTGAAGCAATGAATGAAAACACTATTCCACGCATAAAACATCAAACCGTCGGTATAAAGCAGTTCCATTATGACCTTAATAATGAAAGCTCGCTGATAAGGTGTATCGAGTTTATGTTGACTGTATGGTGTTTGTGGGTGAAATAGCACCTTTCGTATTTAATTTCCACACCAATATCTGCAAAGAAAAAATGCATCCATCGCATATAACATACACAATTAAAACTCCTACCATATTTATCAGTCTCTATCTGTAGGTGCACGATCCATATTGAAAATTCAAATACTTTATTTGGGAATGGGAATTGAACGCAATTATACAAAGTAGTTACGTGGAACGTAGCACTGCAACTATCAAACTAAAGATGTGAAAACTTTCCCCAACGTAAACAGGTGTACACAATCAGTATCTCTTTGAAGTAACCATCAATGAAACAAACTTGAGAAACCTGCAGTGCTATTCTTCAATACAAAGTTTATCACGAAAAATGAAATGACTAACAACAAACGCATATCTAAGGTCTAAACAGGTCAATAATAGAAGTCTATAAAACAGATAGGTGTTATCCCATCGCAAATTGCGCTTTTATCCTTTTCTTTAGTAGCCTATTTTCATTACAACTTCTTCCCTCTCACTCGATCTCCACGACAAATATATAACTCGAGTTCCATATCAGATCAGTTCAGTATCATGAAACTCTAGTCAAATCGTCGTTTTTTACATTAATTAACACGTTGTTTTGCATTCGTTTTATGTACTCTTTTGCTTTTCTCTACTTTTAGCATAAAAGTTCACTGGAAAAAGTATTTTTGCGCAATACTCTTATAGTCCGCAAGGTAATAGTTTTCTCGTCGCTCTCACTATGTACTTTATTACATATTTCATTTCACTTTATTGATATTTTATAATTTGGTTCATTAATAATAGAACGCTGAACCATTCATACTGCCTGAATTATTTTCCAGCAGAACAGATAGGACTAACAATTGTTCTTAACATAACTACCTAAAATCTTATTTTCAGTTTAATGCCAGCAGGATATAGCTTCTTTCTCGCAGTTGTCATAAGCTTAATATTTCTTATTTACTGGACTTGGTAGACAACGGTCCAAACCTTTAAGCATGAATGCCTTTTCCCAATTTTCCTTTTTCTTTCAAACAGTATTAATAGAACTAGCTATATTCATAAATACACTATGAAAAATATGTCTCTACAGACTAATCTATACCATTATCATGTTTTTTTCTGGTTCACTTAACACATATTAAAGTGCAAGAAAGGGATAGGAACACACGAAATAAGGTAATATATTAAAAGTTCTTGTAGTCATCATCTGATTTCCTTTAGAACTTTCTATAGACAGCGAAGGAAAATCAATACCGCCATGTTATTGAAGTAGTTCTGAAATTTAGATTAAAAGAGGGTTGTGTGTGAATTTTATACCAGAACGCTCGGAAAATACTTCATTTAAAAGGTCTCCAAATTTTACTGTCAAATAAATAATCTGCGACCTGTTTGCAGAATATAATTAGAAATATTTCTCTAACTACACAGTATATAATATATTATCAAATGATATCGAAGGCTTCCAAGTCTTCCAAGGCTTCGAAGTCTATTCCGATTATAATATAAACAAATATATAAGCAGAAGACACATTATTTATTTCACACAGTAGTAATTATGACTACAAAAATATCGGTTCCACTCCCATCAACACCACACTATTCATTATGTACAGCAGCCACATACCTTAATCTTACTACTACTACTTTTCTGTTTATTTTGTTTTAAAATAAATGGCTTTTTATGCGTATTTTGTATTTCATCCCTAAAATATATTAACTTAGCTACATATTTCATTCTAACTTATTTACTAGAAGTTGTCTCTATTCTATTTGATGTCGAATTTATACCATACTGGTTTCTTCTATACGAAAATGCTTGCGTATTCCTTCTATTGACGTGAAATTTTGTGTTGTTTTCTAGAACTGTAACCCAACTTTGCGCTGGAATCAGGCTATTTAATCTTTGAAAACATCGTAAAAAATGTTATCTAAAGAATCTTATTTAATATTTAACAAAGTACCTTCACCATTTAGCCAATTTATGAGAAAGTTTTATGGAAATCGGATTCTTGTTTTCAACGAAAAAATTACGCTTGAAAGCATCTCTAGTTCCAACTACTTTCTATTTATCGCAGGTTAAAAGCCCAAGAACAAACAACATCGCATACATGCTCATCTAAAACACTTGTTTCCAAAATAGCCGCCTAATATACATATATCGCAAACAAGTATTTAGGAAATACTTTCAAATGAATAAAGCATCGATTAACATCATGTACTAAAACAAATCTTATGCTTTTAATATCAGAAAGTGCTCCTTTTACACTATAAGCCATCTACCTTCAATTAGAGCATACGCTATACGAAACTTACACATCATTGTTCAATATATGAGTAGAAATCCCGAACCGCTCTATAAAAAGACTACAGCTAAAGTCAGTCGAATATTGGTAGATAATAACAGTACAGGGCACACCACATTAAATGACTTTACGGGATAATAGCCATAGGCGTATGCGCGCGCGAATACCATTCTGAAAATATTTAGGTGGAATTTACTTACTTTTAAGGTATCTAGAATATGTAATTTTATATTAATCTGATAATTTCAAAAGTAATTAGAATGTCCTCCGAGAAGGTCGATTTAATCTGCTAATCAAGCATCATCTATTGTTCCATTGCTTCCCTCGAGACTAACCAGAGAGTGAGGCAAAATTATTGTACCTCTTTTCTAACACTAAACACTTTAACCCACTGAACACCAAACAAGTTTTAACTAAAACACCGACGCGTTTCAACAGCAATGCTGTCATTATCAAGGCGATAATAAAACTAAATTAAATAAAATCTACAAAAACAGGTAACCTAAATGTTATGCACGGTCAATCCGATACGCATCATTAATTTCCGATTAACGAAAACAATGACGAATACGGTATAGGTCCATTGTCACAGTTCATTACACATGACTTATTTTTATATATTTCTAAACTTTCGAAAACATTTAGAAACTTACAATTGTTTATTTGTCTAATTAATTTAACATTCGTATGATCGATGTTGTGATCTGTTTCAAAAATGTGTTGGGCAACGCTCGATTTCTCAATTCTATTGAATCTAAGATGAGCCATATGCTCTTTGAATCTAGTTGAGACTGCTCTCCTGGTTTGCCCAATATATTTTTGATTACAATCTTTACAATTGATTTCGTAAATACCTGACTTTTCTAGAGGTTGTATTTTATCTTTAGGGTTACCGATGAGACTTCGTAAACTAGTCCCAGAACTGTAAACTATTCTGAGATCTAGCTCTTTGAAGATTTTACTCAAACCTTAGAGCGTAAGGGAGGGTCACAACGGGTGAAGCTTTAACATCCTCTCGAAAAGTAGTAGATTTTTTCACAGTTTTCTTATAATTAAACTTCCTAATTAACTTATAGATATGCTAAGGCTGGAAACCATTACACTTGGCCGCATCTTTTATAATTTTAAGCTCTTTCTCATACCTCGCCTTGTTCAAGGGAAAAGTGAGAAGTCTGTGGACCAAACGTCATTGTTTTCGTTAATCGGAAATTAATGATGCGTATCGGATTGACCGTGCATAACATTTAGGTTACCTGTTTTTGTAGATTTTATTTTAATTTAGTTTTATTATCGCCTTGATAATGACAGCATTGCTGTTGAAACGCGTCGGTGTTTTAGTTAAAACTTGTTTGGTGTTCAGTGGATTAAAGTGTTTAGTGTTCTACTTCTGCACCAAGATCCAGTGAAGAAGTTCCCTCTTTTCTAAAGTAAATTAACCTAAAATATTCCAAAGTATTATCCCTATTATTTTATGGTAATTTAAAAGGAAGCTTAAGTAGAATTTAGTAAAAAATTATAATCAGTACCTAAATGAGAACGCTTCCCATCGGTGTATCGAAAAAACAAAAAAAAAGTACTTATCTATCAATAAGGAACTACATTACTGTAAGATAGGGTGCAAAACGAACTTAAATATGAAGTGCGATATGATTTTATATATGTATATGTAGCTCACTTACATTTTGACTAATTTTAAATGAACCTCTGAATTGAACTCAACAGACTATTTAATTGTTTTCATTTTAATTACAAATTCTCTCTTTTATATAAACTTCAGTGTGAGAGATAAAGTACCCACCAAAAAGCACATAAATTGTCTTTAGAGGAACCTATAAAAGATCAAATTGGTCTTAAAAATGAAGTTCAGTAGTAGGAAACTATTGTCTTGTTAAGAATGCTTTAAGATAAAAGCTCTCTTCATTATTCTCAACATATTAATTTGATATTAAATTGTTGTAGTGGAGTCCTCTAATTTCCTCATTGTCTTAATGTTGTACAACCGTTACTATGTTTCAACTGCAGTTTATATGATTCTTAAATTCTACTTGGATTATAAAAAATGGGCATTCTAATTTTGCCACATCAAACTAAATTCATATTATGATTCTACAGCAAACATTTGATGTTAAAGTTTCTATGAATATTGAGCCAACTACGTTTTCAATGAAAATAATTTTCGAAATTATTCACCGCATTTTGCAGTTAAAACGCAATGGAGTTACAATAGCAAGGTAGTGAAAAAGTGTAACGAAAACTAAGCGAAAAAAAAAGTAAAAAGAATTGTCGTTCGATGAGCATCTGTTAAGCATAGTTCTAGTTGTCACGACGCACAAATTTTAAATTTATCTGAATTAAGTGTTTGCAAAATGCAGGCAAAATGACTTCATATTTATAAAGTCATACTCTTTCATAAACTCTACGAAAACAATAAATTTCGTTGTCGTATGTTTCATATACATTTGTTATAATGATACTACACAGTTGTAACCGCAACTACAATACTTATCTTATAGCTGCCAAGATATGTAGAAATTTTAGCAGTTAGTGCGTTATTGGTTTCAGAAATATGACTATGCTAGATCGTGATGAAGTCACCCGATAGAACTTCAGCTAGTTTCCTTTTATGAAATTTTCTCGACTACATAATATACAAATATAAACCACAAATCCTTGAATGTTTATTAATAATACCGAATGAAATTCGCTAAGTACTGCAAGTAATACAGAAAAATGTAACTTTTGGTATATTTATTGCAAAATAGGTATAGCTTCAACATATGTAAATTATTTCTCTGGTGACGTATGCAAGCTGTTTTCCCGATACATGATATTTAAAAATAGTCATTTATATAGGAATATGGAATGTGGTTGATTAGTAGAGCAAAGCCAACCAAAAACAATGTAATTATAGTACACTAAATAAATATGTTAGGTAGCCAAAAGACTAATCTATGACCAAATCTTACAAAAGTAGATATCTACTAGATATAATTTTTTATTCCTTCGTTTCTGTATTTACTAGAATTGGCTCGAACTCTCTCATTATTTGATGCTCAGCTAGGTACATGGCCGTATTTCACATAACCGATGAAACATTTCATAAATCGAGCTACAAACTTTTAACATGTATTTGTTGGCATCTACCTACTACTTGATGATGGTGCGGATGGATGATTTGGTTTCTCTATTCAAATGAAATGTCCGATTTCTAAGCCACAGTTTAAATCTTTACCTGTCTATTAGACTGGGTTCATATTTCTTACACATACGTGGCGCATTTAAAAGTAATCTGTGTTACTCCTACAGCTTTTTTTCACCTTGGCGCTTCCTCGTACAAAATAAAAAGAAACCTATTAAGGAACCTTCAATTGGTTACAATTAGTTCGAAATATGAAAAATTCCAGCGATGAAAAGTATATTTCAATAATACAAATGACTAATTATAACCAACAAGCAACATATACTATAAACGAGCTAGTAGAACCCTGAATGAATTAATAACGCGAATAATACTAAAATTGATAACTCTTCAATATTTTATATTAATTAAGAAATCTTTTTGGCCGCAAAGAGCGCCGAAATTTTTCAGCCTAACAGTATTTTTGTAGTCCTTAATACTTATTTTACCGTAATTCATTTTCTATTAAATAGAAAACTTCTGCAATAATCCGCTTACTATTGAGTTACTGTTATTAATCAGCAATGATGAATAATATCTACCTGATTATACTGCAAATTTAAAACTTTTCAATTACCCTAAAAGTCTATTGGCTTATTAATATAAATCTGAGAAATGCTGATTTGATTAAAAAGCGGTTGATAATTTTCCATTTAAACGACCGTGACCTTTCGCCACATTATGTTCACCAAGTTTAATACAAAACCAAAATTGCTTTGCTTTTTATAGCTACCATTACTGAAAAGCATTACAAATGTTATTTCCCAACTTTATGAAACGTATAACTGCCGTTATCGGAACTTTCTTGTTTCCGAGGAAAATGCGCAAATTAATGTATTTCAATTAGTTAGCTTATATGAAAGAAAGGTCGCGAAAGGGTTGTTCTCCTGAGACATATATGAAAAACCAATATTACCTAGACACAAAACTGTAATATTCCATAGCTGTTAAGAAACAATTTGAGGTAAATTATTTTAAGGATTATATCGCTTGCCATCCTCGTCCCTATCTAAATGCCAAAATAGAGCCGATATTTACGCAAAATTATATTGCCAACAGCATTAGCACTAGGTGCAAGCTTAACACAATTTACGTAAATATTATTAACTTGGACTTGCGTTTAATACGTCGACGTCACCTAACCCAAAGCTTCAGAATTAGTAGTTCTAGATTACTATCACAAATTCTTTTACTTTTAATTATAAGACGTATAGATTGGCCTCATTACTACACTGCCTGATTTTAATAAGGTAATTAGCGTTTTGTTTGTTTCACAGGCTAAATGTTCGTATTGTTACTTCCTAGTCTATTTAGACTCTAAAAAGATGAAAACTGGAACGTTACAATTTACACTAATTAGGTTATGTATTATAATTAAAAAGCAGGAGTAAATTATACGGTGTATTTGACACGAATCAAGTTACTGTCCGCTTTGTGCTTCTTAATTAAAATTTACTCACTTAATACCGAAAATAATTTAACTGCCTACAGCAAGTACATTTTCTCATTAAAGTTACTTCATATTAGAAAATGTAGCCCCGGAAAATATTTTATATAAATATTTACAGTTCATTCAATAAAAATATATGTATATAATGTAAGTGTGCAGTATTATTAAATTTAAACATTCCTGCTACAAATTCACACATATTAATTGCTTGAGATTTTTCCTTGCTTTTGTCTATATTCAGTTTTAATAAAAAGTATCGTAAATGAAAATTGACTTATTTCAAACTTCCCACCAACAATATATTGTCGTGCGACTGTATTGCCGTAAAGACAATTGTATATTTGCAAATATTCTACTAAACTTGTAGTCCTTTCTTCTATATTTATATTATTTTATCATAAGTTGAGTTATTTAAAGTGCCTCATTGAAACTGGCACTTACAATTTTCCCAGATTAGAGTTCATTGTTCCCTCAATACAAGCACTTTACATTTATAACTAATTAAAAGCAAGGATTACAAAGCATCATCGGATTAACATCCGGCAAAGTTTGAACATCTCTATAATTTAGCTTTCTAGTAGGGATTATTTAGAGAAATTTATATTTTATGTCGCTTGACGGTTGTATTAAGCGGATGTTGACTTCTTACAAACTTAAACATTTCGCAGTATTTTAATGAAATAATAATTCGCATTCTAGATACATTTCATAACAGCTTTAAGTACGACAGGAATTTTTAATTTAAAATTCATAAAAGTTACTTGGAATTAATCTCGAGCGCTCCGAATTGGCATGAGCTAAATTAGCTTTCTGTGACTCTCGACATTTTTGTAATAAGGATCTTTTTGCTCATGATGGTGATAATCTTACTATACTAAAAGCAACATACTTTCACGTGTGAGTGTCTTCTTAAAAAAATCAGTATTTCTAATTCTTAAATACCTACACCTCTAGTCCTCGGAAATTCTATCTGCAGTATCTTGCAGTTTAGCTAAGAATTCATTTTCCTGTTTTTAAACTAAATAATTTATTACAGTTTGCTAAAGCTAACCTAACTAGCTTTTCGTTTTTTTTTGTAGTTTTAAAATCGAAACTATTCGACAAAGTTTCTACTAATTTGTAACGAATATTGTATCAGTCACATTTCCCTATTTTTTTTATTTGGAACTCAAATAACACCATCATTAGTAAAATTAGTGTATTACATTTGTACCAGGTGGTCAACTAAGAATGGCGCTCGGCCATATCTCAAAAACAGTTAGCACTAAAGCATCGTACAAGAAAATTCACTGACTAACGTAGCGGACGTGTAGGATGCGCTAGAAGGCGTAATTGAACACCAAAAACTTAAATTCTTATTTTATACAAATGTTACCAATTTAAGGTCTATCACGAATATGAAAACCCGCATTTTGCACTGTACAGATATTTTGTCAGATAAGGGAAGGAAAGGAGCGGAAACCTTGTTTTGAAGAAACGCTTGTAACTCCGGTTCTGTTGAATCAAATTTTGCAAACTTAGTCTCGTTGAAAACAGCATCACTCCTCCGCTGTTTAAATTTTTTCGGAAATTTTATTTTTTATCGAAAATATTAAATGGAAACACACACTTTTGACTACATATTAAAAAAAGTAAGTTGAATTTCTGACAAATTAGCGAAAACCGGGGAATCGCTATCTTTTATCCATTCGAAGATATCTTGAGAAACGTGTGAATGGTTAGAATTTCTTCTATAAATTTGAATTATTCTGCGTTTCCTGAACGGTATTTAGAAAACTTGGTCTTGTTAGAAATGATTTCTCTTCACCTATATTTAGTGATTCAAATTGTTTCATATTATTTTGTCTATCACCGCTAGAGGGCGTTAAGGAAATTTAAATATGTAAATTTTGTGTTTTTTGGGAAAAAAAACAAAGCATTTATTATAATTAAACAAGCAATTATTTCATGAAAAGTACTTAACTCCATTAACGTGCTCGTTCTTTAGGACACCATTACTGCTTCTCGTTAATATTTTTTGGGCTAGCTTTCCATTTTCTATTTCCCCCTTAAACATCTAACAGTAGTTAGTTATCATATTGACTTCCCATCTTCTTTGGCAGCGTCAAAATCACCGACATCCTAGTAAAATCTTTCACCGCAAGATTCATTGAAGGCTCCCAAGATTTCAGGAAAATAGTCGACAAGTGGGTGTCAAAAATACCTGAGCTTTAAATGCACCTATCATGCGCTGTACAAATTAGGATCTTTCATATTATCCAAAACTTATGCACTACGTCTTTGAAAGAATCCCACGCCTCTTCTTTCTTCATTATTTCATGAAGGGGAGAATCTGGTAACAGTTTTGTCGTCATCAGTAAAGATTTCCTTTTCCAACTTGTTTCCAAACAATATAGGAATTGTAGCACGGATATCTGAAACATTTCCTATCTATTGATACTAATTTAAAAAATTGCTTCACAAAGCCCAATTTAATATGAAGAGGTGGTAATAAATCTGTTTCCGCTGGAACATCACTATTTATTCAATGGAGATGGCTCGACTATACCGCAAGCAAAGGAAGCTGAAATAATGCGTATAAGCTGCCTCATAGTCGAACAATATGGTTAGTATTTTGAAATATCCACAAACCATAGATATCTAGATATCTTGTGTTCTCAAGAATCATTACCAAAAAATATTTTTCCTCAAAATACACCGAATGTACTATACAAAGTGAAGCAAATTTGTCCCCACTAAAGAGCAAGAGCATGATGTCTGTACAACGAAAATGACCTCACAATTTAGCAGCATCTTTTGAAGGTCGTAAATCGCTAACCAGATCAAGGTCTCTCATCAACAGAAAAGCTGAACTAGATTCATACTGGGGTCATGTGTTTCTGTACCCAGAATCAAATGATATCCTACACTATTCAAAATTGGAAGGTGAATATGGACTTTGTATTTCAGAACTATCCGGCACTGAACAAATAGCTAAATTAAAGTTTATGTAGGATATTTACCTTTCAACAAACAACAACTTTTACCAGTAGTGAATATTTTTTTTCTATGAATGACGGGAATTACATTATGGGAATACGAAAATGAAATGGGAGCTTCCATATTTTGTTTGGTTTTCTTATATTTTGTTTGTACACGCTACTATTGTCCATTTTTACGGATTTTTCTGTCAAATGACTCTCTAAATTTTTAGTGTCTCTACAAATTTATTTTAAGCATTACAAATCTTCTCTAAGCTCTTGAAACAAATATTATTATAATGAGAATGTTACAAAAACTGCTAGAACATTACGGTACGGCATTTGTTTTCCTAAGTATTCATTTGTAAAACATGCGACATATCGTTTGCTTTTCTTTCGGTTTATATATGATAAAACACTTAACTTCTTAAAAAAGATATTTTAAATGGTTTCCTTTGATGTATGTCAAGTTGTATTGGAACTGGATACTGATATAAATAGCATCCATTAAAATTTAGTATGATTTTTGTTGAAGAAAAAGCACGAATAGAAATTCAATCTGTAGCAATACAGCAATACAATAACGCAACCTATTATCGTAATTGTAATAGCCGTTATTCTTTCCTTTTTATTTTGTATACCCTAATAAATTCTGAAACTCGGTTATCTATATACATACATGTATGTATGTATATGAAAGAGAAACTACTACGTACATGTTTAATTCATCATCCACCGCCAAGATTGATCGAGCGCGTTGGCCGTAGAAGATTGTCCCTGCAGTTGGCTGGATAACTCAAGCCCCAGTTCGAACAGTTTGCTATGGAAAGCAGATAGAAGGTCTCGCACTGCTGCTATATGTTCTGTACCCAATCGATATTCTAATTTCGGTTTTACATCATCATGCACACTGTGCGTACATCTTGACGTAAATCTATTTTGCTCGACTCGCTGCTCTATTTTCACAATATACATATAAGAACCCTAGTAGCAAAAGAGCGTAGGCAATATTTGTCGAAGAGGATTGTCTCGTGATCCTAAAGCTTCAGTGGGCCTTTAATAAACTTGATTGGAAAATTAATACGTGTACGCATGTATGATATTGACGGGTGATAAGTTGTTTACTGCCTATAATCACCACAAACATTCATGTTATTTCTGCGTTGATATATTGCGTATGCATTCTAAATTAGTTCTAGGAAAACCAAACATCTCTAGGGTAAAGCTTTGTCATCCAGATAGATATGTATATAGACGCAATTAGTCAAATATCGGTTAGAATAATAACCAATATACATGCAAAACGCATCAAAGTAATACGCTAAAAAGCAATAACTCAGGTTACCATAACAACGTAGATTATACAGTGTGAGTCAACAATTTGATAAAGTAAATTTATTTTTTGATGCTAAATATAATAAGAAAATGTATTCACTGTAGCTGATAGGTTTGCTAGTGCTTCATATTTAAAAAATGTATGCTCTTATTTCGAGTTTAAAATAGCAATATTTCTTTTATTACTTCGTGTTCTGTTATAGCATTCTTGAATTACGGCGAACTAGACACTATACTATCACACAATTGCTTTAATCAGAATTAACTAAAAATGTTAACTTTAGCAACTACATAGTTACTCTTACTAAACAGTATTCCTAGTTTAACGTAAAATCTCAATGCAAACTTACATATATATATGGAATGCTCTATATAAAAATATGTAACTCCTTTTGTGATTAACTAGTAGATCAGCCTGTGCATTTTTAAATTGTGCAGCACCAGCAACTCTGTCAACTATAAGCCATGATTTTTTTATTACATTAAACATTAAATAGTGAATTTCCTCACGCTGGCGCTGTATATAAACCTAGTTGTTAGACCCACTATTAGCACTGGTATATCTCTTACTTCGTTGCGTATATCAATCTACAACTTCCCCTTTTTCCAGCCGATGTAGTATTTCTTGCATGATTGATTTCACAATCATCGAATTTTCACATGCTAAAGTTTGTTCCTTTCATGTTTTACGAAACGTTAATAACATCTCGATAGCACTATACAACCACTGATTTTTGGAATAATACTATTTACGATGATAATGCAAAAGTTATTATGGAGGGCATACCATCTCAATGAATTAGAAGTTGTGTAGCTATTTCTTCAGTCATAGTGGATGCATTCAGCGGAAGCAAAGCGATACTGATGAATTAGTAGCACTCTAATTATGTGCAATTTAAAATTGCACCAATTATACTAGAGTGATACCAATTCATCGATAATTGTTTGCTTCTGCTAAATGAAGCCAATGAGGATAAGCTGAATATTTCCCCGTGTATTACTGTGAGACTACCTTTATTCAATTTTTAAATAATAGGTAAAGATATTCTAGGAAATAAGAATTCCAAGGTCTGCCACTAGTTACTAGTCCTTTACAACGATCAAATTCTACTTTTCTTTTAGTAATATAATTTTGACTTTCACCACAAAGGAAAACTGATATTGAGTATATAGTATAGTGTCCGTAATTCAACTAATAATTAACATATTAGAGAACTATTGTTTGTTTGTCATTCACCTATAATTCATCACATTTAATACAACTGCAACACAAATTGCATTTAGATTTTAATGTATTAATATAATGTATGTAATAATGTATGTTTGCAAACCCAGTCATGTCAGTAATCTTTACATTTCGCCATTTTTGCATTAAAATTTTACCAGGGTTGAACATCTGTATATATATAATAATATATGATTATGTAAAGATAGTGTCACCTCAAAACATCCCAACCATGTGATGAATATCGTCCAGTTTCACAAACGCCAATTGACAAAGAAAGCGAGGGGAATAAAAGTGTTACTAACACTTTGGAACGCTTTGGAAGTAATAATAAATCAACCGAATCTGATTTCATACACATGCTACTACATAACGTACATTATTCACTTTGAATTAAATGACTTGACATGGAATATGAGTGCACAAGCAGCACAACTTATCGACTCACGATTACAGCAATGTAATTTCTAAACAGAAGAAACACGAACTTATTTAGCTTTCTAAATACTCCGACTCTTCGATTCCAGTGGTTATTTCTACGATGAAAGCTACGAAAGTCTGAAAATGTCGTTGAACGAGAGGAAGTACAGAGACTATTTTTAGATATTTTAAGTGATCAATTTTTTATGTTCTTTGGATATTTCTCACAAAGAAAACCATCATACTATAGAGGTAAAGTATATAATAGAATCACGAAACTAACACTTCTAAATATCATTCAAGAAACAATAGAAGAAAAACTGAAAAAAAACTTTGTGTTGGACCACAGATACGAAAATGGTTAGTTATCAGTCACAAAAGTTTGCTATTGAAAATTTAAAACCAAGTTAACAGGAAAAAGCCTGGATGAGTGTCCATGGCACAAATTTTTGCCAGATTTTTGAGAAACAAATTTTCTAAAAATTACGTTATTTTGGGAACATGATACAAACATTTCATGTTACAAGATGCAATATATCTCCACTTGGACTTTTATAATTATAATAATTTGAAATATGTTATAAAGAGAAAAATCTTTTCATTAAAATCCACACGAAACTAAAGCTAAGTGGACAATCTACGTTTTATTAAAATGCTTTTAAAATTAATAGTCGTCACTTCATAACGAACCCGAAAATTGAAATTTGTTGGTCGACAAAGACTACTATACGCGAAAATTTATTTAATTAATGTTATTGTTAAATATAATTCTCGAAATCTAACCGCACGATGTTGTTCATAATGTTAAAACAGAACTTTCCTCCACTTTCCATTTAAGTCAAGTCGCTCTACTGTAAATCCATAATTTTCTATATTTAATAGTACAACTCTTTCCGCGCTCTTTAAGATATTAATTTCAAAACAGCTGTTAAACCGCAATTTCTCCGCTTTAACCTCGCAAACGATTCTCTTATTAACTTTGTAACAAATTTATTTCAGCAGCGAATAAACGGTTCTTCGTAATTATAAAGCAGCAATAATCCGCTTTATGACCGTATTTTTGTGTTCTTCATTGCAAAAAATAAAAAAAACAATTGAAAAGCAAAATCGTAACCATTTCAAATTTATATTTAATCAGAACATCTATAGAGCCCACTGACCTGTATAGATGGAGTCGTCGAAGGCTTCATATTGTTGGTAGGTCGAACCCCGACTATAGCTAAGTAATCTATAAGCCGGGGACACAGAAATTGCCTTTCGGTGTCCAAGGACATCTTTGTTCTTCTATTTCCTTAGTAAATGGGTCACCTCGTCTTCGTAATAACTGTTTTGAGGACACAATAACACTCCATACTGCCGGCAGTCATCTTTGACTTCATAATATGTAAGGAACGCGAGGAAAATTCAACTGGAAAATGTGAGAAAAAACATGAATTAGTAAAAGCACAGCGTGCAAATACATACTGTCAAGTATTAAGCGCAAAATATGCGGGAATCGTTTGAAACTGAATCGCGTTATCAGCAATACTCATGCGGGTTCTTATCAGTTGTCCGTTTGCGTGTATTATTTTAGCGTTATTCATATTCGTTGCACATACGTAACCTACATACAGAAAAGAAGCATAATTATATACATACAATTTGTATGATACCTATGTAATGTAAAAATGGTTGTAAATGCAAGAGGAATTGTCAATATTATCTAGACGTCTAGTTTGTCCTGATAAATCTAATTGATAAGATTCAGTATAACATTTGTACGAAATATTTAGAACGAAATTTTGTCTAAACTAGGTTAACCAATAAATATATAGTTGCGACCAAATGGTATAGGCACCCCTACTAAATTGATATTCTAAATTACCATTAGTAATTTCTAAGGAAATGGTCTTGAAGATTTGTATATTATCTACCAAAAATTATGCACACAAAACCATGACATGTATTTTATTTTAATTGGAGTTGATCAGTTTTAATGCAACGCTAAAATATGTAACCTGTCTATAACATTTGGCCGCAATTCTATAAAAACGAAATTATTTTATACAATTTACCGTTACTGTGCGGAATTAAATAACGTGTTCTATTCAACATCAGAAATACCGTTTTATGTTAGCAATAAACAAGCCACTAACATGACTAGTCCATTGCAAAACAAAATATTATCGGAATTATCCGTATTGTATATATAACCACAACAAGAAATATTGCAACAATGCATTTTACCCCCATACTTAGGAAGCAGGGACTACAATGAAGATTTATTTAGTTTTTTAGGTAATTTATTAATAATTATAAAATTTTCAAGTAGCTTCAAGCCTATGAAATACTCTGAATTAAAAATGAAGTAGAACTACTCGTAAGTATACAATAAGCCCTGTATTTTATAATTAGTGCATTGGCATTATCTACATTAATAAAACATTTGTTAAGCGAGTGAAAAGTTAGTTGTTTTGAAGTATTGGTTGCTCATCTGTTACCGTTTGACGGCTGCAGCAATGATTTCGACGGTGGACGTAAATAAGTTAATAAGACTTTTCGATCACTTTTGTTTTATTTAGTAATTTATTTACTGTTTAACTTGATATTTATGGGAACCGTAGATATTTTTATAAAATAGGTTGCTGGATACTAAAAAAACTCTTAAGCACAGTTAAATATTATATGTATAATATTATATAATTTTATCCAAACATTTTAATTACCTTCTTGCTTATGTTAGTATATTTTTTTAAAAGCTAAGAAATATTTTCTAAATTAAAATAAACTCTCTATTATTCAAGCATTCCTGGTAGATCTCTGAAAGTAAAGCAGAATTGTAAGCCCACGCTGTTACGTTAACTGATGATATTTAAAGAGCTTGCACCGCTTACAGCCTCGTAAAAATGAAGTTGCTGTTGTTCAACGATCGTTTAGAGTGCACTTACTTGATTTTATTTTCTTAATTCATGTCTACTTCCAACAAGGATATGCCTACTTAAAAATCGATAAAGAATGTTTCCATGTTTACGACTAGCTTTCCATTCTAATTTTAGCAATACATTTGCTTTGTTGACTGTAAAGTTTAGCGAAGTTTGTAATAGGAAACCGCCATGAAGAAGACATGGTCAAATTAAAAGGAGTTTATATTATTACCGTATAATATAAAATGTAATCTTCAACAAACCCTAACAGTAACAGCTAAACTAAAAATGAGCGAGTATCAAAGTAGTATTCTTACTTTTAAACATTTGATAATACTGTACTGTTTTAATTTAATTTCCAAAAATGCATACTTTTGCTTCAGCAAAATATATAAATTGGTAAGACAATTTCTTAAAATAAATTTAAAAATAACTCCGAAATATGCAAATACATCAACCATTTTTTAAAGCGAAGAAAGATCACGTTAGGAAACGAGAATGCTGAAAGAATATACGCAAACTGAAGGAATTAGCATTGGTTATTCTACATTTAAAATTTATATGTAAATTGTTAGGAGGATCCTATAATCCCGAGGCTTTCAGACTGATGAATACGAAGCTCTTATTACGACCGTCACAAGTTTTAAGTGGAAGCGTAGTGCTCTTATGAGTTTGCTTCAAATCCTCTGTAAAAGTACAATTTATTCAAATATAATAGGTAAAGAAAATAAGAAATCAAGTCCATTTGATTTATTTTTATAAGGTAGAACTGTCTGAGAAAATAATGAGATAATGGAATATCAGTTTGTGTACGTAATATCCTGTGTTAGTATACTATACTAGGTGTTTCAAAATTAGGTATGGGAGAATGTGTATGAATAGTAGGAATGGATTCCAGGAGAGGTGAGTCATTTAAGATAATTCACAAACCTGATGTGATTGGTCGTTAATTAAATTTCGGTCAATCATACGAAAGTACTACCAGTCAATCGGTACCTGTTTGTTTCTGCCGAATGCCGATATTATGTTGCGATTTTTCCCAACATTGTTTATTTACCTCGTAGCTTAATTCACTGTGAAGCCCAAAAATGATCATACCCTGCTTTATAAACAGGACCAATATTTGGTAGTAGCAGCACCAATGGGTTACTTTAACGTAGGAGGCAGGAATTAAAGACTCATTCCTCCTGTGGTATCTAGATTGTTACTAATAGGTAATTCCGTTTGTTAATAGATTTACTTATCTTTTAATTCCCGATTTATTTCCACTTAGAGGTCAATAAAACAATAAATAATTAAATACCAATTTATTCCATAACATATGTATGTTATTCCAATAACGTTAAACGTTTTCGTTAAATAACTTCTTCAGTGGAAGAAATTGACATTTAATATGTGTCAAAATTACTAATAATATAAATATAAATTGCCATGCCTATCAACAAAATTATCTAAAAAACAAAGAATTCATTGATATATCGAATTTTAATTATATTCACAAGTAATAATGAAGGAATAATGATTTAATACAACTATAGAAATTGAAATGATTTGAATTATTCGTATGTATATCAATCTATTTTTTGTCAAGCGCTAACAATTCTGTTCAAGGACTAGGGAAAAACATGGCAAAAAAACCTAGTCAAGAGCTTAAAATTAATAAAATTCAGGCGTGATTTAAATTATTATAAATAACGCTTAAATTATCAATAGCCGTTCCAAAATTTACCGCGTTTTCATCTTTTTTAATGTATATCATTTCGTAAATTAATCTTCTTATATGACTAGGTTTTTTTGCCATGTTTTTCCCTAGTCCTTGAACAGAATTGTTAGAGCTTGACAAAAAATAGATTGATATACGAATAATTCAAATCATTTCAATTTCTATAGTTGTATTAAATCATTATTCCTTCATTATTACTTGTGAATATAATTAAAATTCGGTATATCAATGAATTCTTTGTTTTTTAGATAATTTTGTTGATATTCATGGCAATTTGTATTTATATTATTAGTAATTTGACACATATTAAATGTCAATTTCTTCCACTGAAGAAGTTATTTAACGAAAACATATTATTATATGTTATGGAATAAATTGGTATTTAATTATTTATTGTTTTATTGACCTCTAAGTGGAAATAAATCAGGAATTAAAAGATAAGTACATAAAGGTCAGAAAATACATATATTAATAGATTTACTATACCTCTAATATGTGTTAGAAAGACTGACCGTCTTAGCAAAAATTGAGATGAAATAAAATCTGTCGTCCAAGAAATGTTGCAAGGCATATCAATTACAAAGGCCGCTAAGGCGCATAAAATATTACTTTTACTCTTCATCGATATGTTCAAAGAGCTAAAGCTTTAGCTAAAACTTGGCTGTTAGATATTTATTCCGAAAATGTTGAACAGTGTACTACGGTCTTATTGTTAACCAAATTAGGGAATTGGATTACAACCATGCTAAAGCATTAAACAGCTAATTATTAGAAAAACATACTCTTGAAGATAAGCATTTTTTTTATTGTTAGGACGTGAAGCTACGAATTTAAGCCGCTTCACAAGCTGCAACAAGCAAATTGTAACAGTTTATTGATAATGTAGACAAAGTGTACCGGGTGGCTAACTAAAAATGGCACTCAGCCATATCTCAGAAACGGTTTACAATACAGCTTCGGGAAAAATATCACTAACTAAATTGGCCCCGAGAAACATCTGAAAATTATTTAGGAAAGTGTAGGAGGACCGCTAGATGGCGTAGCTGAACATGAAACATTTTAATTATTTTATACGACATTTACCAACCTACGCTCTATCACAAATATGAAAATCACAATTTTCTGAAAATGATTTTCTGGAAATGGGAAGCTTTGCTTTCAAGGAACGCTTACAACTCCGATTGAACCGAATTTTGCAAACTTAGTCTCGTTGAAAACACCATTACTTCTCCAATCTGATGCTTACAAATTCGAATCAATCTAATAAGTGACGTGCATGCTAGAGGGCGTTGTTTAAATTTTTCCGGAAATGTTGTTTTTTATCGAAGATATTAAATAGAAACATACATTTTTGACTACAGATTAAAAATATAGGCCGAATTACCAAGAAGTCAATGAAAATCGAGTATCGCTACCTTTTACCTATCCGAAGATACATATCTTGAGAAACTTGTGAATGGTAAGAATTTCTTCTATAAATTTAAATTATTCTGCTTCTTATGAACGGAATTTAGTAAATTTGGTCTTATTAGAAGGGATTTTCCTTGGACTATGTTGAGTTATTCAAACTGTTTAATATTATTTTGTCCATCACCCCTAGAGGGCGTGTAGGAAATTTAAATATGAAAATTTTGTGATTTTTGATAAGAATAGTGTATGGGATTCGTTTGTGCGCTTATTCTAAAGCAATCGATAAAATTTGCCAAAAGACCTATATTATTGCTATATAAAGTTCTAAATAAAACTTATTCATGAAACTCAAAGGTTCATTGGCTCTACGTGAACTAACAGTAGCTGCAACTGCACAAGTGTAAATAATTGGTAGGCAATAGTTAAGCCGTACGAACGACTACATTCGTTACATAAAAGATAGTGTACATCTGTAAAAGATAGCCTACAGTGACTTCTTACAGTCCCCTTAAATGATGTTCAGTTGGTAGAACTTGAAAGCTAGCGGTCATAATCTGTAGTTAAATCATATCTTCAACAAAGCGAATTGAAGTCATCAATTAAGATTTTTTCAAATTGACGAAAAAACTAGGTACACATATGAACTATCAATTACTAGCAGCAGTCAGTAGATTAGAATTTTGAATATGTATCAAACCGCTCGTAATCATATTATTTATATTATCCGACTACACATAAATATGTTGCGTAAGGGAAAATCTGACATTTACACTGTAAATATTGATTTGATTTATAACATGAATAAATGTGGAAATACTATCTTCCTTCCGAAATTATTTAACTCAGACTGAAGGACGACAACGGAAAAGAAAAACGTCTATTTCCTCTCGCTTGTCATCATCTCTCACGCTAGAAATTTTCTCTCCGCTTTCAATCTCACTGAGACAGCACCATTACGAGTACCGTACCCAGTTGTAACTTGGTTATTTTACCGTTTGTTTCCTCCTTTTCGCAGGCTTTCAACCGGATTGATTTTCGTTAACATTTTAGCGGAGGTATGCGAGATCCGTATATATGCCCGTATGGAATTTCAATTCATTTAGGTCATAGGTAAAAAATGTTCTAGATGGGATGTAGAAGCTGATGCCAGAAAATCTTTGTCCTTTTTATTGACGTAGCAATTCCTGCTACATCCCAAGAGATACTTTAAACTATCGGTTTATTCGTTATATTTACTACAAACTAAAATCCACTTTAACTTTTTCCGTCATTCTACATATGTATGTTCTAAAATCTTGCTAATAATACTTAGATTTTAAATGTATTTGTACTTGCAGTTATTTTTAACTACTATATAATACTTTGCAGTTTTTACAATCAGCATCTCCTAATTGGAGATTATTCTCAATTTCTATTATAGATATCAGTTCTAGAGATATTGACAGAAATTACTCGCAACATTTTCTTTATTTTTTCATCTTCTGTACAAAAACTTTGGCACGAATATATACCATGTCCAAACATAACTGTTCACTCATATTTTTTATACTGATTGATATAATGAAAATAGAGAAAACAATTGAATATTCTATTTCCCAGATACTCACAAAACACCTTTTTTAATGTAACGAGAAAGGAGATACATAGTTTTTTATGAATCATCATTCGAAAATGATTGTAGAAGCTTTCTTTTCCTAATCCAAAATGACGGCCTCCTTTTCTTTACTGTTCTAAATACTGATTCATTATTTCGCAATTTTCTGTATAAATGCCAAAAAATACTCCTATTTGGTATTGAACGTTCCGGCAATTCTGGGATAATACTATAATGCTCCTAATGATTTTTTTTTAGAAATTAAATATGATATTAGTATTTATTTGGCAACCATTGTATGTGATTAACACAGTGGCGGCTCTTTAATGAGAGCAAGTGAGCAATAGCACCCCCTGCAATTTTGAAACAAAACAAACCAAGCGGCAACTGTGAAAGTATTTATTTATTACGTATTCATAGTTATTGAACAGGAACATGGCAGTGAGCGGCGCGCGTAACAACCTACATGATGGATAAAATGATATCAGAACGTACTTGTACGACCTATGTATTGTGTAACTGCAGCTTCTGATGCCGGCCGATTTTAAAATAGGTTTAAATTATTTTAAAACTTGATATTCTACACACATAGCGTAACTGGCACATAAGCAACTAATGATCGTTTATGCAACCAAATTTACTCGTAATGAGCAATGCCCAACCGTTGCTCCGTCAAGCCATTAACATTAGCTTTGTTTTGGTTCGAAATTCAGGATTAGTAACAGAACTGCGCAGAACGTAAGCGCACAACATTATAATTCCAGAATGGTTCCGAAATTTTAATAACCAAAACACATTTTAGGAGCCTGTTACTGCCATCTTTTAGAGACAGACTAAAATACAAACCAACAAAATATCAATAGCGAGTGTTCTGCGCTAAGTCTTTTAAATCCTGTCTCTGTCTTAGGATACCACTCACTTTCCATAAATTTTATTCCCAGGACAGTAATTCATAAAAAAAAATCAAATACAAACGGAAGAAAATCTCAAACTTTAAAAGACAACGTAAATATCAATGCCATTGCCATTGATGACGAACATATCGAAATAACTCGAATTTCTGAACACATGCACCGATGACATAATTTCGAACTAATAATTCCGAATCGGTACTCATGGAAGTGCAAGTACTGTTTGAACGGTTCCAGAATCATTCTGAATCGATTCTGCCAGTAACCAAAACATCGGACTAAAAATTCGGTTCGCGTTCTTAATTAAACCAAAACGCTAAACTGTAAATGCGCGTGCGCAACAACTCTAGAACCATTCTGAATTCTGAACCTAAACAAAGCTATTACATTGAAGGTGGGGAGAACTGAATTTTGTTCTACTTCCATATGGTATAATAGCTTTGTTTTGGTTCAGAATTCAGAATGGTTCTAGAGTTGTTGCGCACGCGCATTTACAATTTAGCGTTTTGGTTATTTAAGAACGCGAACCGAATTTTTAGTCCGATGTTTTGGTTACTGACAGAATCGATTCAGAATGATTCTGGAACCGTTCAAACAGTTCTTGCACTTCCATGAGTACCGATTCTGAATTATAAGTTGGAAATTACGTCATCGGTGCATGTGTTCAGAAATTCAAGTTATTTCGATACGTTCGTCATCAATGACATTGATATTTACGTTGTCTTTTAAAGTTTGAGATTTTTTTCCGTTTGTATTTGATTTTTTTTTGTTAATTACTGTCCTGGGAATAAAATTTATGGAAAGCGAGTGGTATTTTAAGACAGAGACAGGATTTGAAAGATTTAGCGCAGAACATTCGCTATAGATATTTTGTTGGTTTGTATTTTAGTCTGTATCTAAAAGATGGCAGTAACAGGCTCCTAAAATGTGTTTTGGTTATTAAAAGTTCGGAACCATTCTGGAATTATAATGTTGTGCGCTTACGTTCCGCGCAGTTCTGTTACTAATCCTGAATTCCGAACCAAAACAAAGCTAATACATAGCGTGTGAGCAAGATATCCAGTCTGCTCACCGCTGTTGTAGGATGATTTTCGTCTCTGCGTTACACAATAACACGTTTTCGAGGTTAACGTATGATAAAAAAAATCGCAATAAAAGTCTTAAACGGCCGATGCCTCAATTATGTTTAGAAAATAAACAATCTGTTAAAGGTAAAGACGTTATAAGACAATTCAAAATGGATATTTATCAGAAAAATGACCGAATTTGTGGGTGTGAAATTAAAAATACTTTGTTTTGTTTTCTGTGTCTTTTGTATTATACTTTTTAATTTTGAAATTATGCACTCCCTGTGTGAACCACCCCGAGCCGCCACTGGATTAACAGTAGTAATGTAATGATAATCCTTCATTCAAAATCTTATAAGAATATCAAAAAATGGCGTTCCGTTTTTGTGAATATCTCCGAAACGAAATATTCAATAATTTTCTTTTTGTTCTCATTATCTTAAAAATAAAAACTATCAACTTCAAAGCTCCAGTAATAAGGACGTTAGCAAGGTGAGCATTAAACTTTGCACATGGTATATAAAACGCATGTATTACTTTTTTTTCTCCTAAAACCAGACCCGTCCGACCAATGGTCACCGGTAAGGCACCGCAGCCTTCAAGCTTATTACGCCATGTCTGTGTATTCAAGTCACCCACTCTAATGCCCGGTTGCACCAACAGCGGTTTGAAACGACAGTTCGTGAATCTCGGTTTTTTCTGTGAAACCGAGATTTTTCTGTAACTGTTGCGCCGACCCAAACAACCTAGGATTGACAAATCTTGAAATGTTCGAGTATAATCGACAAAAAGCGTTTGCTGATTGGTGAACTGAAATCATCTTCGGCGGGAAATCTGTCAAAAATTCTTGGTAACGTTTCTCGTGGTCGTTGTGGTTTACTGTCTAGACACAGAAATACGGGTGAAATTATATCACGTAGCGTATAATTGTATTAAGAAACAATTAAAAATGGAATTAAATTTAAGTAGTTCGTCTTCATCATCTGATGAAGAACATATTATGGAATTGCTCCCAAATCTTCGGAATTTGCGACCACGAACGGATCTGTTCAATTATTATAATGATGAAGAATTTAAAGCGCGTTTTAGATTATCTAAAGGTTGTGTAGTAAGACTATTAAGCCGTTTTGAGAACGAATTATTGAAAGAAAATATGAAGAACCACCCAATTTCACCAATGAACCAGTTATTGTGTACTTTACGCTTTTATGCAACAGGGTCATTTCAACAAGTAATAGGTGATTGCATGAACATTCATAAAAGTACAGTTTGTCGTTGTGTTCACCGCGTATCACACCATATAGCACTTATGGCTCAGGAATATATTACAATGCCAGCAACAGCAAATGACATTGCTAGTGTAAAGACAGAATTTTATAAATTATCTCAATTTCCTGGTGTCATTGGGGCTATAGATTGTACTCACATTCCTATTAAATCACCTGGAGGTGAGAATGCAGAGTTATACCGTAACCGTAAAGGATGGTTCTCTATAAATGTCCAGATAGTATGTGATGCAAATTTGAAAATTATGGATATTGTTGCAAGGTGGCCAGGTTCTGTGCACGACAGTAGGATATTTTCAAATAGCCTACTTAGAGCACGGTTTGAAGCAAATGAATTTGCAAATTCGTACATGTTAGGGGATAGTGGTTACATGTGTACAAACTATTTATTAACACCGCTTGCTAATCCCCTTACAGAAGCAGAAATGAGATATCAAAATGCTCATATAAGAACAAGAAATGTAATAGAGAGATTGAATGGTGTTTGGAAACGAAGGTTTCCTGCATTGAGATCTGGGATGCAATTAAAAACTGAAAATATTTTAAGAATTATTGTAGCTACAGCTGTGTTACATAATATAGCTAATGAATCTCGACAGGAAAATGAGATTGCAGACGATAATAATGTATTTGACTTTCCTATATGCGAAGCTGTGCAACTAGAAAATAATATACATGCACGAAGAAATTATATTATTAACACCTTTTTTAATTGAATGTTTTATTAAATTTAGTTTTATAATACAGGTACTCATGTAATTATGTACATTAAAATATTATAATAATGGTAATTGTTATTCTTATTACTCAACAGAATTTCAATTCCTTGAATATATTTCACTGCATAATAACTGCTTACTTCCTGCCGTTGGTTATAAAAATTTGAAACATTTGTAATGAAAGATTCAAAATTCTCTTCTTATTTGGGACTGCAATACTTTTAATTTTAGTTCATGTTCCTTCTTTTGAAACTCTTCCTCATTTTCGGCCATTATTAATTTCTTTTTAAGAATTTGCATCTCTAATTCGTGTTTTTCTAATTCGTTTTTTTTTGATTTTGCTTAATTTCCTTTTCTAACGAAAGTATCTGCAGTTTTTCATCACTACATTTTCTTGTGTAATCTTCCTTAGTAGTCATATTTTTCCTTTTTGTAGTGCTAAAGGAAGATACTTCTTCATACACATCACCAAGTGTACGTTTACGACTAGGCGTGCCTGTATATGCTACAATTGAACATAAAAATAAAACCTCAACGATAGCAGTGTTAATTTTACGTTACCTTTTGGTGATTGGCCTATATCTTTAGAGGATCCTGCAATTGCCATTGTATCAGGAATATAATCATGATCTGTTATAACGCTATACAAATTCTCATTGCTCACTTCATATGTCTGTTGCTCTGTTATAGAAATGAATACATATATTACACATTATTAGATGTACATTACTGTTAAAACACTACCTTCAAAATATGATGAACTTGAGTCATAAGCATTTGGCATTGGATGAAAAGTTTCTTTCAATGAATCCAGCAATTTTTCCTCTGCAGGTACAATTGGAGGCACTTTCATAGTACCACCACCTGTTTTATACAGTTCTACCTAAAGGCACCATGTTTTAATAATATAAAGCTATTATTAAAGAAAAACTTACTTTTTCATCAGCACATCGACGTTTCAACTTCTTTTTCAAATTATCATAAAAAGTTCGCAGCTGTTTACTGGTACGAATGACATTAATGCCCAGGGCATTATATTCTTTTGCGATGTTTTCCCATGCGATATTTTTTTGTTTATTAGATATGCCATCCGTCCTTTTATTTTCTATGATGTTCCTATATTTTATGCTTATATTTATTATGGCATCCTTTTCAGCTTCAGTAAAATGAATATTTTTAACAGATTCCATTTTCAACTCTACTATGTCTGAATTACACAGAGCACAACTGGAAACTGAAGCAAATGTTTGCCCTGCTTTGAAAATCCGAAAAATATTACTAACATGCATACTAATTTTACAACGCTCCATTAAAGCCAGATGTTTTATTGGTCTACCAAAATCACAAAACAATTTTGCTTAATGCACTGCATTTACATTTGCAAACCGTTTCTTTCATACCTGCTCTTCTCCTTACTGGCAAAATATATTTATGCATAATCACGAAAATAGATTGCTATCCCTATGGTAAAAATTCAAATTGATTTTGCAATTTAGGCAATATATATTTAATGTATAAGTACGAAACATGTTTTCCTTCCCAACTTGCAGCTGTCCCAGCAATAATACACCCGACGTTCGTTAGGTAAATATTATGAAGATAGTCGCTATTAAAAAACCTAAGATTATTCACATAAACGATGGATTTCGTCGGGTTCGATTTTGACACCTCATAACCCCGGGTTGTTGAAGTTTGGTGGTTGGTGCAACGCTCTCGGAAACGACTACCTGCCACAACCCAAGATTATTCGTCGGTGCAACCGGGCATAACAGGATAGTCCCCTCCACTAATCTGTACAGGTCCCTATCCTAGTGGGTAGGGTATGTCTCTGGATCTCACTGTATCACTTGGTCTTTAACTCATTATGGGCCTAATATAGTGCTCGCGAAAGGGGGAAATTATTATAAAATATACTACAGATGAGCAGTCTTAAGGTCTATCCAGACACATCAGTGCTGCGTCCGTTCAATATCAGTGTCAGTGAAAAATACTACCTACTTAACCCGGCGTTGCACAGGTCGCGGTCAAATCGACCGGGTTTTTATTTTTTGCTATTTTTCTTAAAAAACTTAAATGTAAACCATGCTTGAAATTTTAGATATGCTATACTACAGTCTTTGGTGACCCTTTTATGCAATTATAATATTTTTGAAACTTTTATATTTTTATATTTATATATATTATATAGATTTTTGTTTTTATATCGTAGTAGTATTCAGTTTACAAAAAATATATTATGTTTTATTAAAAAGGTAAAATATGCGAAAATAACTGCTTTCACTACTGAAAATACGTTCTTGAAAAACCACGGTCGATTTGACCGGCTACGTGCACTAGTGTTAAGAATTTCACCTGTGCAACGCCGGGTTAAACACGTCACTGTGTCGGACATGTATGAACAAGTCTGGTTGAAGCAAACGCAACGATATTTTATTTTTCACTGACACTGATACTGAACGGACACAGCACTGATGTGTCTGGAGAGACTTTATACCTATAACAAACAAAACAAGTTGCAGTAGAGATAATTTTAAAAAGATCAACTTTTACAAGTTTTTGTCTGTTTTGTAAATTATTAGATGAAAGTATTCTGTACGACAGGAACACAATCCAATCAGCTTTCTGTTTCTTAGATCATTAGACTGTTTTTTCACACGCACAACTACTGGTTCGATATCCACGCAACTGCACATACTTCTCAAATGCCAAAGCTTTGGATCAAAAGCTCCACATTCATTTAGGACGCGTAACACGTACCAGTTGCCTAGGGACGTACTTATTCGGCGGATTCTAGGTCAATTGTACCAATTAGCTTCGGTACGGAAAATTTCAATTAAATGAACGGTAATTTAATAATGTCACTGAATTTTCAATCGAACGCAGTAAACTTTTATTCGAGAGTAAAATAGATCCCAGAATTTCATTTTCGCAGGATTTTCAACGATATTCGGTTACCCTAATTGACAGTTCGCATTTTTTATGCCTATTTGCGTCGTAAATTGTGCCTCTATTTAGAAAACCAATTACCTCGGCACTAGAAGGAAATAAAACCTGATTACTTGCACGCACATCCTTCGATGGCAATGATACTACAAATTTAACTAGATCGTGTATCAGACTTTTGTGATGATAGTAGACTTCAATAGTCGCCAAGTGATCTTACCATAATTCACCAAACAATGTCCTATTCATTTTTTTAATAATTATTAATAAACGGTGTTTGCTACATCAAGTCGCAGTTAATGTATGATCGACAGACTTTCATGTTGCAAAAATATACACTTTTTATAATAAAACTTACATTACGAAATATGAAAATTTTAACTAATAAAAAATGGTTCCGGGAGCATTTATTACCACCGTCATCATATACTTACATATAGGTTGATTGGTGAGAATGGCCTATTAAAAGTATTATACAAACAAAATTGTGTGGTCGGATATTGTTGAATATGAACTATCACGTGAACATATTTTTGAATAAATATCACTTCCGATTAACCGGAAGTGGGTATCAACTTGGATATTTTAAATACCATGCTACAAATTTAATTACAAATTCAGCTTCTACAATATATGTATAACGTACTCCTGTAGTTGTGGATACTATATCCTATTATTAGCACTTTTCCAAACCAGAACATACATAACGAAGAAGTCATATGTATGCAGATTTCTCAGCATTATTCCATTTGTTATACAATCTTCTATATTTCAACGCTTTATGCAATCAGTATTTTGAATACCTACATAACCACTTCAAATGGAAAGCTTCTTACATAAACTACGATTGGAAGGTGTAAATCCTTTTGACATAATAAACAACGTTATTCACATTTACTCCTTGTTACACGAATGGTTTATAATTTGTACATGTAGTATGAACGGTAACGAGTTGCATAATCTCGCTTGTCAAGATAAATAAATAACAAACATTGAATATATGTAGCTATAATTCAAATAACGAGGAACTGTACATTAACGCCAATTCTACTACACATTGTACGCTTCAAAGCGTACATACGCCACGATCTCAAACAATTTTGCAATACTAATAATAACCCAGAATTTATCTATATAACTACATACAAAAGAGAATATTACTGTCAATACTACCAAAATATTAATTAACAGAGTTTAGCTGAAAGGTAGTGACGGGTAATTATTGCGAATCTTGCAGTGAAGCTAGTGAATCCGATAGTATTAATAGCTCCGCTGACAATAAATTCACAATTGCTCTTATTTTTATTTTGAAAAGAAGACACATCTTTGAAAAAGTGCATTTTAAGCCCGTCGTTTTGGGATATTGTAGCAATAGGCACAGAAAATATGTTAATTTATAATTAACTAGAAAAATAATATATAGGTTTAGAAATAGCTATACAGACTCGTGAAAAATATCCATTTTCATCAATCAACGTGCAACTTCAATGTCGGAGATATCACTACAAATATTATTGAAGGATTAGGACATATAATGTGACGTGTAAGCAGCACAAATGCTGCAGAAGAAAAGCGAAATCGGAGTTTGGAAGTAAATAATTAGACCAAACAATTAATGCAATAAAATGGAACTGAAATCCAAAATTTAACGTTTAAGATACCAAACAAAAAGTATAATATAATTCGTGTTATATAATACTCCTGATGGAACTATTGTTTATATGTTTTTAAAATCCTGCTTTGCAATCTTGGCGGCATTGTCTTAATCGTAATTGCATAAATAACAGAATTGTTAGCGATGTGTTAAAAATTGTTCCCAGATTCTTATTCGTATATTTAATTTATCCTTACTGTACTTTTCTACCGAGCAATCTCCTCTCTAAATAACTCCCAAAATATTTACGTTGCTTCAGAACATGTTCGAATTTGTATCCATTATTTTTGATCTTAATAATGACAATGTATGAGCATGATAAGGAAAGGTTACCGTACTAAATTTACCAAATATGTTGCCAACTACTAATGTATTCCATTTTACTGATTACAAAGCAAGCAATTAATTAGTGCGGTCATCGATATCGTTTAGCTCATTAGGTCATTACAATTTCTGTTTCAAAAGTCATAATACAGGTAGGTAATATGAAAATTCCAGCAATACACCAAGCTAATAAAACCAAAAGCTAATACTACCTGAGAAAATTAATGAATACTATTTTGGGATCAGCTTACACGAAAACATGGATCGATATAATATTTCCTTGGAACACAACGTAGTTTCATTTAGGAAATGTGTATTAACGTTTTACTACCCTAGAACATCTTGTATTCAGAAATAGCCTTGTTGTCATTCGTTTTTGGCAGTTAAAAATTATTTTTAGCATTCATTTTTTAGTAAGTGAACGTAATAACTTCAAAATTAATAAAAATATATATAAAATACTAATACAATTATTCATATGCGTCTATAGCGTGTTCTGTCAACGATTTATTAGAGATTGCATCAAAAATTACCCTATGTCGAAATATTGGCTTATCTAATGCGTGTGCTGCTGAAACATATATCTAATTGCATAAAGTAGGATACGCTCACGCTATATTTACGATGTATACTAAAGATTAAATAATTCCCAGTGTTATTCCCAAAATATTTCACCGAATAAGGTGTGATAAATTGATATGTTGACTTACAAATATTGCGCGTTTAATGATAAAACTTATACAATCAACGAACGGCAAATGGAGGTATTAATGTAAAAGGGATGTATTTACTTAGACCTGGGAATATATGAAAATACGAAGCTCTTTAAAATTAAATATGTTTGCGCTGAAAATGGATCGTTTTAAAACATCATAAACATTTAATATTCTGTTTCAAAGGTAACGTATGGAAAAATAACAGAATATATGGACGGATATATTTCGTGGAAAAATAAAGTGTACCTATGTAGATCCTAAATTTTCTAATAGAAAGAATTTAGGAAATATGACAGAATATACCTTTTCCCTCCTCTCTTACTTTCACTTCATACAAAATGAAATGTAATCCATTTATTTATTGTATACGTTCCATAATGTTCTCTATAGTAAAGAATTCTAGTTATGGTAGCCCAACCGCTGCATTTTTTGAGGTTAGAACATTACATTTGGTAAGGACTTGTTTTGCAAGTCATCTTGTCTCCATACGATTTGTTATAAAATCTTGTAAAAACATATAGGATTCTTATTTCTGTGGTGTGTATATTTAGGTCATAGATAAAATTTCTGCTTTCAACATATATCTTATTAAGAAACATTTTCGAAATAATGTAAAATATAATTTGCAAGATAATTTGGAACGATGTCATAAAAATATAAACGGCAGCTCGGTAGTGCTGGAAGACAAGTTTACCTCCATCAGAAATTGGAACAGGCATTAGAAACAAAAGTTAACAAAAACTATTTATTTTCAGAACGACCTTTATGGTACCAAAGACTATGTTATTTCCGAAAATATTATGGCTAAAACTAAAACAGACTGGCTCGTCCATCGATGATGTCGATGGCGGAAAATAAATCTTTAATAACAAAGGCTATATCTGCTGTGGTTTCATTAGGATATCCTTTTACAGAAAGGTATTTGCGTCTGTTCATTTAATGTTACCCAAATCACAATTCGAAAATTTACCTGGCCGGATTGAATGAGACATTTTTTGAATCACAATAAGAATTATCGTCAATGAATTATGCATATTTTTATAATTTGATATAGAAACAAATTTAACAGATTAGCTTGTCCTTGTCAATTCACGAGTACACAACTGATAGGTCTTTACTCCTCGTCTACATAGTTTACACTGCTAAGGACGTTTATTTAGAATAGATCCAAGGAGAACCGTCTGTACCATAGGAACTTATAATCTGGATATGTGAGATGGTTTCAAGGTTTTACTAATCGACTTCGAGTACATTGTCCATCCTTTTTTTTCTCAGTATATGAAAACGGTGTAGAAGCAAGTTGTTACATCTTGATTGAAGATTTGCAATAAAGGAGTTCTGCCCAGACACTGAATTTCCTTCTTTAACAAAAAGGCCTATTGAAATAGTGTATAGATATACGGATACTAAAGCCCAAATGACGTGAGTAATTTATGATGCTGAAGACGAGTGAATTGAAACAATAGAAAGTGAGAATATAATATCCTAAAATAAAAAAAAATGATGACAATGCCATTTTAAAGGTTACTACAACTAACGATAATTAAAAAAAAGACATTTATTGTTACCGAATTCCTCATAAAGCTGGCAATAAAACAAGTATTGTTAAACAGTTTATTGTACAGTAGCTTCTATTACAGAAACAACTGTACAAAATATTATGTTTAAGACTTTGCAAAGAGGAAAGGGACACATTTTTTATCCCCGTCTGTTGAAAATACCATTACTGTAAAGTTAGAAAACATAGAATATTGTTTGTAACATCCACAAATTATTATTGCATATCTTTAAAGATAAAATTTTGTAAAATTTTTAATTTGATAAAAATATTTTTTTCTAGTCATTTCTAGAAATTGATAAATTGGATATTAGATATATTCATTCATTGTTAACCATTGCCTCAAATACTTTTAGAATTTGGACTATTAGTTTATTGAAAAATATTATATTTCAGCGCTTCAATCGTACACAGTCTATTTTATTTTTAGGTTGCCATCCCCTTCTATAAAATTGCCAGTCACCATTCAAACACCACCAACACGTATAAACAATATCTGTACTTTCTGAATCGTAAAACCAGACAAAGCTTGAACTTCCATTTTAACTAAAGTATCTTTCTATATAAATGGTTACTACTAGTTATGCATACTGGGTTTCTATAGTTTAGTATCGCATTTATGAAAAGGTCAGAGTACCAGAAAATACAAAACAGAATGAAAATAGGTCAGAAAAAGTCAATCGTTAGCTCTAGAAATGTTTTAAAAGATACTTTTTAATTATCAAGATAAAAGCTTCTAGCGCAGTCAGTTAGTGGGCAAAGTTCTTGCTAGATAAGAATATATTTTTGACATATGGCCGCATGTCCATCGGAAATATAATGGAGTAATTATTGTTACACATTGCATGCACATGACATACACTTATAGCTTGTACAGACAGAAATAAAAAAGGAAAAACAGTTGATAGTTGGATACCAATTGTTCTACTATTGGAAAGAAACAATATGCAAATATTATGTATATAATAGGAAGTCTACTATTCAAAGAAATTGCCACGCGAGAAGCCATAAGAGCGCAAAAAACACAAGAAACACGAAAGCAGCTTAAAGCTACGACTACAAATAACAATAATCATGTTAAAGTTAACTGAACAAATTAAATTTAATATCAAAATTTTCCTCTTAAGATTTTTAGTTATCTTTTATCTTTATGACGGTATCATTATCGTATCGACAATAATATTTACATTTCATATTTATACATATATTATATGTATGTATATACTAAGTTCACCTGCTAAAATAAAAATAGATCATTTTTTTGATGCTTATTAATTTCACATATCACTTAATAACACCATTGCTACCTCGCCCTGTTTAATTAATACCTGTTACATTGGAAATTTGTTCAAAAAATTAGTTCGTCTTCCTAAATAAAATAACAGATCAGTAACTTTAGAAAAATAGGTATATATTTGTTATTTTATTAATAAAATGTTAAATCCTGCTCAAACTACTTGAAAAAACAAAAAAAATTGGTTTGGAGATTATTACAATATTAGGACCATATACAAATCAGAAAAAAAAAATATTGAAGGAGGCTTAATAAATTACTGTTACTTCCTTTCTCCGTAAATTCTTGGAGTAATAAATTTGGGTCAATTATATGACACAACAATCTTCATTGCTTGCAGTTATTTCTTTTCTATAATGAAATATGCTAAATGCTACTTCCCGTACATACATTCATCTACATTATCATATAGGAACTGTAATAATACATATTAATTAATTAATTTAAATTTATGTTGTAACTTTAGCCTGTGCAGTTATCGGACAAAATTGCTACGTGCAACATTTGCCTACAAAATTTTAGTTAATACAGTGTGTCTCGTTTAAGACTGACGTCTAAAATAAAAAAATATTTTATAGTTGGCTAAAGCTGATGGGAGTATTTTCATACATTAACTATACGCACATTCATTGGACTATATTTCAACGTCGATCATTATACAAACATGTTTAAACCTTGTTCTAAATAACTTGCGTTGGTGGCCTTCTGCAATTGGAAATAATTTAGTGCTTTTATGTGTTTCACTTATACTTGCTACTGTATATTTTATATCTCTTATCAGGAGCTAGAAAGGGTTTTGTTGTTGCATATCTTATAAACTTTCTTGCAACAGGAGAGTACTTAGAAACATATCTTCTTGAACAGAGAGAAATTGACAGCAAATTGTATGTTGTATGTAATGCGAATTATATTTTAGAATTCTGGTCCAAGTGATAGAAGGAAGAATTCGTTAGGAGAATACGTGGAACCGTTGTATTCATTTAATAATAATACCTTATTCTTAATATCTGTAATTTAAAACTAGATCACGTAAGTTTTGTATATATTCAGTTGAAATAAAATTAGTATATTATTATATTTTCATTGCCTTTTTTGTAAATATCTGCTGTGATTATTTCTTGGTATAATTAGAAAAGGTAAAACCACCACACTACTCTGAATTTGAATGCATTTTTAGAAACCTTGGAACTCGCACTGATCTCACCATTCTTTCAGTATACTGATAAGATTTATAAATAAATGTTTGATTGTGCGGTGGGAGCAACATCATTTCCCAACTTGTCATGGAGGAACTCAAAACCAACGTCGTCAAATCTAACAAATTATAGTTACCATTTCTCTTTAGATATATCGACAACTGCATAGCAGCTACATTTTCAGTTGCTGAAGAAGATATACTTAGTTTGTTTAAAATAAATTCCATTAAAAACTCTATTTTCGTTAAAGATCGAAAATAATTCAATAAGTTTCACTAATTTTATTTCAACTGAATATATACAAAACTTACGTGATCTAGATTTAAATTACAATTCTTTAAGCGACAAAACTAGAAACGATATTATATCAGCATATATCGGCAGAGCTGCAGCGGTTTTACTTTGACTTTACCGTCCAGAAGTTATTTAGGAAACCAAAAAAAAACACTTCTTGACAATAATTATCATTTAAATTGAATTCAAAGTTTTAAAAAGTAACTTTCTCAAATTCCTGACAACATACTAATATAAGTCAGAATAAGAATTCCAATAAAATGAAAAAAAATATATTAAAAACATACGACATCCGACAGTACTTGCAAAATTTCTGAAATCATTGCAAGGTTAATTGTAGTGGACTAACTTTTAAAAAATCTATACAAGACTTTGATCATAATTTTAATTTTTATAACACCAAAATATTCGACAGAAAGAAACCGAAATGATATATTAATTTAAAAGAAGACAAAACGATTGTCAAATATCAGATAATTTAGATAATTTAAAAATTATCTAAATTTTATTATTCCAACATTAATAGTTAGTAACTTTATAATAAATGTCCAAAATTTGCAAAACTGAATGTTTTCTGTTATTAGAGTTTCCTGAAGATGGTATAAATATAACGCCGAAAGCTTAAAAAACAAGATATGTTATTAAACGCTATATACCACAATAAATGTTGTTACTTTTAACTTTGCTACAACGGATAATTCTCCTTATTATACAAGAGACAGTTCCAGTTACAATACGTATTTCGTATATTTTTTGCAACACGCATGCTGTTGTCTATAAGTTATATAAATTTAGTAAAATATACACAACAATAATAATATTGTAGTAGGTCATACTTTACGGAGTTGTCACATATTTTACTGTAAATTTATATTATAAGCAAGAAATATCTCTAAGAAAGATACGCAATTTTTCTGATTATCGATAACTAAACTTCTTTTATAGTCGTTTTTGCTTTCTAAAATGAAATTACACAAAAATCATAGGTTCTATGTCAGTTATTATCACCAAGAAATTGTCAAGTATGCTCGTACGTACATTACAGCCTTATAAAATACTTTATTGAAAAGAGTAGTGCGTGTTTCAAAACTCTAGCTAACATCTAGCTACACAAATACGCCTACTGTGCTAATCATTAATCGATTTCGATTTTTCTGATTTATCCCATATTTTAGACGCCTATACATAAAAATAGAATATACATTTAATTATTTGCCATATCTGTAGCTTCTAGTAAATATTGCATGGTCTACAACTCAATTAAATATAAATAAGTTACGTTATGTATCTTTTACATTTAAAAGATTATGTAGTTACAATATTTCTAATACAATAGTTGTTGCCTTTTTAGTTGCCACATTCATTAACTTTATACGATTTAGCCATGAATTTAAGTTGCTAAATCATTATAAATGACAATTAATTTGTATATATCCATGCTAGTGATAGCATTGTGTTCCTTTTTAAGGTGTCATTTCATAAATAATATTTTTATAATCACTCTTTTTTCTCAATATCGTCGAATTTTTTCAGAATAAAAATTACACCGTCTACCTTTAGAGTGCTTAGATAGGGCTGTTACCACATTATATTGCGTGTTTCTGTGGATTATGAATTATAAATGTCTTTGAATCCTCTTTATTTTGGCTGATAAATTGAATTTTACAGTCTTTGTATTCCAATTCATAAGCAATATTATCTAGATTATTTCTCTCATAGTATTGTGTTCTTGAGAAAATTGATTTAAATAATCGATGCTTCTTTTGTACTGAACTAGGATGAAACTAAACCTATACCCTATGTTCTGTTAATTACGCTAATGATACACGCTTACTACGTTCCACCACATCAACTACATCGACTTTTCGTTTGTAACCGCAAATCAACTTTTTTATAAAACAGTTCTGTCTACGATTTAACATTAATTATTCTACTTTCTTTGTGAGTCCAAATTTCCAATATAAACATTGTTAGGAAATTCTGTTAAGCAGCAAAAATAACTCAAAAACTAAAAATTTTTAGAATGATATTAGTAAATACGAATGTGTAAAGCTAAACGGAAAAACGTATCAATCACAGAATTAAGATATAATTAAGCTATTGATCAATGGAAATATGAACCTAATCTAACTGTTGTACCTCATTATTTTCAGTAATACCAAGAATTTGAAGTAACATGTCCTTGACCGTATTTTCCTACTCTTTTATTGCAAATAAAATTCTTATTATTTTATACCGCAAAATGAAATCTCTTTATCACATCCAACGTATCCTATCATAAAAAAAAAACATTATAATTCTTATATCGTAATATTCTTAATCGAATTCAAAATTATATATCTTTTAGGACACACTAAATGTCCACAATACTAGCTGGAAGCTTTTACAATAAAAATTACATAATAGAAAAATGATCTAAAAAGAACTAACACTAAATGAACGTTAAAAAATAATTAAAATTAAGTACATACTTTCAATATAGGTACTTTGCTAACTGTGGATAGCCTACCACTAAAACGTTTTACAGCGACTGCTTGAATAGGATCAATACAACAGAACAGAACTCCCTTTACCGCTATAATACACGATGCCCTTACTCAATGTAGAGGAACCAGAAAACATCGGAATTTGGTGGAAATTAATAGCACGAAAATAATAGCGCTAATTCCGTTCCTTTAAACCGGAAAAGCAAAGACAATTTAGGTAATCAGCCAAATTAGCTCTGCAGTAAGGACATGAAGTATACCGCAGTGAAGCATATTTAACGAGTTTGTTTTTATGAAAAGCGAAAGATTCGTATGTAAAAGCAACAAATTGATAGTGCATGACTTACCATTTCGTAGAACGGTAGAGAACTAAATATTCGTATCAGAAAACGCCCGGATTCAAGGAGTACGTCGTTGGGAAATCGGTGGAAAACTGGTCATGCGCCTATAAGCTCTCTGCTATATGCAACCAGTCCTACGACAACCTATCAATTTATGACCTACTACTACCTACATGTTGTCACCTAATTATTTATGTCTTCATTCAGCTACCCACATTTAGATATAATAAACATGCAATTACTTTTTCGACATTTAACCTTCAGATAAATATCTAGGAAAAATACTGCTATATTCTTTTATTATCACACCTAGGTATATACTCAGAAAATACATAACCATAATAGTAATATCGATATACCTAGCGCTAGAAAAAACAATTTATGTACATACATATATATTCGAAATCTCTCGTGTGCGGTGTTGGTGTGCAATAGTAATTTGTTGTTTTAGAAACAATAACAATGCAAAAAAACGCATTACTAGCGAAAATCACAAATGTAAGAAACAATCGAAAACAACATGATGCATTTGTAACGGATTTAATACATATGATGTGTATCTCTAATGTTCCCTTTAATAACATTTAAAGATACAGTTTCGCATACAGGCTGCTATAAATTTATATAGTAGTGATTCTCAACCTGTAATCAATCAATCTAACAAACACATTCTTTCAAAATTTGACGCTTCCCCTCTCGAGATATTTCGTATCTCCTTAAGGAAGATTGCCGGGCAGATCGAGGAACCACCAAATTTATGGATTATTTACACTTTATAATGAGATTCCAAATATTACAATTAAAACTTCTATATTAGTATTATGTAAATTAGTTATATATTTACTAGTTGCACACCTAGTATCGTCAAGCAATGTGTTTTGCAATTCCTAGCAACCACATGATCAAATAAAACAGGCAAATTTAGATTTGTAGGTGCATTCAATTGTATGGGTAAATATTCATTGAACATGTTTAACATTTTATTATAAGGTGACGCTGCTAGCTATAACGATGACGATCGTGTATAAGAACAATTCATGCAGGAAGTCGTGGCTGTATCATGTTTGTAAAACTATATCAAAATGCAAAGTCGTGTGACAACTGGAACTTTTGAAGTGCGCGGTAACCAACTCGAACATTATTGATGTTGTTTGAGTTAAATCTCTCTTGATACTTTTCAGTAAAACAGCCCAGATAGCAAAAATAGTTTGAATCAAGCTGGAATAAAAGTTGCCATGACAACGGTGACAGTTTACTTCCAGCTTGTCGCGGAAAGCTGCTAGTTTGTATCCAACTTGAATTAAGCATCGTACTTTACACATGACAAGCTTAAAGTATAGGTACATACTTGCTTTGCAAGGTCATGGTAAACTTGCAGAATGGTTGAATTAAGCTTTTGTTTGTCCAGCTTCAACTATGCTACTAATTATGTATCATGCTTTATTCCAACTTTATTATTTATCGACAAACTTGAATTGTCCTTAATTTTACCAGCTTAGGTAAAGCTTCCTTTACCAGTTTGTATAATGTTTGTCGTTTCTAATGTTCATAATGTACGTTTCAACAGCAATAGCAGCTGTCGTTTTCACTAGAATAATATTTACTTAAAATTACTTGAAATTAATATAAATTTTTTATAGGTACATTAAATTAATATCAGGACTACAAAACAGTAGTCTTAAATTAATCTCAATTCTTTTAATTTTAAGTAGGTGCCTAAATGTAATTCTGTTGCTACTGAAAAGTACAAATAATTAATAGGTATAAAGTGATCGTTAGTTTTTCACGATTAATGTTATCGAAAATAAAACGGGTTATAATCACTGAACTTTTTTATCTATGCTAAATTAATGACGATAGGAACAAATTATAAGGTTAACCATACTATAACAAATAAATAACGACAAACACCAAATCATTATAGATATTATAGTAAAAATCAAAAATGAACACAATAAACGGTAACTTTAGAAAGCACTCGGAAGTCAGAATACGAACTTGTAAATATGCTTACAAACTTAAAAAAAAACAACTTCTTTTAAATTCTGAACAATATATAATTTATAAAAATGCCGTGCCAATTCTCGCCGAACTAATTTAGTATTTTGAATAAACTTATATTATGTAGTTGTAGCACATTATACAGTATGTCCACGAAGAACCCCTAAATAATGAAAGGTGTAATTGTAGACGCAAAAATACGTAAAAGTTTTTTAAGGGAGCTACCGCAGTTTAGATAATGGAGGTCTCCCGACACTTCTTCAACCCTACATTTGTATATCATATACCAAATTTAAATCATAAATTAAAAGTAGACTAATTGACAAAAAACTAGTTTTGTGACGTCATTTCTAAAGTTTCCGTAAAAACTATTTCCGAGTCAAAGTTCATACAAACTTTTTTTCATAATTTTGTCTGCATAATCATGTTTCATTCTTTAGGGGTTGTTCGTGGACAGACTGTCTATTGCGTCAAAACAGACATTGAATGTATTTAGCTCAATATAAGTCTGGAAGATCAGTTTAGATGCCTTACAAAGGATTAAAAAAAAATCTAATATTTCTAGTTACAACAGTAAAAAACGATTTTCAACTTAATTTATTGATTATATTACTGTTTATAAATTGTACAAATATATATAAAGTACTTCAAATTGGAATATAAATAAAGATATTCTAAATATTCTCAGATACATTCATTCTTCTTTTACTTCTTTAATTTTCCATGCTCCTATTAAATATCGTAACCAAATTAATCCTAAGTCTTTTCCCATCTGTACCCAACTCCATACCGGTGTTACTTTTGAACCATCTATCTCAGTCCAATTTACAGCAACCTCTGCTATTGGTATCTTTAGAGTCTGTGCAATGTATAACATTTCAACATCGAAAGCCCTTGAAACCAAAATAATAATTATTAATATATGTTTAATTTAATATACCATAATACCATCTTTCTACATGTAAATTATCAAAACAAATCTTGGCAGCTTTTCTTGTTAGCAGCTTAAATCCACACTGTGTATCTCTTATTCCTCTTACAGCAAAGAACCAGACCAAAAAATGAAATCCATACATAAGAATTGTACGAAAAAAACTGCGACTCGCTATGGCTTCATCTTGCAAATGAGCACGAGAACCTATGGAAATTGCTAGTTTCTTTTCTGCCATACTTCTATCCTCTGAAATTTATGAAGGACTTGTAAGATAAGATAATTTAGATGTTTGATTGTACACAATAAAAAATTTTTACCTACCACTTTCTAATAAATTGAATAAACCCTTTTCAACTTTATTATAATCTGAAAACTTTGTTGCGCCATCAGCATCAGCAAATAATATTAATCGTCCTCTAGTGCTTTGTATGCCCTAAAAAAATAAATCATACAAACACAATAATGTTAGAATCAAAAACGTACCAATCTCACTGCACCACCTTTACCTCTATTTGTAATGAGATCTAGTACTCTCATTTTTTCCGAACCTAACTTACTAATATATTTCTGTGCAACTTCTACTGTCTTATCTTTACTGCCATCACTAACTACAATTATTTCATAAGTTAAACCATTAGATTGAACATTATCTTCTAGAAAATCAATGCATTCATCTAACATCACTGGTACTAAAAATGCAATAGGAAAATCAGAATATTTGATACTAGATGCATGCAGTCATTATCAACGTACATCTTTCTTCTTCGTTATAAGCAGGAATAACAACACTTAAATCTAATGAAGCATTTTCACTTATAGATGGACAACAAATATGTACCCCATTGGCAGCAACAAAATATTTTTCTTTGCTATTTCGGTAAACTAGAGGATGAGGACTAGAAGTGGCTATTAAAAATATGCATGCCTAAAAAAGAATTAATTAGAAAAACAAGCAAAACATGGTCAACATGAATTTACTGATAAAAATACAGATGCAGCAAAGGCAGAAAAATAATAAATTAACGTTAAATAATCTAATTCCGTTATCATATTTAAAATATTATTTACACCGAAAACTTAAGTAACATATTGTAAAAACCACTTAGTTGGCAAATTTAGAGGTTAGGTTAGGTCAGGTTAGGTTTGTTTTCCCGTAGTGTCTTGAGTCGAATTTGACAATTGCTGACATATGTAAATACATTTGAAGAATAATTCTCTTTGTGGTTAATAGATGTCCTGTGTGAGACGTTTAGTTTGTTTTGTTTATAGTAAGTTTGTTCAATTTGACTTTTTGATATTTTGAAAAAATAGTGTATGCAACTCACATTTAATGGCTATTAAGACACTCGTATTCATTAGGTACATTACTAATTTTGTACTTCTAAATATTTTTGATGAAATACAAAAAGGGTTTTTCATGTGGAATGCTTTACATAGATATAACATTTATGTAGCATATCAAATTCAAGACGAAAACTAAGATTTTATAATTTTATTATGAAAACGTCTAATTTTTATATCAGAATTACACATAAATAAATCTGTTGTTTTTTTTATAAAAAATCCAATATTATATATCATAGGTAATAGTTGAAATTATCTAAAGATATACAAAATAAATATTTCATATTCCTACACATTAAATCATAATCAGTTTTCAGTGTTTGAACCCTGAAAGAAAATGATATCTTCAGCTTGAATTGCAGTTGTAGTTCTAGCTTTGCCATCGTCACCTTTCACTTCACCGTAAGTGATTTTACCAGTTACATGCACCCTTTGTCCCTTTTTCAAAAAATTCATAACACTTTCTCTTAACCCAGGTTTAAAGCAGATGACTCTGTGCCACTCAGTCCTCTGAAGAAACTCTCCACTCTCATATCGGTAATTAGAATGAGTAGCTAAAGAAAAAACAGCAACCGGATGCTCATTCGTTCCTTTCATTTGAGGATCACCACCTACACGGCCTAATAACTGCACTGAATTTATTGCTAAAAATTAAAATTTTAAAACAACTTAGTTAAAAATTAGTTTTAACTTCTGCATACTTTTTTCTAATCGTGATGGTTCTTGAGCTGTTGTTGCTGTTTTATTGGTCCTAACAATATTTAACAAACAAAGTTGTTTCAAGTTGGAATTATGTGTAGCAAGTTTTGAGATCTGCGAAAAAATTAAGAAAACGATTACGATTGCTTCAGAAGCAATACAACATTACATACATTTTGCAGTTGCAAAAATATAAAATATACGGACAAAGTGCTTGCAGAGAATTATAACTTACTTTTCTGGCTAACATCTTACAGTATTAAATAACTTATTAAATTGAATATACTAATTAAAAATGTTTAAAAAAATTATAGGTTATGTGTTATTCCAAAACAAACGAGAACCGAATTCTTGAAGCGTGGTTGTTGGTGCATTAGCATAGGTCGCGTTCAGTTATTACATCGGTAAGTCATGATGAGTGAAGTACCGCACTGAATATCTATATGCTCAGAGTACAGTACCTAAAGTGTAGGTATTCAATTCACTACTTCACTAATCTGTATTTACCGCTGACTTACCGATCTGGTTACTGAACACGGCCATTACCTTGCACCAAGTTGCCCAAGTGCAATTTGTGTCAAACAACCGTTTAAATTGCAACAGAAAATAATGAAACCTATAAAAATAATTATTAAATAACAAGTTCAGTACAGCACTGCAATTATAGACTGAAAGTTTACATCCATCAACCACTATGCGGCAACGTGTTTCACTATATTATGGCTCATCAGGACACTACCCAAGCAGAAATTTCTGAAATTCGCAGATGCTACTCTATGAAAGTTAGTAAATATTGTCCTATTTCACTGTAATTTATAGTGAAATAACATATAATTGGTTATTTTAAGGTAGAATCTTAAAATGGCCGTGAAATTGAAAAATGTGTGCTTGGATATGTGACGACTTGTGGTGAATTGAAACTAAAAATTTTAATATTTCATATAAATTGAGGTTTTTGACTTTTATCGGGGTGTGTTCATAATTCATAACTTATTAGTGGAAAATTTGAAATAGGCATTTTTTTCAAATAATAATATTGGTCATAAAATGAACGAAGAATAAGTGACTCGAGAAAAACGATTTATAATTAAAACATTTTTTGGGATTATCTACGATACTGTACATATATGTAATTTGCTTACGTTCGTTTACATCATCCTCACTCCCGTATAGCCTGGACGAATCAATTCATTTTTCAAGAGAAATAATTGTTAGATTAAAAACTAAGTCTATATTTTTATCTTAGTGTTAATTATCTCTTGTTTATCTATAATTTTATCAGAAATAATCGCAGCCAATAATGGTTTTATTTCAAATTTCTCAGCGGCAACTTGTAAAGGAACCTTAATAATTAATTATCGATTTAAGAACCCTCCAAGGTTAAAAACTTACTTGCATTTGCATAACGACAAACGTTATTGGCTAACTACAGTCAATTTGACGATACTTCTCGGATTATTATATTAGCTAGAATTAGCAAAATTACCTACAATACATCGATAGTATAAAGGATATCTACATATACATTCAAAAATAAATACTTTCGTGGCAGAACTGATAAGAAAGTTACTCTGAAGTAATATTATAACCAAGATAAAGCCTAAACAAGTATTTAAACGAAACTACAAAAATTGTAAATTTGAGACGTTTCGGAAATACTAACGAATTTACGGGGGTTTTATACTGGATAATAACATGAAAAAATAAACTGTACATGACTAAACGTAAATCAAAAACTTAATTTCGCTAAAATTACTAAAATGGTCACACAGTTATTACTCTATAAACAAACACCAAATATAAGTTTATTGTGCTTAGTGCAATATCTCAATACTAAATTTTATCTACACAAAACATTCATCCACTTTAGTAATAATTACTGATTAGGTCTAAACATAAGAAGTGCTACTTGCTTGTCGACAACAAGGAATAGCTATTATTGATCTATTTCTCTAATACGGAATTAATACACAATTTCCAGAATAACATTTATTAAAGAATTAATTAATTGTAAAATGATTAAAAATATTAGTATTTGACTTATGTGTTACAGTACTTATAAAAATATACATCACAGAATTTGTCTAATCTTCATCCAGTATTCTCCAAATAAATCTTTGTGCTCTTTTTTGATATATTGAGACAATCCTTGAATAATATAAACCAGCTGTGGTTTATTAGAAAATATGGTATTTAGAGTCCCTCTTAAACCTTCAAAATCATGTGTGTCGTGGTAAGTTTTGATGCATAATAAAAACTCCTGAAAATCACTAGGCTCTAGGGCTTTCTGGACCTAGAACACACATTTCAAATAAATTAAATAACCCAGGATGACGATAAGTACCATAGCGATGAATTCTTTGGTAGATGTAGTTTGTGAAAGATCTAAATTCTCGTTATTCGGTGCAAGATTATTTTGAATAACGATTTTCTTCTTTTTTGTGACACCTTGTTCAGTGTCTGTCGGATTTCTTTTATGGATATTCACTAAATTTGACGGGCCATCTGGTCTCGTCGGCGAATACGATGAGAAATTAAACACACCCTTTTGTTTGTAGATGTTGCTAATATCAAATTCGGCTGGTACGGAATTATTCGTTGTATCGTTCGTGACTCTTCGTGCTCTGCTAACAGGCGGTGGCAACTAAATCAGTAATATAAAAAAGTGGTTTTATTTCTCTAAAGGATGACAAAACATTTATATGTATATATTAATCAGATAGTGATTGTTTGAAAAATGCATTGCTGGAAGATTTTATTTTATTTTCATTAAATTTTATTGACATGTTACCTAACAAAATAATTTCCAAGCAGAATAATTTAAGAATATAAAGTCAATATACGCTTACTTACCATTTTTTCTGCATTATTGAAAAACAATTTCAAATCTCGCATTCCAGCTCCAAAATTTGAAACTAGCTCGATTCTATTTCGCAACCACTTTGACATCTGCGATTTTATTAGCGTAGCATTGAATCTATTGTCCAGCAGTATTATGGCGCCGTAATCATCCTTATGTCGAATAACTCTTCCTACAGCTTGATTTACCGCCCTTGTAGCTTCCAAACTATACCAATCTTCACCTCTTAAAAACTACTTTGATTTAGTTTTTATTGCAAATAAATTAGGACTTTCTACATACTTGCTTATCCTTTGCGTGACATATATCCAAATATCTTTGTTTTAAAATAACTTTAGGATCTTTAAACGGTGGGTACGGAAGTCCTATAATCATTACAGCTCGCCCATTCATATCTGCAAAATCTAAACCTTCTGATACTTTCCCTCTACATACACCCATAAATATGGCTCCTTTAGAGTTGGGATTATCAATTGTGGCATAATACTCATTCATTACGTTATTAAACGAGTTCTTGTCTCTTGGCTCAATAAATATTGTCTATAAAAGATTTTGGATGCCCTAGAGTAATTTTTAGGATATTTGCGTAAAATTACCTTAAGGGCGTTCATACTGCTCCATGTTCCTTCCTGTTGCCAATGATCCTGACACTGCCTCAACGTTGGATAAGATGGGAAAAAAATAAGTAAACCACCCGGTATCATTCGCATAAAATTTAAAATGGTGCGGCCGAGTGACGATAGATATTTTGGGTTATGTCTAGTCAAATTCCAATAAAACATAAAATACCGACAAGACTTGTATAATTATTTAGTTTACCTGTTTCTATAAGTACAGTTTAGTGGTTCATTGTCTGGACCTTTGCCAACTATTTTTACACAAACTTGATTCTTTGTAACAATATGAGGATTTTCGAGTTGGACATCTGCTTTAAGTTCCAATTCCGAGATTAATGGTTGTAATGGAGCTAATGTTCCACTTGTTAATATTATACATTTTATACCCTGCCGAAGTAACATGTTCATTCTAAAGTTATGAATAAATAATTAATAGTAGTAAATTATGTTTCTATTGTCTTTTCTACCCAAAACCAGGACTGAAACACCAATAGCTTACAACACGCCCTCTTTTCTTAGAAGCAGCTTTTGATAACCATCCATCAGTTGTTTTCTTCGCTTCTTCTTCACTGACATGAACCTATAATTATAAAACTTAGAATTAATTAATTAGATTATCGATTATTCTTTAGGACAACAAACTGAATCCGATAACAGATGAAACAAAAGATTAAACCAAATATACATGCACCATCTATCTAGTAGTTCATGTCGCTTGATACGAATCAGAATCGTAGTCAAGTAGTATACTGGTACCAATTGACCGTAGTCGTATGATTCGTACCATTTTACGAATCTGTATAATTATACGTAACTTATATGAATCATTTACTTCATACGAATTCGTATATCTTAGAGTTAGTCAATTGATACGAAACTAAATCTAAGTCAAACAGGATATTTTTTTTCATACTGGTAAATTGTAGGTATGTTACGAATAGTCGTATACGTATGACTCAAATAATTTGCACTCTAATCAGTAGCATGAATATGAATCGTTACTATTTATACTACAATGGTGTATTATGATTTCATAAACATATTCATCCTTTAGCTTTTATAGTTAGTAGTTCGTGTCCCTACGTATAAAAGCGTCAATTCTTATCGTATTTTTAACAAGCTAGATTATTTTCATGAATGTATCTGTGTATTTACGTTTGTTTATTTTACTGAAATATAAATCTTAATTAATAGGATTTCGCAAGATCTTTAGAATGAAGTCCAAACTCGAATCTCTAATAAGACGAGTCATCAATGAACCGGTCTGAATCTGTTACGATCTTTCGGTACGAATCATACGAATCGTTTATACGAGTAGTAATTAGTATTCGGATCACCAGAACGATTCGAATCCTGTTGCTAGTATGGAAAGTCATGAATCATCACGAGTCGATACGAATCCCTTTCGGTACAAATCTTTTATTTTAGGAGTCATTTGGATTCGAATCACTGAAAAAATTGGAATCGCCCGTCGCTAATTTATACTCGTCAGGGATGGAGTTCGCTCGTACAGAGTAGTTCTATGGAGAGGAGAAGTTAAGGTTCCCGTAAATCTAATATTTAAATTGTGAACGTCCGCCCTGAAATATATTCGGTTATAGAGGTATGGAAGAGTTTTATTGATAATAATGCAATAGAACAGCATGGATGCATGCAGCCTGCAGCGTGAAGCCATGCTTAGCCAGTTAGTCCACATTAGTGTATGTGAAATTCTATTTCTATGCCTAACACCATAAATAAACCTAAGGTAAGCATTCTGCACCTCCTGAATCCTAGCCGCGTTAACTGCGTCCAAACAAGGACCATAAATCTTGTCACAAAAATTGAATTTTGATAAAATTAGAGAATCATGCAGCATTGTTTTTTAACTTTAACGGTAGACACGCTCTATTCCCAAAAAATACTTTCAAATTTGCAAATGCTTTCTGTATAGTTGAGAACACATGCTGTTTGAAGCGCAATATATTGTCAATAATAAGCCCTAGATTTCTTGCCGAATTAACGATTTGTATATTGTTATTTAAACAAATTCTAATGATGAGAACGTCTCTGAATCTACTTTCACAAAATACAATCGCCGATGATTTTGCAGGATTAATACAAAGCCTATGCCCCGTGACATAAATTATCTAGATCCCAATTAATTTACATCAAGCTGGGAGAGGGAAAATGAATGATACAGCTGCCTATGATTAGCATACATGTGGTATTGCCAATCTTGAATATCCTTTAAAAAAATGCTGTGTAGATCGAGTAAAAAAAAGTGGGCGAAGAACATTACTCTGGAAAAAGCCCATATCAAGAACTAGACGGTTAGACATTCTGTTATATAATCTGACGCATTGTGATCTGTTGTTTAAGAATTGATTGAATAGGTTGACAGTATTATTGCTAATACCAGTGTACTTGAGAATAGCCAAAAATAGATCGTGATTTAGTGCATCAAATGCCTGAAATCAATCAAAACCAAAACCACAACCTACCTTCATCCAATGCCTTAAAAATATCAGATGATTTCGCAACTGCTGCTCAATAATTTTGTCTAATATTTTAGAAAGTGTGGGCAAGATACTAATTGGTCTCGAATCGTTGTATGCTGTAGGCTTACTGATTTTGGTCATGGTTGCTTGTTTCCAACAGGAAAGGAAAACCTACATCATGTTTTCTATTTCCTCAAGTGTGATTATAAAGTTTATATTATGGACCTACTATTGCTTAATAAGAATTCAATCTATATTTTTTTGTTTACAGTCTTGAAAATGAACTATCTTCCGCTAGGTTTGTTAATTATTATTAATTAGTTAATTAATAATTTTACTATTTTATATTTACTACATTTAGAGTGGTATACTTTATACCTTATAACATCGTTTTATCTTTTCCCTAAAATCAGTCGATACACTGACAAAAGCGACCTGTAGAAGATCCTGTAGTAATTGCAAACCATTTCCTCTTCTTTGAAAAGGTCCCTCTTTAACAGCTGAAAGGAATTGGACAATTTTTTCTATTGTATTTATAATTAAAACATAATTCGCTTCATTAATCTGCAATATAAAAAATATAAACAAACATAATTTTTAGACAGGGTCATTCACGGAAATAGTTCGTTAGGACTTTTTGATGTTCTTGAAATTCAACATTTCTCAAAACTTGTAGTTATAACTGATATCATCTGGACTCGTCAGCAAAATTATTTGCGCCATTGTACAACTTCCGGGTTGCCGTCAACTTTCTTAATTTAAATAACATAATACTTTTGATGGGTTTTTTGTATCGGGCATACAATTCTGCATCAAAACTTATTCAGACACCCTATCTCAAAAATCAGCCGTTTTTGAATTATTCAATTTTTTCCAAATATAGGGCCAATTGCAACTTTATGTTCAAAATTCTGTATTTCTGAAGGCATTGCAGCTAAAGAATATTTGGCATCTTATTAGCCGAAATAGCATACATCAAATTTACGTCCTAAAATTTATCTTAATTTATACAGGGTTGTCCAAAATTAACGTTCATTTCAACTAAGTTCACATCGATGAAAGTTGCTTTTTTTAAATGGAACATCCTATATATTATTGCATTTTTGAATACACTTAATAACTCTCTATCATTGATTATTAGACATGTTAGCTTCTATATCTTTTACGGTTTTAGAGTTATTAGCGATTTTCTGATGGAAGTCCGAAAAATACGCCTTTTTAATGCATTTAAAATCTCAGTAATCCTTGAATGTTAAAATAATTGATATTGTATATGTATGTACTATAAATACACATAGTTGATATTTGTCAAGTAAAATGGCGAATTAAATACATGACGGAAACGAAACGATATTTTAGATCTATTTTCCATTCATGAAGACTGTAGTAGAATTGTGAGTAGCACATGTCGCGTATATGACGACAGATATCCACATTTATGCAAAATGACCTAAAAAATATCAATACAAGAAGCCAAAAAAGAATGTTAAACACTTGTAAAAAATACAAGCCAATATGCCCAATAAGGAATGATAGACTTATTAAGTGTATTAAAAAATGCAATAATATATAGGGTGTTTCATTTAAAAAAAGTGACTCATCAATGTGAACTTGGTTGAAATTAACGTTAATTTTGGACGACCCTGTATAAATTATGATAAATTTTAGGTCGTAAATTTGTGGTATGTACCGTGAATCGAACCGTAACAACCGAGGTTGCGGTGACTTACGGTTTTGCGTTCCGTATATCACCTGTTCCTGAAAAATTGTAATTCACGGAACTCGGTTACTGAAAATGGTGAGTTTCGGTTGCAACCGCAGTTACCAGAATTAGAAGTTGGTTTGTTGTGGTGAGTATCGTTATTACAGGTATCTACTTAGATAATGGTGGTCAGTTTGGTTATGATGCAAGCAGACACAAGTTTTGTAATATTTATAAAACTTTCTTTTACTAGGGACATGCTTGGTTGTCAACCGCCGTAAAATTTAAAAGAAGGTTATGTTATGTTATTGTTTACAACGTGTTCCGCAAATAACCGTATTTTTCAGTGAACCTGTAACTACCAGATTTTAACCGAAACCACGGTAGCGGTTACTTCAAATCATTCGCGGTACAGACTATTGATATCTGCTTTTTGGGTTAATAAGATGCCAAATATTCTTTGGCTGCAATGCCTTCAGAAATACTGAATTTTGAAGTTGCAATTGGCCCTATATTTGAAAAAAAATGAATAACTCAAAAACGGCTGATTTTTGACATAGGGTGTCTTAATAAGTTTTGATGCAGAATTGTCTGCCCGATACAAAAAACTCATCAAAAATAAGCCATGCTATTTAAATTAAGAAAGTTGACGTCAACTTCCGGTAAACCGGCTACAATGGCTAAAATAATTTTACTGATGAGTCCAGATGATATCTGTTATAACTACAAGTTTTGAGAAATGTTGAATTTCAAGAACATCAAAAAGTACTAACGAACCAGTTCCGTGAATGACCCTGTATTGCAATTAAACTCACTCCAGCTTTTCCAAGTATTTCAAATATGTAGCTTCCATCAAATGTAGTCATTTCTAAGTTCTTTTTAATTTCTATTTCATCAACTGCTTTTTCTAAATTTAACACAATCTCTTTCATATCACATAGTTCCTTCTCACTAAAATCCTTTGGCCCTGCGTCATCCATAAAAGATGATACACTGTTACTCATGGCTTTCATTATTTCTGTAACTTCTTCAATACACAATGTTATATCTGCACTTGTAAGCTGCATTGATGCCGAATCTTCACATACTTTTTCCACATTATGTGCTTCATCTAGTATTATTATGTTGTTTGACAATTGTATACCTAATATCAAAACTTATAGTACGATGAATGAAACAAATTTTAAATTTAAATACCAAGAGCTCGCTTTGCTTTAGGGTCGAGCAAATAGTTGTATGGCATAAATATGATATCAGATTCATGTTTCAATTCTCTTGCCATGAAATATGGACAAAACTTATGCGTCATTCCTAATGTTATCAAATCTTCAATATCGACGATATTCGCTGATTTTATAGCAGGGCTGTCCTTTTGCCTCTCTACACGATTATAAAAATGACAAGAATGACTTAATAACTTTAATTTACACATATGAATCTGCAATACTAGAGATGTTAAAGATAAATATAATTGCATTATTTAATAAAAAATACCTTAGCAACACTATGCTGCTCTTTCATTATGTCAGGATGTATACACATCTGCTCGCGAGAACCAATTATAGTAGCTCGCATATCACTATACGCAGTTCGTTTTAGCTCTTGCATGGCTTGTGTTAATTGCGAGTGAGTTCTTGATGCATAAATTATGGTTGGAAGATGAAAAAAAGTTTGCCCACTATTTGAGTTATTCCCCAATTTCTTACCCAAATCATTGTTGAGTGACTTCATAAATTCACTTGCTTCCTCCATTTCAGGATTTTGCATGGTCAATCTTAACTGTGCTTTTTTCATTGATAACCATGCCAAAGATGAACATAACAAAGATAAAGTTTTACCGGTGCCAGTTGGAGATTCCAAAACTCCATTCGTTTCATTTTGTAAACAATCTATTACTTTTTCCATATAGGCTTTTTGTAGTGGATATGGTTCGAAAGGAAATGAAACTGGAATACCTCGAATTGTACATGTAGTCATTGTGGAAATATATAAAATAGTATAAACAATATTAGACAGTAACTTATAGCTTGTTGTAGAAAGATTATTTGTTTGAACAATTTAAAATTAAAGAAACATGTTTAGCTTTGGTTAAGTTTGACTACTTTTCGCGGCACAATTTGATGTAATCAAATCTACAATAAAACACCAACATTCGAAACTCGCCTTTACAGTAATACGTGGTAATACGCAGAATGCAATGCATGCAATGTTTTTATAGCGCATGACCGGTCAGTAGTATCACCACATTTCAAATAGAACATACCATGTATATGACACAAGTATAGTGGTACCATCTATAGAGTATTAACTGATACTATTGGCCTTAGATAATTATGGTTCCTAGATTGAAATGTATTCTATCTTATCAACTTCACAAAACTACATTCGATGGTACCTGATCCGCCTGATCGCTCTGTTTATAATTTGCAATTATAGTATCTTTTTGTATCTTGTTTATAATTTAATAAGTCTGTTCGTAATTCCAGTTACTGATGTATGTATGTATGTGTTGCGGGACGATATTGCACTGCAACCTGAAAGGTCTATTGTGTCCCCCCTTTCTTGGTTTGTAGTTGAGGGTTTCTCGATTTCATTGCTGACTTGCTAGACCTATCTGCTTTAGAAAATTTAGAATGTAGGATGGCTTGACTTTAGGGAGATTTCTCCCTCTTCTATTTCATAAGATCCTAGGTACATAGCCCTTGAATTACGTAGCACTCAGCAGAAAGGATATATGTATGGAAGTTTACCTCCTCGCAGAAACGGCATTCTGCTCTCTGCTAGCTCAATTGTTTTCATATGCCTTCGGAGCCGACAGTGACCTAATAGGATTCCTGTTAGTAAGCGAAGTTTATCTTTGCTCATAGTAATGAGTTCATTGAATCTGTTCTGGTTATAGGTTCTCAGAGTCTTTTTCGCTTGTCTAAGTCCATGTTGATCAAACCAGTGCTTGGTTTTTCTTTGATCAACTTTTTTTAGTTTCTCTAATATTGTGCTCTGATTGATCCCGGAAAAAGGTTCAAGGCCCAAGAGAGATGCACTCGCTCCTTTTTTGCAAGTTTGTCTGCTTTCTAATTTCCTTCTAATCCGGTCCCAGCAAACAAAATGTCGTCATGAGGCCGTCAAATTTCGAATTTTGAAGACCAAAAGACGTTCTTCAAAGACGTCTTCAAGAAGAATCTATGACGTACTTACGACACATCCTCACGACGTCATTGTAAAGTGATTTTATATCTGACGAAACAAAAGATAAGTAGACATAATATACACGTCTTCTAATGAATGTAATATACGTATTACTTTTCTCTTCACAGATAGTACTTACCTTTATATTTCTTTTTCTTATAAGGGGAAACACTTGTTATTTAGATGTTAAACAAACCATTATTTTAGATGCTGAATCTGTTAAAAAATATATATCGAAGATATAATCAGGTTTAAGTAAATGTAATGAAGAACAAATTCATACATACAATGATACAATGTTTGTTATACTTTATTGAAGGTTTACTTGTTATCAAAACAATACATTTAATATATACATATACCTAATATTAACTACGGGCTAAGGTGCTGTGCTGATGAGACCCCTCTATAAGCAATAACATTTTTCTGTCGAGCAAATAAAAGAAAATTCTACTTGTTAATAAATGGCGGACGCATAATTATCACACGAATTTCAGTTCTTTATGAATTAAACTTGTGCATTACATCACATTAAACCAGCTTTCATAACCAAATCAAAAAAGTACGCAGCTACCTAGTTTCACTACCAACATTCCTAAATAATAAGCAACTTCAAAAACGAATTGCATAATCTCGTCACTCATCGTTGGTGAAATTTGTTGTACGTTAAACTTTTTTATTTAGAACTCAAATAAGTACCTAATCATTAATAATAAACGACCACAATATACATATATAGGTATAATGTAATAAATTCAAATTTAATATACTTACATGCAGCATCCAGTTATTCTCGAGACGTACCCAACGTGTTTCTGCTTGCTGAAGTGTGTCCCGGCACCCACATGAGAGTGACTTTGGTTTCCCTGCCCAACTCGTTTATCTTAGATAGGCAGTCCCAAGCCATTTGTGAGTTGATCGTATAGGAATTCAGCGTTTTGATGACTTCTCTCACAATACCGAAAATTTTTATATTCGCAGGCATTTTAAGATAGTATTGAATTATTGTAAGAAAATAACTAAATACTCTGGACTTCATGTTAGACCCTCTCACTATAGCCTATTATAATAAATTTTGTTTGTAGTTGGTTGGAGATGTTTGATAGCAAATTTCCAACTATTTGGTAATTGATTAATAATTAATGAAATAAATTTCGTAGAATCTTAAATAGGCAACCGAAAAGATACCTAATCTTCCTATGGGAAATGTATGTACATATGTGACGCCTCTTCATGGCCACATTTGCCGTCGAAATCAATTTTCTTTAAGCAGAATCGTTTGTAGATTCTTAATAGCGATTTTCAGACGTTTACCTTGCTACTCAACAGTTTATTAACAAAGAATAAAACTACTTCCTATGGGGATTATATGCAGTTTTAGCCTTTCATGGATACATATTACTATCGAATGATAGCGAATTTTCAACGTTTGATGGAAATTGGCTACCAAACACCTCTACAAACAACATTTATTTAGCTGCAGTGAGGCGTAACTTTATGACTAGACTCGGCCAAGAGGAGCAAGTTTCAGTCCAGTGCAGAGAACAACGTGGAGGAGCGAACTGCGTGGCACGGAAACTCGAGCGTCCGCATGGAAGTACACTTGTTCAGTATTATTCCACTGGTCGTTGTCAGTGCTTATTAGTACACACATACTTAGAAAATGTCGCATCCTCTATTCGACTTGCTTTCAAAAGAGTTGAAAAACGTACTATCGATAAAATTTTAAGCGCATTGAACAAATTTTAAGTTCACAAAGTTAACAAACCAACTTTTAATGTTTCTGAGTGACGGTGTCGCTAACATGCTTTCCTTAGGCAACTCTCTTAAAGAAGAGTGTGGCAATCTGTTACGTGTAACATGTAAAATCCATGCTTTAAACCTTGTGGGGCAATTGATTCTTAAATGTTATCCACGAGTAAATTCTTTAATAGCTCACACGAAGGCAGTGTTTTTGAAATCCCCAAACCAAACCAGCTGTGTCCCAAAGTGCCTGAACTACCACAGCCTGAACCACGCATTGTGGAACATGGTTAGAGGATGCGCTTTACTACCGCAAACATTCTGATAGTTTTACAATTCCATCCGAGACACGCCGAAGCTATCAAGAAAGCCAGAAAATGTTACAAGATAGATTAAAAGTGATTTAAAAACTATTCACAAGAACTACTATGGACTAGCGGAGGGAATTGAAGAATTACAAAATGATTAGATGTTGTTTGTGGATTATGTTTAAATTGGGGATGATGGTCACTCACACCTATGTACGGCAAAAAATATGAGTCTACAATGTAACACGAAAATGTGAAAGCGTTATTAACAAGGATTCAGATTTTCTCATACTAAGACAAATGTGTGAAGGTGCGTCGAAAGATACATTAAGTTGTCACAAGGATTACTGTAAAGTTGCAAATATAACATCACTTGTTGCGGAACGGTCGTTTTCATCATTAAGAAAGATTTATTCCGTACGTCGTACTCATTTGACTAAAATAAGTGTGGAAACATATTTAATGATTGAAATATTTAATAGATACCACCCAGTTTGTGATTTCATTGAAGCTTCTTTAAACAGTACCTACGTGTTTCAGCGCGTTATGTAATATATTTTTTGTCATTATTTTATGTGTAAACATTCATGCGTCTGTAAATCCTATGCTCACTCATAAAAGTCACGAACATGCATGATGCGAGTACGTAAACGTTACTGATCCTACTGCTCGGCTTCTCCACGTCATTCTCCGCACTACACTGAAACTTGCTCGTCTTTGCCGAGTCTAGTAATAAGTGAATTAACTCACTAAAGCTCAATGGCAATAATTATAAAGAAATATTATTTGATTAATTTAAAATATTAACGGAAGAAACGTTTCACAAATATTTTTTTTCCTTAAATACATTTCTTAAATCACTTATTCTTTGGCACTATAGTTTGTGATTGGATCTTAATATTACGCTAATAATCGCTAGAACATTGCCTCTTTGAAATTTGATACCAACAACTGAGAGTAGGGCCTTAACACTGTATGGTATGCTCCAAGAAACTAAGTACAGAATTTAAACAGCCTTGAATTTTATGTTGCGTGTATGCTTTTATTAATTATGGGATTATTTCGATATTATCTCACAACTAATACCGCTAAATCTCGGTAATGGGCGTGCTAATGTGAGATTAGCATCGATTGTCGAAATTAAAATCAGTGAAGTGTGATATTTTTACAAGTTGCTAGCGCAATTTAGTATTGAAAGGACGTTTTTGTATTTTTAGGAAAGTTTTTTGTAGCCTGCTCTATTCTCTGGGGACAGAAATTGCTTGAAAATTGCTCTTGAGATTTTTTATGTTGCTTGCTACTGAGATACCTATAACTATTGCCCTGGTTTTGGTTACGAGAAACTAAAACGCTGGATGATTGCTTGGGAGGAAGTCCGTGCTTGAGAAGGGAGAGTACAAGTGTGTCTGCCTGTGTATATTTACTGTTTTCGGTTTACGTTTTAATTAGCTATAATTATAGCTAATTAAAACTAAAATTAAATAGCTATAATAGCCGTTATGCTTAAAAGCCGACTTTAGTTAAAGGGACTTTACGAGTCTGATTATGAAACCGACCGTAAGTTTTATGGTTTTGCTAACTTATTAGGTTTGTATAATTTTTTTTCTTTGGGATATTACTATGGTTTTCAGTTGTTTTTAATAGATTAGGTACTAGTCTTACTTATTCCCAACTACATATTTAATTTCCTTCTTTTCACTGTAGGAAAATGATGGATTAGGAAAATATGCAAAACACTTCATATTCTCTCAAGATATTGTATTTCAAACATATTATTCATGTTAACAATAAACTCATTTCCATATAAAACACTTACGCAGCAATATTAGAATATAGAGCTGCATAAATTTCTCTGTCATCATTTTTTTCTACGAATTAAATATGTACAATATAATCATAGTAATAATATTAATAATAGCCTATAAATTAGGTATTGGAACAAGAAACCAATTGACACAAAAATTCGATTCGGTTTAAAGCTACGCAGGCAGGTAGTCAATTTATCTACCATTACATAATCCCTATTATGTACTAAAATATTGCTAATTCAATGTGATCATTCATTTGAAAAAGAAGTAAAAGTAAAGAATAAAGGGAGAAGTAGAGACTAAAAAATATTCATATTTTGTTTTGTTTTTTTCGTTTAATATACTATCTATGTACATAAATATACAACCGACATATATTCATATATTTATAATAATATAGAAATCTATTTTATATTTATATATTTTATTATTATTTAAGAAATCACACAAATTGAGTCAATTATTATTTCAGAGATCACAGAAACAGAGCTGGAAACAAGCCCCTCCAACATTTATGGCTTCTCACGTACAATTTGTTTACAAAATATTATATTTGCAACTATTGGGAATATTTCAGGAAGTTACTACATTTAGATTGGTTAGGTTTTTGTTCTAACATACATATCAACGTGAACAACAAAAAATATTGCACTTTTTAAATAAAAATTTAGTATACTACTTTTAAACATTCAAAAGATTGAAAGTATGAATGTAAATTTTGATTGGCTTCATACATTTGTGATGACGATGTGTATACATATACTTATATATTTTCTAGGAATACTGTCTAGTGTGAGGAGGCCCAACAATATTTACACCATAATTCCAAAACAAGAATGTGAAATGGGTCAACACCAACACTATTGATTAGGTTGTCTACCTATAAATATCCTCAAATATTCCTCAATACAAATCTTTTCTCCTTCAAAAATTGTGCGGAATGTCTCAAGACTCTATACATTTTTTTAATTATAATTACTTATTAATTCATATAATTTTTTTTGTCAAAATAGATTTTTTAATTTTAATTTTTACAAAATTCTGGCCCCAAAAATATAAAAATTCCAGTCCATCTCTTTGTACATGATTGGCTTGTACATTTATTCTTTTATCGATATACAAAAAGAAATTCATTATTGTCATTACTTAGTGATTTTCGATCACAATATCTTCTTTTTGTGAAGTTGCTCCTCATAAACGGTATGAAATGGAGATTACACATAAATATGACAAACAAAAAGCTGCCAACGGCAGTTCCCAAAAACAAAAAAAGTGTCCAAATTAAATTAAATATCTTTTGGCACGATATATTTATAAAATGAGGCGATAT
>CM043018.1:30873510-30953302 GCA_023690525.1 Holotrichia oblita | reverse complement strand
ATATCGCCTCATTTTATAAATATATCGTGCCAAAAGATATTTAATTTAATTTGGACACTTTTTTTGTTTTTGGGAACTGCCGTTGGCAGCTTTTTTGTTTGTCATATTTATGTGTAATCTCCATTTCATACCGTTTATGAGGAGCAACTTCACAAAAAGAAGATATTGTGATCGAAAATCACTAAGTAATGACAATAATGAATTTCTTTTTGTATATCGATAAAAGAATAAATGTACAAGCCAATCATGTACAAAGAGATGGACTGGAATTTTTATATTTTTGGGGCCAGAATTTTGTAAAAATTAAAATTAAAAAATCTATTTTGACAAAAAAAATTATATGAATTAATAAGTAATTATAATTAAAAAATGTATAGAGTCTTGAGACATTCCGCACAATTTTTGAAGGAGAAAAGATTTGTATTGAGGAATATTTGAGGATATTTATAGGTAGACAACCTAATCAATAGTGTTGGTGTTGACCCATTTCACATTCTTGTTTTGGAATTATGGTGTAAATATTGTTGGGCCTCCTCACACTAGACAGTATTCCTAGAAAATATATAAGTATATGTATACACATCGTCATCACAAATGTATGAAGCCAATCAAAATTTACATTCATACTTTCAATCTTTTGAATGTTTAAAGTGGTATACTAAATTTTTATTTAAAAAGTGCAATATTTTTTGTTGTTCACGTTGATATGTATGTTAGAACAAAAACCTAACCAATCTAAATGTAGTAACTTCCTGAAATATTCCCAATAGTTGCAAATATAATATTTTGTAAACAAATTGTACGTGAGAAGCCATAAATGTTGGAGGGGCTTGTTTCCAGCTCTGTTTCTGTGATCTCTGAAATAATAATTGACTCAATTTGTGTGATTTCTTAAATAATAATAAAATATATAAATATAAAATAGATTTCTATATTATTATAAATATATGAATATATGTCGGTTGTATATTTATGTACATAGATAGTATATTAAACGAAAAAAACAAAACAAAATATGAATATTTTTTAGTCTCTACTTCTCCCTTTATTCTTTACTTTTACTTCTTTTTCAAATGAATGATCACATTGAATTAGCAATATTTTAGTACATAATAGGGATTATGTAATGGTAGATAAATTGACTACCTGCCTGCGTAGCTTTAAACCGAATCGAATTTTTGTGTCAATTGGTTTCTTGTTCCAATACCTAATTTATAGGCTATTATTAATATTATTACTATGATTATATTGTACATATTTAATTCGTAGAAAAAATGATGACAGAGAAATTTATGCAGCTCTATATTCTAATATTGCTGCGTAAGTGTTTTATATGGAAATGAGTTTATTGTTAACATGAATAATATGTTTGAAATACAATATCTTGAGAGAATATGAAGTGTTTTGCATATTTTCCTAATCCATCATTTTCCTACAGTGAAAAGAAGGAAATTAAATATGTAGTTGGGAATAAGTAAGACTAGTACCTAATCTATTAAAAACAACTGAAAACCATAGTAATATCCCAAAAAAAAATAATTATACAAACCTAATAAGTTAGCAAAACCATAAAACTTACGGTCGGTTTCATAATCAGACTCGTAAAGTCCCTTTAACTAAAGTCGGCTTTTAAGCATAACGGCATAGCTAATTAAACCGTAAACCGAAAACAGTAAATATACACAGGCAGACACACTTGTACTCTCCCTTCTCAAGCACGAACTTCCTCCCAAGCAATCATCCAGCGTTTTAGTTTCTCGTAACCAAAACCAGGGCAATAGTTATAGGTATGTACCTCAGTAGCAAGCAACATAAAAAATCTCAAGAGCAATTTTCAAGCAATTTCTGTCCCCAGAGAATAGAGCAGGCTACAAAAAACTTTCCTAAAAATACAAAAACATCCTTTCAATACTAAATTGAGCTAGCAACTTGTAAAAATATCACACTTCACTGATTTTAATTTCGACAATCGATGCTAATCTCACATTAGCACGCCCATTACCGAGATTTAGCGGTATTAGTTGTGAGATAATATCGAAATAATCCCATAATTAATAAAACCATACACGCAACATAAAATTCAAGGCTGTTTAAATTCTGTACTTAGTTTCTTGGAGCATACCATACAGTGTTAAGGCCCTACTCTCAGTTGTTGGTATGAAATTTCAAAGAGGCAATGTTTGCTAGCGATTATTAGCGTAATATTAAGATCCAATCACAAACTATAGTGCCAAAGAATAAGTGATTTAAGAAATGTATTTAAGGAAAAAAAATATTTGTGAAACGTTTCTTCCGTTAATATTTTAAATTAATCAAATAATATTTCTTTATAATTATTGGCATTGAGCTTTAGTGAGTTAATTCACTTATTACTAGACTCGGCAAAGAGGAGCAAGTTTCAGTGTAGTGCGGAGAATAACGTGGAGAAGCCGAGCAGTAGGATCAGTAACGTTTACGTACTCGCATCATGCATGTTCGTGACTTTCATGAGTGAGCATAGGATTTACAGACGCATGAATGTTTACACATAAAATAATGACAAAAAATATTTTACATAACGCGCTGAAACACGTAAGTACTGTTTAAAGAAGCTTCAATGAAATCACAAACTGGGTGGTATCTATTAAATATTTCAATCATTAAATATGTTTCCACACTTATTTTAGTCAAATGAGTACGACGTACGGAATAAATCTTTCTTAATGATGAAAACGACCGTTCCGCAACAAGTGATGTTATATTTGCAACTTTACAGTAATCCTTGTGACAACTTAATGTATCTTTCGACGCACCTTCACACATTTGTCTTAGTATGAGAAAATCTGAATCCTTGTCAATAACGCTTTCACATTTTCGTGTTACATTATAGACTCATATTTTTTGCCGTACATAGGTGTGAGTGACCATCATCCCCAATTTAAACATAATCCACAAACAACATCTAATCATTTTGTAATTCTTCAATTCCCTCCGCTAGTCCATAGTAGTTCTTGTGAATAGTTTTTAAATCACTTTTAATCTATCTTGTAACATTTTCTGGCTTTCTTGATAGCTTCGGCGTGTCTCGGATGGAATTGTAAAACTATCAGAATATTTGCGGTAGTAAAGCGCATCCTAACCATGTTCCACAATGCGTGGTTCAGGCTGTGGTAGTCAGGCACTTTGGGACACAGTTGGTTTGGTTTGGGGATTTCAAAAACACTGCCTTGGTATGAGCTATTAAAGAATTTACTCGTGGATAACATTTAAGAATCAATTGCCCCACAAGGTTTAAAGCATGGAGTTTACATGTTACACGTAACAGATTGCCACACTCTTATTTAAGAGAGTTGCCTAAGGAAAGCATGTTAGCGACACCGTCACTCAGAAACATTAAAAGTTGGTTTGTTGAAACTTAAAATTTCTTCAATGCGCTTAAAATTTTATCGATAGTACGTTTTGCAACTCGTTTGAAAGCAAGTCGAATAGAGGATGCGACATTTTCTAAGTATGTGTGTACTAATAAGCACTGACAACGACCAGTGGAATAATACTGAACAAGTGTACTTTCATGCGGACGCTCGAGTTTCCGTGCCACGCAGTTCGCTCCTCCACGTTGTTCTCTGCACTGCACTGAAACTTGTTCCTCTTGGCTGAGTCTATTCATAAAGTTACGCCTCACTGCAGCTAAATAAATGTTCTTTTTAATTGTTTGTAGAGGTGTTTGGTAGCCAATATCCATCAAACGTTGAAAATTCGCTATCATTCGATAGTAATATGTATCCATGAAAGGCTAAAACTGCATATAATCCCCATAGGAAGTAGTTTTATTCTTTGTTAATAAACTGTTGAGTAGCAAGGTAAACGTCTGAAAATCGCTATTAAGAATCTACAAACGATTCTGCTTAAAGAAAATTGATTTCGACGGCAAATGTGGCCATGAAGAGGCGTCACATATGTACATACATTTCCCATAGGAAGATTAGGTATCTTTTCGGTTGCCTATTTAAGATTCTACGAAATTTATTTCATTAATTATTAATCAATTACCAAATAGTTGGAAATTTGCTATCAAACATCTACAACCAACTACAAACAAAATTTATTATAATAGGCTATAGTGAGGGTCTAACATGAAGCCCAGAGTATTTAGTTATTTTCTTATAATAATTCAATACTATCTTAAAATGCCTGTGAATATAAAAATTTTCGGTATTGTGGGTATATTGTCTTAAGAGTTCTTGTACTGTACATGATTTTATTATTAATCTTAAGTTACTCAAGCTATAATGAAGGTATCAATAACATTTTGTTTTAGTGAAAGAAAGTATAATACCATATTTGGAAAACCCAGTCAGTAGCGACGTCAACTGTACGTCCTATATGACGCATATACGACTTCATAATGACTTTGTCACAGGCAAATAACATCTGCTTTATGACGGCAGTACCACATCACCACAATGCTATAAATATAACGAACGTTATTGCTGTTGGGAGCAAATGATTAAACATCTAAAAGGCGTTACTGTCACAAAGGCTAGCAGCAATTCCAAAAGAGGTTTTGTGGCAGCAATTCCAAAAGAGGTTTTGTGCAAAATGAGACACATCGCCGGTATAACATAACTGCAATACCATGAATTAACCAAAATGTAATATTTTGCAGAGGCACTAAAAACTGATTTGAAAAATTATTTAAACGATTAAAAATTCAATGTTCTGTAAGGGTTTTGAAACTTAGGTAAGTAATAACAACCTTTGCAACACACTGAATTTTAAATTGTTTGAATATTTTTTGACACTCATTTTTAGAACCGCTGAAAATCATATATTTTTTGGCATGAAAAATTAAAAAATGGAAAAAATTATGTGCAAAAGTGCATATTGTTTCCCAAGACACAGATTTTGTTATATGGTTATCCTTGTTTAGACTAAATTGCTTTTGTTACTATAAAATAAATATTAGGAAATTAACGCAACTACTACTTAATGCAGTGTCAAATTTTAGTGGATTGAACGTCTAAACGGTGTCTCTGAAAGTATGTACGTCAAAAGTACCTACGTCATTATTTGGTTAGATGACGTCAATGACGAAATATGACCTACAAATGACGTCAAAACTACGTCAGCTTGCTACCTGAGAAGCTTTTGTCTGCACAACTTGGCAAATCACATACAATCTTTTTTCTGCGTTACGGAGCTGTACAAATATTTAACAGTACTATACATACACAATCCCAGTCGAATCTAACAACATTAAAAATAAAGTTTACACAGTCGTGGGTAAAGAAAATAAAATATTAGTTCCCTGTTTACAGAATCAGTTTGATAGTCAAAACCAAGATATTCTTCTGAAAAGTCTATAGGTGATCTATAGGCAGAAAACTTGTAGCTAAACATACTCGTGCGCTTAGTTTTGGTTTTGACAATTGGAAACAATCAGCAACTGAGAAGTCATCAAAACGCTGAGTTCCTATACGATCAGCTCACAAATGGCTTGGGACTGCCTATCTAAGATAAACGAGTTGGGCAGGGAAACCAAAGTCACTCTCATGTGGGTGCCGGGACACACCTCAGCAAGCAGAAACACGTTGGGTACGTCTCGAGAATAACTGGATGCTGCATGTAAGTATATTAAATTTGAATTTATTACATTATACCTATATATGTATATTGTGGTCGTTTATTATTAATGATTAGGTACTTATTTGAGTTCTAAATAAAAAAGTTTAACGTACAACAAATTTCACCAACGATGAGTGACGAGATTATGCAATTCGTTTTTGAAGTTGCTTATTATTTAGGAATGTTGGTAGTGAAACTAGGTAGCTGCGTACTTTTTTGATTTGGTTATGAAAGCTGGTTTAATGTGATGTAATGCACAAGTTTAATTCATAAAGAACTGAAATTCGTGTGACAATTATGCGTCCGCCATTTATTAACAAGTAGAATTTTCTTTCATTTGCACGACAGAAAAATGTTATTGCTTATAGAAGGGTCTCATCAGCACAGCACCTTAGGCCGTAGTTAATATTAGGTATATGTATATATTAAATGTATTGTTTTGATAACAAGTAAACCTTCAATAAAATATAACAAACATTGTATCATTGTATGCATGAATTTGTTCTTCATTACATTTACTTAAACCTGATTATATCTTCGATATACATATATTTTTCCCCTTATAAGAAAAAGAAATATAAAGGTAAGTACTATATCTGTGAAGAGAAAAGTAATACGTATATTACATTCATTAGAAGACGTGTATATTATGTCTACTTATCTTTTGTTTCGTCAGATATAAAATCACTTTACAATGACGTCGTGAAGATGTGTCGTAAGTACGTCATACATTCTTCTTGAAGACGTCTTTGAAGAACGTCTTTTGGTCTTCAAAATTCGAAATTTGACGACCTGATGACGACATTTTGTTTGCTGGGACCGGATTAGAAGGAAATGAGAAAGCAGACAAACTTGCAAAAAAGGAGCGAGTGCATCTCTCTTGGGCCTTGAACCTTTTTCCGGGATCAATCAGAGCACAATATTAGAGCTCTTTCACACTGGCGACTTAGCAGTGCGAGCTAGCATCGCGATTTAGTCGCTTTCTATGCGGTTCTATGCACAGTCAGCCGCGCTGCTGAATCGCTAGTGTGTATAGGAATAGGGAATACATCGGTAAAATCCGTGAGCGATTGTCGCGCTGTTAACTCGCGCTGCTATAAATCGCCAGTGTGAAAGAGCTCTTAGAGAAACTAAAAAAAGTTGATCAAAGAAAAACCAAGCACTGGTTTGATCAACATGGAATGAGACAAGCGAAAAAGACTCTGAGAACCTATAACCAGAACAGATTCAATGAACTCATTACCATGAGCAAAGATAAACTTCGCTTACTAACAGGAATCCTATTAGGTCAGTGTCGGCTCCGAAGGCATATGAAAACAATTGAGCTAGCAGAGAGCAGAATGCCGTTTCTGCGAGGAGGTAAACTTCCATACATATATCCTTTCTGCTGAGTGCTACGTAATTCAAGGGCTATGTACCTAGGATCTTATGAAATAGAAGAGGGAGAGATCTCCCTAAAGTCAAGCCATCCTACATTCTAAATTTTCTAAAGCAGATAGGTCTAGCAAGTCAGCAATGAAATCGAGAAACCCTCAACCACAAACCAAGAAAGGGGGGACACAATAGACCTTTCAGGTTGCAGTGCAATATCGTCCCGCAACACATACATACATACATCAGTAACTAGAATTACGAACAGACTTATTAAATTATAAACAAGATACAAAAAGATACTATAATTGCAAATTATAAACAGAGCGATCAGGTACTCATCGAATGTAGTTTTGTGAAGTTGATAAGATAGAATACATTTCAATCTAGGAACCATAATTATCTAAGGCCAATAGTATCAGTTAATACTCTATAGATGGTACCCATAGATAATATAATACTAACGTACTATAGATACGGCAGAAGGTCCCGTGTACTGTCGTCACAGTTTTGGTACTCACACATTTCACCCGGTGTCGCTGGCATTGCTTTTTGAAATTTGAAATATGAAAAGCGCGAAATTGAGTGTCATTATGACATTATACTCGCATTGTCATTCGGATTTTGTAAGTTGTGTCACAAGCGTCTTTAAAAACAGTATTAGTAGAATATGGTAATTTTTGTGATATTCTTGGAGAAGATATAATATAAGTTGAAGGATTATGCACTCTACAAAAACTTTTTGAATAAAAAAGAGATAACAACAAGAACAAAAATGACGGTGTATCAAGCAGTATACTTACAAGTCTTAACCTATGGAGCAGAAAATTGGATACTTGATGAAAGACAAACAAAACGACTACAATCCAGTGACATTAAACAGATGCTGACAAGATAATCATTAAGAACTGAAGTAGAAGAAAAGAAACTGAAATGGTGGGGACACTTGATCAGAATGAATGAAACTAGACAGGTGAAGCGGGTATGGGAGGTAAGGAAAATCGGGAAAAATCGGAGAGGACGACCCAGAAAAACGTGGAACAGCAGTACGGATGAACTTCTGAAAAAAAGAGGAAAAACGTGGAACGAGGTGAAGGCCCTAGCCAGAAACAGGAAAGAGTGGCGTGAATTTGTTGAATCTGTGGAACTAAATTAAGAGAACTTTACACCTCGACACCTTCGCGTATAAGAGGTCTTTGAAAATGTATGTATGTTTAAAAGGATTATGTTGGACGTGGTTTAGTTTAAACCTGAAATAGTAGTGTTAAATGCCGCTTAAGGATGAAACTATCGTTTCTATTAAATTGACAAGAGCTGACATACTAGCAACTAGTTTTGACATAAAGCAGTGACACTTTATTTTCATACCGCATTATCCCATACAAATTGAAGCAGTACAAGAAATGTTTAATGTCTTCAAGGCGATAACACCAGATACAATATACTTCGCCAAGGAGAGTGCAGTATACAACATCCAATTAACAGGTAAATACAAGATGTGTTATTAAATTCTGTTATGGTTTAGACCTACATTCTAATAGTACCCCTTAGTGGCTTTCCGAGATTGTTAAAACTTGAATATCTTTTGAGATCATTTTTATAAATTACCTAACCTTCGGTTTCGATATTACAGGTATACGTGACATATATCATCCAAATTGAAACTTCACGAGAAGCGTTAGGGAATGAAATTTTATTTCGTCGTGTTCCACGAAGATAACATTTTTGTAAAAATATTTTTAATGAAAATATAGGACAATATTCAGAAACTATATAAAAGCGCTTTGTTTTTTAGTTTAAAAGTTAGAAATTCAATTTTCAATAATAAACAAGCTTTTTGTGCCCCAGTATGGTCTGTTTTAAATTTAACACATTTCACTAGATGGCGCAGAAACACGCCAACAAAATTTTATTAGAAGTGTCCAATCTATAGAGAATGAAATGTATATATTATCTATGATGGTACCACTATACTTGTGTCATACACATGGTATGTTCTATTTGAAATGTGGTGATACTACTGACCGGTCATGCGCTATAAAAACATTGCATGCATTGCATTCTGCGTATTACTGTAAAGGCGAGTTTCGAATGTTGGTGTTTTATTGTAGATTTGATTACATCAAATTGTGCCGCGAAAAGTAGTCAAACTTAACCAAAGCTAAACATGTTTCTTTAATTTTAAATTGTTCAAACAAATAATCTTTCTACAACAAGCTATAAGTTACTGTCTAATATTGTTTATACTATTTTATATATTTCCACAATGACTACATGTACAATTCGAGGTATTCCAGTTTCATTTCCTTTCGAACCATATCCACTACAAAAAGCCTATATGGAAAAAGTAATAGATTGTTTACAAAATGAAACGAATGGAGTTTTGGAATCTCCAACTGGCACCGGTAAAACTTTATCTTTGTTATGTTCATCTTTGGCATGGTTATCAATGAAAAAAGCACAGTTAAGATTGACCATGCAAAATCCTGAAATGGAGGAAGCAAGTGAATTTATGAAGTCACTCAACAATGATTTGGGTAAGAAATTGGGGAATAACTCAAATAGTGGGCAAACTTTTTTCATCTTCCAACCATAATTTATGCATCAAGAACTCACTCGCAATTAACACAAGCCATGCAAGAGCTAAAACGAACTGCGTATAGTGATATGCGAGCTACTATAATTGGTTCTCGCGAGCAGATGTGTATACATCCTGACATAATGAAAGAGCAGCATAGTGTTGCTAAGGTATTTTTTATTAAATAATGCAATTATATTTATCTTTAACATCTCTAGTATTGCAGATTCATATGTGTAAATTAAAGTTATTAAGTCATTCTTGTCATTTTTATAATCGTGTAGAGAGGCAAAAGGACAGCCCTGCTATAAAATCAGCGAATATCGTCGATATTGAAGATTTGATAACATTAGGAATGACGCATAAGTTTTGTCCATATTTCATGGCAAGAGAATTGAAACATGAATCTGATATCATATTTATGCCATACAACTATTTGCTCGACCTAAAGCAAAGCGAGCTCTTGGTATTTAAATTTAAAATTTGTTTCATTCATCGTACTATAAGTTTTGATATTAGGTATACAATTGTCAAACAACATAATAATACTAGATGAAGCACATAATGTGGAAAAAGTATGTGAAGATTCGGCATCAATGCAGCTTACAAGTGCAGATATAACATTGTGTATTGAAGAAGTTACAGAAATAATGAAAGCCATGAGTAACAGTGTATCATCTTTTATGGATGACGAGGGCCAAAGGATTTTAGTGAGAAGGAACTATGTGATATGAAAGAGATTGTGTTAAATTTAGAAAAAGCAGTTGATGAAATAGAAATTAAAAAGAACTTAGAAATGACTACATTTGATGGAAGCTACATATTTGAAATACTTGGAAAAGCTGGAGTGAGTTTAATTGCAATACAGGGTCATTCACGGAACTGGTTCGTTAGTACTTTTTGATGTTCTTGAAATTCAACATTTCTCAAAACTTGTAGTTATAACAGATATCATCTGGACTCATCAGTAAAATTATTTTAGCCATTGTAGCCGGTTTACCGGAAGTTGACGTCAACTTTCTTAATTTAAATAGCATGGCTTATTTTTGATGAGTTTTTTGTATCGGGCAGACAATTCTGCATCAAAACTTATTAAGACACCCTATGTCAAAAATCAGCCGTTTTTGAGTTATTCATTTTTTTCAAATATAGGGCCAATTGCAACTTCAAAATTCTGTATTTCTGAAGGCATTGCAGCCAAAGAATATTTGGCATCTTATTAACCCAAAAAGCAGATATCAATAGTCTGTACCGCGAATGATTTGAAGTAACCGCTACCGTGGTTTCGGTTAAAATCTGGTAGTTACAGGTTCACTGAAAAATACGGTTATTTGCGGAACACGTTGTAAACAATAACATAACATAACCTTCTTTTAAATTTTACGGCGGTTGACAACCAAGCATGTCCCTAGTAAAAGAAAGATTTATAAATATTACAAAACTTGTGTCTGCTTGCATCATAACCAAACTGACCACCATTATCTAAGTAGATACCTGTAATAACGATACTCACCACTACAAACCAACTTCTAATTCTGGTAACTGCGGTTGCAACCGAAACTCACCATTTTCAGTAACCGAGTTCCGTGAATTACAATTTTTCAGGAACAGGTGATATACGGAACGCAAAACCGTAAGTCACCGCAACCTCGGTTGTTACGGTTCGATTCGCGGTACATACCACAAATTTACGACCTAAAATTTATCATAATTTATACAGGGTCGTCCAAAATTAACGTTAATTTCAACCAAGTTCACATTGATGAGTCACTTTTTTAAATGAAACACCCTATATATTATTGCATTTTTTAATACACTTAATAAGTCTATCATTCCTTATTGGGCATATTGGCTTGTATTTTTTACAAGTGTTTAACATTCTTTTTTGGCTTCTTGTATTGATATTTTTTAGGTCATTTTGCATAAATGTGGATATCTGTCGTCATATACGCGACATGTGCTACTCACAATTCTACTACAGTCTTCATGAATGGAAAATAGATCTAAAATATCGTTTCGTTTCCGTCATGTATTTAATTCGCCATTTTACTTGACAAATATCAACTATGTGTATTTATAGTACATGCATATACAATATCAATTATTTTAACATTCAAGGATTACTGAGATTTTAAATGCATTAAAAAGGCGTATTTTTCGGACTTCCATCAGAAAATCGCTAATAACTCTAAAACCGTAAAAGATATAGAAGCTAACATGTCTAATAATCAATGATAGAGAGTTATTAAGTGTATTCAAAAATGCAATAATATATAGGATGTTCCATTTAAAAAAAGCGACTTTCATCGATGTGAACTTGGTTGAAATGAACGTTAATTTTGGACAACCCTGTATAAATTAAGATAAATTTTAGGACGTAAATTTGATGTATGCTATTTCGGCTAATAAGATGCCAAATATTCTTTGGCTGCAATGCCTTCAGAAATACAGAATTTTGAACATAAAGTTGCAATGGGCCCTATATTTGGAAAAAATTGAATAATTCAAAAACGGCTGATTTTTGAGATAGGGTGTCTGAATAAGTTTTGATGCAGAATTGTATGCCCGATACAAAAAAACCTATCAAAAGTATATTATGTTATTTAAATTAAGAAAGTTGACGGCAACCCGGAAGTTGTACAATGGCGCAAATAATTTTGCTGACGAGTCCAGATGATATCAGTTATAACTACAAGTTTTGAGAAATGTTGAATTTCAAGAACATCAAAAAGTCCTAACGAAGTATTTCCGTGAATGACCCTGTCTAAAAATTATGTTTGTTTATATTTTTTATATTGCAGATTAATGAAGCGAATTATGTTTTAATTATAAATACAATAGAAAAAATTGTCCAATTCCTTTCAGCTGTTAAAGAGGGACCTTTTCAAAGAAGAGGAAATGGTTTGCAATTACTACAGGATCTTCTACAGGTCGCTTTTGTCAGTGTATCGACTGATTTTAGGGAAAAGATAAAACGATGTTATAAGGTATAAAGTATACCACTCTAAATGTAGTAAATATAAAATAGTAAAATTATTAATTAACTAATTAATAATAATTAACAAACCTAGCGGAAGATAGTTCATTTTCAAGACTGTAAACAAAAAAATATAGATTGAATTCTTATTAAGCAATAGTAGGTCCATAATATAAACTTTATAATCACACTTGAGGAAATAGAAAACATGATGTAGGTTTTCCTTTCCTGTTGGAAACAAGCAACCATGACCAAAATCAGTAAGCCTACAGCATACAACGATTCGAGACCAATTAGTATCTTGCCCACACTTTCTAAAATATTAGACAAAATTATTGAGCAGCAGTTGCGAAATCATCTGATATTTTTAAGGCATTGGATGAAGGTAGGTTGTGGTTTTGGTTTTGATTGATTTCAGGCATTTGATGCACTAAATCACGATCTATTTTTGGCTATTCTCAAGTACACTGGTATTAGCAATAATACTGTCAACCTATTCAATCAATTCTTAAACAACAGATCACAATGCGTCAGATTATATAACAGAATGTCTAACCGTCTAGTTCTTGATATGGGCTTTTTCCAGAGTAATGTTCTTCGCCCACTTTTTTTACTCGATCTACACAGCATTTTTTTAAAGGATATTCAAGATTGTCAATACCACATGTATGGTAATCATAGGCAGCTGTATCATTCATTTTCCCTCTCCCAGCTTGATGTAAATTAATTGGGATCTAGATAATTTATGTCACGGGGCATAGGCTTTGTATTAATCCTGCAAAATCATCGGCGATTGTATTTTGTGAAAGTAGATTCAGAGACGTTCTCATCATTAGAATTTGTTTAAATAACAATATACAAATCGTTAATTCGGCAAGAAATCTAGGGCTTATTATTGACAATATATTGCGCTTCAAACAGCATGTGTTCTCAACTATACAGAAAGCATTTGCAAATTTGAAAGTATTTTTTGGGAATAGAGCGTGTCTACCGTTAAAGTTAAAAAACAATGCTGCATGATTCTCTAATTTTATCAAAATTCAATTTTTGTGACAAGATTTATGGTCCTTGTTTGGACGCAGTTAACGCGGCTAGGATTCAGGAGGTGCAGAATGCTTACCTTAGGTTTATTTATGGTGTTAGGCATAGAAATAGAATTTCACATACACTAATGTGGACTAACTGGCTAAGCATGGCTTCACGCTGCAGGCTGCATGCATCCATGCTGTTCTATTGCATTATTATCAATAAAACTCTTCCATACCTCTATAACCGAATATATTTCAGGGAGGACGTTCACAATTTAAATATTAGATTTACGGGAACCTTAACTTCTCCTCTCCATAGAACTACTCTGTACGAGCGAACTCCATCCCTGACGAGTATAAATTAGCGACGGGCGATTCCAATTTTTTCAGTGATTCGAATCCAAATGACTCCTAAAATAAAAGATTTGTACCGAAAGGGATTCGTATCGACTCGTGATGATTCATGACTTTCCATATAGCAACAGGATTCGAATCGTTCTGGTGATCCGAATACTAATTACTTCTCGTATAAACGATTCGTATGATTCGTACCGAAAGATCGTAACAGATTCAGACCGGTTCATTGATGACTCGTCTTATTAGAGATTCGAGTTTGGACTTCATTCTAAAGATCTTGCGAAATCCTATTAATTAAGATTTATATTTCAGTAAAATAAACAAACCTAAATACACAGATACATTCATGAAAATAATCTAGCTTGTTAAAAATACGATAAGAATTGACGCTTTTATACGTAGGGACACGAACTACTAACTATAAAAGCTAAAGGATGAATATGTTTATGAAATCATAATACACCATTGTAGTATAAATAGTAACGGATTCATATTCATGCTACTGATTAGAGTGCAAATTATTTGAGTCATACGTATACGACTATTCGTAACATACCTACAATTTACCAGTATGAAACAAAAAATATCCTGTTTGACTTCGATTTAGTTTCGTATCAATTGACTAACTCTAAGATATACGAATTCGTATGAAGTAAATGATTCATATAAGTTACGTATAATTATACAGATTCGTAAAATGGTACGAATCATACGACTACGGTCAATTGGTACCAGTATACTACTTGACTACGATTCTGATTCGTATCAAGCGACATGAACTACTAGATAGATGGTGCATGTATATTTGGTTTAATCTTTTGTTTCATCTGTTATCGGATTCAGTTTGTTGTCCTAAAGAATAATCGATAATCTAATTAATTAATTCTAAGTTTTATAATTATAGGTTCATGTCAGTGAAGAAGAAGCGAAGAAAACAACTGATGGATGGTTATCAAAAGCTGCTTCTAAGAAAAGAGGGCGTGTTGTAAGCTATTGGTGTTTCAGTCCTGGTTTTGGGTAGAAAAGACAATAGAAACATAATTTACTACTATTAATTATTTATTCATAACTTTAGAATGAACATGTTACTTCGGCAGGGTATAAAATGTATAATATTAACAAGTGGAACATTAGCTCCATTACAACCATTAATCTCGGAATTGGAACTTAAAGCAGATGTCCAACTCGAAAATCCTCATATTGTTACAAAGAATCAAGTTTGTGTAAAAATAGTTGGCAAAGGTCCAGACAATGAACCACTAAACTGTACTTATAGAAACAGGTAAACTAAATAATTATACAACTCTTGTCGGTATTTTATGTTTTATTGGAATTTGACTAGACATAACCCAAAATATCTATCGTCACTCGGCCGCACCATTTTAAATTTTATGCGAATGATACCGGGTGGTTTACTTATTTTTTTCCCATCTTATCCAACGTTGCGGCAGTGTCAGGATCATTGGCAACAGGAAGGAACATGGAGCAGTATGAACGCCCTTAAGGTAATTGTACGCAAATATCCTAAAAATTACTCTAGGGCATACAAAATCTTTTATAGACAATATTTATTGAGCCAAGAGACAAGAACTCGTTTAATAACGTAATGAATGAGTATTATGCCACAATTGATAATCCCAACTCTAAAGGAGCCATATTTATGGGTGTATGTAGAGGGAAAGTATCAGAAGGTTTAGATTTTGCAGATATGAATGGGCGAGCTGTAATGATTATAGGACTTCCGTACCCACCGTTTAAAGATCCTAAAGTTATTTTAAAACAAAGATATTTGGATATATGTCACGCAAAGGATAAGCAAGTATGTAGAAAGTCCTAATTTATTTGCAATAAAAACTAAATCAAAGTAGTTTTTAAGAGGTGAAGATTGGTATAGTTTGGAAGCTACAAGGGCGGTAAATCAAGCTGTAGGAAGAGTTATTCGACATAAGGATGATTACGGCGCCATAATACTGCTGGACAATAGATTCAATGCTACGCTAATAAAATCGCAGATGTCAAAGTGGTTGCGAAATAGAATTGAGCTAGTTTCAAATTTTGGAGCTGGAATGCGAGATTTGAAATTGTTTTTCAATAATGCAGAAAAAATGGTAAGTAAGCGTATATTGACTTTATATTCTTAAATTATTCTGCTTGGAAAATTATTTTGTTAGGTCACACAAATTATTATGGTAACATGTCAATAAAATTTAATGAAAATAAAATAAAATCTTCCAGCAATGCATTTTTCAAACAATCACTATGTGATTAATATATACATATAAATGTTTTGTCATCCTTTAGAGAAATAAAACCACATTTTTATATTACTGATTTAGTTGCCACCGCCTGTTAGCAGAGCACGAAGAGTCACGAACGATACAACGAATAATTCCGTACCAGCCGAATTTGATATTAGCAACATCTACAAACAAAAGGGTGTGTTTAATTTCTCATCGTATTCGCCGACGAGACCAGATGGCCCGTCAAATTTAGTGAATATCCATAAAAGAAATCCGACAGACACTGAACAAGGTGTCACAAAAAAGAAGAAAATCGTTATTCAAAATAATCTTGCACCGAATAACGAGAATTTAGATCTTTCACAAACTACATCTACCAAAGAATTCATCGCTATGGTACTTATCGTCATCCTGGGTTATTTAATTTATTTGAAATGTGTGTTCTAGGTCCAGAAAGCCCTAGAGCCTAGTGATTTTCAGGAGTTTTTATTATGCATCAAAACTTACCACGACACACATGATTTTGAAGGTTTAAGAGGGACTCTAAATACCATATTTTCTAATAAACCACAGCTGGTTTATATTATTCAAGGATTGTCTCAATATATCAAAAAAGAGCACAAAGATTTATTTGGCGAATACTGGATGAAGATTAGACAAATTCTGTGATGTATATTTTTATAAGTACTGTAACACATAAGTCAAATACTAATATTTTTAATCATTTTACAATTAATTAATTCTTTAATAAATGTTATTCTGGAAATTGTGTATTAATTCCGTATTAGAGAAATAGATCAATAATAGCTATTCCTTGTTGTCGACAAGCAAGTAGCACTTCTTATGTTTAGACCTAATCAATAATTATTACTAAAGTGGATGAATGTTTTGTGTAGATAAAATTTAGTATTGTAGATATTGCACTAAGCACAATAAACCTAGATTTGGTGTTTGTTTATAGAGTAATAACTGTGTGACCATTTTAGTAATTTTAGCGAAATTAAGTTTTTGATTTACGTTTAGTCATGTACAGTTTTTTTTTTTCATGTTATTATCAAGTATAAAACCCCCGTAAATTCGTTAGCATTTCCGAAAAGTCTCAAATTTACCATTTTTGTAGTTTCGTTTAAATACTTGTTTAGGCTTTATCTTGGTTATAATATTACTTCAGAGTAACTTCCTTATCAGTTCTGCCACGAAAGTATTTATTTTTGAATGTATATGTAGATATCCTTTATACTATCGATGTATTGTAGGTAATTTTGCTAATTCTAGCTAATATAATAATCCGAGAAGTATCGTCAAATTGACTGTAGTTAGCCAATAACGTTTGTCGTTATGCAAATTCAACTAAGTTTTTAACCTTGGAGGGTTCTTAAATCGATAATTAATTATTAAGGTTCCTTTACAAGTTGCCGCTGAGAAATTTGAAATAAAACCATTATTGGCTGCGATTATTTCTGATAAAATTATAGATAAGCAAGAGATAATTAACACTAAGATAAAAATATAGACTTAGTTGTTAATCTAACAATTATTTCTCTTGAAAAATGAATTGATTCGTCCAGGCTATACGGGAGTGAGGATGATATAAACGAACGTAAGCAAATTACATATATGTACAGTTTCGTAGATAATCCCAAAAAATGTTTTAATTATAAATCGTTTTTCTCGAGTCACTTATTCTTCGTTCATTTTATGACCAATATTATTATTTGAAAAAAATGCCTATTTCAAATTTTCCACTAATAAGTTATGAATTATGAACACACCCCGATAAAAGTCAAAAACCTCATTTTATATGAAATATTAAAATTTTTAGTTTGAATTCACCACAAGTCGTCACATATCCAAGCACACATTTTTCAATTTCACGGCCATTTTAAGACTCTACCTTAAAATAACCAATTATGTGTTATTTCACTATAAATTACAGTGAAATAGGACAATATTTACTAACTTTCATAGAGTACCATCCGCGAATTTCAGAAATTTCTGCTTGGGTAGTGTCCTGATGAGCCATAATATAGTGAAACACGTTGCCGCATAGTGGTTGATGGATGTAAACTTTCAGTCTATAATTGCAGTGCTGTACTGAACTTGTTATTTAATAATTATTTTTATAGGTTTCATTATTTTCTGTTGCAATTTAAACGTTTGTTTGACACAAATTGCACTTGGGCAACTTGGTAATGGCCGTGTTCAGTAACCAGATCGGTAAGTCAGCGGTAAATACAGATTAGTGAAGTAGTGAATTGAATACCTACACTTTAGGTAGTGTACTCTGAGCATATAGATATTCAGTGCGGTACTTCACTCATCATGACTTACCGATGTAATAACTGAACGCGACCGATGCTAATGCACCAACAACCACGCTTCAAGAATTCGGTTCTCGTTTGTTTTGGAACATGGATGTATTATTATATGGATAGCGCATTCTGTTCACGGATTGACTCTAACATTAAAGTGAGAGGTTGCACAAGTGAGATAGAGCTAGAATAGGCAAAGGATTCATATACGCCCATAAGATTTACATTGTTATTTTGGTTTCGTTTAGGTATTTATCCGTTTATCTCGTTTAATATTGATCGGATACCGACTTAAATATATGAAATGCGTAGCGGAATAAATAGAGAATAACTTGTAGTTAGGTTTTTATTATAGATAAATAAGTAAATACTATTAAATATATTAACCCTCCACTGCTCGCGCTCCTTTTTGTTACGTAAACGGTCGCGTGGGATACATATGTATCCCAAAGCAAATTACTAAATATCTTTTTAAGAACTCAGTATTTTATTTTGAATTTTATAAATAATGTTTTTATAACGCATATATGCAAAACAACATTTTATTTTCTACGAAATTTACAAAACTGATGTTGTAAAACAGAGATGAAATAATTACTAAAAATACTTAAGATAGGTATACATTTTTTAGTTCAGATTATCGCTGTTCTCTCCACACTTTTTGCAAGTTACTGGCGTTGTCTTCTGATGTTCCTTGCATACCCATTTGTTACATTGATGGCAATAATCCCGTGTGCGTTTATCTTTTTTCTGGGGCATATGTAGCATCTACCATTACCACTCTTAGCTATTTTTACTTGAGGTTCGTTGTGTTCCGTGGTTGACGTGGATGGTTCCGCATTTCCCAAAAGGAGGCGACATTTTTCATACAGTCTCCTAGGCATATTTTGATTATACAATCTTTTCTGTATTTGGGGTTTTATGAAATCTAAAGACAGATTGTGAAGAAATTCTCTTCTAATAACTTTGCTATCTGGATGATTGGATTGGTAAACTACTAATGCATTTATCCCAGTTAGATTCATTATGTCAAAAAACATTGTCAACGGCCATCTCCTACTGTTTCGTGCAACATTATATCCGGCACACATTTGATCTACTACATCAACTCCGTATTTTGTATGATTGTAATCTACCACCATCACCGGTTTTCCGCTATCACTGTCAATTTTGTCATCATCATGCGTAGTCGATAAAACCAGAACGTTCTTTTTCTTTTTAGGTACAAATGATACTAGAGTACAATCTTTACCGAACGCAAATTGACTGGAGCTTTCGGGTCTTTCAGAAGTTTGAACGAGTTCTGGAGGAATTTCTCTTTTATTTTTTTTAATTGTTCCCAGCATTGTTAGTTTGTATTCCGTTTTTAGTTCAATTGCTAAAGGAAAGCTGGAAAACCAATTGTCCATCGTTATGTTTCGGTTACTTCCTTTTACTAGTGCCACTAATCGTTTCACTACATCAGCAGGTTTATTAGATACCTGATAAGGCCCGTCTGGTTGTTTTCCGGCGTATTTTTCGAGGTTCAAGGTGTACATGTTACTACAATCCACTAAAGCAAATACCTTAATTCCATATTTTGCCGGCTTTGAAGGAATATATTGTCTGAAAGGACACCGACCTCTGAATGACAGCAGTTGTTCATCAACTGTCAGATTGGGTCCAGGAACAATCGATTTCTGGCAATTGTCTAGAAATAATTGAAAAACATTCCTTATTGCAGCCAACTTATCGTTCTGTCTCCTTTCCTTGCGGCTGTTGATGTCGTCAAACCTAAGGCAACGCATAAGGAAGCGAAATCGGTTATACGACATTGTACAGTACATAATGTCAATTCCTGTACCATCGGAATTCCAGAAATCTTGGATATTCAGCCTTCCCGATTTATAAGACCCTAATAGGTACAGTATGCCAAATACAGATCTAATTTCGCAAGTATCCGTAGATTTGGCATCTCGATCTCGTTGATAATTAGCTTTTATATGATTTATGTATATGTTGGTTGAGATTGTAATCACTTCAACTATATTTTCACTGAGAAAGCACTCTACGCACTCCAACACACTCTTTGCGCTCGCTGCTTTATTTAGAAGTCCTGGCCTAAATCCACATAAATTGTGAGCCTTAGTTCTTGTTGTAGGAGGACAATGTTTTCTCCATTGCGTTGAACCATCTTTTCCTAAGTAAAAAGGGACGCTACCTTCGTCTGTATCTCTGTTCCGGGCAACTTCGTCTTCGCATTCTTCCGTTTCTTGTTCTGACTCAGAGTCATGAACACTCTCTTCTAAATAATCACCATCGTCTTCAGTGGGGTCGGCTTCACCTAATATACCTTCCTCCTCTTCATTTTCTAACTCGTCCAACCATTTCAACCACTGATTAGGATCTTTACTACCCATACTAAACTATAATACAATATGTAAGAAAGTAACAAAGAAAAGTAAAAAGCAACTCACCGAAACAACGCAAGGTGTATGTAACGTAAGCGGTCGTGAAGAATGCAACTGTCAAAGATGGGCGAAAATATAAGAAACGAAGAAAGATATAAACGTCTGTCCTTCGTCACAATCACTCAGAGACTACTTACGAAGATTACGTGGAGCCATAAAAATATAACAGCTGTAATAAGTGCGCAAGCGCACTTTAATGAGCAGTGGAATACGTATGTATCCCACGCGAGCACTGAAGGGTTAAGAAAGCCCATCAATGCGTTTCCCCATATAGGTATGAAATATATGTTAAATCCTCCGCACAAATAATATATAATACTTACCTTTTAGCGTTATATTATTTTAAAAACTTGCAGAATCACTTTTATGAACAACAATCATTAAATTCGCACCATTACCAATTAATTAAACTAATTTTACACAATTATTTCATTTTGAGATTGCATCACCACAATAACACCATTAATGCAGGAGGCGTAAGAATTAGGCCGATGCATACAAAGATGGTAATATTTAAACACCAATAAATAATTTTGTATTAGTTTAAGTTTTAATAAATTAATATTTTAATGTTTGTTTAAATTTGAGCAATACATTTTTGTTCTTTGTTAATAAGAATTAATTTTTAATTTAGTTTATTTCATGCTCATTATACGAATTTTATGTATTCCTTTAGTTTATGGTAATTGTATATTTCACGCGCCAATACCTGAGACAAAGATATTGAAAACGGTTTTGTGATTTTTGGCACAAAAATTATGAATATCCCATAAATCACTTTAAAAATCAATTTCATTTAATATATTGGGAAAATCTTGATTACGAATATTTTTTTATGCACCACCTTACCCATATAACGCTAAAAGGTAAGTGTTATATATTATTTGTGCCGAAGATTTAACATATATTTCATACCTATATGGGGAAACGCACTGATGGGCTTTCTTAATATATTTAATAGTATTTACTTAGGTATCTATAATAAAAACCAAACTACAAGTTATTCTCTATTTATTCCGCTACGCATTTCATATATTTAAGTCGGTATCCGATCAATATTAAACGAGATAAACGGATAAATACCTAAACGAAACCAAAATAACAATGTAAATCTTATGGGCGTATATGAATCCTTTTCCTATTCTAGCTGTATCTCACTTGTGCAACCTCTCACTCTAATGTTGGAGTCAATGCGCTGCGCTTGTTTAGTATATTAGGCGCTATCCATATATAATACATCCATGTTTTGGAATAACACATAACCTATAATTTTTTTAAACATTTTTAATTAGTATATTCAATTTAATAAGTTATTTAATACTGTAAGATGTTAGCCAGAAAAGTAAGTTATAATTCTCTGCAAGCACTTTGTCCGTATATTTTATATTTTTGCAACTGCAAAATGTATGTAATGTATTGCTTCTGAAGCAATCGTAATCGTTTTCTTAATTTTTTCGCAGATCTCAAAACTTGCTACACATAATTCCAACTTGAAACAACTTTGTTTGTTAAATATTGTTAGGACTAATAAAACAGCAACAACAGCTCAAGAACCATCACGATTAGAAAAAAGTATGCAGAAGTTAAAACTAATTTTTAACTAAGTTGTTTTAAAATTTTAATTTTTAGCAATAAATTCAGTGCAGTTATTAGGCCGTGTAGGTGGTGATCCTCAAATGAAGGGAACGAATGAGCATCCGGTTGCTGTTTTTTTCTTTAGCTACTCATTCTAATTACCGATATGAGAGTGGAGAGTTTCTTCAGAGGACTGAGTGGCACAGAGTCATCTGCTTTAAACCTGGGTTAAGAGAAAGTGTTATGAATTTTTTGAAAAAGGGACAAAGGTGCATGTAACTGGTAAAATCACTTACGGTGAAGTGAAAGGTGACGATGGCAAAGCTAGAACTACAACTGCAATTCAAGCTGAAGATATCATTTTCTTTCAGGGTTCAAACACTGAAAACTGATTATGATTTAATGTGTAGGAATATGAAATATTTATTTTGTATATCTTTAGATAATTTCAATTATTACCTGATATATAATATTGGATTTTTTATAAAAAAAACAGATTTATTTATGTGTAATTCTGATATAAAAATTACACGTTTTCATAATAAAATTATAAAATCTTAGTTTTCGTCTTGAATTTGATATGCTACATAAATGTTATATCTATGTAAAGCATTCCACATGAAAACCCTTTTTGTATTTCATCAAAAATATTTAGAAGTACAAAATTAGTAATGTACCTAATGAATACGAGTGTCTTAATAGCCATTAAATGTGAGTTGCATACACTATTTTTTCAAAATATCAAAAAGTCAAATTGAACAAACTTACTATAAACAAAACAAACTAAACTAAAGTCACTAGATATATAAAGTACCGCAATATACCGCCATTTTGGGTCCAAACGAGCGCGGTAAATTCGAATGTATTTTTCTTATTTTTATGCAGACACGGACTGCACGGAGTTCATTGCTATACTTTCGGAGTTGATGAAAATACTCTGTCCAGAAAGTTTGAAGTTACGTTACGCATGTTTAGAAATGAATAAAATGCATACAAGTTTTATAAAAAATTTATTGGATATTATATATGTCAAAAAATCTTGGGACATAGGAATTTCTCCTAATGTAAACTTGCTCGATAAAATGGAAACAAATGTCAAAAGTGACAGGGGTTAAAGCTAAAACATGCCGAATTTGAGTGCCCACAAAAAAGTGATGTTACAAGTCAGATTGACCGATGGTGTTCCAATATATAAGGACTATAGCTGCCGAATAGTGTGATAAAAGAGGAAACTTATTGAATTTGAATCAATTGACAGGAGGTAAGGATCTGGAAGGTGCAATGTTTCGACTCAACAGAAAGACACAAATTTACAAAATTTCCTGCGTGAGAACCCATTCGAAGAAGCAATTAGTGCACGCAAACAAATAAATTTCGTTGCTTCAATTTATACTATGCGCCGCAGAATTAAAAATAGTGAATTGAAAAATTCATGTGCAACTAACAAAATATACTTGACGGAAGTTAACAAGCAGCAAAGATAGGGATTGGCACAACAATTTGTAGATAATGTACATTTATGTGATAATGTGGTATTTTCAGATAAAAAATCACGAATTTGTTTTTACATTTAACATGCTTTTTCACAGATTATCACATCTGATTATGCAAAACAACACCGTCAATTTTGTAAACGTCAATATTTGGCATATGACAGCAAAGTAAAACCGCCATTTTGGGTCCAAAATATACTTCTCTCTCTAACACATGTTATTTACCTATTGCGGTACTAGTGACTTTAAACTAAACGTCTCACACAGGACATCTATTAACCACAAAGAGAATTATTCTTCAAATGTATTTACATATGTCAGCAATTGTCAAATTCGGCTCAAGACACTACGGGAAAACAAACCTAACCTGACCTAACCTAACCTCTAAATTTGCCAACTAAGTGGTTTTTACAATATGTTACTTAAGTTTTCGGTGTAAATAATATTTTAAATATGATAACGGAATTAGATTATTTAACGTTAATTTATTATTTTTCTGCCTTTGCTGCATCTGTATTTTTATCAGTAAATTCATGTTGACCATGTTTTGCTTGTTTTTCTAATTAATTCTTTTTTAGGCATGTATATTTTTAATAGCCACTTCTAGTCCTCATCCTCTAGTTTACCGAAATAGCAAAGAAAAATATTTTGTTGCTGCCAATGGGGTACATATTTGTTGTCCATCTATAAGTGAAAATGCTTCATTAGATTTAAGTGTTGTTATTCCTGCTTATAACGAAGAAGAAAGATGTACGTTGATAATGACTGCATGCATCTAGTATCAAATATTCTGATTTTCCTATTGCATTTTTAGTACCAGTGATGTTAGATGAATGCATTGATTTTCTAGAAGATAATGTTCAATCTAATGGTTTAACTTATGAAATAATTGTAGTTAGTGATGGCAGTAAAGATAAGACAGTAGAAGTTGCACAGAAATATATTAGTAAGTTAGGTTTGGAAAAAATGAGAGTACTAGATCTCATTACAAATAGAGGTAAAGGTGGTGCAGTGAGATTGGTACGTTTTTGATTCTAACATTATTGTGTTTGTATGATTTATTTTTTTAGGGCATACAAAGCACTAGAGGACGATTAATATTATTTGCTGATGCTGATGGCGCAACAAAGTTTTCAGATTATAATAAAGTTGAAAAGGGTTTATTCAATTTATTAGAAACTGGTACGTAAAAAATTTTTATTGTGTACAATCAAACATCTAAATTACCTTATCTTACAAGTCCTTCATAAATTTCAGATGATAGAAGTATGGCAGAAAAGAAACTAGCAATTTCCATAGGTTCTCGTGCTCATTTGCAAGATGAAGCCATAGCAAGTCGCAGTTTTTTTCGTACAATTCTTATGTATGGATTTCATTTTTTAGTCTGGTTCTTTGCTGTAAGAGGAATAAGAGACACACAGTGTGGATTTAAGCTGCTAACAAGAAAAGCTGCCAAGATTTGTTTTGATAATTTACATGTAGAAAGATGGTATTATGGTATATTAAATTAAACATATATTAATAATTATTATTTTGGTTTCAAGGGCTTTCGATGTTGAAATGTTATACATTGCACAGACTCTAAAGATACCAATAGCAGAGGTTGCTGTAAATTGGACTGAGATAGATGGTTCAAAAGTAACACCGGTATGGAGTTGGGTACAGATGGGAAAAGACTTAGGATTAATTTGGTTACGATATTTAATAGGAGCATGGAAAATTAAAGAAGTAAAAGAAGAATGAATGTATCTGAGAATATTTAGAATATGTTTATTTATATTCCAATTTGAAGTACTTTATATATATTTGTACAATTTATAAACAGTAATATAATCAATAAATTAAGTTGAAAATCGTTTTTTACTGTTGTAACTAGAAATATTAGATTTTTTTTTAATGCTTTGTAAGGCATCTAAACTGATCTTCCAGACTTATATTGAGCTAAATACATTCAATGTCTGTTTTGACGCAATAGACAGTCTGTCCACGAACAACCCCTAAAGAATGAAACATGATTATGCAGACAAAATTATGAAAAAAGTTTGTATGAACTTTGACTCGGAAATAGTTTTTACGGAAACTACCGCACTTTAGAAATGACGTCACAAAACTAGTTTTTTGTCAATTAGTCTACTTTTAATTTATGATTTAAATTTGGTATATGATTTACAAATGTAGGGTTGGAGAAGTGTCGGGAGACTTCCATTATCTAAACTGCGGTAGCTCCCTTAAAAAACTTTTACATATTTTTGCGTCTACAATTACACCTTTCATTATTTAGGGGTTCTTCGTGGACATACTGTATAATGTGCTACAACTACATAATATAAGTTTATTCAAAATACTAAATTAGTTCGGCGAGAATTGGCACGGCATTTTTATAAATTATATATTGTTCAGAATTTAAAAGAAGTTGTTTTTTTTTTAGTTTGTAAGCATATTTACAAGTTCGTATTCCGACTTCCGAGTGCTTTCTAAAGTTACCGTTTATTGTGTTCATTTTTGATTTTTACTATAATATCTATAATGATTTGGTGTTTGTCGTTATTTATTTGTTATAGTATGGTTAACCTTATAATTTGTTCCTATCGTCATTAATTTAGCATAGATAAAAAAGTTCAGTGATTATAACCCGTTTTATTTTCGATAACATTAATCGTGAAAAACTAACGATCACTTTATACCTATTAATTATTTGTACATTTCAGTAGCAACAGAATTACATTTAGGCACCTACTTAAAATTAAAAGAATTGAGATTAATTTAAGACTACTGTTTTGTAGTCCTGATATTAATTTAATGTATAAACAATTTATATTAATTTCAAGTAATTTTAAGTAAATATTATTCTAGTGAAAACGACAGCTGCTATTGCTGTTGAAACGTACATTATGAACGTAGTAGAAACGACAAACATTATACAAACTGGTAAAGGAAGCTTTACCTAAGCTGGTAAAATTAAGGACAATTCAAGTTTGTCGATAAATAATAAAGTTGGAATAAAGCATGATACATAATTAGTAGCATAGTTGAAGCTGGACAAACAAAAGCTTAATTCAACCATTCTGCAAGTTTACCATATGACCTTGCAAAGCAAGTATGTACCTATACTTTAAGCTTGTCATGTGTAAAGTACGATGCTTAATTCAAGTTGGATACAAAAACTAGCAGCTTTCCGCGACAAGCTGGAAGTAAGCTGTCACCGTTGTCATGGCAACTTTTATTCCAGCTTGATTTAAACTATTTTTGCTATCTGGGGTGTTTTACTTAAAAGTATCAAGAGAGATATTTAACTCAAACAACATCAATAATGTTCGAGTTTACCGCGCACTTCAAAAGTTCCAGTTGTCACACGACTTTGCATTTTGATAGAGTTTTACAAACATGATACAGCCACGACTTCCTGCATGAATTGTTCTTATACACGATCGTCATCGTTATAGCTAGCAGCGTCACCTTATAATAAAATGTTAAACATGTTCAATGAATATTTACTCATACAATTGAATGCACCTACAAATCTAAATTTGCCTGTTTTATTTGATCATGTGGTTGCTAGGAATTGCAAAACACATTGCTTGACGATACTAGGTGTGCAACTAGTAAATATATAACTAATTTACATAATACTAATATAGAAGTTTTAATTGTAATATTTGGAATCTCATTATAAAGTGTAAATAATCCATAAATTTGGTGGTTCCTCGATCTGCCCGGCAATCTTCCTTAAGGAGATACGAAATATCTCGAGAGGGGAAGCGTCAAATTTTGAAAGAATATGTTTGTTAGATTGATTGATTACAGGTTGAGAATCACTACTATATAAATTTATAGCAGCCTGTATGCGAAACTGTATCTTTAAATGTTATTAAAGGGAACATTAGAGATACACATCATATGTATTAAATCCGTTACAAATGCATCATGTTGTTTTCGATTGTTTCTTACATTTGTGATTTTCGCTAGTAATGCGTTTTTTGCATTGTTATTGTTTCTAAAACAACAAATTACTATTGCACACCAATACCGCACACGAGATTTCGAATATATATGTATGTACATAAATTGTTTTTTATAGCGCTAGGTATATCGATATTACTATTATGGTTATGTATTTTCTGAGTATATACCTAGGTGTAATAATAAAAGAATATAGCAGTATTTTTCCTAGATATTTATCTGAAGGTTAAATGGCGAAAAAGTAATTGCATGTTTATTATATCTAAATGTGGGTAGCTGAATGAAGACATAAATAATTAGGTGACAACATGTAGGTAGTAGTAGGTCATAAATTGATAGGTTGTCGTAGGACTGGTTGCATATAGCAGAGAGCTTATAGGCGCATGACCAGTTTTCCACCGATTTCCCAACGACGTACTCCTTGAATCCGGGCGTTTTCTGATACGAATATTTAGTTCTCTACCGTTCTACGAAATGGTAAGTCATACACTATCAATTTGTTGCTTTTACATACGAATCTTTCGCTTTTCATAAAAACAAACTCGTTAAATATGCTTCACTGCGGTATACTTAATGTTCTTGATTACTGCAGAGCTAATTTGGCTGATTACCTAAACTGTCTTTGCTTTTCCGGTTTAAAGGAACGGAATTAGCGCTATTACTTTCGTACTATTAATTTCCACCAAATTCCGATATTTTCTGGTTCCTCTACATTGAGTAAGGGCATCGTGTATTATAGCGGTAAAGGGAGTTCTGTTCTGTTGTATTGATCCTATTCAAGCAGTCGCTGTAAAACGTTTTAGTGGTAGGCTATCCACAGTTAGCAAAGTACCTATATTGAAAGTATGTACCTAATTTTAATTATTTTTTAACGTTCATTTAGTGTTAGTTCTTTTTAGATCATTTTTCTATTATGTAATTTTTATTGTAAAAGCTTCCAGCTAGCATTGTGGACATTTAGTGTGTCCTAAAAGATATATAATTTTGAATTCGATTAAGAATATTACGATATAAGAATTATAATGTTTTTTTTTATGATAGGATACGTTGGATGTGATAAAGAGATTTCATTTTGCGGTATAAAATAATAAGAATTTTATTTGCAATAAAAGAGTAGGAAAATACGGTCAAGGACATGTTACTTCAAATTCTTGGTATTACCTACTGAAAATAATGAGGTACAACAGTTAGATTAGGTTCATATTTCCATTGATCAATAGCTTAATTATATCTTAATTCTGTGATTGATACTTTTTTCCGTTTAGCTTTACGCATTCGTATTTACTAATATCATTCTAAAAATTTTTAGTTTTTGAGTTATTTTTGCTGCTTAACAGAATTTCCTAACAATGTATATATTGGAAATTTGAACTCACAAAGAAAGTAGAATAATTAATGTTAAATTGTAGACACAACTTTTATAAAAAAGTTGATTAAACAACAAAACAACAACAAACGAAAAGTCAATGTAGTTGATGTGGTGGAACGTAGTAAGCGTGTATCATTAGCGTAATTAACAGAACATAGGGTATAGGTTTAGTTTCATTCTAGTTCAGTACAAAAGAAGCATCGATTATTTAAATCAATTTTCTCAAGAACACAATACTATGAGAGAAATAATCTAGCCAATATGCCTTATGAATTGGAATACAAAGACTGTAAAATTCTATTTATTAGCCAAAATAAAGAGGATTTAAAGACATTTATAATTGATAATCCACAGTAACACGTAATATAATGTGGTAACAGCCCTATCTAAGCACTCTAAAGGTAGACGGTGTAATTTTTATTCTGAAAAAATTCGACGATATTGAGAAAACAGAGTGATTATAAAAATATTATTTATGAAGTGACACATTGAAAAGGAACAAAATGCTATCACTAGCATGGATATATACAAATTAATTGTCATTTATAATTATTTAGCAGCTTAAATTCATGGCTAAATCGTATAAAGTTAATGAATGTGGCAACTAAAAAGACAACAACTATTGTATTAGAAATATTGTAACTACATAATCTTTTAAATGTAAAAGATACACAACGTAACTTATTTATATTTAAGATGGGGCTGCAGTATGTTTGGTTGCCTGCATTTCCCGTGTAAAAATATTGTATTTAACACAGCTTCAATGTATTATTGTTTTCGCAAAATATACTACAAAAATCAAACTAAACAGAAATGCAATAGAATGACGAAAGAACAGAGCAGGGCGTAAGCTAAACAACAATACAAAGTATGCGTATGAGCACCGTTAAAATTAATGTCAAACCAAAAAGGTACATTGCGGACATAGAGAGAATTCTAATTTTTATGTGTATTTTAAATTCATTTAAAATTCTGAGATATACAAAACCGACATACATGACTGTACTATCAATCGCAACAATGGAATTAATATCTCAGCCTTTCAAGTTTGTAATAACAATATTAAATGATTATGGATAAAAAATAATCTAGACAAGTTAGCGAATATTTGAACTAAATAGCGCTACTGTCGCTTTTGCTTCATATCTCCGAAATCGTGTAGTTTGGACATTGTGCGGAAGATGTCTCTCGTCTAGGGACTTTAATAGCAGTAATACGTATGATTTATATTGTTTTCGCGGCCCATGATATGCGGTTATCGTATCATGACATGATCGTACCGTCAATAGCTGAACTCAATACACCATTGTGGATTGCGGTGTAAAACTTAAAGTAATAAAAAGCGAGAATATAGATAGATAAATTAAAAGGTTCTAAATTCATTTTAAATTTTGAATCATTATTCCTGAACTAAAATCACCAAAAATATGTACTGTGAAATTTTTCGTGAATGTTACCATTCCGATCTTTATGAAATTAACGAATGAATAGATTTACGCCCAGAATCTATCAAATCATGCTATTGCACTACAAAATAATAGAGATATTTTTTTATTTTTCTGTGGCATAACTTGTATGCATAAGTTATAAATCATAACACGTTTCATATATTACGTTTGTTTTTTTTAAATTTCAATCGAATTTGTTTATTGTCACGTCCAATATAGTATTATTATTAAACGGGTCGATGGCCGCAGTGGTTAGGCGACCTACTATAGTTGTGGCAGGACGATAGGACGGTGACATTTTTTCAAGGGTTGAAATCCGGATCGACTTACCATTCGCTTTTGCGAAAGTGAATTAACAGCGCGGCATCATAAAAGGCGATATGATGCTGTAACAAAGCCATTGAAACACAACTTACACACACCAAAATACACCGCAAGAGTTGCAGTGATAGCCAGACAAGTAATACAGCTTACGGAGTCAATGCAACTAGGCACCCACCACACATAAAAAAAAAAATTATAAATCAACAAATTATACAAACAGTTCATATCTATCTAAGCTTACACTAAAGCTGGCGAGAGGAATTTGGTGAATTTGGTAGTGTCCACCATTTTAAACTTCTTTATTTTTGGACTAATTCTTTATAGAATCGATATTTACCAAAGCCATAGCTTTCTAAACCAAATTCAGTGATCAAATTTATGTAAGTGGCCGCCATTTTGAACATTTTTGTTTTAGGCCGATCGCTTCCAAAATCGATATTTACGGAATCCTGAGTTTTTTAAAACCAATTCAGTGATCAAATTTGATAAGAATAGCCAGAATTATAAACTTTCTAATTTTCAATTGCATCCTTTTCAAAATCGATATTCATGGAATCCTACCTTATAGATACTCGCGAAATTGAAAAATTGTTTAGTGATATAGGTATAGTTCACCCAAAGTTTATTTGGACTCATTCGTACCACAATAAATTTAGTCAAATAGAAAGTTCTCGTGTTTTCAATTACAGTCAGTTCATGCCATTACTCATCAGTCAAATTGACATTTTCTATGTAGCGCGTTTTTCTTTGTATTTTTGTTATTTATTTCCATTATCGCATTTAAAAACTATTCTTTTTAGAACAAATATTTGACTACATTAGGATTTATCATGTGTAAAAATATTGTGTGCATTGGAGCAAGTGACAGCAGAATGCCGGAGCAACTGTACAACCACGCGGAGAGAGATAATAGGTTTGTTCGATTTGGACATTTGCGTCTTACAGCAAGCGACAAATATTTTGAAGCTGCGTTGAGTTTTTAAACACTAGTTGCAGAGTAAACGCGACGTTTTAACGCTGCTGCAATAGACTCCAAAATGTTTTAGAGACCGTTTGATTTGCGTTATTGCATGAACAGTAACAATCTAGTTTATTTTCGCATACAAGATTGGAGGAGAGTGACTTATACATAAAAATTAATACATATCTGGGTAGATAAATATACAGTATAGAATTTTCCATCTAGATTATTTGTATCATATTTATTATAATTATTACTCCTATTATATTTATATTGTATATTTATATTATTATTATTATATTTGTATAATTACTATTTCCATTTTGTTCTTCATTTGCGTCATTCATGCAACTCATAACAGTCGTCAGACTCAACATATACAGATAAATTGCCCTAACCAGCCCTAACTGAATAGAAACGGTGCTAATTAACTTGGTACGATATACGGTACACAACAACGGACCATATATTTGAAAATGTAAGGTTAGTGAAAGGATTGTTTATCCTACTCTTTTTTCCGAGCTACCTATCTCTTTTCTTACAGCGAAAATCTGCTCATGGAGTGGATTAAAAATTCTTGACGCTAGAGTGTATTAGCGTCAAACTGCAAAACTTGATATTTCTAATCGAACAGCTTCCTCGCCGCATAAAATTAACGCGAATCAAACCGAACAGCAACGTTGCAAGTGCGCATGAGCGTGCGTTAAATTGTTTACTGCCGAAGCCAAATCGAACAAACCTATTGATATATATCTGTGAAAATTATGCAAATCAACTATTACACTAATTACCATTACTTATATTGATAAAAATAAGTATTTTAAAGATATTTGACATTAAAATGAATAAATAGAGGTAATAAGTATTGGTAACTAAAGGTAATTTTTTCAGTCACACGTTTTTTAAATGACAAATATCAGCTTACTTTTTAAGTGTATAATGTACATAATCTAACTGTCAAAATAAGTATACATAACCTATATTGATATCAAAACACATTTGGCATTGGTGCTGGAACATGATGTCGCTTGTATTACTGACGAAAGTGCAAATAACCTTTAGATGAATTATTAGTTATTTACGAACCAAGTGCGTGAAATCATATTTCGCAAATGAGTGACCAGTTTAAAGCGCGAGCCGGAGGCGAGCGCTTTATGGACACGAATTCGCGAAATGTTTCACGCACGAAGTTTGTACAATATTTTTTGTACGAGAACTATAATAATAATTTCTACATATTGTTAAATACGTTATCGTTTATGACCATATTATTAAGGTTAGGGATTTATGATTTTAAAATGTCATTAAATTAATCAAGTTCCAGGAAGTACCAACTTTACTTTTACGCACTCGTGCTTAAAGTGACTTTTTACGCACGCAAATCGAATCGTGAAATGACAGGTTTTGATAAGCGAGTACAAAAATATTATATGAGTATACGTTTCCTCTTTCCTTATAACCATGGTTATATCCGCTATAAGGCACAACGTCACAAGTTTGCTTCTTCGGCGGCAAGTTTGACAAGTAAAATGCTATCAATGTGAATGCAAGGTACAGTTTGTAGATTAAGTAATGTCTTCCCCTCTGAAGCACTTATCAAACTTTCTTCCGCTCAGGCCAATTCGATCGTTTTCGTGGGTCGGGCTATTCTGAACACCCAACTATACATCTCATGGACATTTGCGAAAACGTCTGAACGGGCATAAGCTGAAGAAAGTTTGATAAATGCTTGAAAGGAGAAGACATGACTTAACCCATAAACTGTACATCAAGTAAAATTTCTTACGGTCGTTAACAATATGAGTATTATGAGAACTGTAAATAATTCCAGAAATATTATTTTATAATACTCGTATAACAGATTTACCTACTTCTTTTGTAGAAAAAAGATTTATTTAGAGTAAAGTCAATCTTATGTATACATATAATATATGTAAATATTGTCCTATGAAAATATGTGCGGATCTTTATCCAAACAAAAGTAAATTCTAAGTAATCTGTAGATCTTTTCGTATTTCGAAGGTTGTTATTTCTTCCAGGTACAAATACCTGCAAGTATTCCCCGTATTATAAAGAAATTTACATATTTTCCGTTTCTTATATGAGTCTGACCTTGAACAATTCCATACATCCCTGTTATATCGATATTTGAATACACTTCTATACATTTAACAGAAGATTTTCTGCGACAGCTGAGACATCTCTTATTTAAAAGAAATAACTGCAGGCTGAGTTTACAATTTTATAATATTGTATGTATGGACATTTGCGCGCCTCGAATCTTTGCAACCACCCGAGGTCCGGTTCAGTTTGTCATCCCCTCCAGGCAGCCTCCTCTTAATTGAGTTGTAGACCATGCAATATTTACTAGAAGCTACAGATATGGCAAATAATTAAATGTATATTCTATTTTTATGTATAGGCGTCTAAAATATGGGATAAATCAGAAAAATCGAAAACGATTAATAATTAGCACAGTAGGCGTATTTGTGTAGCTAGATGTTAGCTAGAATTTTGAAAGACGCACTACTCTTTTCAATCAAGTATTTTATAAGGCTGTAATGTACGTACGAGCATACTTGACAATTTCTTGGTGATAATAACTGACATAGAACCTATGATTTTTGTGTCATTTCATTTTAGAAAGCAAACACGACTATAAAAGAAGTTTAGTTACCGATAATCAGAAAAATTGCGTATCTTTCTTAGAGATATTTCTTGCTTATAATATCAATTTACAGTAAAATATGTGACAACTCCGCAAAGTATGACCTACTGCAATATTATTATTGTTGTGTATATTTTATTAAATTTATATAACTTATAGACAACAACATGCGTGTTGCAAAAAATATACGAAATACGTATTGTAACTGGAACTGTCTCTTGTATAATAAGGAGAATTATCCGTTGTAGTAAAGTTAAAAGTAACAACATTTATTGTGGTATATAGCGTTTAATAACATATCTTGTTTTTTTAAGCTTTCGGCGTTATATTTATACCATCTTCAGGAAACTCTAATAATAACAGAAAACATTCAGTTTTGCAAATTTTGGATATTTATTATAAAGTTACTAACTATTAATGTTGGAATAATAAAATTTAGATAATTTTTAAATTATCTAAATTATCTGATATTTGACAATCGTTTTGTCTTCTTTTAAATTAATATATCATTTCGGTTTCTTTCTGTCGAATATTTTGGTGTTATAAAAATTAAAATTATGATCAAAGTCTTGTATAGATTTTTTAAAAGTTAGTCCACTACAATTAACCTTGCAATGATTTCAGAAATTTTGCAAGTACTGTCGGATGTCGTATGTTTTTAATATATTTTTTTCATTTTATTGGAATTCTTATTCTGACTTATATTAGTATGTTGTCATGAATTTGAGAAAGTTACTTTTTAAAACTTTGAATTCAATTTAAATGATAATTATTGTCAAGAAGTGTTTTTCTTTTGGTTTCCTAAATAACTTCTGGACGGTAAAGTCAAAGTAAAACCGCTGCAGCTCTGCCGATATATGCTGATATAATATCGTTTCTAGTTTTGTCGCTTAAAGGATTGTAATTTAAAACTAGATCACGTAAGTTTTGTATATATTCAGTTGAAATAAAATTAGTGAAACTTATTGAATTATTTTCGATCTTTAACGAAAATAGAGTTTTTAATGGAATTTATTTTAAACAAACTAAGTATATCTTCTTCAGCAACTGAAAATGTAGCTGCTATGCAGTTGTCGATATATCTAAAGAGAAATGGTAACTATAATTTGTTAGATTTGACGACGTTGGTTTTGAGTTCCTCCATGACAAGTTGGGAAATGATGTTGCTCCCACCGCACAATCAAACATTTATTTATAAATCTTATCAGTATACTGAAAGAATGGTGAGATCAGTGCGAGTTCCAAGGTTTCTAAAAATGCATTCAAATTCAGAGTAGTGTGGTGGTTTTACCTTTTCTAATTATACCAAGAAATAATCACAGCAGATATTTACAAAAAAGGCAATGAAAATATAATAATATACTAATTTTATTTCAACTGAATATATACAAAACTTACGTGATCCAGTTTTAAATTACAGATATTAAGAATAAGGTATTATTATTAAATGAATACAACGGTTCCACCTATTCTCCTAACGAATTCTTCCTTCTATCACTTGGACCAGAATTCTAAAATATAATTCGCATTACATACAACATACAATTTGCTGTCAATTTCTCTCTGTTCAAGAAGATATGTTTCTAAGTACTCTCCTGTTGCAAGAAAGTTTATAAGATATGCAATAACAAAACCCTTTCTAGCTCCTGATAAGAGATATAAAATATACAGTAGCAAGTATAAGTGAAACACATAAAAGCACTAAATTATTTCCAATTGCAGAAGGCCACCAACGCAAGTTATTTAGAACAAGGTTTAAACATGTTTGTATAATGATCGACGTTGAAATATAGTCCAACGAATGTGCGTATAGTTAATGTATGAAAATACTCCCATTAGCTTTAGCCAACTATAAAATTTTTTTTTATTTTAGACGTCAGTCTTAAACGAGACACACTGTATTAACTAAAACTTTGTAGGCAAATGTTGCACGTAGCAATTTTGTCCGATAACTGCACAGGCTAAAGTTACAACATAAATTTAAATTAATTAATTAATATGTATTATTACAGTTCCTATATGATAGTGTAGATAAATGTATGTACGGGAAGTAGCATTTAGCATATTTCATTATAGAAAAGAATCAGAAATAACTGCAAGCAATGAAGATTGTTGTGTCACATAATTGACACAAATTTATTACTCCAAGAATTTACGGAGAAAGGAAGTAACAGTAATTTATTAAGCCTCCATCAATATATTTTTTTTTCTGATTTGTATATGGTCCTAATATTGTAATAATCTCCAAACCATTTTTTTTTTGTTTTTTCAAGTAGTTTGAGCAGGATTTAACATTTTATTAATAAAATAACAAATATATACCTATTTTTCTAAAGTTACTGATCTGTTATTTTATTTAGGAACACGAACTAATTTTTTGAACAAATTTCCAATGTAACAGGTATTAATTAAACAGGGCGAGGTAGCAATGGTGTTATTAAGTGATATGTGAAATTAATAAGCATCAAAAAAATGATCTATTTTTATTTTAGCAGGTGAACTTAGTATATACATACATATAATATATGTATAAATATGAAATGTAAATATTATTGTCGATACGATAATGATAACGTCATAAAGATAAAAGATAACTAAAAATCTTAAGAGGAAAATTTTGATATTAAATTTAATTTGTTCAGTTAACTTTAACATGATTATTGTTATTTGTAGTCATAGCTTTAAGCCGCTTTCGTGTTTCTTGTGTTTTTTGCGCTCTTATGGCTTCTCGCGTGGCAATTTCTTTGAATACCTAGTAGACTTCCTACGGCCTAATATACATAATATTTGCATATTGTTTCTTTCCAATAGTAGAGTAATTGATATCCAACTGTCAACTGTTTTTCCCTTTTTTATTTCTGTCTGTACAAGCTATAAGTGTATGTCATGTGCATGCAATGTGTAACAATAATTACTCCCCTATATTTCCGATGGAAATGCGGCCATATCTCAAAAATATATTCTTATCTAGCAAGAACTTTGCCCACTAACTGACTGCGCTAGAAGCTTTTATCTTGATAATTAAAAAGTATCTTTTAAAACTTTTCTAGAGCTAACGATTGATTTTTTCTGACCTATTTTCATTCTGTTTTGTATTTTCTGGTACTCTGACCTTTTCATAAATGCGATACTAAACTATAGAAACCCAGTATGCATAACTAGTAGTAACCATTTACATAGAAAGATACTTTAGTTAAAATGGAAGTTCAAGCTTTGTCTGGTTTTACGATTCAGAAAGTATAGATATTGTTTATACGTGTTGGTGGTGTTTGAATGGTGACTGGCAATTTTATAGAAGGGGATGGCAACCTAAAAATAAAATAGACTGTGTACGATTGAAGCGCTGAAATATAATATTTTTCAATAAACTAATAGTCCAAATTCTAAAAGTATTTGAGGCAATGGTTAACAATGAATGAATATATCTAATATCCAATTTATCAATTTCTAGAAATGACTAGAAAAAATATTTTTATCAAATTAAAAATTTTACAAAATTTTATCTTTAAAGATATGCAATAATAATTTGTGGATCTTACAAACAATATTCTATGTTTTCTAACTTTACAGTAATGGTATTTTCAACAGATGGGGATAAAAATGTGTCCCTTTCCTCTTTGCAAAGTCTTAAACATAATATTTTGTACAGTTGTTTCTGTAATAGAAGCTACTGTACAATAAACTGTTTAACAATACTTGTTTTGTTGCCAGCTTTATGAGGAATTCGGTTTTAATTATCGTTAGTTGTAGTAACCTTTAAAATAGCATTGTCATCATTTTTTTTTATTTTAGGATATTATATTCTCACTTTCTATTGTTTCAATTCATACGTCTTCAGCATCATAAATTACTCACGTCATTTGGGCTTTAGTATCCGTATATCTATACACTATTTCAAGAGGCCTTTTTGTTAAAGAAGGAAATTCAGTTTCTGGGCAGAACTCCTTTATTGCAAATCTTCAATCAAGATGTAAGAACTTGCTTCTACACCGTTTTCAGATAGTGAGAAAAAAAAGGATGGACAATGTACTCGAAGTCGATTAGTAAAACCTTGAAACCATCTCACATATCCAGATTATAAGTTCCTATGGTACAGACGGTTCTCCTTGGATCTATTCTAAATAAACGTCCTTAGCAGTGTAAACTATGTAGACGAGGGGTAAAGACCTATCAGTTGTGTACTCGTGAATTGGCAAGGACAAGCTAATCTGTTAAATTTGTTTCTATATCAAATTATAAAAATATGCATAATTCATTGACGATAATTCTTATTGTGATTCAAAAAATGTCTCATTCAATCCAGCCAGGTAAATTTTCGAATTGTGATTTGGGTAACATTAAATGAACAGACGCAAATACCTTTCTGTAAAAGGATATCCTAATGAAACCACAGCAGATATAGCCTTTGTTATTAAAAATTTATTTTCCGCCATCGACATCATCGATGGACGAGCCAGTCTGTTTTAGTTTTAGCCATGATATTTTCGGAAATAACATAGTCTTTGGTACCATAAAGGTCGTTCTGAAAATAAATAGTTTTTGTTAACTTTTGTTTCTAATGCCTGTTCCAATTCCGAGCTGCCGTTTATATTTTCATGACATCGTTCCAAATTATCTTGCAAATTATATTTTTCATTATTTCGAAAATGTTTCTTAATAAGATATATGTTGAAAGCAGAAATTTTATCTAAGACCTAAATATACACACCACAGAAATAAGAATCCTATATGTTTTTTACAAGATTTTATAACGAATCGTATGGAGACAAGATGACTTGCAAAACAAGTCCTTACCAAATGTAATGTTCTAACCTCAAAAAATGCAGCGGTTGGGCTACCATACTTAGAATTCTTTACTATAGAGAACATTATGGAACGTATACAATAAATAAATGGATTACATTTCATTTTGTATGAAGTGAAAGTAAGAGAGGAGGGAAAAGGTATATTCTGTCATATTTCCTAAATTCTTTCTATTAGAAAATTTAGGATCTACATAGGTACACTTTATTTTTCCACGAAATATGTATATCCCTCCATATATTCTGTTATTTTTCCATACGTTATCTTTGAAACAGAATATTAAATGTTTATGATGTTTTAAAACGATCCATTTTCAGCGCAAACATATTTAATTTTAAAGAGCTTCGTATTTTCATATATTCCCAGGTCTAAGTAAATACATCCCTTTTACATTAATACCTCCATTTGCCGTTCGTTGATTGTATAATTTTTATCATTAAACGCGCAATATTTGTAAGTCAACATATCAATTTATCACACCTTATTCGGTGAAATATTTTGGGAATAACACTGGGAATTATTTAATCTTTAGTATACATCGTAAATATAGCGTGAGCGTATCCTACTTTATGCAATTAGATATATGTTTCAGCAGCACACGCATTAGATAAGCCAATATTTCGACATAGGGTAATTTTTGATGCAATCTCTAATAAATCGTTGACAGAACACGCTATAGATGCATATGAATAATTGTATGTATTAGTATTTTATATATATTTTTATTAATTTTGAAGTTATTACGTTCACTTACTAAAAAAATGAATGCTAAAAATAATTTTTAACTGCAAGAGATTTTTTATGTTGCCAAAAACGAATGACAACAAGGCTATTTCTGAATACAAGATTTTCTAGGGTAGTAAAACGTTAATACACATTTCCTAAATGAAACTACGTTGTGTTCCAAGGAAATATTATATCGATCCATGTTTTCGTGTAAGCTGATCCCAAAATAGTATTAATTAATTTTCTCATGTAGTATTTAGCTTTTGGTTTTATTAGCTTGGTGTATTGCTGGGATTTTCATATTACCTACCTGTATTATGACTTTTGAAACAGAAATTGTAATGACCTAATGAGCTAAACGATATCAATGGCCACTAATTAATTGCTTGCTCGTAATCAGTAAAATGGAATACATTAGTAGTTGGCAACATATTTGGTAAATTTAGTATGGTAACCTTTCCTTATCATGCTCATACATTGTCATTATTAAGATCAAAAATAATGGATACAAATTCGAACATGTTCTGAAGCAACGTAAATATTTTGGGAGTTATTTAGAGAGGAGATTGCTCGGTAGAAAAGTACAGTAAGGATAAATTAAATATACGAATAAGAATCTGGGAACAATTTTTAACACATCGCTAACAATTCTGTTATTTATGCAATTACGATTAAGACAATGCCGCCAAGATTGCAAAGCAGGATTTTAAAAACATATAAACAATAGTTCCATCAGGAGTATTATATAACACGAATTATATTATACTTTTTGTTTGGTATCTTAAACGTTAAATTTTGGATTTCAGTTCCATTTTATTGCATTAATTGTTTGGTCTAATTATTTACTTCTAAACTCCGATTTCGCTTTTCTTCTGCAGCATTTGTGCTGCTTACACGTCACATTATATGTCCTAATCCTTCAATAATATTTGTAGTGATATCTCCGACATTGAAGTTGCACGTTGATTGATGAAAATGGATATTTTTCACGAGTCTGTATAGCTATTTCTAAACCTATATATTATTTTTCTAGTTAATTATAAATTAACATATTTTCTGTGCCTATTGCTACAATATGCCAAAACGACGGGCTTAAAATGCACTTTTTCAAAGATGTGTCTTCTTTTCAAAATAAAAATAAGAGCAATTGTGAATTTATTGTCAGCGGAGCTATTAATACTATCGGATTCACTAGCTTCACTGCAAGATTCGCAATAATTACCCGTCACTACCTTTCAGCTAAACTCTGTTAATTAATATTTTGGTAGTATTGACAGTAATATTCTCTTTTGTATGTAGTTATATAGATAAATTCTGGGTTATTATTAGTATTGCAAAATTGTTTGAGATCGTGGCGTATGTACGCTTTGAAGCGTACAATGTGTAGTAGAATTGGCGTTAATGTACAGTTCCTCGTTATTTGAATTATAGCTACATATATTCAATGTTTGTTATTTATTTATCTTGACAAGCGAGATTATGTAACTCGTTACCGTTCATACTACATGTACAAATTATAAACCATTCGTGTAACAAGGAGTAAATGTGAATAACGTTGTTTATTATGTCAAAAGGGATTTACACCTTCCAATCGTAGTTTATGTAAGAAGCTTTCCATTTGAAGTGGTTATGTATTCAAAATACTGATTGCATAAAGCGTTGAAATATAGAAGATTGTATAACAAATGGAATAATGCTGAGAAATCTGCATACATATGACTTCTTCGTTATGTATGTTCTGGTTTGGAAAAGTGCTAATAATAGGATATAGTATCCACAACTACAGGAGTACGTTATATATTGTAGAAGCTGAATTTGTAATTAAATTTGTAGCATGGTATTTAAAATATCCAAGTTGATACCCACTTCCGGTTAATCGGAAGTGATATTTATTCAAAAATATGTTCACGTGATAGTTCATATTCAACAATATCCGACCACACAATTTTGTTTGTATAATACTTTTAATAGGCCATTCTCACCAATCAACCTATATGTAAGTATATGATGACGGTGGTAATAAATGCTCCCGGAACCATTTTTTATTAGTTAAAATTTTCATATTTCGTAATGTTAAGTATTATAAAAAGTGTATATTTTTGCAACATGAAAGTCTGTCGATCATACATTAACTGCGACTTGATGTAGCAAACACCGTTTATTAATAATTATTAAAAAAATGAATAGGACATTGTTTGGTCAATTATGGTAAGATCACTTGGCGACTATTGAAGTCTACTATCATCACAAAAGTCTGATACACGATCTAGTTAAATTTGTAGTATCATTGCCATCGAAGGATGTGCGTGCAAGTAATCAGGTTTTATTTCCTTCTAGTGCCGAGGTAATTGGTTTTCTAAATAGAGGCACAATTTACAACGCAAATAGGCATAAAAAATGCGAACTGTCAATTAGGGTAACCGAATATCGTTGAAAATCCTGCGAAAATGAAATTCTGGGATCTATTTTACTCTCGAATAAAAGTTTACTGCGTTCGATTGAAAATTCAGTGACATTATTAAATTACCGTTCATTTAATTGAAATTTTCCGTACCGAAGCTAATTGGTACAATTGACCTAGAATCCGCCGAATAAGTACGTCCCTAGGCAACTGGTACGTGTTACGCGTCCTAAATGAATGTGGAGCTTTTGATCCAAAGCCTTGGCATTTGAGAAGTATGTGCAGTTGCGTGGATATCGAACCAGTAGTTGTGCGTGTGAAAAAACAGTCTAATGATCTAAGAAACAGAAAGCTGATTGGATTGTGTTCCTGTCGTACAGAATACTTTCATCTAATAATTTACAAAACAGACAAGAACTTGTAAAAGTTGATCTTTTTAAAATTATCTCTACTGCAACTTGTTTTGTTTGTTATAGGTATAAAAGTCTCTCCAGACACATCAGTGCTGTGTCCGTTCAGTATCAGTGTCAGTGAAAAATAAAATATCGTTGCGTTTGCTTCAACCAGACTTGTTCATACATGTCCGACACAGTGACGTGTTTAACCCGACGTTGCACAGGTGAAATTCTTAACACTAGTGCACGTAGCCGGTCAAATCGACCGTGGTTTTTCAAGAACGTATTTTCAGTAGTGAAAGCAGTTATTTTCGCATATTTTACGTTTTTAATAAAACATAATATATTTTTTGTAAACTGAATACTACTACGATACTTATAAAAACAAAAATCTATATAATATATATAAATATAAAAATATAAAAGTTTCAAAAATATTATAATTGCATAAAAGGGTCACCAAAGACTGTAGTATAGCATATCTAAAATTTCAAGCATGGTTTACATTTAAGTTTTATAAGAAAAATAGCAAAAAATAAAAACCCGGTCGATTTGACCGCGACCTGTGCAACGCCGGGTTAAGTAGGTAGTATTTTTCACTGACACTGATACTGAACGGACGCAGCACTGATGTGTCTGGATAGACCTTAAGACTGCTCATCTGTAGTATATTTTATAATAATTTCCCCCTTTCGCGATCACTATATTAGGCCCATAATGAGTTAAAGACCAAGTGATACAGTGAGATCCAGAGACATACCCTACCCACTAGGATAGGGACCTGTACAGATTAGTGGAGGGGACTATCCTGTTAGAGTGGGTGACTTGAATACACAGACATGGCGTAATAAGCTTGAAGGCTGCGGTGCCTTACCGGTGACCATTGGTCGGACGGGTCTGGTTTTAGGAGAAAAAAAAGTAATACATGCGTTTTATATACCATGTGCAAAGTTTAATGCTCACCTTGCTAACGTCCTTATTATTGGAGCTTTGAAGTTGTTAGTTTTTATTTTTAAGATAATGAGAACAAAAAGAAAATTATTGAATATTTCGTTTCGGAGATATTCACAAAAAACGGAACGCCATTTTTTGATATTCTTATAAGATTTTGAATGAAGGATTATCATTACATTACTACTGTTAATCCAGTGGCGGCTCGGGATGGTTCACACAGGGAGTGCATAATTTCAAAATTAAAAAGTATAATACAAAAGACACAGAAAACAAAACAAAGTATTTTTAATTTCACACCCACAAATTCGGTCATTTTTCTGATAAATATCCATTTTGAATTGTCTTATAACGTCTTTACCTTTAACAGATTGTTTATTTTCTAAACATAATTGAGGCATCGGCCGTTTAAGACTTTTATTGCGATTTTTTTTATCATACGTTAACCTCGAAAACGTGTTATTGTGTAACGCAGAGACGAAAATCATCCTACAACAGCGGTGAGCAGACTGGATATCTTGCTCACACGCTATGTATTAGCTTTGTTTTGGTTCGGAATTCAGGATTAGTAACAGAACTGCGCGGAACGTAAGCGCACAACATTATAATTCCAGAATGGTTCCGAACTTTTAATAACCAAAACACATTTTAGGAGCCTGTTACTGCCATCTTTTAGATACAGACTAAAATACAAACCAACAAAATATCTATAGCGAATGTTCTGCGCTAAATCTTTCAAATCCTGTCTCTGTCTTAAAATACCACTCGCTTTCCATAAATTTTATTCCCAGGACAGTAATTAACAAAAAAAAAAAAAAATCAAATACAAACGGAAAAAAATCTCAAACTTTAAAAGACAACGTAAATATCAATGTCATTGATGACGAACGTATCGAAATAACTTGAATTTCTGAACACATGCACCGATGACGTAATTTCCAACTAATAATTCAGAATCGGTACTCATGGAAGTGCAAGAACTGTTTGAACGGTTCCAGAATCATTCTGAATCGATTCTGTCAGTAACCAAAACATCGGACTAAAAATTCGGTTCGCGTTCTTAAATAACCAAAACGCTAAACTGTAAATGCGCGTGCGCAACAACTCTAGAACCATTCTGAATTCTGAACCAAAACAAAGCTATTATACCATATGGAAGTAGAACAAAATTCAGTTCTCCCCACCTTCAATGTAATAGCTTTGTTTTGTTTCCATGAGTACCGATTCGGAATTATTAGTTCGAAATTATGTCATCGGTGCATGTGTTCAGAAATTCGAGTTATTTCGATATGTTCGTCATCAATGGCAATGGCATTGATATTTACGTTGTCTTTTAAAGTTTGAGATTTTCTTCCGTTTGTATTTGATTTTTTTTTATGAATTACTGTCCTGGGAATAAAATTTATGGAAAGTGAGTGGTATCCTAAGACAGAGACAGGATTTAAAAGACTTAGCGCAGAACACTCGCTATTGATATTTTGTTGGTTTGTATTTTAGTCTGTCTCTAAAAGATGGCAGTAACAGGCTCCTAAAATGTGTTTTGGTTATTAAAATTTCGGAACCATTCTGGAATTATAATGTTGTGCGCTTACGTTCTGCGCAGTTCTGTTACTAATCCTGAATTTCGAACCAAAACAAAGCTAATGTTAATGGCTTGACGGAGCAACGGTTGGGCATTGCTCATTACGAGTAAATTTGGTTGCATAAACGATCATTAGTTGCTTATGTGCCAGTTACGCTATGTATGTAGAATATCAAGTTTTAAAATAATTTAAACCTATTTTAAAGTCGGCCGGCATCAGAAGCAGCAGTTACACAATACATAGGTCGTACAAGCACGTTCTGATATCATTTTATCCATCATGTAGGTTGTTACGCGCGCCGCTCACTGCCATGTTCCTATTCAATAACTATGAATACGTAATAAATAAATACTTTCACAGTTGCCGCTTGGTTTGTTTTGTTTCAAAATTGCAGGGGGTGCAATTGCTCACTTTCTCTCATTAAGGAGCCGCCACTGTGTTAATCACATACATTGGTTGCCAAATAAATACTAATATCATATTTAATTTCTAAAAAAAGATCATTAGAAGCATTATAGTATTATCCCAGAATTGCCGGAACGTTCAATACCAAATAGGAGTATTTTTTGGTATTTATACAGAAAATTGCGAAATAATGAATCAGTATTTAGAACAGTAAAGAAAAGGAGGCCGTCATTTTGGATTAGGAAAAGAAAGCTTCTACAATCATTTTCGAATGATGAATAGATAATCATAAAAAACTATGTATCTCCTTTCTCGTTACATTAAAAAAGGTGTATTGTGAATATCTGGGAAATAGAATATTCAATTGTTTTCTCTATTTTCATTATATCAATCAGTATAAAAAATATGAGTGAACAGTTATGTTTGGACATGGTATATATTCGTGCCAAAGTTTTTGTACAGAAGATAAAAAAATAAAGAAAATGTTGCGAGTAATTTCTGTCAATATCTCTAGAACTGATATCTATAATAGAAATTGAGAATAATCTCCAATTAGGAGATGCTGATTGTAAAAACTGCAAAGTCTTATATAGTAGTTAAAAATAACTGCAAGTACTTCCCAAATACATTTAAAATCTAAGTATTATTAGCAAGATTTTAGAACATACATATGTAGAATGACAGAAAAAGTTAAGCTATTATACCATATGGAAGTAGAACAAAATTCAGTTCTCCCCACCTTCAATGTAATAGCTTTGTTTAGGTTCAGAATTCAGAATGGTTCTAGAGTTGTTGCGCACGCGCATTTACAGTTTAGCGTTTTGGTTAATTAAGAACGCGAACCGAATTTTTAGTCCGATGTTTTGGTTACTGGCAGAATCGATTCAGAATGATTCTGGAACCGTTCAAACAGTACTTGCACTTCCATGAGTACCGATTCGGAATTATTACTTCGAAATTATGTCATCGGTGCATGTGTTCAGAAATTCGAGTTATTTCGATATGTTCGTCATCAATGACATTGATATTTACGTTGTCTTTTAAAGTTTGAGATTTTCTTCCGTTTGTATTTGATTTTTTTTTATGAATTACTGTCCTGGGAATAAAATTTATGGAAAGTGAGTGGTATCCTAAGACAGAGACAGGATTTAAAAGACTTAGCGCAGAACACTCGCTATTGATATTTTGTTGGTTTGTATTTTAGTCTGTATCTAAAAGATGGCAGTAACAGGCTCCTAAAACGTGTTTTGGTTATTAAAATTTCGGAACCATTCTGGAATTATAATGTTGTGCGCTTACGTTCTGCGCAGTTCTGTTACTAATCCTGAATTTCGAACCAAAACAAAGCTAATGTTAATGGCTTGACGGAGCAACGGTTGGGCATTGCTCATTACGAGTAAATTTGGTTGCATAAACGATCATTAGTTGCTTATGTGCCAGTTACGCTATGTATGTAGAATATCAAGTTTTAAAATAATTTAAACCTATTTTAAAATCGGCCGGCATCAGAAGCAGCAGTTACACAATACATAGGTCGTACAAGCACGTTCTGATATCATTTTATCCATCATGTAGGTTGTTACGCGCGCCGCTCACTGCCATGTTCCTGTTTAATAACTATGAATACGTAATAAATAAATACTTTCACAGTTGCCGCTTGGTTTGTTTTGTTTCAAAATTGCAGGGGGTGCAATTGCTCACTTGCTCTCATTAAAGAGCCGCCACTGTGTTAATCACAACAATGGTTGCCAAATAAATACTAATATCATATTTAATTTCTAAAAAAAGATCATTAGAAGCATTATAGTATTATCCCAGAATTGCCGGAACGTTCAATACCAAATAGGAGTATTTTTTGGTATTTATACAGAAAATTGCGAAATAATGAATCAGTATTTAGAACAGTAAAGAAAAAGGAGGCCGTCATTTTGGATTAGGAAAAGAAAGCTTCTACAATCATTTTCGAATGATGAATAGATAATCATAAAAAACTATGTATCTCCTTTCTCGTTACATTAAAAAAGGTGTATTGTGAATATCTGGGAAATAGAATATTCAATTGTTTTCTCTATTTTCATTATATCAATCAGTATAAAAAATATGAGTGAACAGTTATGTTTGGACATGGTATATATTCGTGCCAAAGTTTTTGTACAGAAGATAAAAAAATAAAGAAAATGTTGCGAGTAATTTCTGTCAATATCTCTAGAACTGATATCTATAATAGAAATTGAGAATAATCTCCAATTAGGAGATGCTGATTGTAAAAACTGCAAAGTCTTATATAGTAGTTAAAAATAACTGCAAGTACTTCCCAAATACATTTAAAATCTAAGTATTATTAGCAAGATTTTAGAACATACATATGTAGAATGACAGAAAAAGTTAAGTGGATTTTAGTTTGTAGTAAATATAACGAATAAACCGATAGTTTAAAGTATCTCTTGGGATGTAGCAGGAATTGCTACGTCAATAAAAAGGACAAAGATTTTCTGGCATCAGCTTCTACATCCCATCTAGAACATTTTTTACCTATGACCTAAATGAATTGAAATTCCATACTGGCATATATACGGATCTCGCATACCTCCGCTAAAATGTTAACGAAAATCAATCCGGTTGAAAGCCTGCGAAAAGGAGGAAACAAACGGTAAAATAACCAAGTTACAACTGGGTACGGTACTCGTAATGGTGCTGTCTCAGTGAGATTGAAAGCGGAGAGAAAATTTCTAGCGTGAGAGATGATGACAAGCGAGAGGAAACAGACGTTTTTTCTTTTCCGTTGTCGTCCTTCAGTCTGAGTTAAATAATTTCGGAAGGAAGATAGTATTTCCACATTTATTCATGTTATAAATCAAATCAATATTTACAGTGTAAATGTCAGATTTTCCCTTACGCAACATATTTATGTGTAGTCGGATAATATAAATAATATGATTACGAGCGGTTTGATACATATTCAAAATTCTAATCTACTGACTGCTGCTAGTAATTGATAGTTCATATGTGTACCTAGTTTTTTCGTCAATTTGAAAAAATCTTAATTGATGACTTCAATTCGCTTTGTTGAAGATATGATTTAACTACAGATTATGACCGCTAGCTTTCAAGTTCTACCAACTGACCATCATTTAAGGGGACTGTAAGAAGTCCCTGTAGGCTATCTTTTACAGATGTACACTATCTTTTATGTAACGAATGTAGTCGTTCGTACGGCTTGACTATTGCCTACCAATTATTTACACTTGTGCAGTTGCAGCTACTGTTAGTTCCCGTAGAGCCAATGAACCTTTGAGTTTCATGAATAAGTTTTATTTAGAACTTTATATAGCAATAATATAGGTCTTTTGGCAAATTTTATCGATTGCTTTAGAATAAGCGCACAAACGAATCCCATACACTATTCTTATCAAAAATCACAAAATTTTCATATTTAAATTTCCTACACGCCCTCTAGGGGTGATGGACAAAATAATATTAAACAGTTTGAATAACTCAACATAGTCCAAGAAAAATCCCTTCTAATAAGACCAAATTTACTAAATTCCGTTCATAAGAAGCAGAATAATTTAAATTTATAGAAGAAATTCTTACCATTCACAAGTTTCTCAAGATATGTATCTTCGGATAGGTAAAAGGTAGCGATACTCGATTTTCATTGACTTCTTGGTAATTCGGCCTATATTTTTAATCTGTAGTCAAAAATGTATGTTTCTATTTAATATCTTCGATAAAAAACAACATTTCCGGAAAAATTTAAACAACGCCCTCTAGCATGCACGTCACTTATTAGATTGATTCGAATTTGTAAGCATCAGATTGGAGAAGTAATGGTGTTTTCAACGAGACTAAGTTTGCAAAATTCGGTTCAATCGGAGTTGTAAGCGTTCCTTGAAAGCAAAGCTTCCCATTTCCAGAAAATCATTTTCAGAAAATTGTGATTTTCATATTTGTGATAGAGCGTAGGTTGGTAAATGTCGTATAAAATAATTAAAATGTTTCATGTTCAGCTACGCCATCTAGCGGTCCTCCTACACTTTCCTAAATAATTTTCAGATGTTTCTCCGGGCCAATTTAGTTAGTGATATTTTTCCCGAAGCTGTATTGTAAACCGTTTCTGAGATATGGCTGAGTGCCATTTTTAGTTAGCCACCCGGTACACTTTGTCTACATTATCAATAAACTGTTACAATTTGCTTGTTGCAGCTTGTGAAGCGGCTTAAATTCGTAGCTTCACGTCCTAACAATAAAAAAAAATGCTTTTCTTCAAGAGTATGTTTTTCTAATAATTAGCTGTTTAATGCTTTAGCATGGTTGTAATCCAATTCCCTAATTTGGTTAACAATAAGACCGTAGTACACTGTTCAACATTTTCGGAATAAATATCTAACAGCCAAGTTTTAGCTAAAGCTTTAGCTCTTTGAACATATCGATGAAGAGTAAAAGTAATATTTTATGCGCCTTAGCGGCCTTTGTAATTGATATGCCTTGCAACATTTCTTGGATGACAGATTTTATTTCATCTCAATTTTTGCTAAGACGGTCAGTCTTTCTAACACATATTAGAGGTATAGTAAATCTATTAATATATGTATTTTCTGACCTTTATGTACTTATCTTTTAATTCCTGATTTATTTCCACTTAGAGGTCAATAAAACAATAAATAATTAAATACCAATTTATTCCATAACATATAATAATATGTTTTCGTTAAATAACTTCTTCAGTGGAAGAAATTGACATTTAATATGTGTCAAATTACTAATAATATAAATATAAATTGCCATGAATATTAACAAAATTATCTAAAAAACAAAGAATTCATTGATATACCGAATTTTAATTATATTCACAAGTAATAATGAAGGAATAATGATTTAATACAACTATAGAAATTGAAATGATTTGAATTATTCGTATATCAATCTATTTTTTGTCAAGCTCTAACAATTCTGTTCAAGGACTAGGGAAAAACATGGCAAAAAAACCTAGTCATATAAGAAGATTAATTTACGAAATGATATACATTAAAAAAGATGAAAACGCGGTAAATTTTGGGACGGCTATTGATAATTTAAGCGTTATTTATAATAATTTAAATCACGCCTGAATTTTATTAATTTTCAGCTCTTGACTAGGTTTTTTTGCCATGTTTTTCCCTAGTCCTTGAACAGAATTGTTAGCGCTTGACAAAAAAATAGATTGATATACATACGAATAATTCAAATCATTTCAATTTCTATAGTTGTATTAAATCATTATTCCTTCATTATTACTTGTGAATATAATTAAAATTCGATATATCAATGAATTCTTTGTTTTTTAGATAATTTTGTTGATAGGCATGGCAATTTATATTTATATTATTAGTAATTTTGACACATATTAAATGTCAATTTCTTCCACTGAAGAAGTTATTTAACGAAAAAATGTTATTGGAATAACATACATATGTTATGGAATAAATTGGTATTTAATTATTTATTGTTTTATTGACCTCTAAGTGGAAATAAATCGGGAATTAAAAGATAAGTAAATCTATTAACAAACGGAATTACCTATTAGTAACAATCTAGATACCACAGGAGAAATGAGTCTTTAATTCCTGCCTCCTACGTTAAAGTAACCCATTGGTGCTGCTACTACCAAATATTGGTCCTGTTTACAAAGCAGGGTATGATCATTTTTGGGCTTCACAGTGAATTAAGCTACGAGGTAAATAAACAATGTTGGGAAAAAATCGCAACATAATATCGGCATTCGGCAGAAACAAACAGGTACCGATTGACTGGTAGTACTTTGGTATGATTGACCGAAATTTAATTAACGACCAATCACATCAGGTTTGTGAATTATCTTAAATGACTCACCTCTCCTGGAATCCATTCCTACTATTCATACACATTCTCCCATACCTAATTTTGAAACACCTAGTATAGTATACTAACACAGGATATTACGTACACAAACTGATATTCCATTATCTCATTATTTTCTCAGACAGTTCTACCTTATAAAAATAAATCAAATGGACTTGATTTCTTATTTTCTTTACCTATTATATTTGAATAAATTGTACTTTTGCAGAGGATTTGAAGCAACTCATAAGAGCACTACGCTTCCACTTAAAACTTGTGACGGTCGTAATAAGAGCTTCGTATTCATCAGTCTGAAAGCCTCGGGATTATAGGATCCTCCTAACAATTTACATATAAATTTTAAATGTAGAATAACCAATGCTAATTCCTTCAGTTTGCGTATATTCTTCCAGCATTCTCGTTTCCTAACGTGATCTTTCTTCGCTTTAAAAAATGGTTGATGTATTTGCATATTTCGGAATTATTTTTAAATTTATTTTAAGAAATTGTCTTACCAATTTATATATTTTGCTGAAGCAAAAGTATGCATTTTTGGAAATTAAATTAAAACAGTACAATATTATCAAATGTTTAAAAGTAAGAATACTACTTTGATACTCGCTCATTTTTAGTTTAGCTGTTACTGTTAGGGTTTGTTGAAGATTATATTTTATATTATACGGTAATAATATAAACTCCTTTTAATTTGACCATGTCTTCTTCATGGCGGTTTCCTATTACAAACTTCGCAAAACTTTACAGTCAACAAAGCAAATGTATTGCTAAAATTAGAATGGAAAGCTTAACATAATTGGAAACGTTCTTTATCGATTTTTAAGTAGGCATATCCTTGTTGAAAGTAGACATGAATTAAGAAAATAAAATCGAGTAAGTGCACTCTAAACGATCGTTGAACAACAGCAACTTCATTTTTACGAGGTTGTAAGCGGTGCAAGCTCTTTAAATATCATGAGTTAACGTAACAGCGTGGGCTTACAATTCTGCTTTACTTTCAGAGATCTACCAGGAATGCTTGAATATTAGAGAGTTTATTTTAGTTTAGAAAATATTTCTTAGCTTTTAAAAAAATATACTAACATAAGCAAGAAGGTAATTAAAATGTTTGGATAAAATTATATAATATTATACATATAATATTTAACTGTGCTTAAGAGTTTTTTAGTATCCAGCAACCTATTTTATAAAAATATCTACGGTTCCCATAAATATCAAGTTAAACAATAAATAAATTACTAAATAAAACAAAAGTGATCGAAAAGTCTTATTAACTTATTTACGTCCACCGTCGAAATCATTGCTGCAGTCGTCAAACGGTAACAGATGAGCAACCAATACTTCAAAACAACTAACTTTTCACTCGCTTAACAAATGTTTTATTAATGTAGATAATGCCAATGCACTAATTATAAAATACAGGGCTTATTGTATACTTGCGAGTAGTTCTACTTCATTTTTAATTCTGAGTATTTCATAGGCTTGAAGCTGCTTGAACATTTTATAATTATTAATAAATTACCTAAAAAACTAAATAAATCTTCAGTGTAGTCTTTGCTTCCTAAGTATGGGGGTAAAATGCATTGTTGCAATATTTCTTGTTGTGGCTATATATACAATACAGATTATTCCGATATTTTGTTTTGCAATGGACTAGTCATGTTAGTGGCTTGTTTATTGCTAACATAAAACGGTATTTCTGATGTGGAATTGAACAGGATATTTAATTCCGCACAGTAACGGTAAATTGTATAAAATAATTTCGTTTTTATAGAATTGCGGCGAAATGTTATAGACAAGTTACATATTTTAGCGTTGCATTAAAACTGATCAACTCCAATTAAAATAAAATACATGTCATGGTTTTGTGTGCATAATTTTTAGTAGATAATATACAAATCTTCAAGACCATTTCCTTAGAAATTACTAATGGTAATTTAGAATATCAATTTAGTAGGGGTGCCTATACCATTTGGTCGCAACCATATATATTTATTGGTTAACCTAGTTTAGACAAAATTTCGTTCTAAATAGTTCGTACAAATGTTATACTGAATCTTATCAATTAGATTTATCAGGACAAACTAGACGTCTAGATAATATTGACAATTCCTCTTGCATTTACAACCATTTTTACATTACATAGGTATCATACAAATTGTATGTATATAATTATCCTTCTTTTCTGTATGTAGGTTACGTATGTGCAACGAATATGAATAACGCTAAAATAATACACGCAAACGGACAACTGATAAGAACCCGCATGAGTATTGCTGATAACGCGATTTAGTTTCAAACGATTCCCGCATATTTTGCGCTTAATACTTGACAGTATGTATTTGCACGCTGTGCTTTTACTAATTCATGTTTTCTCTCACATTTTCCAGTTGAATTTTCCTCGCGTTCCTTACATATTATGAAGTCAAAGATGACTGCCGGCAGTATGGAGTGTTATTGTGTCCTCAAAACAGTTATTACGAAGACGAGGTGACCCATTTACTAAGGAAATAGAAGAACAAAGATGTCCTTGGACACCGAAAGGCAATTTCTGTGTCCCCGGCTTATAGATTACTTAGCTATAGTCGGGGTTCGACCTACCAACAATATGAAGCCTTCGACGACTCCATCTATACAGGTCAGTGGGCTCTATAGATGTTCTGATTAAATATAAATTTGAAATGGTTACGATTTTGCTTTTAAATTGTTTTTTATCTTTTGCAATGAAGAACACAAAAATACGCTCATAAAGCGGATTATTGCTGCTGTATAATTACGAAGAACCGTTTATTCGCTGCTCAAATAAATTTGTTATAAAGTTAATAAGAGAATTGTTTGCGAGGTTAAAGCGGAGAAATTGCGGTTTAACAGCTGTTTTTAAATTAATATCTTAAAGAGCGCGGAAAGATTTGTACTATGAAATATAGAAAATTATGGATTTACAGTAGAGCGACTTGACTTACATAAATGGAAAGTGGAGGAAAGTTCTATTTTAACATTATGAACAACATCGTGCTGTTAGATTTCGAGAATTATATTTAACAATAACATTAATTAAATAATTCGCGTATAATAGTCTTTGTCGACCAACAAATTTCAATTTTCGGGTTCGTTATGAAGTGACGGCTATTAATTTTAAAAGCATTTTAATAAAATGTAGATTGTCTACTTAGCTTTAGTTGGATTTAGTGTGGATTTTAATGAAAAGATTTTTCTCTTTTTATAACATATTTCAAATTATTATAATTCTAAAAGTCCAAATGGAGATATGTTGCATCTTGTAACATGAAATGTTTGTATGTTCCCAAAATAACGTAATTTTTAGAAAATTTGTTTTTTAAGAATCTGGCAAAAATTTGTGCCATAGACACTCATCCAGGCTTTTTCCTGTTAACTTGGTTTTAAATTTTTAATAGAAAACTTTTGTGCCTGATAACTAACCATTCTCGTATCTGTGGTCCAACACAAATATTTTTTTTCAGTCTTTCTTCTATTGTTTCCTGAATGATATTTAGAACTGTTAGTTTCGTGATTCTATTATATATTTTCCATGGTATAAAACGGCCACCTCTGTGATGGATTTCTTTGTGAGAAATATCCAAAGAACATAAAAAATTGATCACTTAAAATCTTTAAAATGTATTCCAAAAATAGTCTCTGTACTTCCTCTCGTTTAACGACATTTTCAGACTTTCGTAGCTTTCTTCGTAGAAATAACCACTGGAATCGAAAAGTCGGAGTATTTAGAAAGCTAAATAAGTTCGTGTTTCTTCTGTTTAGAAATTACATTGCTGTAATCGTGAGTCGATAAGTTGTGCTGCTTGTGGTTTTAATAGACTCAAATTCCATATCAAGTCACTTATTTCGAAGTGAATAATGTAGCTTGCGTTATGTAGTAGCATGTGTATGAAATCAGATTCGGTTGATTTATTATTACTTTCAGAGCTAGTGTTAGTAACTCTTTGATTCCCCTCGCTTTCTTTGTCAATTGACGTTTGTGAAACTGAACGATATTCATCATATGGTTGGGATGTTTTGAGGTGACACTATTATTTTCTTACAGTTGTTAAGCCCTTGTATATTTTTAACGCAAAAATGGTGAAATGTAAAGATTATTGACATGACTGGGTATGCAAACATACATTATATTAATACATTAAAATCTAAATGCAATTTGTGTTGCAGTTGTATTACAGGGTGATGAATTATCGGTGAATAGACAAACAGCTTGTATAAGCAATAGTTCTCTAATGTGTTAATTATTAGTTGAATTACGGACACTAGACTATATATTCAATATCAGTTTTCCTTTGTGGTGAAAGTCAAAATTATATTACTAAAAGAAAAGTAGAATTTGATCGTTGTAAAGGACTAGTAACTAGTGGCAGACCTTTGAATTCTTATTTCCTAGAATATCTTTACCTATTATTTAAAAATTGAATAAAGGTAGTCTCACAGTAATACACGGGGAAATATTCAGCTTATCCTCATTGGCTTCATTTAGCAGAAGCAAACAATTATCGATGAATTGGTATCACTCTAGTATAATTGGTGCAATTTTAAACTGCACATAATTAGAGTGCTACTAATTCATCAGTATCGCTTTGCTTCCGCTGAATGCATCCACTATGACTGAAGAAATAGCTACACAACTTCTAATTCATTTAGCTGGTACCGTAATCTTCATTGAGATGGTATGCCCTCCATAATAACTTTTGCATTATCATCGTAAATAGTATTATTCCAAAAATCAGTGGTTGTATAGTGCTATCGAGATGTTATTAACGTTTCGCAAAACATGAAAGGAACAAACTTTAGCATGTGAAAATTCGATGATTGTGAAATCAATCATGCAAGAAATACTACATCGGCTGGAAAAAGGGGAAGTTGTAGATTGATATACGCAACGAAGTAAGAGATATATCAGTGCTAATAGTGGGTCTAACAACTAGGTTTATATACAGCGCCAGCGTGAGGAAATTCACTATTTAATGTTTAATGTAATAAAAAAATCATGGCTTATAGTTGACAGAGTTGCTGGTGCTGCACAATTTAAAAATGCACAGGCTGATCTACTAGTTAATCACAAAAAGGAGTTACATATTTTTATATAGAGCATTCCATATATATGTAAGTTTGCATTGAGATTTTACGTTAAACTAGGAATACTGTTTAGTAAGAGTAACTATGTAGTTGCTAAAGTTAACATTTTTTAGTTAATTCTGATTAAAGCAATTGTGTGATAGTATAGTGTCTAGTTCGCCGTAATTCAAGAATGCTATAACAGAACACGAAGTAATAAAAGAAATATTGCTATTTTAAACTCGAAATAAGAGCATACATTTTTAAATATGAAGCACTAGCAAACCTATCAGCTACAGTGAACACATTTTCTTATTATATTTAGCATCAAAAAATAAATTTACTTTATCAAATTGTTGACTCACACTGTATAATCTACGTTGTTATGGTAACCTGAGTTATTGCTTTTTAGCGTATTACTTTGATGCGTTTTGCATGTATATTGGTTATTATTCTAACCGATATTTGACTAATTGCGTCTATATACATATCTATCTGGATGACAAAGCTTTACCCTAGAGATGTTTGGTTTTCCTAGAACTAATTTAGAATGCATACGCAATATATCAACGCAGAAATAACATGAATGTTTGTGGTGATTATAGGCAGTAAACAACTTATCACCCGTCAATATCATACATGCGTACACGTATTAATTTTCCAATCAAGTTTATTAAAGGCCCACTGAAGCTTTAGGATCACGAGACAATCTCTTCGACAAATATTGCCTACGCTCTTTTGCTACTAGGGTTCTTATATGTATATTGTGAAAATAGAGCAGCGAGTCGAGCAAAATAGATTTACGTCAAGATGTACGCACAGTGTGCATGATGATGTAAAACCGAAATTAGAATATCGATTGGGTACAGAACATATAGCAGCAGTGCGAGACCTTCTATCTGCTTTCCATAGCAAACTGTTCGAACTGGGGCTTGAGTTATCCAGCCAACTGCAGGGACAATCTTCTACGGCCAACGCGCTCGATCAATCTTGGCGGTGGATGATGAATTAAACATGTACGTAGTAGTTTCTCTTTCATATACATACATACATGTATGTATATAGATAACCGAGTTTCAGAATTTATTAGGGTATACAAAATAAAAAGGAAAGAATAACGGCTATTACAATTACGATAATAGGTTGCGTTATTGTATTGCTGTATTGCTACAGATTGAATTTCTATTCGTGCTTTTTCTTCAACAAAAATCATACTAAATTTTAATGGATGCTATTTATATCAGTATCCAGTTCCAATACAACTTGACATACATCAAAGGAAACCATTTAAAATATCTTTTTTAAGAAGTTAAGTGTTTTATCATATATAAACCGAAAGAAAAGCAAACGATATGTCGCATGTTTTACAAATGAATACTTAGGAAAACAAATGCCGTACCATAATGTTCTAGTAGTTTTTGTAACATTCTCATTATAATAATATTTGTTTCAAGAGCTTAGAGAAGATTTGTAATGCTTAAAATAAATTTGTAGAGACACTAAAAATTTAGAGAGTCATTTGACAGAAAAAATCCGTAAAAATGGACAATAGTAGCGTGTACAAACAAAATATAAGAAAACCAAACAAAATATGGAAGCTCCCATTTCATTTTCGTATTCCCATAATGTAATTCCCGTCATTCATAGAAAAAAAATATTCACTACTGGTAAAAGTTGTTGTTTGTTGAAAGGTAAATATCCTACATAAACTTTAATTTAGCTATTTGTTCAGTGCCGGATAGTTCTGAAATACAAAGTCCATATTCACCTTCCAATTTTGAATAGTGTAGGATATCATTTGATTCTGGGTACAGAAACACATGACCCCAGTATGAATCTAGTTCAGCTTTTCTGTTGATGAGAGACCTTGATCTGGTTAGCGATTTACGACCTTCAAAAGATGCTGCTAAATTGTGAGGTCATTTTCGTTGTACAGACATCATGCTCTTGCTCTTTAGTGGGGACAAATTTGCTTCACTTTGTATAGTACATTCGGTGTATTTTGAGGAAAAATATTTTTGGTAATGATTCTTGAGAACACAAGATATCTAGATATCTATGGTTTGTGGATATTTCAAAATACTAACCATATTGTTCGATTATGAGGCAGCTTATACGCATTATTTCAGCTTCCTTTGCTTGCGGTATAGTCGAGCCATCTCCATTGAATAAATAGTGATGTTCCAGCGGAAACAGATTTATTACCACCTCTTCATATTAAATTGGGCTTTGTGAAGCAATTTTTTAAATTAGTATCAATAGATAGGAAATGTTTCAGATATCCGTGCTACAATTCCTATATTGTTTGGAAACAAGTTGGAAAAGGAAATCTTTACTGATGACGACAAAACTGTTACCAGATTCTCCCCTTCATGAAATAATGAAGAAAGAAGAGGCGTGGGATTCTTTCAAAGACGTAGTGCATAAGTTTTGGATAATATGAAAGATCCTAATTACGAAACTATTGTACAGCGCATGATAGGTGCATTTAAAGCTCAGGTATTTTTGACACCCACTTGTCGACTATTTTCCTGAAATCTTGGGAGCCTTCAATGAATCTTGCGGTGAAAGATTTTACTAGGATGTCGGTGATTTTGACGCTGCCAAAGAAGATGGGAAGTCAATATGATAACTAACTACTGTTAGATGTTTAAGGGGGAAATAGAAAATGGAAAGCTAGCCCAAAAAATATTAACGAGAAGCAGTAATGGTGTCCTAAAGAACGAACACGTTAATGGAGTTAAGTACTTTTCATGAAATAATTGCTTGTTTAATTATAATAAATGCTTTGTTTTTTTTCCCAAAAAAACACAAAATTTACATATTTAAATTTCCTTAACGCCCTCTAGCGGTGATAGACAAAATAATATGAAACAATTTGAATCACTAAATATAGGTCAGGAGAAATCATTTCTAACAAGACCAAGTTTTCTAAATACCGTTCAGGAAACGCAGAATAATTCAAATTTATAGAAGAAATTCTAACCATTCACACGTTTCTCAAGATATCTTCGAATGGATAAAAGATAGCGATTCCCCGGTTTTCGCTAATTTGTCAGAAATTCAACTTACTTTTTTTAATATGTAGTCAAAAGTGTGTGTTTCCATTTAATATTTTCGATAAAAAATAAAATTTCCGAAAAAATGTAAACAGCGGAGGAGTGATGCTGTTTTCAACGAGACTAAGTTTGCAAAATTTGATTCAACAGAACCGGAGTTACAAGCGTTTCTTCAATCAGAGATATGGCCGAGCGCCATTCTTAGTTGACCACCTGGTACAAATGTAATACACTAATTTTACTAATGATGGTGTTATTTGAGTTCCAAATAAAAAAAATAGGGAAATGTGACTGATACAATATTCGTTACAAATTAGTAGAAACTTTGTCGAATAGTTTCGATTTTAAAACTACAAAAAAAAACGAAAAGCTAGTTAGGTTAGCTTTAGCAAACTGTAATAAATTATTTAGTTTAAAAACAGGAAAATGAATTCTTAGCTAAACTGCAAGATACTGCAGATAGAATTTCCGAGGACTAGAGGTGTAGTTATTTAAGAATTAGAAATACTGATTTTTTTAAGAAGACACCTCACACGTGAAAGTATGTTGCTTTTAGTATAGTAAGATTATCACCATCATGAGCAAAAAGATCCTTATTACGAAAATGTCGAGAGTCACAGAAAGCTAATTTAGCTCATGCCAATTCGGTGCGCTCGAGATTAATTCCAAGTAACTTTTATGAATTTTAAATTAAAAATTCCTGTCGTACTTAAAGCTGTTATGAAATGTATCTAGAATGCGAATTATTATTTCATTAAAATACTGCGAAATGTTTAAGTTTGTAAGAAGTCAACATCCGCTTAATACAACCGTCAAGCGACATAAAATATAAATTTCTCTAAATAATCCCTACTAGAAAGCTAAATTATAGAGATGTTCAAACTTTGCCGGATGTTAATCCGATGATGCTTTGTAATCCTTGCTTTTAATTAGTTATAAATGTAAAGTGCTTGTATTGAGGGAACAATGAACTCTAATCTGGGAAAATTGTAAGTGCCAGTTTCAATGAGGCACTTTAAATAACTCAACTTATGATAAAATAATATAAATATAGAAGAAAGGACTACAAGTTTAGTAGAATATTTGCAAATATACAATTGTCTTTACGGCAATACAGTCGCACGACAATATATTGTTGGTGGGAAGTTTGAAATAAGTCAATTTTCATTTACGATACTTTTTATTAAAACTGAATATAGACAAAAGCAAGGAAAAATCTCAAGCAATTAATATGTGTGAATTTGTAGCAGGAATGTTTAAATTTAATAATACTGCACACTTACATTATATACATATATTTTTATTGAATGAACTGTAAATATTTATATAAAATATTTTCCGGGGCTACATTTTCTAATATGAAGTAACTTTAATGAGAAAATGTACTTGCTGTAGGCAGTTAAATTATTTTCGGTATTAAGTGAGTAAATTTTAATTAAGAAGCACAAAGCGGACAGTAACTTGATTCGTGTCAAATACACCGTATAATTTACTCCTGCTTTTTAATTATAATACATAACCTAATTAGTGTAAATTGTAACGTTCCAGTTTTCATCTTTTTAGAGTCTAAATAGACTAGGAAGTAACAATACGAACATTTAGCCTGTGAAACAAACAAAACGCTAATTACCTTATTAAAATCAGGCAGTGTAGTAATGAGGCCAATCTATACGTCTTATAATTAAAAGTAAAAGAATTTGTGATAGTAATCTAGAACTACTAATTCTGAAGCTTTGGGTTAGGTGACGTCGACGTATTAAACGCAAGTCCAAGTTAATAATATTTACGTAAATTGTGTTAAGCTTGCACCTAATGCTAATGCTGTTGGCAATATAATTTTGCGTAAATATCGGCTCTATTTTGGCATTTAGATAGGGACGAGGATGGCAAGCGATATAATCCTTAAAATAATTTACCTCAAATTGTTTCTTAACAGCTATGGAATATTACAGTTTTGTGTCTAGGTAATATTGGTTTTTCATATATGTCTCAGGAGAACAACCCTTTCGCGACCTTTCTTTCATATAAGCTAACTAATTGAAATACATTAATTTGCGCATTTTCCTCGGAAACAAGAAAGTTCCGATAACGGCAGTTATACGTTTCATAAAGTTGGGAAATAACATTTGTAATGCTTTTCAGTAATGGTAGCTATAAAAAGCAAAGCAATTTTGGTTTTGTATTAAACTTGGTGAACATAATGTGGCGAAAGGTCACGGTCGTTTAAATGGAAAATTATCAACCGCTTTTTAATCAAATCAGCATTTCTCAGATTTATATTAATAAGCCAATAGACTTTTAGGGTAATTGAAAAGTTTTAAATTTGCAGTATAATCAGGTAGATATTATTCATCATTGCTGATTAATAACAGTAACTCAATAGTAAGCGGATTATTGCAGAAGTTTTCTATTTAATAGAAAATGAATTACGGTAAAATAAGTATTAAGGACTACAAAAATACTGTTAGGCTGAAAAATTTCGGCGCTCTTTGCGACCAAAAAGATTTCTTAATTAATATAAAATATTGAAGAGTTATCAATTTTAGTATTATTCGCGTTATTAATTCATTCAGGGTTCTACTAGCTCGTTTATAGTATATGTTGCTTGTTGGTTATAATTAGTCATTTGTATTATTGAAATATACTTTTCATCGCTGGAATTTTTCATATTTCGAACTAATTGTAACCAATTGAAGGTTCCTTAATAGGTTTCTTTTTATTTTGTACGAGGAAGCGCCAAGGTGAAAAAAGCTGTAGGAGTAACACAGATTACTTTTAAATGCGCCACGTATGTGTAAGAAATATGAACCCAGTCTAATAGACAGGTAAAGATTTAAACTGTGGCTTAGAAATCGGACATTTCATTTGAATAGAGAAACCAAATCATCCATCCGCACCATCATCAAGTAGTAGGTAGATGCCAACAAATACATGTTAAAAGTTTGTAGCTCGATTTATGAAATGTTTCATCGGTTATGTGAAATACGGCCATGTACCTAGCTGAGCATCAAATAATGAGAGAGTTCGAGCCAATTCTAGTAAATACAGAAACGAAGGAATAAAAAATTATATCTAGTAGATATCTACTTTTGTAAGATTTGGTCATAGATTAGTCTTTTGGCTACCTAACATATTTATTTAGTGTACTATAATTACATTGTTTTTGGTTGGCTTTGCTCTACTAATCAACCACATTCCATATTCCTATATAAATGACTATTTTTAAATATCATGTATCGGGAAAACAGCTTGCATACGTCACCAGAGAAATAATTTACATATGTTGAAGCTATACCTATTTTGCAATAAATATACCAAAAGTTACATTTTTCTGTATTACTTGCAGTACTTAGCGAATTTCATTCGGTATTATTAATAAACATTCAAGGATTTGTGGTTTATATTTGTATATTATGTAGTCGAGAAAATTTCATAAAAGGAAACTAGCTGAAGTTCTATCGGGTGACTTCATCACGATCTAGCATAGTCATATTTCTGAAACCAATAACGCACTAACTGCTAAAATTTCTACATATCTTGGCAGCTATAAGATAAGTATTGTAGTTGCGGTTACAACTGTGTAGTATCATTATAACAAATGTATATGAAACATACGACAACGAAATTTATTGTTTTCGTAGAGTTTATGAAAGAGTATGACTTTATAAATATGAAGTCATTTTGCCTGCATTTTGCAAACACTTAATTCAGATAAATTTAAAATTTGTGCGTCGTGACAACTAGAACTATGCTTAACAGATGCTCATCGAACGACAATTCTTTTTACTTTTTTTTCGCTTAGTTTTCGTTACACTTTTTCACTACCTTGCTATTGTAACTCCATTGCGTTTTAACTGCAAAATGCGGTGAATAATTTCGAAAATTATTTTCATTGAAAACGTAGTTGGCTCAATATTCATAGAAACTTTAACATCAAATGTTTGCTGTAGAATCATAATATGAATTTAGTTTGATGTGGCAAAATTAGAATGCCCATTTTTATAATCCAAGTAGAATTTAAGAATCATATAAACTGCAGTTGAAACATAGTAACGGTTGTACAACATTAAGACAATGAGGAAATTAGAGGACTCCACTACAACAATTTAATATCAAATTAATATGTTGAGAATAATGAAGAGAGCTTTTATCTTAAAGCATTCTTAACAAGACAATAGTTTCCTACTACTGAACTTCATTTTTAAGACCAATTTGATCTTTTATAGGTTCCTCTAAAGACAATTTATGTGCTTTTTGGTGGGTACTTTATCTCTCACACTGAAGTTTATATAAAAGAGAGAATTTGTAATTAAAATGAAAACAATTAAATAGTCTGTTGAGTTCAATTCAGAGGTTCATTTAAAATTAGTCAAAATGTAAGTGAGCTACATATACATATATAAAATCATATCGCACTTCATATTTAAGTTCGTTTTGCACCCTATCTTACAGTAATGTAGTTCCTTATTGATAGATAAGTACTTTTTTTTGTTTTTTCGATACACCGATGGGAAGCGTTCTCATTTAGGTACTGATTATAATTTTTTACTAAATTCTACTTAAGCTTCCTTTTAAATTACCATAAAATAATAGGGATAATACTTTGGAATATTTTAGGTTAATTTACTTTAGAAAAGAGGGAACTTCTTCACTGGATCTCTTGGTGCAGAAGTAGAACACTAAACACTTTAATCCACTGAACACCAAACAAGTTTTAACTAAAACACCGACGCGTTTCAACAGCAATGCTGTCATTATCAAGGCGATAATAAAACTAAATTAAAATAAAATCTACAAAAACAGGTAACCTAAATGTTATGCACGGTCAATCCGATACGCATCATTAATTTCCGATTAACGAAAACAATGACGTTTGGTCCACAGACTTCTCACTTTTCCCTTGAACAAGGCGAGGTATGAGAAAGAGCTTAAAATTATAAAAGATGCGGCCAAGTGTAATGGTTTCCAGCCTTAGCATATCTATAAGTTAATTAGGAAGTTTAATTATAAGAAAACTGTGAAAAAATCTACTACTTTTCGAGAGGATGTTAAAGCTTCACCCGTTGTGACCCTCCCTTACGCTCTAAGGTTTGAGTAAAATCTTCAAAGAGCTAGATCTCAGAATAGTTTACAGTTCTGGGACTAGTTTACGAAGTCTCATCGGTAACCCTAAAGATAAAATACAACCTCTAGAAAAGTCAGGTATTTACGAAATCAATTGTAAAGATTGTAATCAAAAATATATTGGGCAAACCAGGAGAGCAGTCTCAACTAGATTCAAAGAGCATATGGCTCATCTTAGATTCAATAGAATTGAGAAATCGAGCGTTGCCCAACACATTTTTGAAACAGATCACAACATCGATCATACGAATGTTAAATTAATTAGACAAATAAACAATTGTAAGTTTCTAAATGTTTTCGAAAGTTTAGAAATATATAAAAATAAGTCATGTGTAATGAACTGTGACAATGGACCTATACCGTATTCGTCATTGTTTTCGTTAATCGGAAATTAATGATGCGTATCGGATTGACCGTGCATAACATTTAGGTTACCTGTTTTTGTAGATTTTATTTAATTTAGTTTTATTATCGCCTTGATAATGACAGCATTGCTGTTGAAACGCGTCGGTGTTTTAGTTAAAACTTGTTTGGTGTTCAGTGGGTTAAAGTGTTTAGTGTTAGAAAAGAGGTACAATAATTTTGCCTCACTCTCTGGTTAGTCTCGAGGGAAGCAATGGAACAATAGATGATGCTTGATTAGCAGATTAAATCGACCTTCTCGGAGGACATTCTAATTACTTTTGAAATTATCAGATTAATATAAAATTACATATTCTAGATACCTTAAAAGTAAGTAAATTCCACCTAAATATTTTCAGAATGGTATTCGCGCGCGCATACGCCTATGGCTATTATCCCGTAAAGTCATTTAATGTGGTGTGCCCTGTACTGTTATTATCTACCAATATTCGACTGACTTTAGCTGTAGTCTTTTTATAGAGCGGTTCGGGATTTCTACTCATATATTGAACAATGATGTGTAAGTTTCGTATAGCGTATGCTCTAATTGAAGGTAGATGGCTTATAGTGTAAAAAGGAGCACTTTCTGATATTAAAAGCATAAGATTTGTTTTAGTACATGATGTTAATCGATGCTTTATTCATTTGAAAGTATTTCCTAAATACTTGTTTGCGATATATGTATATTAGGCGGCTATTTTGGAAACAAGTGTTTTAGATGAGCATGTATGCGATGTTGTTTGTTCTTGGGCTTTTAACCTGCGATAAATAGAAAGTAGTTGGAACTAGAGATGCTTTCAAGCGTAATTTTTTTCGTTGAAAACAAGAATCCGATTTCCATAAAACTTTCTCATAAATTGGCTAAATGGTGAAGGTACTTTGTTAAATATTAAATAAGATTCTTTAGATAACATTTTTTACGATGTTTTCAAAGATTAAATAGCCTGATTCCAGCGCAAAGTTGGGTTACAGTTCTAGAAAACAACACAAAATTTCACGTCAATAGAAGGAATACGCAAGCATTTTCGTATAGAAGAAACCAGTATGGTATAAATTCGACATCAAATAGAATAGAGACAACTTCTAGTAAATAAGTTAGAATGAAATATGTAGCTAAGTTAATATATTTTAGGATGAAATACAAAATACGCATAAAAAGCCATTTATTTTAAAACAAAATAAACAGAAAAGTAGTAGTAGTAAGATTAAGGTATGTGGCTGCTGTACATAATGAATAGTGTGGTGTTGATGGGAGTGGAACCGATATTTTTGTAGTCATAATTACTACTGTGTGAAATAAATAATGTGTCTTCTGCTTATATATTTGTTTATATTATAATCGGAATAGACTTCGAAGCCTTGGAAGACTTGGAAGCCTTCGATATCATTTGATAATATATTATATACTGTGTAGTTAGAGAAATATTTCTAATTATATTCTGCAAACAGGTCGCAGATTATTTATTTGACAGTAAAATTTGGAGACCTTTTAAATGAAGTATTTTCCGAGCGTTCTGGTATAAAATTCACACACAACCCTCTTTTAATCTAAATTTCAGAACTACTTCAATAACATGGCGGTATTGATTTTCCTTCGCTGTCTATAGAAAGTTCTAAAGGAAATCAGATGATGACTACAAGAACTTTTAATATATTACCTTATTTCGTGTGTTCCTATCCCTTTCTTGCACTTTAATATGTGTTAAGTGAACCAGAAAAAAACATGATAATGGTATAGATTAGTCTGTAGAGACATATTTTTCATAGTGTATTTATGAATATAGCTAGTTCTATTAATACTGTTTGAAAGAAAAAGGAAAATTGGGAAAAGGCATTCATGCTTAAAGGTTTGGACCGTTGTCTACCAAGTCCAGTAAATAAGAAATATTAAGCTTATGACAACTGCGAGAAAGAAGCTATATCCTGCTGGCATTAAACTGAAAATAAGATTTTAGGTAGTTATGTTAAGAACAATTGTTAGTCCTATCTGTTCTGCTGGAAAATAATTCAGGCAGTATGAATGGTTCAGCGTTCTATTATTAATGAACCAAATTATAAAATATCAATAAAGTGAAATGAAATATGTAATAAAGTACATAGTGAGAGCGACGAGAAAACTATTACCTTGCGGACTATAAGAGTATTGCGCAAAAATACTTTTCCAGTGAACTTTTATGCTAAAAGTAGAGAAAAGCAAAGAGTACATAAAACGAATGCAAAACAACGTGTTAATTAATGTAAAAAACGACGATTTGACTAGAGTTTCATGATACTGAACTGATCTGATATGGAACTCGAGTTATATATTTGTCGTGGAGATCGAGTGAGAGGGAAGAAGTTGTAATGAAAATAGGCTACTAAAGAAAAGGATAAAAGCGCAATTTGCGATGGGATAACACCTATCTGTTTTATAGACTTCTATTATTGACCTGTTTAGACCTTAGATATGCGTTTGTTGTTAGTCATTTCATTTTTCGTGATAAACTTTGTATTGAAGAATAGCACTGCAGGTTTCTCAAGTTTGTTTCATTGATGGTTACTTCAAAGAGATACTGATTGTGTACACCTGTTTACGTTGGGGAAAGTTTTCACATCTTTAGTTTGATAGTTGCAGTGCTACGTTCCACGTAACTACTTTGTATAATTGCGTTCAATTCCCATTCCCAAATAAAGTATTTGAATTTTCAATATGGATCGTGCACCTACAGATAGAGACTGATAAATATGGTAGGAGTTTTAATTGTGTATGTTATATGCGATGGATGCATTTTTTTTCTTTGCAGATATTGGTGTGGAAATTAAATACGAAAGGTGCTATTTCACCCACAAACACCATACAGTCAACATAAACTCGATACACCTTATCAGCGAGCTTTCATTATTAAGGTCATAATGGAACTGCTTTATACCGACGGTTTGATGTTTTATGCGTGGAATAGTGCTTTCATTCATTGCTTCAGAAAACTGAAGCAAATGAAGTAACTTCAAGAGACATCAAGAAATCCTTCTCTAATAACATTTACTTATTATAAACTACATATACATATCTACCTATATCTAAATTTCGTACTATCGTTCAATACCTAATGCTTCCTATCTTCTAGATGCTGATTCTGAACAACTCTCGAACAATTATCCTGTCTTAATATTAGTACTTACGTCAATAGAACTTTTCGTGGTATTATCCTTTCTCGATAAAAATACACTACTGAATATTTATTAACTGTAACCGGCACCTCCACCTCTTTGTCACTGTGCCACTGTGACTTTCTATTTATAATATGATAAACTATAGTTATTTTATTACATATATTGGAGCGCCGTGGCAATATATTAATTACTAAATGTTCCTAAATTGAATATAGTCTTTCCTAAACTCATATATAATGGCTCTAAGTTTCTAACTGAATTTCTGTAAATTAGAAAAGTATTTAAACATATTGTCATCAAAAATATCTATTTAAAAACGACGGACTGGGACTCACACCTGCAAATTGAACATTTTTCTTTCTGCAGGCTCCTGAGCTACTTCGTCGTTATCCTACCCAAGATCACAAAGACTTTCCTATGCCTTTGGATATGGTATATTTTTGTCAACCGGAAGGATGCTCTTCAGTTGGTCCAAAAAGAACAGCACTTCGGGAAGCCTCCTCGTTCGTATTCATGTTAACTGATAAAGATTCCGGAAAGACGAGGTATGGCATTTGTGTGAATTTCTATCGTCCTATAGAACGAGGTCCGGCAAATTCCGCAACCGGTGGAAGACGTGGTAGTTCAACTTTAAGGAGGGATTCCTGGAGGAAGAGTATGGAAAAAAGTTCTGATTCCGCATTTTCAAGGTAGAATATCGAAGTAACTAAATATGTACTTTCGAAACCAATATATTACTAGAGCTGTGTATACTAAATTGTATACAAGATGTGCGCGCGCACAGTTAGTTGACTTGTATACAAGAAATTAGAACTTGTTCTAATTTCTTGTATACAATTTAGTACGAAAATTAGTGTCGTGTAAAACGACCCTTAGAATAGAATTTGATTGCATAAGTGTATTTATTTCATTATATACATATAAAGTACGACTACAGCGTAATTAATGCTTGTATTTTATCAGAATGACGTTTCCTTCTACGGCGTTTCCGTTGAGCATTACATTCACTGACAACGTTTTCGTTTTAGTGATTACAGAAGCAGTAATATAGGACCAAGCGATTCAGAGCGAGATTGTCCTAGTCGTCGGGATTCCGACGTCCTGGGGCACAGCAATTTTGGTCAGCCTCCTCCACGGTTGGGAATAACGGCACCCAGCAACGATTCCGAAAGTGGCGGAAGTCATTCACCCTCCCCTAGAGCAAGCAGAAGGCGACAGGTAGTTTATATGATAGTAAAGGCAATACGAAATCGCATCCATTACCATAGATGATTTGATTCCAGCGAATACGCAACCATTCACTAACGTCTCTTTGTTTGCTTTCTCACCATCCGTTCTTCTCGACGTTTCGGGAGTGTTTATTCATCCTTAAGAAGTTGATCGATGCTTGTAACGAATCCTCGAGTCCCCGGAGGGTTGGAGCTTCTCGACAAATTGGAAGGTAAACGAGAGTCGAATAATTTGGAAGGTTAACTTTTGTCCTTTTCTTTTCTTTATTTTAACAAGGTTATTTTTAACGTGAGTACCTATTGATGCTATATTATATTGCTATGGCGACACGCAGTTTTCATTACGTTGATAGAGAGATGTAGAGATATAAGTTTGAAACCATTCGTGACGTTATTTTATTAGAATTTATTTGCATGTGTATTCTTTTAAAGGGATACTGTTTGGAGTGTCATTACGAATCAAGCAAGTGACGCCACTCCGTCTATTGTCCTACATGATGTTAGAGAAATAGAAACCTGGATACTTCGGCTGTTGTCGTCACCGGTTCCCATTCCAGGCAAAACAAAGTAAGTGACTAAATACATATATTAGTTCCTAAATAATATTCACTGAATTATGATGATAAGTAATTATTTAAATTTTGCTTTTTTAAACCTCGCGCTCTTAATTATCTATATGATTCTACCAAGAATTCAGGCTTGCCTAAGGTTTTTTTTAATTGTGAAAGTAAAAATAATTACTAGGTGTCCATGTCTGGATTATACGATGGATGTTTTAATTCCTGAAAGCCGTACCTACCGGTGGATGACAGCTTTTGTAAAATGGCCAGAATAGGTGAATAGGTGCATTGTCATGTATTCATCGAATACGTTTTGTCAATTTTCCCTTTAAAGCAAGAGTAGAGTCAAATGCTCTTATAATCCCAGAATATTGTGGCTGCTTTTTTGATCAGTGAACGATGGTCGTTTTTCTGAAACGAGATTCATCGAATCGCCACCATTTCCTTGATTCTTGTTTGGATAACAGACCATAAAACAGGACAACAGTTTCATCTTGTCTGATGATCTTATCCATACCCAAATGGCCATGAAGAATTTGGGGAACACATGTTTTGGAATTATTACAGATGTACTGCTGAAATGTTTTGATCTTTAAACGACAATTTTCCAACAGCATTCCTTCAACAATTAAAATTTATGGAGCCATTATTGTTTCAACTGGTTGATGGAAGCGCTCGTCTCCCTCAAGAGATTCTTGCTGTAAACGGACACATTTTGCTGACATTCTTACATTAGAATATAAAGGAGATAGTCCACCATAAATAGCGCATAGAAGCTGTTTAAGGCGTATGTCTTTCTTTTGATAAAAATTTAATGACTGCGCAGTATTCAATTTTTGTAAGCCGAGATATTTTTATGGTCTAGTGAATTTCTTACACCTGTAGTACATGCATTGTAGGCCCTGCATATGCATATCTAATTATCACTATAACAGTGTTTGAACACACCTGAGGTTGTATCAGCCTGTTAGGCCAAAAATTTACTACTTCTACCATGTAGTTATATAAATATAAGAAGTTGTGTATAGATTCTTATAAACATCATTATATAGTTTCATATAATATAAAAAAATATGGAAACCGTCTAGGTTTAACATCTGTAATCTCCAGTGTAATCTTATATATTCAAAGAGTGTAACCAATTAAATAAATACTTTTCTTGGTTTCCATTCAGCATATCATTCTTGTGTTTTCAACATCATATTAAGTACTTTATTTTACATTTAATTTGGGAAGTATTCTGTTCCCGTTATTCTCCCTAAAAGTATTTTCCTGTTTATTCTTTTCGATAGGTGTAGTACTACACAGTTGTATTGTAAGTTTCTCTTTTGATTTCGACGCTGTGGGTATACGTTTCGGAAACAATTGTTTTGTTAACAGAGTTCCTTTCATTTTTCAGCAATGTATTTTTAATGGGTTCAGCTTTCCCTTTTCGCCACAGGTCTTCATAATACAGAAAGGTCAAACATGGTTATGCTTCTGCGGACGTAATACATCAATATTTACATTTATTTGAACGCGAAGTTATATATGTACATCTGGGTATGGTAGGTTTTTATTTCGATATTGCTTATTTTTTTTGTTATTCTACCTAGTATCTACTTTTGAAACGACAAACGCACATCCATATGAATGGTACTAAATAAATTTAAAATTTTGCGTTATATTTTAGAGTAATGCACAAAATCCAAACAGAAACAAAGAGAAATAAACATTTTCTTAATAATTAACACAATTTACTGTATTTTATTTTATTACATATGTATGCCATCAACAGGTATACTATTAGCTTTCAAATAGCCATTCCACCTACACATCATGACCAAATTTTATGACAATTTCTATAATGATTGTCACCCGTACCTACTACTACTGCTCAATTTATATACATTTATTTATATAGAATTTTGAAGACTGAAATCAGTTATAGCTGACGTGTATTGTGATGTGATTTGGATTCCTTCTTTACTGTTGCAGGAACAGAATTGGGTTTGTTTAAATAAAATAACGTAAAGTACTATTTTAGCCTTTGTGACGTTTCGGAGTTTATTGCTCCATCTTCAGACCTATGTGACATGATACATAGAATTACACCGTAAGATCAAAAAAGTGACTTACAATAGGCCAGTTGTTGTTGAAATGGACAAACGTTATATATATATATATAGACTGAACCTCGTCTATAGCGCGGTCGGGAAACGTAAACATTCACTTACATCCTCTCAAGAGGGGTCCCCACTCTCATCCCGTTAGCGGAGAGGAAAGGCCGTGCTACGCGCTGATTGGCTCATGTGAATACATGCACTATTGGGTGGTGGATGCCTAGCGGATATAAATGAGGGCTATAGTGCGGATATGAATGAGTCTGGATATAAATGAGCGCGGAGATAAGCGAGCTTCTAGTGTACCTATATAATCAAACAACCTCTTATACCCTTAGGTGTGGGGTCTGCTCAATTTATGCAATGTACAATCAACTAATTTCATGCTACTTGTCCCTAATTTAACAGTGCTGACTGTACATCGTGCGAAATTCATCCGCTAAAATATAAATTAAGTCAAATTTAATAGAGAGAGAATGAGAGAGAGAGAGCAAGATCTTGGAAGCTATCTATTAAAATCAACAACGCCATCGATAAGTTATATTAAAAGTCTCTAAACATGTTTCTATGGTACAATTGTCATAAATATCATAATATACAGGCTAACAACTTGAACTACGAAAGCCTATTGATAGGAGAGGGTGGTGGGAGTTAAAATTAAGTGTATCCATTTTACTGTTGTCAACTTTTTATATGACAGGAATATCAGTGGTCATGTCAACTACTTTACCGAACCATCAAATTTTATCCTAGAAATATACAATTAATGAAAAAGTGCAAATTATAAAGTGGTTTTATAATTTGCCATAGTATTTGACATAACAACTGACATTCCTGTCATCCAAACAGTTGACAATACTAAAATGGATACATTTAATTTTACTCCCACTACCTTCCCTATCAATAGGCTTTCGTAGTTGTATCTGCTCTGGTATATTATGTATAATTCAAGTACGTTAATAATAATTTTTACTTTATAGAGTTGAAATAGAGGTTCTTTCTCCAAGTGTTTATCAGCCGTTAGTATTTGCCTTACCCGACCATACCCGATTTACTCTAGTTGATTTTCCGTTACATTTGCCTTTAGAATTATTAGGTAAGTGATTCCTTATCTCTACGAAAGGTTTTTTAACAGTAACCTTCTTTTTTATTATTTCAGGTGTTGATACTTGTTTAAAAGTATTAACGTTAATATTGTTAGAAAATAAGGTAGTCCTCCAATCCAGGGATTACAATGCTCTTCTATGTCTGTGATGGCCTTTGTAACTATGATTTATCCTTTAGAATATATGTTTCCGGTGATTCCCTATTACCCACCTGTATGAGTTGTGCGGAGCAAGTAAGTTTCATACAAATCTTTACTGAATTTGTGTTGACTTTTAACATTTCACAGCTCTTGTTGGCGCCTACTCCATTCGTAATTGGATTACCAGCCAGTTTTTTAATGTACAAAAAGAATTTCAGGTAATGGAGTTAGAATAATAAATATTCCTACAGATTAAAAAAAAAAAAATTGAATTCTAATTTTTGTTTAGGCTACCAGATGATATTTGGTTAGTCGATCTGGATTCTAATAAATTAACAGCACAAGGTGAGATACCGCCGTTACCCGAACCAGAAGGAACCATTTTGAAGAATCACTTACGTCAGGTGAGTCACTAACAAATCAAAAAATCTTGGATTCTCATTTTTACTATTTAACTTCTTATACTTACACATACAATACACAGAATTGATTGACATTTTTCTAAATTTTCTCATTATTACTATAAGTTTAATTCCTTTATCGCATTTCGCTAAGTTGACTGACGAATTTATACGCAGGCAATGCAACTTATGGATCAAGTCGGCACTGGAGTAAATATTTTGATTATTTGCACTAGTTTAATAGATATATTGCATGCTTCTTTTATCTAAGCATGTTTTTTTAGCTGTATGACGGATATATTCAAAATAATTCATTCTTGCTTAAACACGTAGGACTTTCTTCGTTGTTAAAATAGTAAATTTTATTAGAATATCGCGAAGCTTTAGAAAAGCAAGTAGTTATAATGCGTTGATATATAATACTTTATTGGAAGTAGTGCCAAAAAGCACTTTCTCACAATTTTGCTTAAGTTAATCTGTAGAGGTAATTATGTAGTTGAAATAATCACGACAGCAATGCTGCATTTATGACTTTGAAACACGGATTGGTAAAATATTGATTGAAGAATTGCGCCGAATCGAACTATGCAAAGATATAGTTTTAGCTGACATAATTACATATAAAATATTACAATTATATATAAATAATCACACTGGTCAACATTATTCTTGTCCCACAAGTTTTAACAATTGTACTTAATGCAGTTTTTATCGTGTTTTCAAATATGTATTCGCAATTCGGAATATCCATCACCTACAGTTTTGTGTTATTTATTTTTTATTATGTATTTTAAAACGTTTTTTAGTTTACTGTCAAATAAAAAGCTTGCTGAGCTTTGTAAATATGATGGAAACAAATGAACTCAAATGCTAGCGTTGATACTGTTGTGCAGGTCGAAATATGTCTGTGAGTTTGTTTAAATTATCCTATCAGTTTTACACTGCAACGAATTAGCCATACTAAAGTTACATACCAGAAGCTAGAACATGTGACATTAGATGTAAAGAGCTCAGATTCAGAGGGACGTAAGGAACTTTTGAACCAAATTGTGCTGTTGTTACTGAATCTTAACGAGTTTTATAGGAAAGTTTGAAAAACAGAAAACTGTCTGAAATGATTCCTAGCTAAAAAGAATGGGATCACCTTCGATAGAATAAGATATGTATTTATCACGATCGTCATTCTCAATTTTAAAACCATATTTCCGAAGAATATGGCTTTTTGGTCTTTTTTGTAAATCTTCTCTTATGGAGACATTTGATAATGAACATAACCTAACCATAACAGAATTCATTGATTGCTGACTGATTTTCTGAAGTTGATTTAATATCGTGCTTTTGCATAACAGCAATAAATTTGTATATGTGGCTTAGTCGGCTGGTACAAAAGAAAACATGAACATTTTAAATTTGTATTGGTAGAGCTTGAATATGCAGTGCATGAATGAAATATTTGTGGTAACTTAAAGGCTCAAATAGTGGTCGGCATGACTGATGTGAAGAATATCCCATTATACACCGAATGGGATGCTTTTGAACTAAAAAAGTCCTTCACTGCCAACGACGTGCGTTAGAAAATTATTCTGTAGCGCCATTTAGATTCGACATCTAACATTGCGCAATGTTCACCAAACCTTAGACCACAATCGGTAACCAAATCCAGAAACCGAACACTTGCAATGGAATCATTTGCCGGTTGGGATAGTATGAACTGAAGTAATCCGGTTTTATCTCCATTCAAAGTGAGCAACACCAATCCGTCATTGATCAACAATCGCATTCACTGAACAACAGCTTGTATCGTCAGCAAGTTGAGTTAAAAGCTAAGGATATATGTACAGACTGACTAAGCTTATTAAGATAAATTAGATTTGGTATCACCAAGAGTAGACCCGTGTGCTTCCATAGATTTCGAGTAATAAGTCCGTGTTGTGCCATCCTTGATGTAGTCACGACAATATAGAGACTACGGCTGAAAGTCTGAGCGAAAAAACACAAACGCTTAAGAAATGGAACGTATTCAAAACTGTTTGTCGCGAGAAAGTTAAGTAAAGTAACGTACTATTGTTTTTTACACTTTAAATATGTGTCGAGCTTAGGTTTTAGTCAGCACACGCACTAAATGGCATGTTACATTAATTTATTAATATAATGAAATAAATATCATTATAAAGATATGGACAAATCACTATAACATACAATTAGAAATCTCATATATACATTGTTAAACTCACTTATTGTTAGCTCTTAACAAGGCATACCAAGCCGTGTTAGCTGCTGTTTTTAATGGGACCAATTCATAATTTGTTGTTAATATTCGCAGCAAACTGTATTTGTAGCAAGCTGCATATTATGACATCCATAATGTGGTAAGGTTTTTCGAGTTACTTTTTAAGATTTGTACAGGAATCTTGAAGTCAAAATGTTGGAAAAAAAAAATATGTAATATATAATTAACATTGGTATTCACCTTTCCATTCTCTCTATTATTCTGCTTACGGGATTCATTACTTATTTTTTAATCGACTAAGAAGGTACTAGTAGCTCACAGAAAATAATTGAAATAATTCATTAGCTGCTATAGATTAGATGATAATTGATGATGACTTGATACTCATAGCTGGGATCATTTTTCTAGTTTTGAAAAAGTTCTAAATTGATAGGTTTTTCTTTTATATCTGGCCATAATAAATAAGCGTACACTATTGTGTTATGTGGCAATGCATATGTAATTACATACACAGATGGTTGCGAAGATATGAAGGTAATACATAAAATGGGATTACTACTAATCTACCGCACACCATAAAACAAATTGTAATAGTTAATTCAAAAATGAAATGAATAAGTAGGTATTACGATTATCCTGAAGACGTTGTTAGCACTGTACTCACTTCGTGCTGAAACTAATCGATGATTTGTTTTAAATTGTATTAGATTGCTTGTAGATGTTGCAATTAAGAAAGTAGTGTACGATCACATTATTTATGTTTATTTTTAATGTGAAGATGAAGTTAAAGAACTATTTCGTTTTTGGTGCATTCTACAGGCTTTAGGAAGTCTATCAACACCATCGGCTTCAGCGCAACAGCTTTTACCTTCAAGAAGAGAAAGTATTCCAGTACCTAATACTCTAAGGTAATAATAGTTAGAAAATCTATTCATTCTTTAAGTATCAGTACTACAATTCCATTTCACTTTAAACCATTCATAAATTGATGATCTATTCCATTTGTAGCGTGTTTCAACAGCTAGAAAATCTCCGAAACAGCTCACCTTCTTCCTTCTCCGGTACTGCAAAAATCTAAACAATCGTATGTTTATTGGAGGATCACCTTCAATTTCACTCAAGAAATTCCATGTCTCCAACACCGCCTCCAGCATTTGCGCCTTTTATATATGGCAACGATGTGGATTCTGTGGATGTGGCAACTAGAGTAGCTATGGTGAGTTCCTTCAGTTGTGGAATGTGTGATAACTTGAATTTATATTTTTATTTTAAAAAGGTTCGTTTTTTCAACTCACAAAATCTTCTTGCCAACTTCACCGAAACACAAGAACTCTACGATTATATCCGAGGCCGGTGGTTGCACTGCAGATCAACAGTTTCTTATGATCTAGACCTAGAACATCTCAGTTTCTAAATAAATTTGTTGAACACAAGCTGTAGAGTTTCTGGCTGAGTGGTGTTTAACACTCTACGAATGTAGCATTTCAGAGGGTTCAGACCGGGGTATTGGATCCTACCCAAATAGGAGATAAACCTAAAATGGTATTTTCATACGTTAGAGTCGATAAAATTCGTAGTCTGGGATGATGGAAGTTCGTTGAATGGTGCCTTGAGAAGTATACAGACCCAGGAAAGTCAACCAACTGATGAAAGTGGTTCAGATTCCGATGATGCAGAAAGTACTAGCTCAAGTTATTCTTCTTTAAGCGATTTTGTTTCTGAGATGGTGTCTTCTGATTTATCACCAGGTACTGAGTAATGATTGAAGTTACTACTTATAGAAAGCATCTTACACATTCTCTTATAATTTTCAGGTTGCCCTTCATATCAAGAACATAAGGCCTCTGCTCAACATATGTCATTATCGTCAAACTTGATCCGCAATCAGTATATAAACCACCTTCAGAATTACAAATATCCTGATGGCGATGTTCCTGATATTAATCGAGCGGATTCTCCACACCCTTCCACTAGCAGTAGCCAATCAGACCCAGTTCTCCTTCTTTAATCGAGATTCTGAACTGGAATTCCCTAATCGGCAAAAAATGAAGTACAAATGTTACCTAAAGTAAAATGAGATAATTGGAAGAAATCAGTTCGCTTTATAATTTGTTGTTGTTGTTAGATAAAGAAGAAAGGGCATTGAAAATGAATCAGACTCCAATTCTACGACGACACCTAAGACAATAATTAGTGCTACTAAACCAGAATCGCCAACTAGTATTGCTAGTGATTATACTGATAAGCCAACGACTCCAAGAAAAACTAGATCTGGACGAACTATAACGCCAGTATGATTCAATTTCTTTATAAAGTTCATTCTAATAGAAGTTTTTCTTTTTAAGGTTCCTCCCAATTAGCCCTTTGTTTACAAAGGCAACCAAGTGTTGGAAATGTTTTAGCAAGAACGTCAGGGTTTTGGGTCATCTGGAAGTGGTAGTTCAGTGCCTTCCCTGCTGGTAGTACTGCAGTGCAGAGGCAGAGTTCACAAAGTTCATTATTCGAACAATTTGCATCTCAGGCTAAAGAATTGGTTAAGGAGACAACGAGGCAGAGCAGTCAAGACGGAATTCTAGCACAAATGGATAAGGTAGTATCTTTGTTTTTGAAAATTATATAAGTACTAAGGAGGTCTATTCTAGTTAAAGTTGCAAGCTCGTGGAAAGTTGTCAGATAACGAAGAGAGCAATATATTTGCACCTTTCGACAAGGTAAATATATAATTTTTATCAGTATACAGCAATTGGAGAAATAGTCAAAAGAATCTTCAAAATTCGTTGTGGTAACAATATTGAGAAAATTTATTTTAGTTAACAAGTCAAGCAAAGAAAGCAGCTGAAGAAGCTTCCAAGAGTGTTCAAGAGGCTAGCAAATCAGCGTTGGAAGCTAGCAAAACGGCAGCAGGTGTTAGCAAAAATACTTTAGAAGATCTTACTTATGTTGGAAAATCGACTATAGGTGATTTAACTAAAAGTGCTAAGGAAGCTGTGGTCAAAAAAGGACTGATGCGAGTAAGTTAGTAAGTTTCTCACGAAAAGAAGATGATTTACATGGCATTTTTTTTAATAGGGAGATTCATTTACGAGGTCTCCGGAATCTAGAAGGGATTCAGTAAGTAGTACTTCTTTAGTACAAGCCAGTACCGGATTATTAGCAGGAACAAGTCGAGATTTCTTTTCAAATATCAGTTCCGATTTGAATGGTATTGCAGCTACGACATCCAGTATGTTTTCTGATCTATTTGGTAGTAATAAGAATCAGAAACAAACACAACAGATTCATCAAATAGCCCATCATCAGCAGCACATGCAACAGCAAAAGGCTAAAGAAACTAAATCAGGAGTATTTGGCCCT